>OV816024.1:108891169-110091169 GCA_929113105.1 Agrypnus murinus
CAAATCAGAAAAGGTTTACAAATTAAATCACCATTAAAATATATTTCTTTCAGATATTTTCTAATCTACCTTAATAATATTAATTAAAATGTAGGTCTGTTTACAGTACCCTATAATAAAAGTCGTTGTATGATAACCACGTACATGAAGTATATTTAGCCTATTTTTTATCCGTATGTAATGTTATTACTGTTTAACTTTGGATACCACTTTGTGGCGTCATATTTTTATGTGATGATACATTAATGTATGATATAAATTCTTATATGTCTTTATACTACTGCTGTTCTTAATTGACTCTATAAATGGAATTTAATAAAGTATCTCAGGGTCTATTCTTTAATTATTAATATTCATCAGTTATAGTTAATAATTTGATCTTAGTGATTGAATACATAAATGTGGTTCGTATTCATGCATTTAAATTTCCCGCCTATCTGTGTTAGTGAAATCCTGTTATGTTGGTATCAGAGTTAATGCAAAATTATTTACATAACCGCACTATTTACTTGTTGACAACTGATTATAATCTGTTTATTGTGTTAGATTTCTAAGTTATACAAAACTTTATGAATTTTAAAGTGGTAAGATTTATCTAATACGTTTCTTGTTTTAATTACCTGCTGTGATATTTGTGTGTATTTCCCGTTTTCTTGCAAAGTACCTTACAATAGCTTTGGTAAGTAAACTAAATTTAAAATATATGCACATTTATTTTATTATGAGAACTTAATGTGTTTCTTCTTCTTCTTCTGTACGAGTTTTCTAACTGTTTTCACCCGTTTTTCCAATTGGTGAAAAGCCTCTCCTAATCATTGTTTCAATGTACTATTGGTATTAACCTTCATTATAATTATAACTGCCTGTTTTATGTTTCTTCAATTCTTCTTTTTAGAATATGACACATGACCAGTCAGCAGCATGAAACCTGTATATTGTACGTTTGCTAAAGTATTCCTTCGCTCACCTTTTTGGATAGAGAAACGAACCAATATTCTCTTTTGAATAATATTATTAAATAATTTATCCAGACTTGTTCAATAAACTACATTTTATTAATCTTTTTACGTTATTTTATAAAACGTGTTTTCTTTCAAGAATAATTTGTTTATATTAGTTACCATTATTTTCCCTATTTTTTTCATTGTATCATAAATCGTCTAGTTACAATATTGGTGTACATTATATTATCTATCTTAACAATATGTTATTATTTATTAATGCATCTTAATGCATGTAGGACACATTCTTATCATTTCAACATTTTCTTTTTAGTTAGTGCTTTGCAAAATTTTCTTTTTGGGTATAAACAAGAAACATTTTTTCAAAATTGAGTCAACTGGTTTTAATGTATTTAGTATAATCATGCCACAACCAGACCATAATACCGTTTTAACAAAATAAATAAATAAACGATTTCTGTAATAACAATAACAAAACTTACCAACAACAACAATAACTGGACCTAACTAATAATCATAACAATATATTGTTTGATGTATTTGTAAAGATAATGTAAAGTAAAACAGTTCCCATGCAGCATAGAAATGTTGGAACTTGCATTATAATACAGCTTTTCAGGTAAACTAAAAGGCATACTGTTAATTGCATATTTTGTGAAACTATTTATAAAACTAAAACTACGCATAGGACAAGTTTACAAAAATGTAGGGAAAAACCTTGTTAACGTAGAACTGAACTTCATCTAATAAAAAACGCTTAATTAATTACTACGCTTCATTAATTACTGCAGTTGTTCATTTGCGACAGCACTTTGATCGTGAAATAGCCACTCGTTTATGTTTTTTCAGTACAATAAAATCTAAAACTGCAATAACAATTCATTTAAAATTAAACACTAGTTGAGCAAGTAACTCTCTTTGTGATACCTATTTTTATTAACATTAGAAACACTATGTTAAAATTAATACTTTGTGGATAAGTTTTGCAGTTCGCACCACTTTATTTCTACAATCCCTAGTTGTGTTTGCGGTTGAACTTACTGGTCAAGTTTCAACTTAGGGTCAGATGAGCTTACTAAATTCCACCCCAACACTTGGTATTTCCTTTTATTTTGGGTTTTTTATTTAATCCTTGCTGAATGTAATAAACAAAAAAACTACGAACGTGCTTTGTTTCTGCCGCAATCGTGTCATTTTAATGCAAGGAAGGGTGCAGTGCAACAAGGCACTACATTTCTTTCTATAAGATTTTCTTATTTTAAATACATCTGGTTCTAGATGTTATACGTTAAACTAACGTTATACAGAACGTTAGATTACATCATATAATAAATTCGTCTAAATGAATTTTAGCAGTTAAGTTAACATTATTAGACCACTTAAAATCAAATGCATAAATATATTTACTATTCTCGTACTCGATACGTTTTATTATATAAAAATAATCGTTTGCAGGTCATTCTGGTACATCGAAAGACAACGGTACCGGTAACTGTCGAAGATTTTCATGTTGGCGTAATAAATATCATTGAAGTCTAGGGGTGTTGTTTTGTTCTTATGTTTGTATTAGTATAACGGAGACTTCCTGACCGTCTAGCTCATGGCGTTTAACAGGGACTCTCGCTATTAAATGTATATTACAAAACAATAACCGGTACATTAATTATTCAGTTCCAGCAAACGTCTGATAAAAAATGAACAGTTGCCGTTCAACTGAGCTTAAGCGTAATTAAAATTACAAACACAATAGTTCATAAAAGAAACAGGTACAGTTTTATTTATATTTACACAGAAACAATGTGAAAAAAGACACTGACTAATAGGCAATAGATTACCAAATTAATTACTATTAGAAATCAAATGTTATATTTATTATTTATGTTTAATAATAAATCATAAAGAATAATCAATCAGCTTTCTAGCATTTTCATTTCTCAGCATCTAACTTTTAAAACAACTGGAAACATTCAGTAGTAGGGGAGAGTCTGGAACAGTGGCCACCTTTTTATAATAACATCAATAACAACCAAAATTAACCCTTTTTTATAGAATCTGTTAAGATTTTGGAGTTGGAAGAATTTAAGGTAAAAGTGGCCACTGTACCTACAGTGATGGTACAGTGGCCATTAGAGTATGGTACTGTGGCCACTACTGTGTAGGAGACGTGAATAGTAAAACCAAGTACATAGACATTTACAGAATAATGATTTATTTTGTAAAAAATAATTTGTATAAAAAAAAGGCAACTTAAATTTAAAAAACCAGCCAAAAACTAATTAACGTTTCTTGACGAAGAAAGGCGTTTTTAAAAATGGTACTTTAGTTTAAAAACGCAAAAGACGGAGCCCAAGTTACAAAATGAACACAGTTTATTGTTAAGTACAATAAGATATTTATTCGTCGTGAATTTACACAATATGCACTTGCATAATCACTTAAATACTATTATACAATTTCAACTTAAAACTGATAATAATGATGTTCAGAAAGACCCGTAATTGGCGTCCCGTAATTGGAACTCATAGTAGTTCTGTTGGACGCCCTATTACTGTAAAAAAAATAAAAAAAGACCGAGGTAAACAGTAACCATGGCTACCAGTTTCTACGGCTTTCTGGGTGAGTATGGCTTAAAAGAAGGTAAACATCTACCCTGATAGACAGTTTCTATCTTTCAAGCTTCGTCGTAACTCAGACTGAACTGTCCTATAAAGTGCTGGTCTTTATATACTCCTTCTGTGGGCGTGAAATCGTGGCCGTGTACCTACGTGACTTCCTTATAGAGTTCTAAGTACTGCAGCTGCTGTGGCCTACGTGACTTCCTTATAGAGTTCTGCGTACTACGGCTGCTGTGGCCTACGTGACTTCCTTATAGAGTTCTGCGTACTGCAGATGCTTGCTATGCACACACGTGGCCGTGGGTTTGATACTGCGCCTGCAATCGTGGGCGCCCCGCTTGAGGCGTTTAGCTCGCATACATTTATAATGAGGTCGCACTTCGCTTGGGTAATGAACCAATGTTAACTAGCTAACAAACATTATACATAGATAAATTAATGGAAAAAACAGATTTGCTGTTCTAGTAGTGCCGACTATTTTTACAGGATGAGATAAATAATGTACAAATCATCAGGAACATCTAGGAAATAATATCTGAAATGAATAAAATATTGTACTAAATAATAGTATAGTGAGGAACATCTAGGAAATAATATCTGAAATGAATAAAATATTGTATTAAATAATAGTATAGTAACAAAGAAGTGGCCACTGTACCTACATTTAAGCTATTACACTTAAGGATAGTTGAAGCGAATATATAGCCTCTCACTATTAAGACAACTTCACCAATATCGGGTACGCACCGGGAGTCTATAACGTGTAGACTTTAAAGAAGCTCTGTCGAGGGCCCACCAAGCCTAAAATTGGTAGATCGGGGTGGCAAAACCGCTTAAAAACCAAGTACTGCCACAATTGAGGTTGGATTCGATCGGGCAGTGGTCCCACTTTGCAAGAGAGCATAGCTGGGGAATAGTCCTATGCTGGACGAGGTACTCCGGTGCCGGCAGGTGAGCAGCGTGTTAAGTCAACTGCTCGGTCACTAGTGAACGCTTAGCTAGTAGAGGGTGGATAGGCAACCTCGCTCCTACCAGTGAGTTAATCTGGGAGCAATTGCACGATTGCCGGTTGTGCAACTTGCGCGCTGATTGGGCGTATCCCAATCACTTCCTCATGGAAGGAATGTGGGGGTATGTTAACACGGGTACCCCACTTAAAACAATCTTGGATCTATGTACCTACATTTAACATGGCCACTGTACCATCTACTACATGCTTTTTAAAAGTAGGAAAAAACAAAAACTACCCAACACAATCAAAATATCATTATACCAATAAATATTTACATGTAGTAGGTATAAGAAGTCAACGCTAGTTCCTTTCGACGTTTTTTTATTTAGCCACTAACAATTATTTCACTTGCCTGTTGTATTTGACTTCAAGTATACAATTTCAGGTTGAGTTTGTTTTAAAATAAAAATCTTGAGATTTAAATGAAAAAACTTTGTTAATATGCTCAGTGTCCTATTGGTACATTATGTGTTAGATGATAGCACCTAATCTTTATAAATAAGAAAATGGCGGGAAGGTGGCCACTGTTCCAGACTCTCCCCTACTTACAAATACTTTTCTGCAGAAAAGGTAGCATTAATTTAAGTCTGCAACAATGTAATTTTAATATATTAGTAAATATATTTTCTCTTATACTATGTTATTTTAATGACATATTTTTGAGTTATTTGCAGATAATGATGAATGTTACCGGCTCCTCCTTGAGCCACTATTCCATAACGGAGGTGGCTTAGCTTAGATATCTAACTTTTCCTGTCACAAAATTATTATAAGTAATACTATATAATACATAAACTAATTAGTAAGGACATTGGAAAATATAATAGCTTTCACACAGTTCAAATCCTAGGGACGGGAAATTTCAAACAGTGTTACAAAGTGCGTGAAAACCACATCAAGTGTCCAGAACGTCAAGTACTAGAAAATGGTTTTAACGGGAACAACATTGATAACATTGTCAACATAGCTAAGAGAATTCTTTTATTAGTTATAAAACTGAACTGGGAAAAAGATAAAGAGATTACAACACTGTATGAATACATCAAAATGAGTAGCTACAGTCAACATTATTTTAAAATGGTAATCATTTATTTCTGTGGAACTATTTCTTTCTTGACATTTCTGCATTTCTTTTTCTCATTTCGTATCCATTAACCTTTTGTATTTATCACATAGCATATATGCCAGATAAGTAAATATTAAGATAAAATCCCAATATTAGCAATATAACCAAAATCCAATTTAATACAGTATCAAGTACGTATGTTATAGAATAAAACACTTTTTCTACCCGTATACTCTAATTCAATTTTTATACTCGTATATGCAATAACGGTTTCATTATGAGGTTCAGTTGTTGACCAATTAAAGTCAAGAATAATGAGCTGTTGGCAAATAAGAGTCAAGAATGGTTGCGTAAGAACGAGCCAAAGTTAGTATCATATATATATGCTTAACTTGGATAAATGTTACTGATAATTACTGTTATTTTACATCTGTTCTAACAAATTCTTCTTATTATTAGTCTTATTAAATATTAATTAAAAAATTCTGATTGTAATATTTGGTGCTTTTATTTATTAATTTCGTAAGTCTGTCTTAAAGAGTTGTAACGAAGTTACTAAATTTTATTTAATTATTTTGGTTGTAAGAGTGAATATGCTTATCATCAGTGCAATCTACAACCGCTCGGATAAGCCGCCGACTCAAGCGAGAACACGCCTCCCTTCCCTAGCCGATATTTGGCTTGCGGCGCTCCGTTACATTCCTACCATTTCCTCCACATTCCGAAAGCACCTATATAACAACGTGCGCGAGCACCAGTTTTATTCAGTCCATTCCCAGGACTTGAAGTCTACAGGACCAGCCAAGAGCAGACCAGCCAAGCTGCCAACCGCCGCCCCAGAGGGATTATGAGGAATTAAGAGTAAGTTCTGTGGCTACAATAGATAACTGTATGTTTTTTTTAGCAACGTTTGTTGCAGCTTTGATGGTAATAAATATTATATTAGGTTTGGTAATTGTCTGTTTTATTTGCCAGTATTAACACTATCTTATTTTGTGAGAGCTTTTTTAGGGACAGGTAAAGTAATCCAGTCTGAGCCGACTTCAGCGACCCCAGCAGTACCCTGGATTATTATCTTTTCTGCACTAGCAGTTACCCGGATGTAACCTTAGTTACCTTTGTAAGCAAGCTAGTGACCAGAGCAGAGACGCACTTGGCGCCCGAACAAGGACGCCCACCGAAGTTTACCCCTTGGCCAGAAAACTCCCTCACAAAGTAATAATTAAATTCGTCACACATTTTTATAACACAATAAGAGTTCAAAAAATCAGAAGTGACGTAGAAAAGCCCTCACTTGATTGTCGTCCAGTTTACAGTTTGAGGTTACACCTTTAGACAGTTTTAGAAGTCCACTTAATAGTAACAAATCAGTTGTGGTCGGAGCAAAAATAGTGTATGCAACACACATATAATGGTTATTAATACACTCGTATGAATTACAACACGAGCGCAGCGAGTGTTGTAAACGTCATACTCGTGTATTATAATCATTATTATGTGCTTGTTGCATACAATACTATTTCTTAATAACTATTGCAAGCTAAATGAAGATCACTTCAGTTAACGATTGTATAAAAAATAAGATTTTATTTATAAAAAGCATCATACAGATTACGTTGTTATGCACGAAGAAAACCTAGCCAAATGGTTTACTTGATTCGAAACTTTGGTTATCAGTTAAATAGGACATAAGGTGGATTTTTTTGCTTCCTAATAGCAGTAAATTGATGTTTATATCTTTTCTGAAGCTTGTAACAAGCAGCATAAGCATTGCACTTAGAAGTAAGAAGGAGTTTACTGTGTGATAACTAAATTTACGATTAATAGTTGCCTTTCGTAGATTACACTAAATAACAAATAAGAATATAATAATAATTGCTACAACCCATAGCCTGGAAACCAGACCCCAGAAGCTATAAGATTGTGCGGGAGGGAGGGGGCGATTATTATTATTACGTAGGCCCTAAGTGCGGCTGCAGCCGACTTACAGACGGAACAGTGCAAATCCCACATTTATGTCAAATCTCAACAAAGATTTTGTTTCAGACTTGCAAATAACCATTTTTTTATAAATTTTGGGTTGCTGTATGCGAATTGCTAGTTTGGTTACGGTGTATGAGAATATGTACTATAGAAAATATATGAATATGGGTTTATGGGTAGTTAAGCCGCAAAGAAGATGCTTTACCTGAGTTCAATACATCGCCTTTGATCTGTATGATTCAAGCTCTTGTACACAGAGAGAAATGTATTTAAATTTCATCAACAATTGTGTGGTATTGTAAAACAAATTGGTCTTAAAAAAGTGACAGGGACAATTTGTGTACAATTATAAAACAAGATTGTGTCATTTAGTTTGTCAAGATTATGTGGAAGTCAATAGTAATTTTGTAGAATCAAATGAATAGTTGTCTATAAGTTTCCATAACAAATTGTGTTACTTATTAAAACAGAATGTGTAATGTTATTGGATACAATTTTATACAAAATTGTACAATTGATGCGCTAGTTGTGCCACATTTACTTAATAATATTTAACACAATTACTTGTTCACATTTATACAAATTGTGCAATACTCTGGCACAAATATTGTATACAGAAGGTTAGGTATCACAAATAAAATATATATTTTTACATATATTAAAATATATGTAACTAATATATTCAATAGTATTCACATACTATACAACGTGTAATATATACACGTATAACACTAAAATTTCCTTTTGCCGTCGCCTGTTTATGTATTAATCTCGAATTTACATTAATAGCGATAATTACAAGTGGTGACATCTATAGGATGTCATCCATAAACTTTGCGAAACACAATAATTAGTAGCAAGCAGTTTGAACACTGGATTATGATTTCATTCAAACAATATATTGTATTTTTCTAAACATGTTTTACAATTATACTTCAACATAATATGCTAGCTTATCCTCTACAACATTGTTCCAAAGAATGCAGAACTAAATCTGACTGTGTTAAATAATTGTCGTACGTTCCTGTTAGACAATTCAGTAACGAAAACCTACACAACGCTGGACAATACGATTCTACAATTATAATATAAATTTCTCCAACACCGTTTTGAACAATATTGTGCAAAGCTCTTATGAAGTATTTCTCTCTGTGTATTATCCTTGGTGATCGAACAATAAGCAACCATAGCTAATGTCCATTTCCTTCTCTATCGGAAATACCATAGTATCACAGTTGCCTGGAAAAAGACTAAAGATGAGAGTGTCTAGGGTGTTAATGTTAGAACTTTGATAAGAAGCTAACAACTAGAACAAAATAGCATATTTTTGCAAAATTATTAATACGCAAAGTATGCACAATCACCAAGGACTTTTACCAGCGTGTGAGGTGGTTGCTTTACATATGTCATTTCGTTTAACAAAATTTTAGCTTCAATTTCATCTATAACACATTGCATTCTCTTCTTAAGTGGACGGCACACGGTTGTTTACTCCTCGTTACTCCTCTACTACGATTTACTTATTTTCCACAATTCTGAGGTCCATTAAAAAGTTCTTGCCTGATTTAGATTCGCCGATTCGATAAAATTTAGCAGATATTTGAATACGCACTTTCATCTAAAGCTCTTACATACTGTTTTATTAGAAATTTGATATGCAATGAAGGAAGTAAAGACCTGCCAGAATCTATGAACGACGCATGTTTAATTTTCTTTTTCCTGATTTTAAAATCGTTCTAGGTTTAGCCCATTCGCATAAGAAGTAGCAAATTCCTTTGTAGCCCAGCCGAAGCCCAAGCAATAGCGGTATAAAGTTCTAGTTATCACAGATTCATTCATTTTTATTTTGCAATAAAACTTTTTAAGCATACGACGAGTTTATAAACAGTCTCCACTTCTCGGATTGGTGTGTAATGTAAATGCGTTTGATAAGAACATATGTTATATCACTGTAGTATATACGACTATCTTTAATAGAATGAAGCTATTCTAAAAGACAGTTACACTGATACTATTTCATTTCCTTACGAAAGGTTCCAGTGTTGAAATCTGGGGCCCAGAGGTTCGTATTTAGCTATTGGATAGTTCTAGATCTCTTGCAATGTTCATTCACTCAGAGTGAGCTTGTGAGACTGCAGCTCTAGGTAAGTTATATGTAAAATTCGGATGTTGGGAGTAAACGAATCTTTTAGGGCTTTTAAGCAGACGAAAATACCCAGAAGGAGAATAGAAGTTGTAGGTTTTACAGTTACAGTTTCTTTTCAAGAATTCTAAGCAAACATTGATGCAGACTTGGGTGTCATCAAAACTTACCCTGCCTCATACAAGATTGAATGAATTATATTAAAGTTTCATGAGCCCATTATACATGAGAATTTAGAACGTTCGGATAGCTGCTGTGTCAGGGAATGAATTGACAAAAAATATGTAATTTCTATCAGTGTTCGAGAATTGGCTCAAATTTCTTAGTTTCATACGTATTTTATTATATTTTTTCAGAAGTATTTTCTTGTAGACTGGTGATGTCTTACTAGTTTTTACACAGAAAGTAAAAATACTATAACTATACCACTAAATGAAGCACAAATTCGTGCATGCAAATGGAGTAAAATAACATAATGAATGCTTGATTTATTTAATAAATTTATTATATGTGTGTGAGCAAATGGATTCATATTCAATGTCAGGATGGGAAAAAAATGAATGCTTGATTTGCTTATAAATGCTTGAAAAATACGCATCCGCTGTTTATCACAGTGGATGTTACCTTCTACGCTGAAAGGCAGATTGTGGTTGTCTGGTGTTTTATTTAATATTGATAGGCTGGCGCTGGTGATGTTGATTGGCGTTGAACACGAATTGTCGTTGAAGCTGACGACTAACTTAGAGAAGGTCCTCAGTGATTGTCATCCCTAATGACAGTCTTCCCGCTTTGTCATCTAAGGAGGTATACAACTTTCCTTGTTCTTGTGGTCTTGTTTGCACTGGAGAAGCTGGGCAATATTCAAAGGAGAATTTGCTTATGTTCGCAAACTCATGTATCCGTTTCAATTATTGCAGAACACCAGCATGAAACTGTACATGATTGTTTTTTCAACATCCACGCAAGCTCAACTAAGACAACGGTTATTCACTGGTCGCAATCTGAAAATCAGTCATTGGAGCAGTTCCCATTATTACTGATGATCAACTTCGTAAATTCCTACTATCTACCTTGGTTTACCTGTTGAGTTACTGAGCTATTTTACCTAACTTTGTATCTCATTTGTTTCGGTTTTTGTGTTGTATTTATGCGGCTACCCTCTTAAGTGCTTCATCTACTTTCTCCTAAAGAAGCCCCGTATAGTCACGTACAAAACAACGTCTTCTTTTGTTCTTAGTATAGCATGGTCCAAACAGAAGTCATTTCTTGTCCATTACTTCAGGCCATAAAAATCTTCGTACTTATTTGTATGTCCCAATGTCCCAACCACCTTGTTTTGAGAAAAACAAGAAAAACTGAATTACTCAATGTTGCTTTTATGGACTTTCGTGACTTTTTGGGATATGAAAGAAGGGTATCTATTAGGTAAGATCACATGGTTCAATTTACTTAAAGTTTTGTATTCTAAGAGAAAAAAATTCATATAAGACGTGGACATGTTCAGTTTCTGCATTGATTGCAAATCAAATGCAAAGAATACGCAAGAAACTATTTTGTGACCAGTGCCGACCTGTGAGGGGGTGCGAGGTCGGGCGCCGCACGAGGGCGCTAGGCTGTTTGGGCGCCGAAGTTAATAAGGGCGCTCTGAAGGACTCTGCCCGAAGGTGCCGAGAGGCCTAAGACCGGCACTGTTTCTGACAAAAGAACAACTGAACTTAATATTAACAAAAGAAATCTGAAAATCCTAAATACAAATAAAAATATTTTTAAACATTGTCTGCTTTCACTGCGCTGTCTTCCTCTTTCTCTTTCATAGGCCATTTTAGGATAAAATTGCTGGTAAAATTCGTCAAATTCTTTCTCAATGTACTTCATAAATCTTTTAGTTTTAGAGAGGTTGTGGAGTCAGTGGGAAATACCTTCAACTGTTTTCTAGGTTGTTCAGTTTTACTTTCTTCTTCGTAAACACTGCTACTAGTTGATTTAGAAATTTTTGGATAGAGAACTTCCCTCAACAAAATATCACTTGCATATGTCAAAACGACGCGACGATGGCTTCATTTGATATCAGCTAAGCTGTTTTTACTTCAGCGCATCCTAGATATATAAGACATACCGCTACAGAGATTGAACACGTCCTATGTTTCTTCAGTTTCTGTACTATACCATCGCTTTTCTACATTATAGAAAAGCAGGACATGTTATATTTTTCGACCGGGCACCATTCGATCGGGCACTCTTGAATTATGGTAAATTCATGTATAACTCAATTTACACAAAAAGTAGACTTATTCAGTTTCTGCATTGACTGATTCAATTGCAATTGAAACTAAAGTAAAGTTCCATATGGCGGTGGTAAGCCTGATCGCCAGAGTTTCCAGGTAGCGCTAGCCCCTCTGACAAGACCTAACGACTATCTGGTAACCGGGACCGAAGTCTTAACGTGCCCTCCGAAGCACGACCGGTTGCGATCTTCGCATCACTATAGGGTCACCACCCAACTTCTGACCCGGGTCAACTTATCTTAACTACAAATACCGTTTGACGAGTACTCATAGCGCTAGATCATGCAACCGACAACTAAAAGTATGTATTATGTAACTGAAACTAAGCATGTAGGAAACTATTACAGTATGCAAAAGTATAATTCTGACAAAAATGTATGTTAACGTGACAGTTCTATGTATATAAATATTAGTATTGCTAAGTATGAAAACTCACTAACAATGTAAGGCACTTTCTTGAAGATTTATTGCTTGTTTTGTACGTTATATGAAAGGTTATATACACTATAAAATAGTTCGTGTAATTATACTTTATGATCATTACATACAAGTTTCACAAGAATATTTAGATACCGCCGCCGTGCCGCGTCGTATTTTATGCGTTTTTACGTAATGAAATAAATTTGGAAATAGAATTCGGAATTATCAGTGGTCTGAGGCGTCGCTATAACTCGCTAACGAAGTTGTTTGTGTTCAAGTAGCAAAGTTGAGCTCAATAAAACTTACGTACTTGTGAGATTGTTATCGGAAAATACTGTGAATCTATTCGAAGTTTATGGCTGCCGCTAAAGTGATAGTGATTTCCACACACACACCAAAAAAAATACAAAACAACTGCGAAACCTCGTTAGAAACAAAATGTTCGCTCTATATTTCAGCTTCATTAATTCATGAAATTCCGACAGTGACAAAATGGACAAAAGTGGAAAACGCGATATATAATGAGAACTGCTGAAAATAATTGTTTAAAATAAAATGTTTCTCCTCCGCTTTAATTAAAAATTTCGCGCAATTAACTTCAGGAAGCGTATTTGCCGTAATAATTCTGAAAAATGTTCAGGGAATTTCTTTTAGTAATATCCTCTTATTACTCTCAAAGCGATTCCTGCATCTACCGTATCTTGTTTCTAAAATTATATTTCATTTTACATACCGTATGTACTTATTTTTCTTTTTGAAATTTAACTAATTAAGTTTGCAGAAATTATTTCCAGATTGAGATTTTGAAAAAATATCCAATTTTTAAGAAAGTTGCCGTGTTATTATTAGTTAACGAAATAGAAATATTCCAGCAGCGTCTAAGGCTCAGAGCGATGTATTTCAACGAATTACACGATATTTCAGGCTGGCCGGCTTCAGAGCCCTAATGCAGACGGATACACCAATTTGTTCAGTCCAAACCTCGCGCTTTAAACTTTGAACATTATGTGGATGAAGCTTGCATGTCTGAGACTTGAACAGCCCCAGTGCTTCTTTATTTTTATTAAATTGAATTTCCACGGAGCCTACCTTAAATTAATAAACTTTTCGAGATAGATAAAGCAATTTAAATAAGACGAGCTTTCTTCTTCCTTCTTTTTTAACATAACTTAATAGCTGCGATCCTAAAAATAATCAATAATAAAGAACATCAATGTTCTTAATTTATATCGTCAGTGTTTCCTTGAATAGTACTTATTTTACTGTGTATCATTTAACATTAAATTAATCTACCACGAATCTAGAAGATTTATAGGGGTTTAGAGGTCGACCGTCTATGCCGATTAACTTTTAGTTAACAAAAACTGATGGTTTACCAGAGGTTCACTATTTTATATTACTTAGTTGTACCGTAACTCCGAATTCTTAAAAAATATCAAAAACAACACTTTTATCAACAGATAAATGGCAAGAATGTCAAAGCACTTTAAAAACGAATTCGAATGGAAGGCGAACTCAATGCTGCAGGTCATATTTGTTTTAAAAAGCATTTCGATTTTTAACTCACCTTGGGAGCTTGGTTTCCCTTGGATTTAGACAACTTTTTGTACTCCTCAAACTTCACGTTTTCAATGTTTATTTATTAACCCCTTTATATGCTTTAAATACCAGATTATACCCAGTTCTTTTTATTAACAGTGGCGCCTTATATAATAATTTTTCTTAAGTAATTCAAACTGTAGATGATTAATAAATTATCCCTCTTTCTTAATATTATTTTTTTGTTAAATATTTCTATAGCCAATCAGGTTGCTTAATCAATTCTGTCTGTTCCGACCCTGCTTATGACATTGTCTAATTATTCCAGTTCTTTTTCATTTTACTTTCGTGGTAAACTTGGCTAGATTTAAAAAACTTTTAAAAAATAGTTAAGATGATTGATTCTTTACTGTTTTGGGTTTTTTTTTTGTTTTCGTGGGCGCTTTACAACGTAGTTTTGTGTGTGTGAAAACCTTTTTTCTAAATTCTATAATTCCAAAAATTTTTAATCGCATTTTTGTGGATTTAATGAGTGTGATATAGTCTTCCTGTATACCACTACTATTCTTTTTGGGCCAAGAAGTTCGTTGTATCTCTTTAGTAGGTTATGGGAAATGACTTCGCGTGCATTTCTACAAGAAATCGAAACACGTCCTTTTATTTAAATTTAAATTTATCTGAATTTTAGAGCTTTTTTTCATTTTTAGCCTATTTTATTTCAGCTTTTCCTGATTATATCCTTCCAGATTATATCCTTAAGTGGTTTTTCGCTGTTGCCGCCAACTGCTAATTCCATACCTCTATTTTACATTTTGGTCGGCCACGATTCTGGAGAGCTGCCTATTATTTGGGTGCCAGTTCCAAATTAAAACAAAACCTAGGTAACACGAAAAGTTAACCCTGCGTGGATTTGATAAAAACGTGGTGGGATAAAATTTTGAATATAACCATGTTAAAAATAATAGTGACCAGTAACGAGAATCACGTCTTAATTGGTTTATTTTTAATAATTATTATGATGGATTATGACGTATGATGAATATATATAGGCAGGTTATTTTACAGAAATCTTTTTTGTACCTTATGAAGACTTACAGGAACTGAATCTTTATTTAGTCTTAATTATTTATTTATTTACATTATTAAGTAATTTCATGCATGAGGTATTACTATAAGTATTTGTAGCACGTAGAGAGTAATATTTGTAAGCTTATGTATTAAACTTTTCTTATTTGTCTACAACTGTTGGTTTATTTAATTAATTGTTTGTTTCTTACAGGTATTTGTTTAAATAATTGTTTATGCGTTTGTATTTACTTCAATTTTGTTTCCCTGTTTTTATGAAAGCAACAGCAGAGGTTTAAGGAAGTTTATGCGAGATCTGGAAAATTACGTAGCACGTATCTATACAGCCTGGCTCCGGCGGCGTAGAGCCATTAAAGATTACTTTTATTTAGCGGTTCGGCCAGTTGCGTTTTTATTTAGTTTTGATAGATATCAGTTAGTATCCTAGATCTTCTTTCTTATCTCACGATCAACAATTTATTCTGAGCTAGCTGTCACACTGTGGGGACGTTCCATACCATATCCTAGTACTCTCGCAAAGACTCAAAACAACTTTAATTATCAGGTAAATAGGTACATTTAATTAAACAAATACTACAATGTAATTATTAGTGCATGTTTTTATATTCTTGTAAATTTTCTTTGTAAATATTAGTTTCATCAAGATCTAGGACAGCAGCGCTAATATGATGTTATTTGTTGGTCTTTTGTTTTATGTAGAAAATAGCATCATATTAGCCCTCATCTCCTAGATCTTTATGAAACCAATAGTACATAATACCGTAAAATTTTACCAATTTTGCACTATTTAAAAAAGGGACATTTTGCTTTGAAGGTAAATTTTATGGAGTTTTACCTCGCCTTCCTATTTTTTGGTCTTATCGGACTAGGTATCCCTACTGGGGGTGGAATTACCCCAGATTCAGCTAAATCTTAATCGGCCAAATGATCATAGTATATGATCGGTACCATGAGGTACGAAAAATGCTCCGCCATCCCGATCTTTCGTCCAAAAATAAATAAATAATTACTTCTAATCAAGTTGCGTGAGAGCAACAAAATCAACAAAAAGGTTGATATTTCTTTCAAAACGTCAAAGTTTTGAAAATGCTGGTTTTGTTTTTAACATGTTTGCTCGCTGGAACTTTCACCATTAAAGCAAATAAAGATGTAGGTAAGACTGTTCGTGTGGAAAGGCTAAAGATTGGGCAATATCCTTTTTTTGCTCAAATAAGTATTCCTCTTGATATGTGAGTAACTACTCACTCATTCACTTTTTCATTTTGAATTAATGTAGGTATGTCTAATGTTTCTGTTGTGTAGGAATCATGCCACGAAATTGGAATGTGGAGGTACTTTAATAGATCCCATGTGGATACTAACTGCAGCACATTGCTTTATGAACAACACTGAAGTGATGCAAAAGCTTATTCAAAACAATCAAGTAAAAGTGTACATGGGCACTAACAAGCACGTGACACATGCACATGAAGCAGTGGTTAACGTTGTGAAGAAGATACATATTCATCCAAAATTTAATAAATTTCAGAACGAAACTGAGGTAACCATCGTAAGTGCAATTTATGATATAGCACTAGCTCAATTGAAATATCCTTACAAATTATCACCTTACATACAAGTTTTATATCTACCACGTTTGAAAGTAAATGGGATTTCTAAAAGATGTAATATGGGAATTATAATTGGCAGCGTTATCAACAATAGCAAATATATATTGTCTGCAACAGTTCCTGAAATAACTATAGACAACTTAGAAACTGAAATACCGGGATCGTTAGTAAAAACTCTATTTTTTACTGAAGTCATATTGTGGGGCTCCGGTGCTCCTTACGTGTGTTTAAATAAAAGCGGAATTCCTATACAGTATGGAGTACGTTCAAATGGGGAGCCTACAAATGATAACAATAATTTAGCAATATATGAAGCAGTAGATGTTCACATAGATTTTATTCTACGTCACGTTCCAACTACCAGATTCTCTGAAGACGTGCCTCGGTGGTATTTAAAAGAAACTGGTAACAATCCTGACATATTAAAGCCGCAGATTAGTATTTTTAGCTCTGGAGTGATTACAGTTAGATACCGCACTATTTTTATATTGCATATATTGCTTTATGTTCATGTATTTCTTTATTTGCGTATGTAGCTTTAGTAATTTAATAAAGAGTACTACATTATTTAACTAATGAGCAAGTTTGAATTTTTGGATGCACAAAATTAATTCAAAAATTTGATGGACGATTCAGTTATTCACATCTTAAACTAAAAAGCGCATGTTTTAGTCACTAGTGACAGTAGTTGTTAGTACATAATATAGCTTACAAGAAACTGGAATTCCGATCATTGGCCAAGTAACACAAAAAACCTTGTAGGCTCTTCTACCACTATTCTAACATTGTTGATAAGAGGATAAGATTAGTGCCTCGGCATGTCGTTGCAGGGCCGGCACTAGGGGCGGGCAAGCCGGACCCCTGCCTGGGGCGGCAACCTTAGGAAAAGGCAAATGGGCTGTAAAATTAACTAGTTTATGAAGAAAAGAATTAAACCAAGTTTCATTTGAATACTTACAAAAAATTAAAAGGTTGAATTTTAATAAAATTTAGGTACCCACTCCTTCAAAAATCCTCAAGCATGAGAACGACATAAGAAGGTTGAGGTATGTAGCTTTTAAATAAAGACACGTTTTGAAAAATGAGTAGAGTTTTCGTGTATTAAAGACCAAATCCAATACCGAACCAAAAATACAGAGCAATATAGATAAAATATCAAAATATTTCAAGGAAACCGCTCACAAGCAGAATAAACTCCCGTTTAAAAATGGCTTAAAATGTATAAAATAAAAATGGCCCTTTTTATTATAATTTAAATAAATGGACACACATACAAAGTGCTGTAAAATAATTATTTACCGTGTGTTTTAATTTGTCGGAACATGTATGCGTATGGGGTCGCGAAAAACCAGTTATGACAAGCTGTGACACGATTTCTACGCTACTATTACAAAAGGAAAAGATGCAGTTCGATTGTTTTATTTATGCAATAATTGCCTTACAGGTTGGTTACTAGTGAAGTAGAGTGGGTTACATACAATTATTATTTGCCGTGAGTTTTTGAAAATTGTGCCATAAAGAGTGTTGTAAAAGTGAGGTGAGTAGGTAATAATTATATAAGGTAATATAATAAGGTAAGTAATAATATAGGTAATATAATAATTCTATAAAAACAAATGTTTTTATAGCTTCTACAGGATGCTTTTGGAAAAACGCTCAAATCCGTCAATTGTTTGGCCACTTTGGTGTTTCATGCAGTAGGATACACCTCCTATGAGGGGTAATTTTTACCCCTCTTATTTAGATAGGGAATATGGGCCGAGTGGCACCTTGTTTTTAAGGGCTCATAGTTCTTCTTACTACGGATGATTTTTTTATAAATCGTTTGAATAGTTTTTGATATATATTTAATTTTAAATTTGCCACGAGCCATTTAAAAATTATTTTTTTAAGCATGTTATCTTTAAATTTTGACGTTTTGCTCGGACACGATTTTGTTTCGAAGGAAGTCACTTTTCTTTTTATTTTGTTTTTTTTAATATTTATCAACCCATATGAAGGGTATTATTTGGATAAAGAAAGTGAGTCAAGTGGCACCTCGTTTTGAAAGGTTTATAATTCTTCATACAACGATGTATTTTTTCGAAAATAATATGAGCGAAATAAAAATTATTTCTTTGAGCATGTTACCTAACAGAAATAAGCAAAAGCGCCTCTCTTAAATATAAAATCGATGAGTCCAAGCAAAAAGTAGTTGTTTAGAAAAATATTTTTCGGCTTATGGTAACTTTGACAGTAAATATTCTAAATCTAATTTAACGATTTAAAAAACCCGTAATACATATATATGTAGTACATAAGAAGAATCAAAAAGTAAGTAAGAACAGACAAGGTACCGCTCAACTCATGTTCGTTATAAATAAATGTCAGGGGTAAAAATTAACCCTCGTAGGGGAGCATCTTTCCAAAAACATTCGAAAAATCTTTTGTTTTTTCGTACCCTTATTTACTTATTTCAAGGCGAGATTTTGTTGGCTTTGTTTAGGGTAAATTGCTAAATAAACACTGTCTATTCCATGGCTGACGTTTCGGTTTTAATCAAATCTTGAATCTGTGAATAAGGTTTGATTAAAACCGAAACGTCAGCAATGGAATAGAAAGTGTTTTTTTAGCAATTTACCCTAAAAAAAGCCAACAAGATTTCCCTTGAAGCATTCGAAAAATATTCGAAAACGCCTCTGTTTCGTTTAAAAAAAACACAATTATTTTTTATTGAAACATTTTCTTTTCATTTCATTTTCTGAAAAAAATTCTCAGAATTTAAAGTGAGAAAAAAACACTTTTAAGTTTAACTGCATTAGGTTTTTATTTTTAATGGTTCTATGATTTGTTTTACTATCTTTTTAATATATGCACTTATGCAGTTTATAATTATATACTAGATTTGTGTCGTTTCTTTTTTTCTGTGCAACCTTAATTTCAATTTAGTGCCAAAATCATAAATCAAGAAATTTGTATTTTTGGCAAATCAAAACTTCAACATTTTTAATACCAATTTTTTTGCTCTCGTTTTATTTTACTACTCAGCGTGGTAAAGGTTTAGGTTATTGTTATGTATATATCTAGTTGTTTAATTGTTCTTATTATTATGTAGTAGTCATGGTTAATATAATTATAATAGATATTTATTATACAAGTGTGGAATGTGCGAGATTAGGCACGCAAGAAAAAGTTTACCACCGAGCTCGCAGAGCGAGGGGGTAATTTTATTAAGTGCCTAAGAAGCAATTCCACACGCGTATAATATAATATTTTATCCAAAATCGCGTGTAATTAAATTAAAAACATTAAAATAAAATTTATAAATTTTTGACCAAAATGTATTGCAAGAGTATGGTTGCTATAGTAAAATTTTGTTTTCGTAATCAATTTGTGAAAAACCGTGAAAAACGGTGCAGAACTTTGAGATGGATGAAAACGAGACGGTACCGCCTGAAATTCTGCGTGAGGCTGAAGAAGCTTCATTACATTTAATACCCTTCAAGTCGAAAGAGGTGTACGACAAAGAGTACAAAAATTTCAACGATTGGAGAGAAAAAAGAGGAGTTAGTAGTGTCAGTGAAGATGTTCTCCTGTCATATTTCTTCAATGCCCGAAATAAAAGTGCATTATTGTCTTTGTGGAAGAAATGCTCAATGCTGAAATCTACGTTGAAAGTTTATAAAAATATTGACATTTCTCGATATGCCAAACTCATTGCATATTTGAAAAATGAATCCCGGGGTTATAAACCAAAAAAGGCGAAAGTCTTGGAAAGGCACCATATTGAACAGTTTTTGAAGGAAGCTCCGGATTCTGACTATTTAATGAAGAAGGTAATTTATATACATAAAGTTTATTAAATGAGGTTTAAGTGACAATTTTCTAGGTAGCTCTCTTGATGGGTATTGCCGGTGCGAGTCGATGCAACGAGTTAACAAATTTAAGTATTGACGACATAGAAGACAAAGGATCGTATTTGCTTGTGAAAATAGCCGACACCAAGACATACGTCCCACGAAGTTTTAGTGTAATTTCAGAAGGATACCCTGTAAATCCGCTTGAATTATATAGAAAGTATGTGGCTTTGCGACCTGTCACTACCTGTCATCGGAAATTATTCGTTAAATACTCAGCAGGAAAATGCACAAGACAACCTGTGGGTATGAACACACTTTCGAGAATACCTGCACACATTGCATCATATTTAAAGTTGCCTGAATCTGAACGGTATACTGGTCACAGTCTAAGACGTTCATCTGCCACATTGTTAGCAAACCGTGGAGGCGATTTGTTAAGCGCGAAAAAATTAGGTGGGTGGAGATCGTCGCAAACGGCCGAAGGATACATTGAAGATAGTGTTAGTACTAAAATAGCAACAGCCAAACGGATCCAAGGGGCACTAAATGAAGAACTATTAAATCTACCTTCAACATCATCTTCTCCACATCTAAACGTCGAAAAAAGCTTCGATGTAGTTGCAAACTCTTCTAGTTCTTCAACGCTGTGTTTTAACATAAATGTTAATGTTCAGTTACAAAAATAAATAATTTGAAGTGTTTTTAGTGTTGAGTAGGTACATTAGTTTATTAGAAATATTACAATTTGATAATTGTTCCATGAGTCTTAATTTTTCTCTCACTAGTGGGTAATGTTCAACATTCCATGCTTCAAATCACCATAGTAATTCACTAATTATTCACGATTTTGGATAAAAAAATATGTCATGTTACAGTCTTTGTCAATAAACCAAGTCTTTCATAAGTCTGATATTATATTTCATTTCAATACACTATCAATACCACATAACATGGTGTCAGGTGTTATAAGTATTTTCTAAAGTCTCATTTGCACATATTTGTCGTAAAATATTCAACATGTCGAATGGTAATGGTAATGAAGAAAAAATATGTCTGTCAAGAGTCAAACAAATATGAATGCTAGATTGTCACCAATGGATTTACATTCATCTAATCTATCAAATGAATGGAAGAACTGGTCAATACAATTCAAAATTTTCTTAAAAGCAAGCAATTTAGAAGAAGAAAATGATTCCAGAAAAGTAGCATTATTGTTACATTATTTAGGTGCAGATATTTTGCAAGTATTTAATACTTTTAATATGGACATTGATACAGTTAAGTATAAGGATCTAATAGACAAATTTACGGAATATTTTACACCTAAAGTAAATATTTCGTTTGAAAGACATTTATTTTTTAACAGACGTCAGAAATCTAATGAATCAATCGAAGATTATGTCACTGATCTGACTAATCTTAGTTTGTCTTGCGAATTTGGAGATTTGCGAGAAAGTCTAGTCAAAGATATTTTTACCTATGGGCTTAATGAATCTAATTCGCCTATTAAAGAAAGGTTAATTAAAGAAGGTCCAATATCATTGGATAAAGCTTTACAAATTGTCAAAAATATTATTCTTACAAGAACCAGATCTTCACAAATTGTGTAGTCTTATGAATATGAATTTGTTGGAGTTGTTGGTATGCAGTCATCGTCTTCAAATTTACGTCAACACCGAAGTAATTCAAGTCAAAGAAGTTTTGGTATACGTAAAAGATCTATGTCACCTAGTAATCGACTGTCAAGAACTATTAATTCTAACAATTTTAGTGCTGGTAAGCAAGACAATCGATCTTGTGGTAAGTGCGGACAAAGACATAGATATAGATGTCCTGCATCTAATGTAAACTGCAATTTTTGTAAGACAGTTGGTCATTACTCAAAATTTTGCTTTAAAAGAAAGAAAAACCGACCAGTTCATAACATTTCTTTTAATGAAGATGATAATTTGATTATAGATACTTTATATTCTAGTAATTCTTGTAATGTTATCAATAATAATAAGAATATTAGTTCTAATATCGATAACAGTATCAAAATGTGGCAAATAACTTTAAAAATCAATAGCCATAATGTACCTTGTCAACTTGATACCGGTGCCCAAACAAATGTTATCAGTTTTCGTACTGTTAATTCTCTTAATCTAGATACAAAGAATTTGATAAAACCTTCAACAGTTATTGTAAGTACTGTTAGTGGTGACAAAATCAATGTCATAGGTCAAATAACCTTCCAATGTCATATTAATAGCAACAAATACAATATAGACTTTCATGTATTGAATATAGATTGCCAGACAATATTAGGGTCATTAACATGTGTTGGATTAAATCTAGTCACAATAATTAATAATGTTAGTTTTGATTTGTCTGCTAATAATAATTCTAATCATATCTTAAAAAGATATTCTGATGTATTTGAAAGGTTAGGTTGCTTAAAAACAACTTGTCATTTAACTCTACAGGAAGGTGCCAAGCCTGTAGTAGAATCCTTAAGAAAAATTCCTTTTAAATTATACAATGATCTTAAGAAATAATTATCAAAATTAGAACAAATGGGTGTTGTTAATAAAGTACATGAACCTACCAACTGGGTCAGTCCCATTGTCATTGTTAAAAATAAAAATGGTGGTATTCGATTATGTAGTTATTGATCCAAAACACATAAACAAAGCTATTCTTAGGTCACATTATCCTTTTCCTACTGTTGATACAGTTAAAGCAAAATTGTGTAAAGCCAAATTCTTTTCAACATTGGATGCTAATTCGGAATTCTGGGTTATTCCATTAGATGAAGAGTCATCTAAACTCTGTACATTTATATCTCCCTTTGGAAGATATCGTTTCTTGCGTTTACCGTGTGGTATTAGTTCAGCTCCAGAGATTTTTCACTCTGTCATGGTAGAAAACTTCTCAGATATTCCTAATGTAATTATTTATGTTGACGATTTTTTGGTTTTTGCAAGTACTAAAGAGGAACACGACACCATTTTAGAAAAAGTTTTAAAAAGAGCCAAAGAAATAGGTTTAAAGTTTAATAAATGCAAATCACACATTTGTTGTCAAGAAATTACATACATTGGTCAAAAATTCAGTGCCAAAGGTATGTCTCCTGATGATTCTAAATTAAAGCTATTTTAGAAATGCATAGACCAAAGTCAATACAGGAACTACAACGTTTTTTAGGTATAGTCACATACTTATCTTCATTTATTAAAAATCTTTCCCAAGAAACAGCAAACTTAAGAAATTTACTTAAAAAAGATGTAATTTGGCATTAGGATGATGTCCATTAGTCTGAATTCAATAATTTAAAACGTCTTATTACCAATGCTCCTGTACTAACATACTTCGATCCTTCTAAACAAATCATTCTTTCTTGTGATAGTTCTCAAAGTGCTATGGGTGCTGTCATTGTTCATAAAAATAACCCCATTGCGTATGCTTCTGCAACTTTAACACCTAGCCAGTGTAACTACGCTCAAATTGAAAAAGAGATTCTAGCTATAGTTTTTGGTTGCATAGAATTTCATCAATATTTGTATGGTCATAAAGTCATAGTTGAAACAGATCATAAGCCTCTTGTCAGTATTTTTCAAAAACAATTGTATAAAATTCCCCAACGTCTTCAACGATTAATGTTACGCATTCAGTCTTATGATTTGCAAGTTGTTTACAAGAGTGGTAAACAAATGTACATTGCGGGCACGTTATCTCGTTCTCCTCTACAAGAATTTGCTCCTGAAGATTTAGATCAAGAAGTTAATTTACACGTTAATTTATTAACTTCTACTTTAGCAATTTCCAAAGATAAATTGAAATTAATTCAAGATGCGTCAACGACGATCAACGTCTCAAGACCATGTCATGGAAATATTAATAAAATATAGTCAAGAAGGTTGGCCAAATAATAAAAAAGCTGTTGATACTGCAGCATTACCTTACTATAACTATAGAGATGAAATACATTTTGTTCAAGGTCTGGTATTCAAAGGTCAGTCATTAATCATTCCATCTAATTTGCGTCGTGATATTTTAAATATTGTACATGAAGCACATCAAGGTATCCAAAGATCAATTGCTTCTATTAAAGGTTGTGGAATCACTAATTAGCCAAACTACCAGTTATGACTCGATTCCTAGCCCGTGAACATGAAGACTGAACGTGACTGATTGAAGAAACTAAAAATGGATGTAATATTAAAAAACAGAGTCTGGTTGATGCAGAGATCGATACAGTTTTTACACTCTATTAATTAATTCGTAAAATCCGTTTAAAAAAGCAGAATTTCTTTATTAAATTTTAATCAATGACATAACTTTTTACAACTTTTTATTTATATCAACAACTCACTGACTAGATTATAATATCTTATAACTCGCACACATGTAACATGATAACTTGATAAATAGGAAAATATGAACCGGGAGGGGAAAATCAATTTATTCTAACTTCTTTCACTAACATTCTTCAAAGGTATAGTATTTTGGCCTAACATTTATGATATAAAAAATGTTGTCTCTAGCTGTGAGTCTTGTATCAAATTCAGCAATAATAATCCTAGACAACCTTTATTAACTCACGAAATTGTTAACATTCCTTGGTATAAAATAGGTGTAGGTTTTATGGACTTCAATGGACAGAAATATCTAGTGTGCTTAGATTATTTCTCTAAATATGTTGAATTGTCTCTTTTAAAAAATGGTTTTACTAGTGGTATAGTTATTCGAGAACTGAAATCGACATTTGCTCGTCACGGAATTCCTATTCAACTTATGTCAGATAATGATCCTCCTTTTAATGCCAATGATTTCATTAACTTTACAAAAGATTGGGATATTGAACACATCACATCTAGTCCCTACTATCCTCGTTCAAATGGTCTAGTTGAACGTACTATTGGTTCCCTAAAGAAATTTCTTAATAAATCTCTTCATTCTGGGACAGATCCATATATTGCTTTACTACATTTCAGGAACACACCCAAAGGTAATTTAGCATCGCCTTCTCAATTATTGATATCCAGGCGATTGAGATCTAAACTACCGATTTCCCATAAAGCTTTAAGTCCTCAACTCGTAAATACTAGTCATTATAAGTCTGTCACAACTGATATGCAAAAGAAAATGTCATATTATTATAACAGAAATGCTCAGAATCTTAAACCATTAAAAAAAAGGGATGAAGTAGTGTTTAAAAAATTCCCAAGTGCACCATGGATTTCTGGACAAATAATAGAGTTTGGTCCTTCTCCTCGGTCATACATAGTTCGAAGTCAAGATGGCACATATAGGAGTAATAGAGAACATATCAAACCTGCTTCAACAGATCAAGGAATTATCTTAAACAATAGTGAAAATGAAAGTTCTAATATTGATAATGAAATGGTCCAACATAACTATAAAACAAGATTCGGCAGAATTGTAAAGCCACCTAATCGTTTAAATATATAAACTCTAAAATTCTTTCATTATTCATTTTAACTATTAATACCCATAATGTTGTCTCGATTTTTTAACTTTGTTAAAAAAGGGAAGATGTTATGTATATATCTAATTGTTTAATTGTTCTTATTATTATGTAGTAGTCATGGTTATTATAACTATAAAAAAATATAATGTCATGTTACAGTCTTTGTCAATAAACCAAGTCTTTCATAAGTCTGATATATTTCATTTCAATACACTATCAATACCACATAACAGTTATGTCTTTTAATTTTTGTTATAAAAGGGCGACATTTTATCTTTTTGCCCGGGGCGGCGAAACTGCTAGCGCCGGCCGTGGTAGTTGTCTCCAATTATTGTAGTTGACTGCCATGGTTGCAACTTCTTATTTACAGTACCAAATTGTAGCAGAAGTTTCATTAAAACTTTATCTGTTGGAATGTCACGAACATATTTCAGCTATTCAACGTAAGCTCTATGAATGTATCTATAGTAAGTGATGTAGGCCAAAAAATAAAATAAAAAAAGCAAAAGAGGAGATATATATCCGTTTCTTCAGGTTCAGTTATGTTATACTCAGAACCCTGGCGCTTGATTTTAATTTCGTCAAAGTGAATTTTAACTTCTAAGGAACTTCTAGAAAGTAAATGGAATGAAAGGACCTCCATGGAAGATCTGATGCCTTACTGGGAAACGAAAAGGTGTGAATACATATTGAGACTGAGGCCACGAAGATGGCAATGCAAGACCAACTAGATTTTACCTAAAACACATTATCAAAGAAAACATCCCAAACGAAAAGTGTACACTCTGTAACATTGCAACATAGTCAATCGATCAAATACTTAGTTTGAGTTTGTACCTTCTTAGCAGCTAGGGAATACTTAACAAGACGCGATAACGTAATTAGAATCATTCGACTGTTTAATAATAAACTAATTAGTGAAGTGCAACCATATTTTAATTACTTACTTGGTAATATACAAAAAGATGGAATATGGCTACCGCCCCGATAGAACAATAGCTCATAATAACGGCTATCTTAGTAACGGAAAAAACGAAAAAACTGCCTTTGTGATTGATATTGTCGCGCCATTGGATGACAACATTAGCATGTCTTACCAAGAAAAAGTCAACAAATATCAAGAATTGGTATATGAAATACGGGACATTTACAAACGTAATCATGTCGAGGTGAACCCTCATTATATTATTATACAGAGTTAGTTAAAAGTATGAAGACTTATTAGGAGAGATTTATTGTCGTTAATATTCATTTTAGGAAATAATGTTCGAGACAAAAGATTTTTAGGAAATTTTTATCTACATTTGAGAATACTTAAAAAACTTTTTTCTTCAATTGTTTTTGAGTTGCGCCTTTCCAATTTTTTTTAAATGGGAAGCTGCTAATTTTTCGCTACTATTAGATAGAACATTTTTTTCTCTTTACAATAGTATTAAAATTTTTTATTTTATTTTATTTTAATAACATTTTTCCAAGGAAACTCCGGTTCAAGTATTTATGAATAGTATGTACATATATCTAAGATTAAACTCGCCATTGCTAATTTTAACAGCAATAAATTGCATACATTTATTGCATACCATTATTGTAAACAAACAGGGTGCAATTTAGTGGAGATGTATGCAAAGATTTATTACCTTACCTGAAAGTTTAATTTGTGAAATATTACAAAAATTAATTAAAATATGGGTTTAAAAAACACATATTTCTGCGTTTTACTTTGATGATCTGAAAACATGTAATTTAGCAAATATTTAATATTTTGGGTGTATAAAAAGTTGTAATTATTGTTCAATAAGATATAAGGATAGAATTTGTAACAAGAATAGGAGCTAACAAAGTGTTTTTAAGCAATTATTTCAAATTTTATTAAAATCTCAATGCATTGTAAAATTGATTTGGTTGAGTTTCTCTCCTGAGTTTATTTTTTAAGTGTTAACGGAAGTTTTGCATATCATTAAATAGATGAATTTTTTTAGCTATATCTGTTTAAACAATTAAGTTAATCATAAATAAAAATATGTTTATGTAGATTTAGTTACATTTTTATTCATTTGTTTTACACTAAAATTTATTAGAAATTATCAGAAAAGCAAGTAAGTTTTATAAATTAAATTGCAAAGAAAAAATCTGACTACAACATGCTATCTTTTTAATTCTTTCACTAGCCTCAATCAATTCTAAAATAAATATTCCTTATTTGGAGATGATTAATTTCCTTCCAAACAAATACTTGTTTTCTTGAACTGTAAAAAATAGTTCTTTCAATAAAGAATATAATTTGTTTATAAGTCTAACTTATTTTTGGCATCATCAAATTTCTTATACTAATAATAAAATTAATTACTACGAAAAACTCACGATTTTTATTTATTAAGATAGTAGTAGTCCTTCCTTTTTAAAATTTGGCGTCACAAAATATCAACTATATTTTAGTAATTCCCTGGTATCAACCGCCTGTTTTCATTAATCTCGAAAAAGAATTGAAGAAACATGTGTCATCAATCTATTCATAAATATTTTCGAATAAAAAAAGTTTTACAAAATGAAATTCCAAATCCATACCAGTCTTATACATTAATGGTGAAGCAAATAAATTTTAATATAATATCCAAATCCAATTATAATCTAGTAGTTTCCATAAATTATTCTTGTTAGCAATAAACAATCGTAGAATTCATTAAACACTTGTTTAAGTTGAAACACATGGATTTATAAATTTTGCAAGTTAAAACACTTTGACGTTTCTCAAAAATAACTCAAACCTAAAATATTTGACATTTAACTTGTTTACATTCTTAAATATAGCCTTATGCTAATCGGTTTATGCTCTACAACAGGGTGCACTTTTTGCAAGATGAGAATGTAAGAGATTTATTAAAAAATGGCTGTCCTATTATACGTTTTGACCAAAACAAAAGACTACTATGGTAAACTTCATGAACACAAATGAACCCTGACAGCATTTTTAACATAACCAGATTATTATACAAAACTTTTTAATAATGCAAAAAATAATTAAACAGTCTGGAAGAATTTTAAATTGCGATTCTAATAGTATACGACACTTGCATGAACATACAAAATTAACCTTACAACACAATGTCGATGAAACACAATTTGCTTACAACTATTTATTTGCTTAATTGTCCAACAACACCCTTTTACAACTTTCCTTCTTCACAAAAGTAAACAATACATATTTTCTAATATTGTTTAAATATTCTTAGATACCCAGCAACATTGAATTTTAAGCCAATTTACAATATTTCACTGAACGTTCTAGAGGCGCTACTTAATTACATGTTTTTATACATTTACGATAACAATAATGCAGCCCTTACATTTAAAGATGTTTCAATTTTTTGTGAATAAGCTGTTCTTCAACTTCCCACAAAAACAGTAAAAAGCTTTATAATTCTGAAATACATGAACTATGCAAAATGAAAGAAATTTTGACTATAATTCGACAAGAAAAGTTGCTAGATATTTGCATACAAACTTAATACAATACACTTTGTATGTTCCAGGTAAAATCTTACATTGAAAATCAATCAAGTTATATAAGTTGAAAAAATACATTAACGACACCCAAATCGCCAAGTTAACAAGAAAATTGTGTATTTTGTATGGAAAAACAAGATTTCCACTTATCCTTTATTTATTTAGTGTGTTCTAGTGTGCATGTTTGTTTTAATTACCTAGAATTATTTTTATTTAAGAAAAATATCAAAGTTTTTCATTTTAATAGTGCTGTTATGAAACCCAATTAACGTTTAATATTTAAATTCCATAAGAATGGCTAGTATTATAATACAAGTACATTCTCGATGTTACATGATGAAATATCATGACAATATGTATGTTGATAAGTTTACACTGATAAAAGGTATACTTGTAGATATTTCAGCACAGGCAACAAAATGCAAAACCTTTTAGTTGGTATAGAAATAATACTACAAGGTTAAACATTGTAGGGAAGGAAAGGCAGTGCATCTAAAGTATGGCATCGCCACCGTGGTTGGTTGCATCACAAGAAATTGTCGAAGATAAACTCACAAACGACTTGCTGATACCGCATCTCATTTTGTGCACGTATGCAATCAATCTCACGTCAGATACAAAATGATATATTGAAAATCATAAGTCTGGAATTTTCTCTTGAAAGATATTTCATATCGACATTTTAAGCATAGTTATATTAAATGTTATTGTATTATATTTATGTTATTTATTGTTTATAAAGCATTATTTGGTGTTTACATGAAAATATTGGTTGTATGGCTTTATTGACTCGTTGGTTAGTTACAATTAGTTACATCAACTCATTTGGTTTTGCTTATTTGATTGCATTTAAGATAACCTTTTACGTAACTTTTTTGCGGTGGTTTTGTTCTGTATGTGAATATGATCTGTTGCATAATAATTCGGGTTCCATAACGTCATGTAGTTATATGTAGATATTGTCATTCAGATGCAAACAGTAATAAATTGTTTGAAAGTGAATTAAATATAACAGACAGATATAAAATAGTTTGATAAAGAAGATACTTTTGTTTTATTCATTTATATTTTAACTATAATGTAAGGTATACAATCCAATAAAGTTTCTGATTCAGTCCGACGCACACTGGGGTTTTTTACCCATTTTGCTGGTCAAAAGTGATTTTAAAAAGTTGTATAATATTTTATTTTCGCATGCACTTTTTAAAAGGGATCATCAGGCTAACTGAACCAACATAAGAGAAGCTCATAAAACAACAGATGCGTCTTTTTTCTTATTTCGAATCTCAACGTTACCAAATGCGGTTGTGTAGTCATTGCCTATCACTTATTATTTAAGTATTGTCAAATAGTGTTTTCAAGTTCATTTAGGGGTGTTTTATAGTATGAATTCTATTCCAAGACGGAAGTAGAAATCAAATTACTTATTATTGTCTTAAAAACATAGGTTTTCTTTAAAATTTAAAAGGAAATACTTCGAATTTCTGTAAAACTATGAAAGCTTTTTAGTATCGTTGAGCTATAGTTATCGTCCATAGAAATCCAAAATATAAATCTTGCTTAGAATTATTCTATATAGCTTTTTACTACTTTTCAAATAAAAAACTATTGAGCATTTATGTGCTTCTTTTTGTAATTACCGTTTCAGTTAATGTCCAATATAAAGTGTCTACGGTACATTAAGTAGTATGTTTAAGGCTTTTTATTTAAAAACTTATCGTATTTAGAATCATTCATATAGATACTAATATTGCAAGAAAATTGTTTGTTACTTTTTTTACACAGGAATAGTTAATCGTTGCAGAATTTAAAAATGAATCGCTAGCAGTAATATTACCTCTTCTGCGGCAATGCAAAATTTATATACTTTTCTATTTTTTGCTTCTATTATGGTGTATGTGGCCACACATGATAACAAAAATCTTAAAAAGCAAAATAAGCAGAGAAAATATTTTTGACCACCAAAAGGTGCACTTGGCCCCAGTGTGCGACGTTCGTTTGAAAATATATATTCAGCAAATTCAGAAAACTTTTCAAGAAGGAGACGCAACTGTAACGATAGACTCTTTGATATACACTATTCTTTAATAACGATACTTATTCGATTACTTTTACATATTTACTACGTTCTTCAGTATCATAACAAGCAGAAATGGTATACACACAGCTATTATTCTAAACTGTAATTATTTATACCAAACTACTTAGTTGCTCAAAATATATTAATAACAATAAACAATCTAACACTGTTCTTTTGTGGAAAGTTTAACGGAGTTTTATAAATAATTCTAAAGACCATTAATATGGATAATGCTACCTGAAAAAGCATATGATTAATGTAGCAGTTCCAGATATATTTTTCAGTAACAGACACATAAATGACAAACGGCAAGCACACGTGTTCTACTAATTTACTCCAGTCACAGTGAAGGGAGAATTAGATTGATTTTAGAATGGTTTACATGTATTGGATACGATTGCACACTGCACAGTTCTTTTATCTATATTTATGATTACAAATTTTCATAATGCAACAGCTTTTCACAATCTTTGTTAAACATTAACGGGTGAGCCATAAATTCAGGTACAATCTAGCAATCACTCGTAAGGAAGCGATCAAGCAAAACGTATCGAAAGAGTGCCTTCAAAGCTTCGTAATAAATATAACGAGGAAAGGATCTTAAAATAATAATATGTATAATGTAAAATAGTAGGGTTTGTGTAGGGTGTTAATTGAGGCCCTTTCTTCTAAATGTTGTTAAAATAAATCTTATTGAATCATTGTAACTGGCTCATTATTACAAATATTTAATTCGCTCTGTTTTAATATTAATTTCGTTTATAGTATAAAATAAAAAAAAACTCTTCATTAGTACGTGCAGTAAGTTTAGATTGTAGATAGTTTTAGACTATTTACGATCCTTAAATAGCCCAATAAAATGTTTTATTTCAAACCATACTTCCAAACGAGATTTATTTACTGCTTTCAACAAAGCCAATTATTTTCGTACATGTATCAAGTTACTATTTTGGTTATGTATTGAGATCACTTTTTTTATTGTAATTGTCAACAGAATTATCTTAAACAAAAACTATTTCCTTGAAGCATACTAATAAATATATTTTTATCAATAATATACAGCAATTTATGATACCCTTCAAGCAAATAAGGTGTTTATGATGAGCCAAACCTTTTAAATACTAACTGCTCGTAAAAAAATATATTGTCTTCGGAATAATATTTTATATTTTACGAAGCATAATTACACTAAGATTTGGGTTTCGTTTGTTTAGCAGTTTTCTAACAGAGATCTGCATCTGCTTACACTTCTCGAAAAACTACTTCAGGTCCGCTTATTGCGGATTTCTAAAATTGGTATAAACAAAATGTTCTTGAAACTTTGATAAAGCTCGCTCCTAGTTAAACTCTTAGAATTCAGGGGTGGTAGTTGCAGTTTGATCGAAATAGAGGAGCGCTTACGATTTCGCTACGGGCGTTCGCTCTAATATCGCGGCGGCTACCGCATAGCTCTCCGCGTTAATAAAAGTTCCGTTTTAACGATTTCCGATTGTAATAAGGACATAAATAAATAAATAAATAAATAAATAAATAAATAAATAAATAAATAAATAAACATCATTTTTTAAAGACAATTTAAATTATCACAGCAATAAAGCAATAGAAAATGCAAACAATAAAGAATCACAAGGTTTCCTTTAAATCCTTAAAGAACAGTTTTTAGCCTGAAATCACAACCAATGCTAGTTGGACTTGAAATAAAATTAAAAGCCAAAAATTTTAAGCCACTATTCTCGACATAAAGACTGGTCTTGCCAATTTTAGCGCTTTGATGTTGATGGTAGTCTTGAGTTTAAACATAGAATGGATACGTTTGAAGCCTGTAAAGCGATTGTCTCAGGCGATCTTACAAATGACAGACGGCGAAAAAGCACTATATATTTTATTCAGCGTTTTATTTTAGGCTGATTTCGAACCGCTGCATAAAGCAGAAGGTGTTATAAGATTAGTTTGGAAACAAAGTGTGAGTCGGCTGAGCCCACCACATGAAGTTTTATGATTTATTATAAATTACGATCTAAATACAAATTTGAGTCTGTTTAATGCGTGGGAAATTGTGCTGAATGCAACAAAGGCAACGAAAATTCGTCCATTTTAAACGACATCAAAGAATGAAATTTACAAAACAGGTTAAATTCAAACTGGCAAGTAACAAAACTACAAACTATGTTTATGTTGCTATCTGATTCGCAACAGTGCGTAGTCACGGGGGGGATATGGGGGATATATCCCCCCAAGGGTCAAAAACTTAAAAAAAGTAGATGGAAAAGTAGATGAAATATTTGACAAACTGACAAAAAACCATGGCACCTAGATTTTGTTTTGTAATGTTCTTTGTTGAATAAAGACTAGTATTCTTAATAGTGGGGAGGCAGATGGCCAAAATGACAAATTTGGCTCACCCTGAAGCCTAACTACCAACCACCATGCTAGATTTTATAATAGGGTAGTACAGATGATCTTTTGACCGGTGGTCACTGTGTATGAGTGGCATCCTCTTTTCTGGACGGCATTTAGGAAAATGGCGGATGCAAATATTTGATTGTTCGTAGTTTGGAAACCACTTAACCTAGATACTTGATCTTGGTGTCAAATTATATGTTTTTGGGATCAAGGAATTTAAATAAGTCTTTAATTTATTTACATATACAACCCATCTCCCATTTTTCAAAATGAAGACCAATATATGGCATTAAATGAACTTTTATTTAATTATTTTTCAACTATTACAATCTTCCTTTATTAAATGAAAATAATGATATTTCTTCTGACTCAAACATAAAAACCACAATTAAAAATGTCCTTTATGGGGCCTAACTTCCCTGTGTGAGAGAATAAAAATTCAAGAATTACAGTGTTTCATCCTCATAATCCTGGTTTGAATATATGTTCTTGCACTGCTCAAGAGAACACCCACACACTTTGAGACATGGTAGCTTGTTTGTACACACACAATTAGATCGAGCATAATCTGGTTTTAATTCACCATTATCATCGTACCATCCGCATCAAGTAAATCAAGCAACAATGGCTTAGCCTCCTGTGCTTTTCTTCACACAAATGCTTGGTAATGTGCACGTTGGATGTGTAGTTTCAATGAAGCATATGTAGGAGGAAGTGTTTCTGGTGATTTTCTCCCAAACTGTAATTCCCGAAGTTCATTGATTGATTTTAAAGTTTCTGCATTATGTAGAGAGCGCGAGTAAATGCTAATAAAAAAATCTTCAGCCGATTTGATTGCACTATCCGATAATGTTCCAAAACCTATTTCTGCAAGCAATTTAGGATTTTTCAGATAAACTTCCCATGCAGTTTTATTGCCAATACCACTGTGACTGGTGACAATAATAGATTCTCGCACATCAGTTGGTATGCCTGAGAATATTGTATGCACACTATGCACAGGGATGAATATTTTCTGTGATTATGTTCCTTTGGACATCCATTCTTCGTCTGCGTGAATTTATTGAAACATGTTTACTAACATAACTAGCACATCTGTATTTTTGCATTGCACAACAATCCGACTGTATCCATTATTAGTTGCATTTTTTCAATGAAGCAAAATCCTCGTATCTGGTTCTTCGTGGTGTGCAAATAATGAATCTGACAGAATTCAAGATGTGGAAGTAGCCGTATCACAATGTTTATAACCACTTGCTGTTACTACAACTTGGTTTGGGCTTAATTTCTCAGAGGATACATCCATCAACTGATTTGAGAGGAAGGGAGTTAGAGCTTTTTTATTCTCAAGAAGATTAATAAATCCATTCCAATTCTGTGGCAAGGGAATCTTGTATGTCACATCGTACAAGGGGGGAGTGCTCTTGCTTTTGCGTTTGGCCCTAATTGCTGATTTAATAAAATTATTGTTGTAGCTATCAAAGACCACATCAATTCTCGAAGTGTAATCAGAGAAATTCTGCAATACTAACTTCACAAGTGAGTCCGCTAGATCACCAAAAGTTGTTGCTTTACTTGGCTTTTTAAGTGCTTGTACGTAGCATGTACGCATACCAGGTTCTTCTACAGGAAGGATATCTACACCATTGCCCCCTATAAAAATTGTACCGAGCATGGCTTTATTTGTTGGAAGACGAAAACATCCGTCATATGTTGCTTGTGACAGTGGGACATCATGCAATTAATATTGAAGTAACTGTTTCAAATCAACATTTTTTTAATTGTGGTTTTCATGTTTGAGTAAGAAGAAATATCTTTATCTTTGTTTAATAAAGGAGGATTGTCATAGTTGAACAATAATTAAATATAAGTTCATTTAATGTCATATATTGGTCCACATTTTGAAAAATGGGAGATGGGTTGTATATATGAATAAATTAAAAACTTCTTTGAATTCCTTGACCCAAAAACATATAATTTGACACCAAGATCAAGTTTTTAGGTTGAGTGGATTCCAAAGTACGAACAATAAAATATTTGCATTCGCCATTTTCTTAAACGGCGTCCAGAAAAGAGAGTCCCACTCATACACAGTGACCACCGGTCAAAATATCATCTGTACTACTGTAGTATAAAATTTAGCATGGTGGTAGCTAGTTAGCTTTCAGGGCGAGCCAACTTTGTAATTTTACATATTTTACTAAATGCGCCTCCCCACTATAAAATGTTTTTGTTTTTTATTCAGTATTCTTTAATATTTGCACTTTTGTTCCGTACAATCTATAAAAAACCTAAGTAAACAGTTATTATAGGTATACGTTGCGAGCCAAGCTCGCGGATTTTCTTTTATTATTGTATACCCCCCCCCCAAGGGCCAACTCTGGCTACGCCACTGATTCGCAATATAAGTAATTTTATAATTACCATGTAATTCAAGATGACAATCCAAAACTGAAAGAATATGGAGTAGAGTGGCTAAAGAGTTACAGGTATAAATTAAAATGAACTATCCAAAGCTTCAAGAAGATTTACAGGTAGTAGAATACTGAATGTTTATGCTTGATAAAATATTACTTATTTTTATTTAAACAAAGCAAATAAAATAAATAAGAATATATTGATATCGGTAATATCAATATGCTTCTAACAATTATCGTACTAATGTAGAAAGGTCTATATGTGATAACTGATTGTATAGTTAAAATGTATGTTCCTTAATTGAAAGTTCTTATTGAAATGCTGGTTAGAGCACTAACCTTGTTGTTAATGCCAATATTTAATTAATTGCAATTTGCGACACCTTTACTAATCTACACAAATACAACATTGTCCAAACATTGAACTTTCCATTCTGTAGTATTGTACTTGGTTCGTATCTAGATTTCTTTTATGGGTTTATTACAATATCTACTTCTGTCAAAGTTTACTTCTGACGAGCAGGTTAGAAAATCTGTAATAATAGTGTAAGAATAAGAATTGATGGTGGCTGATGTTCAAGCAGGCGAAACGGAATGCATAAACGTAAGTAAGTCAGTAAGTAGCTGCTTTTGAGTGATGACGTCTAAATGCTGGAGGCCAGATACCAGGGAAAATATGTCAAGGTGTGTACAAGGTTTCTTCTTGTGTTCGTAGACATTGGTTTGTGGAGTTGGCGATCTCCTTGTACAATACTTGGAATGTTGAGATAGTATGTTTGTACTACTAACTGCTGGAGTTGATGACACGATGGTGAGGTAAATACAAAAAATAGATAATTAGATAAAAAGATAAAAATAATAAAAATTAAATATGTAACACTTTCAGTAACGGGGAATTACTGAGCTCAATCTGTTCATTCATTAAAGGTATTCTGAGTTTGTGTTTGTATATCTCAAAACCTTCTAAAATGTGTAATGTTCGTAAGATAACATTCAAAACCCGTTAGCTTCGATGTATATAGCATGCTCTCCAGAATAAGGTAGAAATCACACTGCTCGATCAACCAGCATCGATCGTCCACAACCGCCTCAAAAATCACACTGGTCGTCCGACATAAGAGCGGTTTTTTCATACCTCCACTTTTATTAATTTTTTAATGTATCCAATTTTAATACCAAATAGTTTTTAAAAAATTAAGAAACTACTATAGTTATATTTTATACAACGTTTCGGCCCTAGTGTGGGGTCTCTTCAAGAATGAATATATAAAGTGGTTCCTATGTCTATTTGTTGCATACTTGATTAACCTTATGGACTGTCATAACCTCTATATTTGTTTTTTTTTATTTTTTGAAATCCTTTTTATAATTCCTTTTTTCTATTTACACTTTAAAATTTTTTCTTTTAACATAAAACTTGCACATTTAAAATCTAAACGATTTTGTTAATTATATGATTTGGAGGAGTTTAAGAAGAGAAGAAACAAATATGGGTTCGAGAAATATTTTTAAAACAAGAAAAAGAGAATTTTTTGTATTGTATCACCTACTCGCCAATGCTTTAGTGCAGCTTGCAAAACCAAATTTCAACGTGGGCTATACTAACTGCAGAAACATACAATCGTAATATTTTTAACAGCCACGCCTACTAAACAATCGTTGAACATAATTAGGTTATGTTATGTTATGATACACAAAACTTTGCAAACACACTCACGTGTTTTGGAAATGCAAAGTAATAACGCTCATGCGATCGCTGACCACAACCGTCCAAAATTCCAACCCGTTTGAATTTCAAACTGGACGATCGAGAGTGGTTTACGGTGGACGGCCGATGGTCTAACAGTGTGACGTTGCGCATGCAGTAAGTAATATGAGTTCCAAATTTTGGTCGGTCTCGAACGATCGACGTGGTCGAGCAGTGTGATTCCTGCCTAATAGTTATATAGAATTAGTTACAAGGTTAGAGTTAATTCAATTGTTTGATGTTCAAATAATTTAACATATCTACAAAAAGATGGGTTGCCGTGGGAGATTCACTCGTTCCTCTGTTACCTAACATATTTATAAATAATTTAGACTTAATATTTGAATTAAACCTCTCCAAACACATTGGACCGTGTTCACATCCCACTATTAAGTTAATAACATGTTTAATTACCATGGTGAGCAATTTCAATCTTTTCCTATTATTAAAATGAGATAAAACTAACGCTTTTCTTGTTGATTTTAATCATAACTTTAGTTAGAGACACCTTTAATCATGGCTTGTGAATACGGACCATTGTCTTTTAGTTTTGTTATGTTGATGACATTTGAGCGTGTTTCGGTAGCCCTTTTGAGGTTATCAATGAATTTTTAATTATTATTAATAGTCTTCTCCAAAACATAAATTATACATTAGAAACAGAACAAAACAGGGCTATTAACTTTTTAGACTTAACTATTAAGATTAACGCACAAAATCTATTTGAATTTTCCATATACAGAAAACCCACCCATACAGACATAACCATACCAAATGAATCCTGTCACCATAAAGCACATTAACTAGCAGCTTATAGATCCTTAATGCAGTTTTACTCCATTTACACTCCATTTACACAGCCAGATTTTAGCAAAGAGAGTTCAACCATTAAACAACTAGCAAATCTAAATCATTATATAATCCGAACATGACGACGCTTTAGTTAAACAAAAATATTAGAATATATTCGATTCCATGATGTGACGTTCCCCATTTTTTATATTAACTTGATCCATTGGTATCAAGTTTCTGAAAGAAAAAGGTAACTTCTTAATTGTTTAAGTGTACTTAACTAACAAGTTTATTTACTTTGTTCTTTATTACTAATTGGGGTTCTCTATTTATTAGGGGGGTTTTCGTATATTTTTCCCTGATTATTACTAATTTTATCTTATTGTAAACCTTGTCGGCGATTTCCACATTCTTAATCTTTTGGTGAGGAGGTTTTACCAACTTAGTTTTAAGAGGAAATATTTATCTGTTTTTGATAATAAGAAGCCATTTAAGAATTTTCAATACTCTTTTCTACTGCACCTTTAGCCAAGGAACATCTAGGTAATAAGCTTTGTTATTTATTGAATTTTTCTAGATGCTGCATTGAATCTTGTTTGGATTCAGGTTCATAACGGTAAACCCACGTTTCTTTTCCTGTAACAATCCGACTTAATACTCCATCCTGATCTTCACAACGCCCGTGAACATGCCATTCGTTCGTGTTTTTGAGGTGGCGTTAGCATTCTCGGTACCCATCTTGCACAGACCTTTGTCATACCGAGATGAGCGTGCAGAACTTTAAAAATGGTTGTATCTGATACTCCAACGTAAATTCAAGCCTATGAGAAGCTGCATGCCGCCAGGTAACTGCGCTTAGGATGCTATATAGACCACGCTATGACTCAGACTGCAGGCTGGGTACTGTGGTCAAGAGAAGCTCTAAAAGCCATTACTCTTAAGGGGTGTTGAAGCGAATACCAACCTCTTACACTCAAGACAACTTCACCTCACCGAGGTACATCGGGAGTCTACAACGTGTAGACTATAAACGAAGCTCTGTCGAGGGCTTACCAAGCCTATAATCTGGTAGATCGGGGTGGCAAAACCATTAAAAAGCCAAGTCCTGCCACAATTGAGGTTGGATTCGATCGGGCAGTGGCTCCTAACAGCTTGGAACAGCATGATAGGGGAATAGTCCGAAGCTGGACAAGGTGAAGTCTCCTTGGTCGTGTGACACGTCCCTCATATTCTCCTTGGAGATGGAGCCGACGCGTGAGCACGTTTATCGCTCCGGTACTAGCCTGGAGAGCTAGTAGAGTATGGATAGTATCTCGCTCCCACCAGTGAGTTACTGGTAATATTGTGAAATGTAGGCAATGCGCGCTAATTGAGCGTAATCTCAATTCATGCCTCGGCATGTCTAAAAGGCGGGAAGGAACTCCTAAAAGTTCATCAAAAGTCATGTAACAAATTACCAAAATGCAATACTACGGCCTATTGCATAATTTAAAGGTAATAGGCTATAAGTTAACTGTAGAAGGGATTAAATGCTCCTTTCAACAGACAGTAGCCTCACTCCAACCATTTCTGCAAGTTGTTTCTTTTTCAAACGGGCATCTTCCAATATTAAATTTTCAACTTCTTCATTCCCCCTCATTCCACGAATATAAAACCGCCTCCTCGTATATTACATATCTATACCATATTTTGGTAAAATATCGGAAATAGTTGCACATGTACTTAAAAAACCAACAATTATAAAATAGCTTTTAAAAACTAACACTAACACTGTTCTATTTTTATTTAATGCTAAAAACAGAACACACGATATTATGAAATCGGCTATTTACCTTTTAAATTGTTGTTTTTGTTGTTCCTTATATATAGCATACATCACAAACACGTAATTTTGACATTTATATAAGGAGCACGGCAGTTGCTACATAAATAAACATCCTGAAAAATCTATCACACAAGACTCCCCAAATTAATATTAAATTACTACATTTTTATAATTGTAAACGCAAATCGGACATTTTAGAAGCTTTTGAAATATACAAAGTGTGCCTTTAATGAATGAACGTATTGAGCTCAGTAATTTTCCGGTACTCGTTGTGTTAGATATTTAATTTTTATTATTTTCATCTTTTTATCTAGTTATCTACTTTTTGTAATTACCTTAGCGATGTGTTTGTTTATATTTATATTACCTTTGATAATAACAGCTTAGCTGTCGTAAACAAACAATTGTCAGGTAGAATATAATAAAGTTGTGCAACGTTTACTAATGTTTTCTTTATTTCATGATTATGGAGTTTCACCATATAAGGCGCCATGTGTTTCTAAACAATAAACAACAAGTGAAATATTTGGAATAACTTCATCAGATACCACTGATAGCTGATTGATATCATTTAATTGTGTGTTACTTTTTCACGTTTTCGTTTACGTTGTTATGTTTCCACATTTAATAAAAACTTACATTTTGTATGAGCATATTACAAAATTTAAAACCGCAAGGGTAATGTTTAAAAATCGGGTAACTGCAGAAAACGTTTGCACCCTTAATATCTTTCAAGTAGGAGCCATGTAATTTTTATCTACCAGCATTTTAAATTTTTATCTTCAAATTTATTATAGCTTAGTCGAGGAAAGATACCGCTTATAATAGATATGCTACATCTTTTAAGCAAGCACAAATCGCATCATCGTCCCTAAACGTACTTTAAGTTGTCTAACACCCCTGACTTCAAGAGTAAAAGATGAAGGGCTACGGCCATAATACAGACAGCTCCTATCAATCTCCACTAGTTCACGGTGGCTCACAACTGCTATAAACTTATATTAACTGTAACAAATTCCATATATTCCGTAGTCTGCAAGGATTTTCGCGTGCGTGTGCAGATCTCACAGGCGTATATCGTCAATTATGATGAAATACGACCTGCATTATAGAGGCGAATGGTGTCATTACGCTTCTAGCAATATAATTTTCAATTTCTGATGAACGAACAGGCTTCTCCGTGAAAAAAACAATCCTTCATAATTTTTCAACGTTTTTTATGGAAGGTTATTTGTCAGCATTTAAGTCGCAAGGTAAGAGAAGTACCAGGATATAACTTTTATCGGCACACGGGTGGTTATAAATTTATGGGTTAGTTGTTATGTAGGGTATTTATAATAATAATAATAATAATAATAATAATAATAATAATAAGTATATTTACCTGTCCGAAAGGGCTGTAAATGTATTGTGGAACCACAGAAGAAACTGTGAGAAAGAAAAGAAAATAATAATAATAATAATAATAATAATAATAATAATAATAATAATAATAATAATAATAATAATAATAATAATAATAATAATAATAATAATAATAATAATAATAATAATAATAATAATAATAATAATAATAATAATAATAATAATAATAATAATAATAATAATAATAACCCTGAGGGGCTCACATCTTGTGAGTACAGGGGCTGGCAACCCGAGGTACCCTAGCTGGGCCTGTCTATACTTCAACTAGCCTTACGGACAGGTCCCTTTCTGTCTTTCTTTTCTATCTGGTCTCCCTTGACCAACTCTTGTTCCTTCCAGGCCCCGACGCTATTAGAGTAATCGAGGGCTAGGGGACCTTTTAAGTTTCCTTCTTTACTCTCTGAAGACGGACGCAATGGTTAAGGTTTACGCAATTGTTTATGTTTTGGTTTAGACGCAAGAGCTGGCGCTGCGGGGTGTAGCTTCACTTCGACTGAAGTGGAGTCAAGCTTCCGCAGGCCCCCGGCCTGGCAAGCGCTTAGGGGGGTGCCCACGTCGTCGGAGGCGTGGGATCCCCGAAAGTTTCAATCAGTAAGGGACTGGAGCCCTAGGGAGATGTTTTTTCCTTCCAACAGGGCATATTCCCGGTGCAGCAGGGGAACTTGCTGGTGTTGGTGGTGATCCCACTGACATGGGTATACCCCACCGGGGCAGCCCCCCTAAGTTAGGGATATAAACAGATGATAAGTGATGCAATTAACGACAATCTAAATCCGGAGCTTTCCGGCTCCACTCCTAAAACCCCTCCAAACCCAATCCTATCCCAAACCGATTTTCCCCCTATAAGTTCTTTTAGAGAACAAAACAAAAGTCAGGAGAAGGTGGAACATGTTCCTCGGTTCTTGCTTTTGCAGAAGAAAGAAGGCAATTTTGAAAATATGAGTCCTTTTGTAATTTCTAAGACCATATATGGTATAGCTGGTGAAACAAAAAGTATAAAAAAGGTTAAAGGTACATTGTTAATAGAAACTGTCTCTAATGCACAATCAAGAAAACTGCTTTCAATTGAAAGATTTGCGAACTTTGAGGTCACTGTAACTCCGCATCCTACACTTAATGTTGTTAAGGGTGTGGTTTTTTGTCGTGACTTCCTAAATTGTAGCTTGGATGAAATATTAGACGAACTAAAAAATCAAAACGTCATAAACGTCAGACGAATACGAGTAAAACGTGAGGGTGAATTTGTTGATACTCCAAACCATATCATTACTTTTAATTCTACCACTTTACCTCAGTCCATCAAAGCCGCCTTCTATTCGTTGAAGGTTAGACCTTATATTCCGCCACCACTAAGATGCTTTCGTTGCCAGAAATTTGGTCATACATCTACAAACTGTGCTGATCCTCAAGTATGTATTTGCGGCAAACCTTTACATGATGGTCAACCCTGTAATGGAAAATGTTGTCCGAATTGTAAGGGAGACCATTCCGCAATTTGGAAGGGCTGTCCTGTTTACAAGGAAGAAGCAAAAATACAAGAAATTAAAGCTACTCAAGGAATCACTTACTATCAAGCCAAAAGTATGACCAAGTCTGCAGTTACGCGCACATCTACGTTTGCTCAAGTAGCTAGTTCGCCAATTTCCATTGTCCAAGGCTTAATACCTGAAATTAAACGAATTGTTGAATCAGTTATTTCCTCTAAATTTCAGGAAATAGTTATTAATCAATTAACACCTAAATCACAGTTTACATTTGCAGACAAACATAAACCTAATACATCAGATGCATCCACTCCTTTTGAAATACCTCATACAAACATTCCTCACCAGAAAAGTCCTAGAACAACCCGCTCAACAATAGATGCTACTAAACAAAATGAAGAAAATGATGCGTCAGGAAAAAGAAACAGGACACCAAGTCTCGACTCCCAAGCTAGTCTGGAGTCTATTGATAAAAACATATTATTTGCAGTAACTAAAAAGAAAAAGGGCTGGCAGAAAGGTAAACCTCGTAAACCACAAAGTACTCCCGGTTGCTCACGAAACTCCACATAATCTTTTATGGCTAACACACTTATTTTACAATGGAACTGTCGAGGTTTCCTAAACAAACTTAGTTCCCTACAACTGTTAATTAGTGAAAATGATCCAGATTGTATATGTATTCAAGAAACACATTTTAAACCAACAAAGAATTACCACCTAAAGAACTACCAGATCATACGTAAAGATTCGTTAGATGGAGACCGTGCACATGCCGGAGTCGCCATTCTAATAAAAGAAAATATCCCCCACGAAGTGATTAATTTAAACACTGAAATTCTTGCAGTTGCAATCAAAATTAATCATCCTAGAAAAGTTACAATCTGTAACGTTTACTTTCCTAATATCCCATGGAATACAACTGATTTAGAAGATGTATTAAATCAACTTCCTACACCATACATTATTTGCGGAGACTTTAATGCTCATAGTCATACTTGGGGGTCAAATAAACTCGACCGTCAAGGCAGATCTGTAGATTTATTGCTAGAGACATTAGATGTATGTTTATTAAACAACGGCGATCCGACACATTTTGATATTTCTACCGGACAAAATAGTGCTATCGATTTGACATTCTGTACTCCAAATCTAGCCTGTGTTCTAGAATGGGCAGTTATTCCTGACCTACATTTTAGTGATCATCATCCCATAAAAATAAGCAGGATAGATTTTCAGACACCTCCTATTCCAGTAACGCCCAAATGGTTATTACGACACGCGCAGTGGGATCAATATCAAAATGATGTCGATACGTCAATATCTAACACTGAAGGAGCACTGCACATCTCAGACTTAATAAATATTATAAACGCCGCAGCAGAAAAGTATGTGCCCAAATCGAAAGAAAGAATCCGTAAGAAAGTAGTGCCGTGGTGGAACGAGGAAATTCGCGATTTAATAACTCGGAAAAAGCGAGCTTTTAACCAGTTTAAGCGTCATCCTAGCGTCGAAAACCTCGTTGCATTTAAGAAAAATCGTGCACTTTGTAGAAGGGCAATAGTGGAAGCAAAAAAGCGGACATGGAGAGATTACGTATCTACAATGGACGTTTCTACTGATGTGAAGGAAGTATGGAGGAAAATACGAGCGATTAAAGGAAATCATTCATATCATGAGATAACCCTTAATATAGAAGAGGAAATTATAACAAATCCTATTGACGTAGCCAACAAAATGGTTCAACATTTTTCAGCTATTTCTAATAGGGATAACATCCAAAATGCAGAGCAGGAAAATAATAACGTTATTGAAGATGCTAATCCAAAATACAATTTGCCCTTTTCTATCAGCGAATTAAATGATGTACTTGCTACTCTACGAAATACATCTCCAGGGAACGACTGCGTAGCAAACGCCTTTATAACTCACCTGTCTCCGAATGCAAAAAAACATTTACTGAAAGCCTATAACTATATTTGGGATACTGGAATAATACCTGAAAACTGGAAAGAGGCAATAGTAATCCCAATATTAAAACCCGGGAAATACCCTACTTCTCCTGCAAATTATAGACCTATATCTCTTACCAGCTGCCTATGTAAGATTCTCGAGAAAATGGTTAACAGAAGACTTTCCTGGATATTAGAATCTAAAAATTTGTTAAATAAATATCAATTTGGATTCAGGAAAAATCGTTCCACCGTCGATGCATTATGCTACCTAGAAAACGCCACACAAGGATGCTTTCTAACTAATAGTCATCTTTCTGCTGTATTCATCGATCTTAAAAATGCATTTGACACAATAGGGCATAAAACAATAACAACCCAATTACAATCATGGGGAATAGGTGGTAATATAGCCAAATTCGTCGAGTCTTTTCTTACTGACAGAACCATGAGGGTCAAAATTGGTAACACTTTCTCTGAAAGTCAAACACTTAAAAATGGAACACCACAAGGCTCTAGTTTGAGTGCCACATTGTTTATTGTTGCTATTAACAGTCTATTAGAATCAATAGATAACTCTGTTAGATATTGTGCGTTTGCAGATGACATCATCATATTTAAATTTGGAAACAATTTTAATGAAATAGAACTTACAATTCAAAATGCTCTAAATTCATTTACTGATGAAGCAAACAATAGAGGTCTTATTATCTCCACAGAAAAGACCGTTGTAGTTCACTTCTGCAGGAAAAGAAGTACATGTCAACGTGCGCATGCACTTACTATAAATAACAATCCCATCAATAATGCAGACTCTGCTCGTTATTTAGGGGTTATTTTTGATTCAAAGCTCACCTGGGTAGCACACATAAATGAGTTAAAAGGTCGATGTTTAAAAAACTTAAATATAATTAAATGTCTGTCTAATACTTACTGGGGGGCTGATCGCCACACTTTAATGATGTTGTACAAATCGCTTGTACTGTCACGAATGGACTACGGATGCATTATCTATTCTTCCGCTAAGCCAAGTCGCCTCCGGATTTTGGATTCTGTTCATCACTGTGGCATTAGACATATCACAGGTGCTTTCTTTACAAGTCCTGCTCAAAGCCTGTACGTCGAATCTGGAATACCATCTTTAAGTTTACATCGCCAGAGAATAATTTTGAACTATCGTGCAAAGGTTCTTGCACTTGTGACTGGACCCAACAGAGCATCTTTTAATAATAATCCACTGCGTCCCATATATGAACGGAGAGATACATATTCAAGACCAGCAACAATAAGGTCGGCAATCCTATCTGAGATATTGGAAATTCCTGAAAGAAACTTATACATACCTGACCCTCGGGCAATTCCTCCGTGGTCTTTTCCAGATTTACATACTCACCTTGAATTGTCAACTTATAAAAAGAGTGATTGTAATCCTGATTTGATAAAACAAGACCTTTTACGAATTATTCACAGTTATGGTCCTTGTAAAATAATATACACGGATGGCTCAAAGACTGAAACTGGCTCTGGATGTGCTATCGCTATCAATAATACAACGCACAGCTGGTCACTACCGCATACTACTAGTGTTTACACGTGTGAGTTGTATGCAATTTTGCAGGCACTAACTTATTGTGAAGAGTTGCCAGATGAAACAATCATCATATGTACTGATTCAATGTCGTCAATATTATCGCTACAAAATAAATTTGAAGCAGAATCGCTGATTCATAGTATATTGATAAAATTGTACTCACTTATCAACGTAGGAAAACATATTTCCTTCATTTGGGTGCCAAGCCATATAGGGATAAGAGGCAATGAATTGGCTGATAAAGCTGCCAAGTCAGCTACAAATCGTCCACCAGATGTTATTAGAGCCGTAACCCTAACGGATTTGAGAAATAAGATTAAACAACAAATAAACAGTGCATGGCAAATTTTATGGAATTCGACTACAAACCAATTAAAGAATATTCAAGAAACCGTTGTACACACTAGTCACGGATTAACACTGCCTAGACATGTAGAAGTTGCTATATGTCGTCTGCGTATTGGACACTCTCGCATTACATCGAACTATCTGTTAAGCGGCGCAGACAGACCAGAATGCCCCACCTGCAGGACAGACTTAACAATAAAACACATACTAACTGAGTGCATAGAGTATAGACAGGCTAGATTAACATGTGGATTAAATGAACCTTTAGAAGAAATCCTAAAATACGACAACATAAAAACTAACAAAGTCATCCGTTTCTTAAATATAACAAAACTAATCTCAAGAATTTAACTACTTACCTAATCATAATAACTGGTGAATGATAATACTTTGTTTAATAAATAACAACTTATTTAATACGGTTTTGTAATACCTTGAATAAAAGTCAGATGATATATCATTTCATATTTTATTATAAGTTTGTTATAACGTATCCATGTTATTAAATGTTTCAAAATTGTGTATGCAGCTAATGACCTTTGTAGTCGATGCTGTCAAATTTAAAAAAAAAAAAAAAAAAAAATAATAATAATAATAATAATAATAATAATAATAATAATAATAATAATAATAATAATAATAATAATAATAATAATAATAATTGCTACAATCCATAACCGGGAAACCAGGCGCCAGAAGCTATAAGCTTGTGCGGGAGGGAGGGGGCGATTATTATTATCACGTAGGCCCTAAGTGCGGCTGCAGCCGACTTACAGATGGAACAGCGCAAATCCCACATTTGTGTCACAGCTAAGGAAAACTGCAGAAAACCTTAACCAGATCTGCCGGCACCGGGAATCGACCGCGGGCCGCTTGGGTGAAAGTCCAGCACTCTAGACATTACACTACCAATATTTAGAATATATATTTTACTTATTTAAGTAAATAAGCCAACAGCGTTTTAGTTATTATGATAATGGTGTCTTCCAATATGTAATAGGAAGACGGTCTCAAAACTACTCCATTATACAAATATTTGTCTTCTTTCTGCAGGAGATGGAACTGTCTGAATGTAAATGGTATTATTGTAATATGAAGAAGTAGGGAAGCTGCCTGTAATATGTAAATACAGTGGCGTGCGTTTGCTAGACCTCTGGGAAACTGAACACCTGACCTAATGCTTTTCTATACTTCACTGCTTGTATTCAGATTCATACGTTATGATTTGATTTAGATTTGAAGTTCGAATACTCGCCTTCACGCTTAAAAATGTTTAAATATGTCAGAGCTCAACTCAACTCTTGCAGTACTCACAAAGATCATTTAAACAGAGGCGAGAAACAAGCAACTCACGTACGATCCTTCAGGGTGAAGTTAGAAAATTAGACGCTTGGGAAATATTAAAACTTTGTAGTTTTGAGAGAACATTACAAATATTTTACGGAATTAGTTACTTAAACAAAATTCAAAAACGTATTACAAAAGCATAACAGAGAAAGCTGCTTCTAGGTCATCATTTGAATGACAACTAAAAATAAAAGAATTTTAATTTCTGCCAGTGCTGCTGACTGATTAATTAGACGTTAGCTGCAGCAGTTGCCGACGTGCTAGAGAGTTTTTCTGATGACAAGTTGTGTTTCGATGGCAACACTGACAGCCCGTAATTACCGACTTCCTGTGTTAAACGTACTTGTCTCGCTTCAGATTACTTTATTACTTACAACAATTACTTTTTGTGAGTAGATTATTTTGAAAGTGTTATTAAAAAATTGTATGTTTAACGGAGTTTTCAATTTAAAATGAATTACTCCTTTTTCATCAAGAAACTGAAGAAACATGTAATTTATTCGTAAAACGCTGAAAGGCATAATTAACTTTTACTATATTCCTTATTTTATTTATGAGTACCAGAGCTAAATATTATTGAAGGTGATTGAATAAATTTCTGGAGGAAGAAAAAATAAGTGGAATTCTAATATAATTCTCCAGAAAGTATAAATTTTTAAAATAAATGAAGAGAAAAAGAAACAAGACTTTTATAACAAATATTAAACGCATTATTCTACAGTTTGATAAAAATAGCCCAAACAGAGCTGGGGTAGCGTAAATGACCTTATAAATGTAAGGTCACTAGAGTATGAACGTAGAGAATTTCTCCAACTCCTTAATTATCTAGGATATGGACCTTCTGAGAAATTCCAAGATATCTTTCTGGAGTTTTGAAATGTTGAGATGGAAGATATGATTCTGATGTCAATTGGTTCTTCTGCAATATAACACAGACGTTAAGGTACAGAGAAAAAATTCAACGTCTAGTACAGATTAACAGTCCTTTTTAAACGCCATTATTAAATTTTTATTTATTAGTCCTATTTTTTATTGTTGTTAACTATTATAAATTATTTTTGCTTTTCCCGAGTCGTACTCGACTTAATGCGGTAGTAAATATATAGATGTACTTATAGCCATGAAGTCTTGAAAGAATGGTAAATGGATTTTTACATTTAGTCAAAAGCCTTTACATACCTCGTTAAATAGAATTGTGTTCTTCGTTTACACAACAAAGAATGAGACGAGACTGATAATATGATAATATCTGAGAATATTTTGGTAAAAATAAAGCTGATCATCCACCTGGCAAGGCGCCATATTTGAAATAATAATTAGGTACGTATATATTGAAGTTTATTTGTTTTAGAGGGAGGAATCAGGTTGGAGTAGCTTTCCCCGTACATCATGGCACCGATTGCTATTACCATATGGTCGAACTTACTAGATTTTTTCAAGTTTGGAGGGATTCCATCACAAGGATTTTTAGCGTTACAAACAACGCATTAACACGAGGTCTACGGTTTTATTTACTTCCTTATCTGAGAAGAAGGAATGTTTTAACTTTTTAAAATTTATTACCGCTAAAAATTACCTGCTTGGCCGGGAATTGAATCTGTGACCTTTGTATGCAGGTAATATATTAACCATTAATCCGCCAAAGTTGTCTATTTGTAGAATTATTAATCAATTTAAGAACGATAATGTTAAAAAAGGCTTCACTAAGATCATAGAATCTGTTTTTACACATACGTACTGCGATGGTACGGTCTAGCAGATATTAGGATGATGGATGTGTACCTTTATCACATCACAAATAGTTCACTTATTTGTATTGATATACATAACTGAATTTAATTTAAAGAATAAAAGGTGGAGAGAAAATTTTTACATGTGACTTTATTTTAAAATATTGAATATCTTATTTTTTGTTTATTACCTTATTATTTGAGATGTTATGATCATTAGAGCATTACTTTATTTCGGAAATGCTAGAATGGAAAGCTATCAGCACTGGTTTATATCACAAAGGTAGGTTGTGAGGTAATGGCAATTGGGAAAGAAGAATTTTGAAGGATGGTGAGAAAAATATTAGCTCTCTAGCGCTGCAAAACCAATTTTCTTTTCAACAATAGGTTTTTACAACAATTATTTTCATAGACAGATAGCACAGTGGATTAGTGAGTAACATTAATAGTAGAAAAATTATAATTATTAGTTATAAAAGCTTAGGTATAAAAAATCTAAGCAACAAAAAGAAATAAACACAAGTAATGCTAAAGTGCAGCCACCTCCACGTGGTGGGCTCTGGGTCACTTGGAAGGTTGCTTTCACAAGTGAGAGAGGAGCTGCACACAATCAAATATACAGATATGGAAAAACAACTTCGAAGTATCTACGAAATCATATGTATGTATGATAAGGAACGCGCTAGTAAAATAAAGAAGGGTTTATATCGGGCCCCGCCTTTTCTCTCTTAGTTTGAGTTAGTGGGGAATTATTCGAGCATTGAAGTTGTTTAATAAACTACAAACTAAGGAGAGCAAAGGCGTGGCCCGAAATAAACCCTTCTTTATTTTACTAGCGCGTTCCTTATCATACATATGGTTTCTTACATACTTCCTACCTGAATTTCTATATGGGTATAGTAAGTACATTTTCCCCTATCTCCCGTACTCTGCACTAAACCTATGGTCACACAGACTCAAGTCCTCGTTAATGATTTTTCATTTAATATGAATCCCTAAGCGTATCGGTAACGCCGCCTGGGCCCATCTTGCGGAAGCTGTAATATTATTGTTTTTAGCGAAAATATAAAATATTGAGGCTCATAGAACAGACAGAAGATATTGTCCAATCAGAACAATGTTTTATACGTGAGTTGCCCTTATAGGTGGGCAGCTTTTGCAGGGTATTAGAAATCGATCAGAAAAAAAGTTGAAAAACGACCCACCCTACTGTGTACCAATAACAAAAAGAAATCACCCCTAAGACTTCACCTTTATCTGGAAATATGGAAAATTTTGCAAAAACGTTATTAAACTTCGGGATTAAATTACACGCAGAAGTAAGCATCATACGAAAATTATGTTGATTCTTACCTGAGGTCTTTAGGGCCAACCGTTCTTGAGATATCAAGATTTACGTTTACATCAAAAAACGCAAAAGACTTCGTGCAATGTATTACCAATTCTTTTAAAAGAAACTCAAAGCTGTTTTAGACGTTCTGAAATCTGTTACCTTTTTTTGTTGTTTTATTGTTTAGCGGTAATAAAACTGTCTGAGAAACTAACTGTTAATATTCATATTTTAAGGCTTTCAAAATAATACAATACCCACCACGACCACAATGTGCATGTAAACAAACTTCTTCACTTATTAATGAACAACATAGTAAATACTTCCTCTCACAATTAATTGTTTTCTTTGTTTAGAATTGTTTATAAAATTATGGCCAATTCAACAATTTCCAGTGAGTGCACGGTTGCCATTTAATTCACTAATTTTATTCAAATAACACGAAAAGTGATGTCGATAGGATAAAATTTGTTGGGAGTTTTTTGTTGGTATCAATGTTACCTATCACCTGTTTTAATAATGGCAGTTATGCTCATTACACCCTGTATACTACTATATTCTATATAGTAAATTCATCGAACATTTAAAATATAAAGAATACTAAATTCTACATTTCGTAAAGCACCGACAAATATGCTCATTCTAAGCAACATATTTTGTTTTTATACGTCATCACCAGATGCGATGCCATTTAATAAAAGAAAACTTAATGCAATATAAATGTTTGAAAAATATCCTGATTTGCGCACATCTGTAGAAGATTTTAACAAGAAAATTGCTCCCTGAATGTTACAGTTGACAATTGAGTACGTTTTGTTTTGGCGATCTCTGGAGTTACAATGTTGAAAAATTCTAATGACAATTATCGATATTTGAGTTTTGTTAAACCGATCAGACACAATGGGTCAATGAAATTGTCATCTTCCCAGCCACAGCTGCAGCCATTCAACAAAATCTGTACCGTGTATATTGCAATATTGCAAACTTGGTTAGGAAAGGACGTGGATCCAAAACATTGGGGGTAGGTTTTAAATAACAACATTTATTACATTATCACCACCTGCGCCGGACGTGCTTTTTAACATGATTTTCTGCAATTGCGCAGAAGGTTGTGGTGCAAACTGTGGATGCAGAAAAATATAATTAACTTGCTCCATAGCTTGTCGTAACAAACTGTCATGGGTAATCATGCCTTATTGCCGTTAATGATTGTTGCCGAAAATGATAACACCAATCCCATTGATCTTTTCACATCGAATGTGACTGAAGATAAGAATGAAGTTGAAGATAAGGATCTAGAACTCTAAGAAAAACATTACGACGAAATGCAAAGCTAGGAAAAAGAAAAAGACGAAGACAAAGGCAAATTATATTTTTCTTCTGATGAAACGGACTATACCTACTGGAGAAACCATGTAAAAAAGAACAACGCCTTGTATTCTACCTCTAAGGTGATGCGGAAATGAATACAGCGTAATTATTATATATTGTTTGCGTATGTCAAAATGTATAGAAACTTTTTTGTTCACAATTTGAAAATCTGAAACCCTTACGATGACCTCCGATCTATAGGAAGCTACATATTTACAAAAAAACATGTTTTGACCTTTAACTTCTACTAAGATCTTATAACGCCGGAACGATATCTATGGTGACTGTTTCGTTTATCATTAATAATTGCTAATTGAACATTTATAAAGAATTTACTATAAAACATCTACACGAAATCAACTGTTACATCTGAAAGAAAGAAAATGTATTAGTCTAGTAAAATTATAAAACATTACATATCTCACCGACAATAATATAACAATACAACAGTTGCCTTGACTACGGTTATTAGAAAAACCAATATCTGTCTTGAAACGCAGTTACATAGTTGACCAAAGACAAGCTATTTTGAATTAAAAGATAAACAACAATAAAATATGAAAAATAATTGCAATAATTTATTTTTACCTGCAAAGAAATGTTTTAAAAGCAAGAATAATAAAAGCTTAACAGTTTATCAAGTGTAAAAAAGGCGTGTAAAAATAAAACTCAACAGTAGACAAGAGAGCAGTAAATGTGAAATTCACCTAGACCTGTTCGACCCGAAGAAACCGAGACTCGAGAAACGAAGAAAGAAATAAAATTTATTCTTGAACGTTGTTCAAGAAGTAGCGTAAAATGGTAATTTAATTAGGTGCCATTTACTTCAACGTTTCAGCGTCGACTGAGCATCCAATCCTAAATCCAGGAGCAGTAGGCAGATTACTGCGTGGTGATTTTCCAGACAGCCTGCAGAAAAAGAGGAAACATAGGTGAATCAAAGTATAAGGTTTGTAACAAATATAAAAAGTGTTAATAAAAGCACAACTAGCACTATTCTGAAGGTCGAGAACAGATTATTTAAGATTCCAAAGAACGCAACAACTTATGCAACACTTTTGGTCAAGATGGACTAAAGAATACATTACACATATTCAGTAAAGCGTAAAATGGAAAGAAAATGTACATCAATTAATAAAACCTGGCATTTTGGTAATATTCAAGGATGGTGGACTTCCACCCCTGAAGTGGTAGTTGGGCAGAATCTTAAAGACATTGAACATTTTTACTTTTGAAGCCCCGTAGGCTTTGAAGGTGGGCGCTTTATGTTGCGGCAAAAGTGTCGGTTGTTATGCCGACGCTGTAAATATTTACAATTGTGTCAAATTTATATAATTTTAAAATACACATATCAATTTTTGACAAAAATTGACATATTCAAGGTTTGTCTCATAAAAAAAGGACATAATTAATAATAAAGTTATACGATTATTTAAAATCATAAAAGCGACCTGAGATATGCAGTGAACAGTATTTTTTATGTAGGTGCAGATCAATGAACAAAATAAGATTTCCTATTATTCATAATTAAAAGTCTGCAACATTACGATGCGTATCATCCGCAGATCGTACAATATCTGTCTATCTGTCACAAAGTTCTTGCGAAATCCAATTGCAAATTATAGGATGTCGCGTTTACTTGTATAATATTTTAAATTTATATAGTTAATTTTAGAAAATTAATATCTTTATTGACTAGTAGCGCTCCTAATAGTCGTTGTCAGGTGATTAATTCAGAAAAATACTGCCAATAATATCTTTAAAAAATATGTAAATTACAACCAGTTAAAGATTTACATTGTTATGTGCCATCATAGTAAAAGATATTTCTTCACAGTAAAAGATAAAAACAGTAAAAGCTAATAAATTACTTCTGATCAAGAGTAAACGAGAGATAGTAGATTCCAGTAGATAAAAGTAGTTTCGCTTATGCGCACGTGTTGTTACATTTTCCACAGGTTATTATTAATACGCTAAAAGTAGTGTCTTGATTTCTGGTAATTAACTTTTCTTGGCGTAAAAACGCGTTTTTAATAATGGTACTTTATTTTAAAAACGCAGAAGACGAAGTCCAAGTTACAAAAATGAACACAGTTTACTGTTAAGTACAATAAGATATTTATTCGTCGTGAAATTACACAGTATGCACTTGCATATTCCCTTAAATACTATTATACAAGTTCAACTTAAAATTGATAATAATGTTGTTCAGAATGACCAAGGTAAACAGAAACCCTGGCTACCAGTTTCTACGGCTTTCTGGGTGAGTATGGCTTGAAGGAAGGTAAACAATAACCCTGGTTATCAGTTTCTATCCCAAGCCCGTGGTAACTCAGACTGAAGGGTCTCATCGAGATCCGGTGTTTATATACCATCCTAAATTTAAAAAATGCGCCTACTTAGAATATATTAAGTCGACTTAGCATAATATTGTGCAAATGCAAAATACGATTCTCAGTACCTTCCACACATTATGCAAATACAGAATACGATTAAGATAAGGTTTCTAAGTACGTTCGCATACATTATTTAAATGAGAATAAATTATGTAAATGACCATAATGTTATAAGCGTTATCTAAAAGGGAAAGCAAATAGGTGATACATCGTCTTATGTGGCTGACTGCATACAGGAATGTTAACCTGCTTGATAATTTTTATTTGTTTTAAATAAACAAGCATTTTTTAAATAACAGTTATGCTATTTTTTATAATTTTATGGTTTCTTAATTTTGTAGTTTGATGCAAGATGTCTTTATAACTAAAATACATTCACGACATTCAGTCTCAAAACTGATAAAAATAGAAGACAATTTTCTAATGAAGTGCTTAATCAGTATAAGTGAGTTTAAGATTTGATATAATTTATAACACTATTTCGCGTGAAAAGTATTTACCAATTTCTAAATTTTATTTCGAATGTTAATAGGTTACAAAAGAATTTATTTTAACATATAAACATACATGTATGACTGATAATAATTTTGTGTTAGTTAATATTTCATTTTTAACAAATCAAGTGATTATTATAATAACTATCCATTTCTTCATTTTATGCATTGCCAACAAATACATAATAATAGAAGCCTTAGATTCGATTTAATTATAATAATAAGATTAATAATAATGATAATAGTCCCCTTTTACATGCAATGAAAACCCATTGTGGTATAGCAGGGTAAGCTGCTATTGCTAACTTTACAAAACTGAACAAATAACTAGTATTTGCAACATATTTTTTGGGCGTGTGATCCACGATTTTTTACCAACTGCAGAAATTTGTTAGATAAAATTAATAATTTATTCTTTAAATAACATGTGCTATTAGGATTTTTTGTTTTCAAGTTGGTAACAACCGACAAAAATAATTGAATTTAAAATTTCATATCTATTTAACCTTTACAAATCTATTAAAAGTTGTTACCATTCGACAAACATAAAAATTCCTAGTTTTATAAACATAAACAACGCTCTTGGAAAGCCGACAATTATGAATTAAAACTAATTTTCTACTTGTACATATTCTCGTGAAAAATAAAATCTTGTATGTACCGCTAGCGTTACTAGATGATAATGCCCGTCCGTCGACTTCCATTCTTTGGGCCTCCAGGACCTCTTGCTAGAACATCGGTGCCATCCTGTCATTATCATCATCTTAACGCCCTTGGTACATAAATAACTATTAAAAATTCCTTTACGGTATGGCTACTCTAGGAACCCATGGCTTAGACATTGGTAGAGAAACGCGGTACCCACTTACCTACCAAACCACTAATGGTTTAATTAATAAGACAACCAATAATGATTAGTTTTAAATAATTAACACATAGTAAAAGAAAATGTCCTCTATTTTATACTCCCTTCGTATGAATATCCTGCGACTCCCGTTAGTATCGATTTAGGGCGTATTTGTTACAGTGTACAAAGTAGCGGTATCTAGGTTTATAACAAAGGAAAATGACACGTTTAATGAAAACAGTTCTGCTAAAATTTATATATTTCTCAATGATATTTTATAAAGCGAGAATTTATTTTCTATCCTCAATAAATATTGTTAGTAGTATTACCAAAAGAGTTTTACTTAAATTAGTTACTCTTTCCTGAGTTAACTGCATTAAAAATATAAACTGTAATTGTGGGTAAGAAAAGTACCTTTATACGATTACATAAAAATCTGTATTTATCAGTACGAATCAGTATGAACAGCAAACAAACGCAATATACGAATTCACGCAATTTTTCCCACAGCTACAGCAATTACTATTACTCTCCGAGATACGTCGCGATGTGAATAAATAAATCAAGTTTTATCAATGTTCAAAGCGTCATATACTAGGTACATCCAAACAGGGAGCACGTTATCTATAAGAGCGTTATGACTACTGATAGATTTCTCGAGGGCGCTATACATTAAAGTGTTGTTATCCGAGAATCTTCATTTCCTTCGAGAGAACCTACATTTTTCTATGAGCATCTACGATTAAAGTTATTATCTGGATACAACCGAGCTTTGTATAAAATAATTGTTATCTGATCTTCAAAGTCGCAGACTAAAATTTCCCTAAACAATAACGCGACAGAGTGCACTTTCCTGTACAGCATCGTTTTCATTATGACCGTCACTTGGATATTGTTCTTAACGTGTTCCTTTTCTGAAAGATTTTCTAAGAAGTTAGTAAATGAGATTACATTTTTATTATTTTTGTTTAGCCATTATAACATAAATTATTACTGCTAGGTTATATTTTTGTACTACTTTCCGAAATGCATGCGTAATGATACCTTATTCTACATTTTTATTACTCATTAATATTGCTAATGTAATACGGAAATAGTACGACATTGTTTGAGTCAATAACCGATTGAATAATAAAATCTGCCGATAGTAATTCCAATCGATGTTCGATATACCGTGACGATTTTTTTACCATCAGTCCATCACATGGGTTTGCTTCGACGTTTCGGTTTGTTTATACTGTAACGTTCTTTTTAAAATAATAACAAAAATGCTGTTTAATGGTCTATTCACAAGAGAGATATTATTTAAATACACTAATTAAAACACTATAATTATAAACTATTTAATGAACTTAAATGCTAGATATTTACAAACTTAAAGCAGGCTATTTATTTTTAATACAACATCCATTTATAACATTTATTTATTCACTAACATTCGATTACTAATTACACAGAGCACATTTCAATACACCGGTTAAACATTAACTGAACTCCCTTCTGTGCGCGAACGTCAATTTTTATCCCCAAGCCAATGTTCTAGAACGTACCGGATTAGGCTAGTTAGTGTATTGTTTTGTGCAGCCGTCGATGACTCATGCCGATGAATCATACATGCAGGTGTTGATGAATCATATATCTTGCCGCACTAATCTAGAATGTTCGATGATGGCGTATATGGGTTTTCCTTTCGTTACAATACCCCCCTTTTCAAGTCTGTTCTGTCCCAGAACAGGTTTTATTCTCTGGTTCCTATAGAAAGGGTCGTGATTGTATCGACAGTCTTCACTTCGACTACACGTTCCATTACGGTAGAAATAACAGTCTACACTCTTTGTTGGCCTTGACGCGGACTGTGATCGAAGCTACAGACTAAGATCTTCACATCAGTACCTCTAAAAATAACTTCCAGCAAATTTCGATCCTCCAATCCAACTGGTCTCGCCCACGGCCGAGTTTGGGAACTGCCAAATTTGTTAATGCCCCTGGTAAGCAACTCGGTCCTCAAATCACATAATGCCCTCCACAGGTCGGCGTAACTCGGTTTCTGGTAGTAAAACTGCTAGGTTACCTTAGTAGTAAATGGAGCGGTCATGATCCGGCAAGTGTAAGGCTTTGCCAACAGAGGGATTCTGTTCTCGAAGTTCATCCAGCCGTCCAAATTTATTTCTAAACACTACCGCGATGCCTCTTGCCATGCGAAGATCCTCGGAGACACAGTGGGTGATGGAATAATCAACAAGGACCCGGAAGAGATCTTGTTGCATCTCGGTCGTGACTCCGAATCGCGCTTTTCTAGTTCCGGAAAACGCAGCCATAAATTCTCCGAAGGTTGGCTGATCATCTTCAGGTCTTACGGCATTGACAGCCACTTTAGCCTCGTCTTCCTGACCCGGGACTGCGTTATGATTTCCCTTATAGGGCGCCAGACGATTGGAGTGTACAACCTTTGGCTTCCATCTTGGCAACGTCTGGATGCGGTGAATCAAATCATTTATTCGTTTTTTCACGTGGTATGGACCCTCCCAATTTCGCTGTAACTTTGGAGAATAGCCACGACGTCTTTGCGAGTTGTATAACCAGACAAGCTCACCATGTTGAAACCCTCCTTGGGCTCTCACATGGTAGACCGTAGTCTTCATTTGGTAACTCGCGATTCGGCTACTGTTTCTAGTTCGGTCGTGAATATCCTCTAACGTCTTCCTTAAGTTGACAACATAATCATTTCCGGCTACCTCCTGTTCTGCAGGTGAACATCCAAATTTCAAATCACACGGTAACCGTAGCTCGCGTCCAAACATCACAGACGATGGTGACTGACCGGTTGTTTCGTGAACCGATGCACGATAAGCCATCAGGAACAAGTGTAGGTATTGATCCCGGTCTCCTTATAGGGATCTAACGTGTCGTCGATGCGTGGTAAAGGATAGCTGTCTTTCTTGGTCCCGTTATTGAGCTGTCGATAGTCCACACAGAATCTCGTTGACCCGTCCTTCTTGTTGACCAGGACCACCGGTGATGCCCATGGGTTGCTAGATGGCTCGATGACCCCTTGTTCTTCCATATCGGTAATAATCTTCTCGGCTTCTGCTCGCCTTGCTAGAGGTAGACGCCTTGGCTGCTGACGGACAGGACTAGAGTTCCCTGTATTGATTTTATGTTATACTATATTGGTTCGTCCCTTCTGATTATCGCCAAGAGTGAAGATATGTTGGTATCGGTGAACCAAACCCTGTACCTCTTTCACTTCCGTTCTATTAAGGTTTTCGCACGAACTAGTAACCATACCCACTAATTTTCCACCATGGTCTTGGGCAGTGGTTTTAAAACATCAGCCATACACCTGGCTACTCGGAATACTGGCACACACTCTCCCACAAGGGTGCTCTTTTTTAATGTCACCGGATTCATATTAACGTTCATAATCCTCACCGGTACTATCTTTCCAATGTTGCTCAGTCTCAATGATTGCTGAGTTTCCCCGTCTCTTAGTCCATCAATTCGCGTCTGCACAGCAAGTTGCAAGAAATGAATCTGGTGCCGTAGGGTATGCCAATTGGACCAAGCGCACAACATTGGCTTTAATCTCTTAAAGGCTTTGCACTTGTTGAAAATGCGCGTCTCCGTATCTCATCTCCAGTCGAGAGACTAGCAGCTGGTAATCGCTTTCCTGCCCAGCTGGAATTGTTTGCAGGACGTTCAGCGCGTCTCCACGCAACGCCACAGTTAAAGAAACGGCCTTTTCCTTGCCTGTCCATACGTTGGCCCCAGCGGACGCTTCAAATTGTTTGTAGTAGGTGGACCAAGATATCTTTCTATCGAACGTGGTGGTTTTACTTTTATCCCTACGGCAGACCCTTTTCTTCTTTAAATTAATTCTCTACTTTATTAAACGGCCACTCAGACGTTGAGAGAAACCGTAGTTGACTTAATCTATCTTCAAGCATTTCGGTTATGTCATCTTACTTAGTTGTTGGTGGTTGCTGCATTTGGCCGATTCTCTCTTCTACCATTTTTATTACCCTATCCTGTTTCGCCAATTTAATTTCTAATAGTCCTAATGCGCTGGAGTTTTCCAACAGTTCTTCGAAAACTTTATCTTTCAACGCTTTGACATTTTCCAGCAATTCTTCTTTAAGTAATCTGGAAATTCCCAATAATTCTTCCTTTAGCATTTTAACATTTTCTACAGACTTTCTAGAATTTTCCAAAACTTTTCCTTCCGGTGCTTTAGTATTTTCCATTAGATTTCTAGAATTCTCTTCGGACTTTCCAGTAACTCTTCCTTTAACAATCTAGAATTTTCTTCAGACTTTTCCAGTAATTCTTCTTTAAACATTCTAGATTTTTTTCCGACTTTTCCAGTAATTCTTCTTTTAACATTCTAGAATTTTCTTCAGACTTTTCCAGTAATTCTTCTTTTAACATTCTAGCGGTTTCTTCGGACTTTCTAGAACTTTCTTCCAGTTTACTTAACAACAAATTAGTATCAATTGCGGGTCCAGGTATTTCGAAACGGAAAGTTTCGGCGTCCTCGTGATGTTCTAGAAACCATTGTTTTAGCCGATTTATTAAAGCTTCTTTCTTTCCGTTAGTATCCAAGTCTGTTCTTCCAATTCTCTTTCCAAATCTATTACTTTAAGTTCATTTAACAATTTCGTCGCCAGTCTGATAATTCGTTAAGTTTGTTTTTCTATTTTGCGTTTAGAATAAGTCGCTTCTAGCACCCAAATGACGTCATTTGAGTGTTAGAATAAGCGGTTGGTGTGCTAGAATAGGCTAGTAAAATTTACTGCATTGATGTTGGTAGCGTTGGTTGAACTGTCAACTGACATACGTCAAAAAAGTTTTCTAACGCTTTATGTGCAATTTGCCTAATTTTCGGCGGCGTTAGTGATAAATTTCCTTCACTATTCATTTTCAAACAACGCGAAATTACGAAAATAAAATCTGACGTTTCAAATTAATTTTTTTCCACAGCCGCCTATTTTACGTCACATAAATGTCACCAACCACCCACAAAATCCCTAGATTTAAAATTTTTATTTTTTAATTTATAAAATGGTATAAAGCGGCAAAATAGAAAACATAGTATAAAACACTCGTTGCAGAAGGTCCTTCAAACACTCATTTGTTCCTCAACTCGCCGCTACGCGGCTCGTTTCGGAATTTCAAATTCGTGCTTGAACAGATCCTTTCTGCAACTTGTATTTTAATATACTATTTTAACACTAAAAGTTTGTTCTTACAGCACTTTATTTGTTACGCGATTTTGTTTATTTATTTTAAAATCACGACACCTGACAACACTGTAACGTTCTTTTTAAAATAATAACAAAAATGCTGTTTAATCGTCTATTCACAAGAGAGATATTATTTAAACACACTAATTAAAACACTTTAATTATAAACTATTTAATGAACTTAAATGCTATATATTTACAAACTTAAAGTAGGCTACTTATTTTTAATACAACATCCATTTCTAACATTTATTTATTTAGTAACATTCGATTACTAATTACACAGAGCACATTTCAATACGCCGGTTAAACATTAACTAAACTCCCTTCTGTGCGCGAACGTCAATTTATATCCCCTTATCAATGTTCTAGAACGTACTGGATTAGACTAGTTGGTGTATTGTTTTGTGCAGCTGTCGATGACTCACGCCGATGAATTATACATGTCGCATAATGTACATCAATGATACATCAATTGCCGCCAGAATCTAGAATGTTCGATGTTGGCGTATATGGGTTTTCCATTCGTTACAATGCGGTTTTCCACTTTTAACAGATTTTACATATTTTCCCCGAAAAGTTTCTTTTATTTGATTCACCGATATTAATCTTTTCCAGAATCTTGTTTTCAATCTAAATAAAGTAAGATAATATATACTTATTAATTTTTATGTTAACCTATTTTCTATATATTTAAAACACAAGGCTTATTTTTTTCCTGTGTGTTTGAGAGTTCCGCTGGGCCGATGTACATCACTCTTTTTTTATATTTGGACTGTCACAAACTTTTTACAGATGATGGATGTTTTGCCTTGGATAATCACAGTACGGTTGACGTGATTTATACTGATTTTCCGAAGGCGTTCGATAAAATAGATCATAACGTGCTGCTAAATAAATTATATCTATTTGGACTCATCTCGAATTTGATTGCTATATTTCAGTCTTACTTAGTTGATCGTTCTCAAGTAGTTCAGTTTGAATTAGGTATTTTAAATCCTTCTTCAGTTACGTCAGGTGTCCCTCAGGGGTCAAATCTAGAGCCATTATTGTTTTTACTGTTGATTTACGACCTGCCAGAGGTTGTTAAGTATAGAAAATGTCTTTTATATGCGGATGATTTCAAACTTTACAAATCAATTAATCACGATTACGATAAACAACTACTACAAACCGATATAGATAATATTTGTAACTGGAGCATAGATGATAAAAGTGCTTTGTAATTACTTACTAGCTAAAAAAAAACGACTGAGGTTGATAAACACAATTATTGCATGAATACGGAGATTTTAAAACGTAAAACAACTACCAAAGACTTTGGGTTTTATTATGCGTAACTGCATAGAATTTACAAAATCAACAAGCCTTATCACATTATACAATTCTTTTGTGAGGTCTAAACTTGAATACGCTGCGATGATTTGGTCACCTATGGTTATAGAGTATAACTGTTTACTAGAAACCGTACAAAAATAAATTTTTAAAATTTTTGTTTTATCATAAACATAAAAGATATCTTGAATTTTCATCTTATCATTATATTAGAGCTGAGTTTAAATTCCAAAAACTTGAAACTAGCACAGTTTTGCATTATATTGTATTTTTGTATAAACTATTTAATAATTTAATTGATTGCTCGGCTGTACTGTCTAGAATTAACCTATACGTCCCAATAGCGTTAGAAATTTTGATTTATTTAAAGTAAATTATTATCGTACTAATTATAGAGAGCAAACCCTTGTTATTAAGTCTATTATAATTTTCAATGAATTAGGTCGTTCCTGACATCTGGAAATATTTGGGATCCCTTATTATTAATTTTTTAAATAAACTTAAATCTGTTATTAATTTTAATTTGTAATCAATAGAATATTATATAAATTTATTTATTAATTTTTCTATTTAAATAACAATCTACTGTTAAGCGATTATGTAAAATATATTTTACGTTTATACTGAAATATGTAATTAGGCCATTAGCCCTGTTTGTTTTTAGTTTAATAAATAAATAAATACATAATGGTTGCTTTGTAAAGATATAACACACTGTAGATAATTTACATAAGTGTCTGAAGAATATCTAAAAAGGCTTGTATCTAGATACCGTAGAATAGATGCTCTTTTGTATCTAGCTACGAATAATAAATACTTTGAAAGAGCGGTACCTAGATACCGATACAATTACCGTGTCCAGTATCTACATACTATCTCAGATACTCTGTTTCTAGATACTGTGCATTGTTTTCTACAAAATATAAGGGAACCCCTATTGAAGTGTTTTGTTATTTTAGGGTTTAATGGCACTACTAGAAATTTTGTGTTTGTACTTTTGTCGAGTTCACGGTCACAATTTTATAATGGGCTATCAGAGTCTTTGTTATTTAACCACTACTTGTTTTAAAGAATTTATTATAAAATAGTATAGTAACCATTAACTTTTGTGTATCTAGTATTAACCCTTATAATAATAATAATAATAATTGCTACAACCCATAGCCTGGAAACCAGGCCCCAGAAGCTATAAGCTTGTGCGGGAGGGAGGGGGCGATTATTATTATTACGTAGGCCCTAAATGCGGCTGCAACCGACTGACAGATGGAACAGCGCAAATCCCACATTTGTGTTACAGCTAAGGAAAACTACAGAAAACCTTAACCAGATCTGCCGGCACCGGGAATCGACCGCGGGCCGCTTGGGTGAAAGTCCAGCACTCTAGACATTACACTACCAAGGCTGTAATAATATCATCAATAAAAGTACCTTTTAGATTAATTAAATGTTTTACACCTTTACATATTAATAATATTTATTATCAATAAATGTTTTCAGATAATCTGCGACTTTTTTTGCAAATTTACAAACATTCTTATAGTTACCAATGGATGAACCATTCATTATTGTAATAAAGATTATTTTACGAAAAATTCGCGAAAACATGAATCTCTTCCTAAACAGATGTTTTATAACATAATTTAAATGCCTTTATTTCACTCATACTACAAGGTGACCAAGGTGAGGTGATGACCTTTAATAAACACTCGTATTTTATTACCGTATTTACAATGTCAAACTTTTGCGGTGCTGCAGATTTGCAACCATCTGCTATTATTTAGCGTGTATTATTTAATAGTAAGCAACCAGACTGTCAGGACCGAATTAAGTACGGTGAATTATTGAGGTGCCCTAAAATTTTTAATGCAAACATTTTTTTGAGATAGATTTTTTTTGCATTTCTGTGATCTATCCACCTTCATGATTTGTCCCATAAATTATTTAAGACTAGCCCTGTACAGTAATCTTAAAATAGTAATCTGTAGTATTTCAGAAATGAAACATTGTTTAGTGGTATTGTATGGTGTGGTATACGTTGTCAAATTGATCACCCAGTTCAGCAACCTGATTGGATAACACTCAGCAATGGGTTTAAAAGTACCAGTCACACTACTATGCTTACTTTCGATTAACCAATCACATGAGTTAAAAATACATAAAATAATTATGTAGTTAACAATGCTTTATGCGCCAGTCTCGGTGGATTAGTGGTTTTCATGTTTGCTTCATAATCCAAAGATCGCAGGTTCGATCCCCGACCGAACTGGTAATTTTTCATAGCGGAGAAAAATTTAAAACATGCCTTCTTTTCGGATAGGAAGTGAAACTGTAGGTCCCGTGTCAATGCGATGTTTGGCACGATAAAGGTCCCTACTGGGGGTGAAATTCCCCCAGATTCGGCTAAATTCTAGTAGGGTCGGCCAAATGATCATAGTAATCGGTTCCATGAGGTACAAAGGATGCTCCACCATCCTGATTCCTCGCCCAAAAATAAATAGAAAAAAATAAATAAAAAAACAATGCTTTATGCAACCGGTCCTAGTTTTATTACATTCTGTATGTTTTTCTCGCCTATTTAAGCTTTATTTTTTAGTTTAATATTCTTACAGACTAAATTAAAAATGAGATAGTGGAAAATTTAATCAAATCATTCTATGAACATCTAAGTTCGTGTGTTGTACGTTGCTAAGTACGTAATTAAATATTCCAACGTTTAATGCAATGAGCATTCACTCAGTGCTGTCTGTTATGGTATAAAAAGACCAGCAGCCACTGATAATCTCATCGATGTAGATTTTCTTTAATTTACATAGTACTTTGTTTAAAATCCTCTCTTATACGTGCTCGCACTCAATCCCATGAATAGGCCCCTGAAGTTATCGCCGATTGTCTTGCATTTATAACTAAACTGCCAATAAATCTACCGGGTCTTTTGTTTGTTATATTTCAACACTTGGCTCTCAACTTTCTAAAGGGAATTTGTTTCATTAAGATAAGACAATAGTTTTCCGTAAATGAAAATTAGTTTTCTGTCTTAAAAAACTTGAACGTGCACAATTAACCTTGCATAATAACAACAAATAAGAAATTCATACGAATGCTTGTTTTACATATACAATTTAGATCATTGATCTGTTTATGAAAGAGGGCAGTAGCATTCTGACAAAACTTAGCTAAACTTTTATACGCCAATTTTAATTTGAAGTCATAACGATTTTCCTTTCGATATTATTTACAAGCTTTCCTCCCACTATTAATATAGAACTGTTCAGTGGCGTGCGGTGAGAATTTAGGCTAGGGAAGCAACCGCGATTTTAATTATAATACACCTAGGTACAGGCGCGGATTAACGGGGAGGGAATAATCCCCCCCCCAATTTAGAAATAAGTTTACATAGACTAGAAACAAATAATGTTTGTTTAATTATTATTTATTAAAACAACTATTTTTCCAAAGATTTCCCCCTCAAAATACTTCTCTGGATCCGCCCCTGCTAGGTACAATACAAAACAGTGTTATAATTATTAAGCTTAAAAATTTTTCAAAGAAGCACTTTTACACTTTATATTTATAGAATTTGTTGACTATCATTCTTTATTTAAAAAAAACTACTACTACGTATCAATTTTCCGGTCTTTCTTAGCAAAATACCGGTACAGGTTTAATCTTTGTTGTTAAATTTGAAAGATCTGGTTTTGATCTGCCTTTCTTAATAATTTGTAATTTCTCTCCAAAACTGTATGCGAAAAATTCCTTATTAATAATTTACAAACTGAACAAAAAATCGTCCCGATTCGGCTATATCGAAGGTACTCGAACCTTTCACCGAAGCAGTTGAATTTGCAGTCGTGACGATAATGCAATTTTAAATTTGCATACACGCAAACTAAATAGAATTATTTGTCTTTAAAAAATCCAACTTATAAATTAAAATAATAAAATGCGACAAAATACAGTCTCATTCGCAGATTTACATTACTTAAGTAACACGAAATCTAACAAATAACCAAATTATAATAAATAAACATTTGGGAACGAAGCACAATAAAAATAACGACCAAACAATGTTAACAGCATCCATCTACTATAACACCCCACGCTCGCTGATGCACGCCAAGGTTAAGAGAAGAGCATTTGTAATCAGTGCTTATATTAAGTGTATGTATCACATTTGAATCGGTATTACCTTTCCGTGCAAGTTCAATGAGCCTAATTTAAAATAGTACTCTAAATAATTATACTTTTTGCTGTACAGAGTTGATATTGAGCTTTAATTTGATAAATATTTCAATTTAAATAAACGATAACCATAATTTTACAACAAAAGTATTTTTGTTAGCATTGTTTTTATTTTTAATAAATTCTCAAGGCAAGCATTGCTTCCATTGCTTCCATGGACCGCACGCCACTGGAACTGTTACTGCAGTATTGGCCACCTACAGAACAAATGCAAATGAAAAAATGAGATAATATTTGTGCTAATGATACACACATGTATTTAGCAAGCAACCGCTAAAAGACGCTTTCCCAGCAAAGCCTACTTGACTACATCACGTGCTTCATGGAACACAAATTTCTTTCATCTTCATTCAGTCGATGCTGCCTGCATCGCGCCGTCGGTTAGCCTTGTTAACGAGAGCTTTTCTTTGAGAAAATCCGCGGTAGAACCGAGGATGGATACGAAGCATTTGACGTCACTCGAACCATCTAGATTACTCCATGCATGAGATTAGCGTTTTCGCTTTAATTTGTACTTTTATTTGTGGTTATGTTCATTTTGGTGAAATGCACTGCCATTCATGCTAATTTGCCTAATTGGTTACGAAAACGCTACCGCAAAAGTCCGCTAGAACATCTTCCTAAGTTGTTTCTATAGGCAATCTTAATTGTTATTCCAGAGACAAAGCGATAACTTTATTTGTAGCGTTATCTTTCCCGTGAAAGTGAAAAGCCATTATTTATTTCGCCCTTTGTGTGAGATTATTTCTTTGCTTTTCTTATTTTAGACACTTCTTTATCTGAAAATGTATTTTAGTCAACAATTTATAGAACATTACATAAATCTATATCAGTAATGGGTTTGCAGGGAGGAATTTAAAAATATGCCAACAAATGCAGTTGTGTACGGGAATTCACCCGGTAATTTGGTTCACTGCCAACTCCATTTAATTCTAGCCTGTTCAACCAATATACTAGGTTGAAAGTTCATGAAATTATTAAATGTACCGTTAAGAGACACTATTCTTATTCACCTCGGTCAGATATATTCGTATGCCCGACGCTTCAACCGAAACAATTTCATTCTTGCTTGAGATGCTCTCATGAGTATAATATTTTAATTTCCAGTTAAAGATAAATGGAATTTCAGGCATGTAAGCCAGAGTAGCATTCTTAATCATCCTGGCTACCATAGTTATTTTAGATTTTTTTTAGAAGTATTAACCTTTTTTTTCTTAAAATTTATTAAAATTGTTCTTAATTATGGTTAAAAATAATGACAAAGTGTAATGTAATTTTTGTTGCCGTTCTTCTCACTTTCTACTTCCTTCCCTTCTCCGTCTTAGTATTGATTTTTATCCCAACGAACCGCAAATAACGACGTGCCTGAAAACATCGACTACGGGCTCGTCTTATCGTTATTCAAGATTAAGTCGAATGTTGCTAGAACGGCCTATAATCGGGGGCGTGGACTATCTCAAGAAGTAATCCCGTGGAAAAAGACACATTTTTCATAATTTCTACTTTTTACCGGTAACAGTTGAACGGAGATATGGCTTATAGGTAAAGCTTCTTTAAGAGCCCTCCCAACAAAATCCTATTTACCTCGCGTTTCTTCAAATATATTTTTATTACACCATGAAATAACTACATTAATAAATCACATGTAAGTCCGCTTATTTGCTTCATCCGCATTGTTTATTTTCCACTTTCTCTTTTATAATAAAAATTCCAAAAGTACATTTGATAAACCTCTGATGTAATAATTTCAACACGGTGCTCGTGTAAAACTTTTTCTATAAGCATATAAATTGATCTAAAATTATATTTGCAAGCAGTGAAGCGGAATAAAAATGGCGACTTCACTGATTATCCTGATCTTGGTCCTGTCCCATCGGAATACAGATGGGTAAAATCCTCTAACTTTTCCTATTAAGGACCGCTCGTGCTCCTACATACATATCTAAATATTTGCATTATTGAATTTTTAGTTCTTTCCCTTTCAGTATTATCTGTAATATGGGATCTTCTTATTGGAATGTTCGTCCTTATTGAGTTATAAAAATAACTATTTCTATTCTCGATTGTGCTAGTTAATAACAGAAAGATTTCCGTACCTTAAAAAAGGTAAGTCAAACATAAAGATTCGTATATTTGAGTTTTTAGTTCTTAGTGCTTAATTCTATTTCCTGTTCCACATTTCCCTTGGAAAGTAACTGATTTACGCTCGACTTATTACGAGCTCTAAGCTTTTAGTTAATGTTTTAATGTAAAAGTAGAAAGGCTAAGACTAAAAGAGCTGCTGCCGTTTAAGTTTTTTGCTTACTTAGTTTGTTAGTTTATTTACTTTAATACGGAAGATGCTTGCTGCTCGAACAAATGAATATAAAAAGTTTACTGTATTGAGATAAACTCCGTTTTGTTGTAAAATGCTCTAATAAACAATTCATAAAGCATTACGTTTCACTCTACATTTATTTTAAAAAAGAAAAGACGTTTAACGTGCTTTTTGCGGTGCGTTTTATGTAACCGTATGAATTGGATTTAGTAAGCAAAAAAGTGCAAAGGGTGAGTTAGCCTACATCAAGCTGACTCAGAGCATTCGCTCAAACAGATTGAGGAAGCGTCGTATATAGACATGCACTCGCGCAAGGTAAACATCAAAGGAACTGAGCAACATAAAGGGAATAGTAAATTTGAAAACGTGCAGAGAAAAGACAAAAAAGAAACGAAACAAACCATCATAGAATAACAATCAGTGGGGAAGACGCGCGAAGATGTCATAAAAATGATGGAAAACAAAGTGTGTCCGACACAGAAAATAAGTTGTCTGTTTTATTAGAAGTTACGACGGAAATGTTGAATTTTTTTATACTTGTTAAGTTACGAATGGGAAAAAGTTTCTAGCCGAAGTTTTATAAAGCTGCCTCTGGATATTTTACAGACCAATACAATTCTATTTCAACGCTGCAACGGAATAACTTGTGGTATTATAAATTGAATATTTCACTTTCTACATCGAAAGAAAAATCATGAATCCAAAAATGCCGAAACAATCGAAGAGGCAAGTGACAAAAGGATAATCAATCTTTTTCTTCTTCGTACTAAGTATGCGATCAAACAACAAAATTGTTTGCGCTGAATAAAGCTATTTTGAACATCACAGAGACAAAATATTTCGTATAATAATAAACGTTTCCTTCCTTCATATAAAAATTAATTTAAATTTCCACTCTAATTTTCATTAGACCATCATTGTTTTGTGGTACAAATATGAAGGCAAAAAGGTTTTAAAAAGACCAAAATGCTTTGTAAAAAATATATGACGTTACCTGAAAACGTTATCGTTGATGATCAAAGCACTATATCCCCGCAAAAGTTAATTAAACGTTAAATTTAAAAAGCGCGTGGCGTTATACAAAAAACATTAAAACAAGCTTTAAATTGCAGCTTATAGACACTTTGTGATATTTTTCTAATAAACTTTAATATACAAGCAGCTGTATGACACAAAGTAAAATAAAAAATTCAAAATCTGTGGTGGGAATATAAAAATTGCCTATAAAGTACAAACTCGACCAAATATAAGTCAAATGTCGACTCCGTTACAAAAAATCTTAAAGCACTTTTATATTTAGTATTGTCATTTTAAAAAATGTTTTTCATTCGTTGGTTCAGCAAAAGCTGTTGCCATTCCTATATTAATGCAATGAATTGCTTGGTGTACAAAAGGATATATACGAGTAAGTACTAAGATCTGATTTTCGAGCTCTTTAAGAAAAATATTTGTATATAAAAACTTTTGTCAAAACACTGGCGATGGCATATATGGCAATAGCTTTTTGAGGTTTTGCATCAAACAGTTCTTAAGTTAGGAACACATGATGTCTATAAAATTAGTCAAAGCTGACCTTTTCTTCCTTTTATGTTAGAAATATATTTTTAAACTGTATGTTTGTAAGATTTGCATTGGTTCTCTTAAATCCACCAACTGAAGAGAGGATCACTGGGTCATTCCAAGTCAAATCGCCCAATGGTCTGAACCTTGACATCTTAGATTTTTATAATTTTTGGTACCCTTATAGTACAAGCCAGAATACAAAAAATAAAAAATTCCAGATTTTTTACTTATGGTTTATAAGTTATAGCCTTCCGAAAATTCAGAAAACGCCCAATTTTGACCGCGTTTTTAAAGTTTTAAATGGCCATCGATTGAAAATTATTTGTCCTAGATTGGATTGATGTGGAATTGGTGTCATTCTCTTCAGTGTTTAATGGGCTTTCACTTGATATGCACCGTGAGTACCATTAGAAAAATTTTATGTTATTTTGAAGAATCCAAAAAAGTTTTTTAAAAAACCCAAAATACGTCCACTCTATATGTTTTTCATAAACTGATTGACTACTTGTATGCAAAGTTTTAGAATGGGATGACAATGGGTTCTTGGAGAAAAAGATATTTTAGTTTCACCAGCCCTGTATATTAACCTATCCCATAGCATTTGGCTGTAACAAATTTGTTTTAGAGCCAAAACTGAGATAAAACTAACTAAAATAATAATAATAAATAATAAATGTAATAAATAATAATAATTACTCTTTACAATTACTCTAACATAGTATGTAATTACAAATGTGTTTTATGAGTACACATTTGTTATAATTTACAACAATTAGTTATAATAATTGTATAATTATGCAATATTTCAAATGGCAGATAATAAGAAAAATTGGGCTTTAATTTCTGCAGTGTTGCAACCCATACAAAGAGGAAAATACCCAAAATCTGCAAAAAAACACTAGGAATGTAACAGAATGGATGTGCTCTTTCGATTTAGGCATACAAATGGGTATGAAAATATGCGATAAGTCTAGAAAACAGTTTCTGCTAGAAATAAAGAATCACAATCAGACTTGGATTATTTGAACAAATCTCTGGAACTTAACAGGAGAGTCGCCATTTAAAGAGAAAAAATTTCAGCTGTGCAAAGAAGAAACTTGATAAGTAAAAACTAGTCTGAGAAGAAAAATTATTACTTCCTCAAGAAACAGAGTCAGAGATGTTGGCACAGTTAAAACACCAGTTTAATAAAACTACAAAAAGGAGTGAAAATATGAAATTGTCAGTTTTAGCTTTAAGTTGGAGCTGCAAGAAAATAAAAATGAGTTTGGAGAAAGCAATTATAGGTTCATTCAGTTAAAAATTGTGTTAGGGAATAGGGTGTTCTTTCAAATCCCAATCCCAAACGTAGAAAAACATTGAATAAAACAATAGAAGGAAATTTGACTTGAATTTGCTTGCGCGATGATATTAAATATATTTTGTTCTACAAGAACCCATTGTCATCCCGCTCTTAAATTTTGCATAGAAGTAGTCAATCAGTGTATGAAAAACATACATTTTTTCAAAAAAGTTAGAGGGGACGTATTTTGGATTTTTAAAAAACTTTTTTGGATTTTTCAAAATAGCATAACATTTTTCTAATGGTACTCATCGTATACATCAGATCAAAGCCCTTTATACACTGAAGAGAATGACACCAATCTTAGCTCTCTATGACAAATAGTTTTCAATTTACGGCCGTTTAAACATTAAAAACGCGGTCGAAATTGGGCGTTTTTGATTTTTTAGAAATCCGAGAAAAAAAAACTCATAAACTAAAAGTAAAAAAATCTGAAATTTTATTTTTTTTTGTCTTCTTGGTGAGTACTATAAGTGTACCAAAAATTATAAAAATCTGAGATGTCAAGGTCCAAATTAATTAAGTTTTTGGTTGAGTTGATATGGAATGACCCTACTAACTACAACAATAAATATTTTTTAATTAGACTATTTTTTGCTGTGAAAAGAGTAACGTCGTCGTTACGGAAATACATATTGGCAACAGTTAAATACAATATGTGGTTAGGAGACTTTGTTTAATAGCACTATAATTAGTGTTTTGACGGATTTATAAACGTTCGTTGTATTACACAAGAAAATTGTATTTTATTGTGTGTTACCTTGAGGCTCTGGAGAGATTCTAGAATCATTAAAAATCATTCAAAGTGTAGCTTCCATGAATCATTTTCATAGACCCTAGTTTTATTTAATCATACTGTAACTTTCTTTTTAAAAATAATAACACAAGTGCTGTTTAAATCGTCTATTCACAAACAAATATTTATTTCTATACACTAATGAATACACTATAAATTAACGCTATAATTATAAACCATTAAAAACTATTATTTACAGACTATGAATTTCTAATACAACATTTATATTCACTATTTATTTTGTAATACACAGTTAATGACTTGCTGTTGACTGCCTCTCTTTTATCCGCCATCCGCTTTTATATCTTCATATAAACGCACCAGAAAACGCTGGAACCTTCTATGTATTCTTAGAAAATGCTAGAATAAACCACGTCTAATTTACATGCTTGTGCGATACGTCATTTTCTCGAAGGCGGCAGAACACACCACCTGTCGCTCGAAAAGAGGTTCGTTCCTTTTCTCTCCCGTTACACTGCCCCCCTCTTCAAGTCTGTTCTGTCCCAGAACAGGTTTTATGCTCTGATTCCTGTAGAACGGGTCATGACGATATCGACAGTCTTCACCTCGACTACACGTTCCATTACGGTAGAAATAACAGTCTACACTCTTCGTTGGCCTTAATGCGGGCTGTGGGTCAAAACTGCAGACGAAGATCTTGACGTCCGTACCTCTAAAGACAACTTCCAGCATGTTTCTAACGATTCTCCAATCCAGCTGGTCCCGCCCACAGCCGAGTTTGGGAACTGCCAATTTGTTAATTCCCCTGGTAAGCAACTCGATTCTCAAATTCCATAGTGCCCTCCACAAGTCGGCGTAACTCGGTTTCTGGTAGTAAAACTGCTTGGTTACCAAGTAGTAAATGGATCGGTCATGATCAGGCAAGCGTAAGGATTTACCAACAGAGGGATTTTGTTCTCGAAGTTCATTCAGCCGTCCAAATTTATTTCTAAACACTACTGCGATCCCCCTGGACATACGGAGATCCGCGGAGACACAGTGGGCAATGGAATAATCACCAGGGACCCGGAAGAGATCTTGTTGCATCTCAGTCGTGACTCCGAATCGCGCTTTTCTAGTTCCAGAGAACGCAGCCATAAATTCTCTAAAGGTTGGCTGATCATCTTCAGGAGTAGGTATTGCGACACCTGGCCCAGACGGTTCTAGGGACCCTAGATTCTCTGTCTCTCTCTAAATCTGGTGACTTTTTGTCTGTCTCTCTCTAGGTGGTTAAGTACGGAATCTGCATTACCGACATTCTGTATTACCGGCATTTGGTTCGTCACTTGGCTAAATGGAGTTAGTGTTTCTAGGGAAAAACAGAGGGCGCCAGTGTCGTTTTACGTGATTTTTGTACCGACATTCTGTATTATCGGCATTTGGTTCGTCACTCAGCTAAATGGTAGCGTCGTTGCTAGGGGAAAGCAGATGGCGCCGGTGTCGTTTTACGTGATTTTTGTACCGACATTCTGTATTATCGGCATTTGGTTCGTCATCATGAAGAAAGCTGTATTACCGATTACGGGCGTTCTACTGATTGTTAATAGGGGGAGCCAAGGTTTATCATTTTATATTAATAAATTTTACCGATTTCTTAAAATAATTATCGTCGTCATTAATACTTGAATTACATATAATAATTTAAGATAATTAATTCGGCATTAAAATTTTAAACGAAAATCACGGAACAATTTACGGATAATAATAATAATAACAATAATTATAATGTCTTTATTTCCCTTACAGGCTTACATCCAAATAGGGAAAAATATGAATTTACAAATGTTTTCATCGTTTATGCTATTCTCCTGTAATATCTCATGGGTAATGTGTAAAGAGCGGAAAATATGCAATGTGCATTTTATGATGTTGATGAAATAAGAATTATTTGTAGATTCAATTAAAATGCCTAAAACCTAAAATTTAAGGCTTTAATATTATTGTTTATTGTATATTTTATATCAATAAATGCGAAACTCCGTGTAATGCCATGTAATAATAATGCAACAATGTAACATAACTGTATACATCGGTGTATACATAAAATAAACTTGATGTTGATGAAATAAATAATAGAAACAAAATTTAATTTATGATTTGATTTATTGAAATTTCCTTATTCTTATAACAAATAAGTTTTTACTAATAATATTTAGTTATTACTAGTTAGTTAATAGTATATTATATACATATTTGTTGCATTTTTCTTTTGTCGAAACCCATGCATTTTTTGTCAAATTTCGTTGCATTTAAATGTGCATATGTTTTCTTTTTGCCTTGCATTTTTCCGCTCTTTAGTAATGTGTATTGTGGTGACAAAATTCACTTGGTATTGTTATGTCTGTTTGTGTTGGTGAATATTTCACCATTTACAACATAATCATGAATAAAGTGGTTGGTGTATTTTTGCATACGAAACAATGGAACATTTATTTACGTTTAAATTTAGGCGATTAGCTTTACACCAATCACATAGAAAGTTAATGTTAGACTGCAAATATAAGCAATCATTGATATCTCGTACTTGATGATATATTTTTAAATCGTCAGCAAATAATAGTTTCTCGCAGTGTATAGATTGATGATGATGATGAATACCACGTAGACACGTCCATTCGTGACGGGTATCTTGGAATACGTTCTGCTTGGTTCGGACATCTTGTATCCCAACCCTCTGGCGTTTAATGTCATGCTTACCTTGCTATATCTCTCTCTCTCTCTCTCTCTCTCTCTCGCTCTCTCCTTCTCACTCTCTCCTTATCATCTATTAGAGAGGACGCATTAAAGAGCCTTCTCTCTCTCTCAATGTCTCCTCTCTCACTCTCTTGCTCTTTCGCTCTCTCCTTATCACCTATTAGAGGACGCATTAAAGAACCTTCTCTCCCTCTCTCACTCTCTCGCTCTCACGCTCTCTCACTCTCTCTCTCCCTTCAACCTAATGCTAGTAAATGAAACACCATTGGATAGAGGTAATCGTTAGGTCTACTGTTCTGGGATTGGTTCGGACGGCTTTGTTATTTCATACGTGAAAATAAAAAACATCGATAAATGTTTTACTGTTTTTATTATTTTTCGTATAGTTACACAATATTACTAATATTCTATTGTGAATCAGCTTAAACTAGGTGATTATAGTTTTATATAGTATATTACTTTATTACTCAATATAAACTAGATATGTTATATCAGAATGTTACAAATTAATTTTCTAACAAAATAACTTAGATCGGCTTATAAATATATATATATATATATATATATATTCTAACACTTAACATTTACTTAATAGAATATTAACTATATATTAAACTTAAACCTCAACAACAACATACTTTATTTAATCTAGTAATATAAACTTTATATAGGTAAGAACTGTCATTTAACAACATCTTCCGCCTTTATCCAGGACTTTTCATTCAAGCCGAGCCATTTGACGTACATGTCACCATTGCTGCGGCGTTTAAGTACTTTTTCAACTAAGTAAACGTCTGGCTGATTGGTTTTCTGCAGCTCGAACTCGTAGAAAGCTCCTCGAACAGCAGCCCCATGAAGATCTTCCAGCAGATATGTGACAGGTTTTGTAAATTGAACTTTAACTATTTTGAATAATTCAGTTGACCAGCTGGGCGTGTATCCCTTAGAAAAGACCCCCTTGAACTTACTAATACGTACGAGGTCATTCAAGTCTAGTTTACGTTTACTTCCTGCAGCGACATCTGCTTTTACATTAGTGTCATAAACGGTTAGTTTGGTGGTAGGTGTAACAGTAGCAGGAGCTCGACCTATCGTTCTATGTCTGGTGTTGTTATAGCTGTCAACTACCCTCTGTAATATATCTATCCATTTAAATGATCCTCGGTAGCTAAACTCTTTATACAACTTTTGCTTAATTGTACGGATAACGCGTTCAACTATCGAAGCCTTAATTACGGAATATGTAGAGTAATGATTTATAGTGTGCTCTTTCATTAATCGTTTAAAATGTTTATTGTAAAACTCTTTCCCGAGATCCGTCTGAAGATTCTTGGGTATGACTGAACTCTTAAAGATGCTGCGGACCTGCTTTGTCACCTCTTCTCCGGATTTAGTTTTCAACGGTCGTGCATACAGATATTTCGAATAACAGTTTATCATCAGCAGTATGTAACGATACCCCTTATTTACTTTAGCATAGGGCATAAACTCGGCTAAGTCAGCCTGGAACAAGTCCTGGAAATCTTTTATTATAGTGCGACGTCTTTGAAAGTTTTTTCTAGCAGCCCTGTGTATTTCATCAACAACGGTTTGTTTAGCACTAGTCATTATCATACAATTAATCTCAACGACACCGAGAGAGCAACGTCTCAAATAATTATATTGGCAGCAGCCGTGTTTGATGAATACTGAACAATGTTAAAGCAATATATCATTATATACCCCCGAAATATTCTATTCTATGATGCCTTCCTCCTTAAGTTCGCTTATAATTGATATTATTTCGTTTTCATTCTGTGGACTAGTGTTGCCGGCACTCTTTACAGCATATAATAAACGAAGCCGGTCGACTAGCTCGTTAGCCTTATTCCAGTAGACGTATTCGACTTTGCAATCGCTTAATTTTTTAAAATTTGACGACGATGATGATGATAGTCTAATGCCTAAACCTTTGATTCTGGGTAAGTTCGGTTTAATTATATAATCATACTTCCAATGTTTAACAGCTGTTAGTTTACCCTGTGGTCTATATGATTTCTTATGCGCATTAGTAAGGGCTATTATCTGCATATAATTATTGATATCAGCTTGCGTTGGTATAGACTCTAATTCACTAAACGTGAGTAAGTCAAACAGACCGGGTGTAGCTTTGAAAACGTTGTTTTTAATTATGATGTTTGTATCACGCATAGTCACAGGGGAAGATGCAAATGTCCACGCGTCTCGATCAATTTTATATCTAATACCGAATCTAGTTCTATCTATATTTTTGTTTCCGACAGCGTTAGCTATCAGCATACCGTAATGAGTAGGGAGATCAAGAGTTTTATTAGATTCTTCTTCTTCTTCTTCTTCGTCTGCTTCCGATGATGATGATGTAGCAGGTTGTTTTTTAACTTTCAACTGGGGAATGTAACTAGCAGTAGTAGTAGTAGTAGCAGCAGATGGTTGTGTTTTAACTTTCAATAGGGGTACGTTAGAGGTGTTAACTGATTTAGCAATGGTTTCCAGTGGTGATATAACTGGATTGTGCGTGACGCGATACATACGTTCTGCTTCTGCTCTATCACGACGAAAGTATGCAAACTTCTTACGTATAGCATTACGAGCATGTATTATTTTACGCTTTAAACTCAGATCATACGTGTTGGACATGTCGGCTATGCAGAGACTACTAAACGATTCGACTCTAATTATAAACTTATATATGAATCAAAACCCTTCCGATATCTGCCACGGTCTAGAGAGCTGTCTTTATTAATTACCAGGAAATCATGTGGCTCCTTCCAACACAGAGAGCAAATGTTTTTGAACTGATCATAGCTAATACCGTCTCCTACAACATGATCGCTAAACACGTGTTTTAAGTTCAACTCGTCTTGTCTAAAGAGAATAATTAGGTTTGCATTGTCCCTAATCAGATGTTTCGGAATCTTGGCGTACGTTTGACCTAGATAAAAACAGTCGACACCCTTATGCCTACCCATGCTAAAGTATTCTCTAATCTTATCCTGTTTGCTGCAAATTATATCATCAAAAATGAACACAGAATTAGGTTTATCATCACCGGGGCTGATTACGTCATCGTTTTCGCTAAATTCATGATATCCCATACCCGTAAGTGGTTTCATAACACGTCTTAAGAATTCATATTTAGGCTGAAATAAAGACTTGGCGTATAGGTAGATATTTTCAAATTTTAATCCGTTTTCGCTAATAAGTAAACCTAACATAGCATTAGTTTTACCGCAGGAAGATGGACCGCTCAATATTGCTCTACATGATACAGGTAACAGTTCGCCATGTTTCCTAACATCCTCGCCTGATCGTCGTTGTAAAGATGTATCTTCGCAGTCGTCTAGGTTACATATGTTTAGTGACTTATTTTGTTTAACAACCTTCATCATTACGGTATGCGTACGTGTCTAGTCACGGTCTCGTTAAACGGATTATACTCGATTAATGCGTCGTGAAGGATCAAACAATACGCCTTAGTTGTATTCGTAAATGCGGCAGAAGACTCGAGCTCTAGTCTAATATCGACAGTGGAATCCTTAAAACTCTCCACCTGTCTTGAACAGTCAATAACAAAAACGGGATACGTTTCAAACGATTTGTAGCTGAGTAAACAGCTCTCAGCCGCACCTCTACCTATACCGTCATAGTAGTTCTCACGAAAACGAATATAATTCAGATACTCAGGAATGTAGTCCTTACGGTCGAAATCGAGATTTAAACGCTGATGCGGGAACACTTGCGAATTTAAATACAACTTAACGTCGACCAAGTTCGAATGAGTAAATGCAGTCGGGTTACCCGTTCTTATACCCAGCTGACGCTCGTCTTGTAAAACTACAAAGACCCAGCGCGGTTTCTCTAGATCATTGGAGTTCTTTACGCGCCAAACCTGATTTTTAGTAGTTCCCAACGAGGGTAACTCGTGTAATTCCCAACGTCTAAACGGAGCGATGATAGAAGAATTATCTCTTAAACTCTCCACCAGGTTCACTTTGCTTTCATCTGATAACAGTATATGCGGAACTTCCCACGAGAGCTTATCAATCTTGATATCTACATCGGTACCTGCATCACCTGCGTCGCTTTTATAGCAATTAAAATCGTTCTTGGCGCGAATTAAAACTAGCTGACAACTCATATGAGGTATTACTTTTTTATAATCGTCTGCAAATCCAAAGATATCTTTTAATGGTATTCTACACGTGAAATGAAAGACGTTATTCCCCTGGTTATGTAACAAATCATTATCGTTAGTAATCCCTAAGTTCCATGCATTGCAGGTTAAAGCTCTATCCTCGGCGCCATGTGAAACGAGACCTTTTATAGTGCTTGTAATGCCGGGCTGTTTACAGACATCTATGAGCTGGTTTGTGCCTAATATTAGTTGAATTTCATCAAACAGAAAGTGGGCAAAATTGTTTACCAGAAGGAATTGCTTGTTTTCTGCACGCGTTATGCTACCTTTAACAAGTACATAGCTGTCATACAAAGCTAAAACGTTATCGGAATTTTGTATGCTGATTCTAATGGTGTCGGAATGATTGGCATTTAGCGTAAACGGCAGATAGGTATAAAAATCCTCTTTTATTATATCTGTATCGACGCGAGGCTTCCCAAATATGTTTAATTTATCAATGGTAAAGGTGTCGGTGTTAATATGCATTTTACTTCGTTTTGACATGTTGCTGCTGCTGCTGTTATCGTACTTTAAAGCCTAAAGATTCAAGAAAAAGGCGACTAGCTTTAGTTAGTTTTAATCAAAGGTCTGCACTGGTCGACGTTCGACGGTGAATGACCTTTGATGGACATATGCTGATGTTTTTATAGCTAAAGTTTATTCCCATTTTTCACGTTTAAGTTCTAGCCTGATGCTCGTGAAAGTGTCTTCAGACAAATTTATCAACTCTCCTCTCGCGTCTACCAGTCTAATGGTAATGTTGTCGATCTCGGTGACAGTGATGGGAAAGTAAATCACATGCGATGGCTCCTTTTCAATCAGATAACCGGGTGGTACGCAAACACCAAATTCGAAGATTGTATGACCTGCTTGATTGTTTCTATATGAGCCGCCTGTAATATTCGTGTCTACAAAGATGTTTGGAGTTGAAAGTATATCGACAACTCGATCTGATACGTGTCTACTACCGGGTTCTAGCACGCGCTTCTTAAATCCTAGTAGTGATCCTATGTTATCGGGTTTGGTAAAATCAATCAACTCGGTAGCTGATTCAATCTCACACTTTCCCGTATTAGTGTTAGCTTTGATTTGTAGTAGTAGATCTCCCTCTTCGGGGTCGCCACTAATTTGATTGTTTATATAGTTAACGATTTCAGACAACTCGTAGCTACCCGGTTCAATAGTTATCGCCTTTTCTCCGTAATAAAATTTATTTTTGCCTGGGTATATATTCCGTATCGTGTGACTTGTATATAAGCCGACTAAACCTAGTGAGTATTCGTAACGCACGTGATCTAATGTTATAGGTGGATAAATACGATCCGTAGAAAGCCTGTTTCCTGTACCGTACACCGTGATGGTCCTAGCCATACTTAACCGATTTACACTTTCACCTCTCTTTTATACAAAAATCGTAGACACAGATGTCCGCAGTTGTATGTATTGAACTTTTGTTCTTGGGCTACGTTGTAGTATACGGCGCAGCGAGGCCCTAAATATTTCACAAGTTCAGATGGTGGTCTCAGGTCTCCGAAGGGGTCATAGTACAAAACCACGTTTCGATCCTTTCTATAGGCAACCCAATGAGTACCCGGTCCTCCAGCGTCGTCAAGATTAACAATAGCTCTTTCGAATTGCAAAGGTTTCGTTGCAGGTAGACTTGTTCTCATATAGACACCTCTAAAATAGGGAATGTCTTTAGCATGTTTTATTATATCTAGGTCTGTAAGTGGTCTCCGAGGCAAGTTATTCAGTTTTTTGACCGCCTGACATATGGTTTTAAGTACAATGCAGCTCCGCCAGCTCTATACGGCTTCAGGTAAAGGGCGTTCCCGTTCTTACCGCCTAAAGCGATAGCTTCCATACTTTTATTATGCCGTGTAGTTTCTTCTAGCTGTCTCTTATTACTATTAGCAGTGTTAACAGCTTTTGCTACCCCTGAGGCGCCTCCTATAATTGCACCGAGAGCCGAGAGGCCAGCAAAAATTGGTATGAGTGGTAAAATACCCCCTGTAGCTGTAGGCACAGGAATTATTCGGGGTACTTTAACGTTTTTTCGACCGCCTACGTTTTGAATGATTCTTCTGGCAGCGCTCAGGGCATGATGTATTAAATCTTTACCCGTGAGTCTCTTGCTTGCACGGTTCACTACACCAACAAGCTTCTTTAAAACGCCACCTTTGAAAGTGACAGTTTTCCTCTTCATCATCTTTTTAGCGAGACCCTGTTTCGCCGACGGTTTGTTTGTCTTTACGCCCATTCCCAACTTTCTTTTAGCCTTCATTATACCGGTTACAAACAGAGCTGATGCTTTTTCCCCTAATTTAGAGTCTTTAGCCTTAACACGCTTCCAAGCGGCTTCTTCTAATACACGATCTGCCTGGTGTCTACTGTTCAAATCGGAGCTTTGAGCGTACGAGATGTCGTGCTGCATACACGCCTGGTCCAAAGGATTTATACCTTTATCGCCACGTTGTAATCTTTTAGATAATTTAGTACCAGGTCCACAGTACTGATAGGAAGGAAGATGTAGTTCAATAGGCAGCTTGTCTATGAGCTTGTTAACAAAGCCGTTACCTTCGTGAACTAACATCTGGTACTGAGAGAAGAGACTGCTTGTACCTGTATTTATACTCGGTCACCACTGCAGCCGGACTAATCTGTGTTCTGAAATCTCTGCGTATAGATAAAGTCTCTATGATCAGCTTGTAGAATTTCACACAGATGCTTTTCAACATTATGTATTCTTGTTTGAAAACGGTATCTGTCCAGAGCTAATGTTTGCCAGTCTCCCTTTCTCGCCTGTCTGTATGCATACTCCCATACTATCATATGATGTATATTATTCATGCTTGCGTCGGCGAAACTTACTTTCTTTACCATATCGATGTGTTGCTGCTGCTGTTGCTACAAATCGCTATGTTTGGAGAGTTATTGACATTAGTAAAACTAAAAACTTTGTTTAAATACATTTTTATTTCTTCAACGATACATTTAGGCTAAGATAGAAAAAAAATAACTGATTAGCGTAGATATAAGCAAACTAAGCATTTGCGCAGCATTCCCGTAAGGCTCACCACATTTCCTATCTGCGCTAATCAGGCATTTGATATAATACACTTAAAACTAGAATAAAAAAATGGTGTAAATATGATTAGGTCTACCGATAGTAGTAGTAAATTCCGTTATTAGTCGGTATTGTACACTCTCTTTATGTTGTAAGAGTTCGTACGTGTTGCAGATTCGGCTATTAGGGCATCAAACGATGATCGCATAACTTTTTGAGTATCCTCGAGCACTTGTACTTTATCTAATAATTTTTTATAATTACTATCTAGGGTATTATTCGTTTCTTCTATCTTTGTCAACACACTCGAATGATTAGTTTCCATCTCATCATTCGCTATTAGGTGATTTCTCTTTGTTTCTTTTTCCAACGTTGTTAGCAAACTGTTAAGTTTACTAGTTTCAATGTCAACCTTTGTTACCTTTTGCTTTAGATCTTTAATAGTGTTCTGAGTGTCGGTAGTCATTGTAATGAAGGTTTGTACAGCAGAGTCGAATTGAGCATCTACATAAGCTTTAGAAGTGACATCCGTGCCATCTATAGGGTAACTTACTGAAACAATACGTTTACCATCTGCATTAAACTGCATTTGATCGTTTGTATGCATAGCCCGATTGTTAAAATACTGCCTAGAGATTACATCTTTATCCTCTAGAGGCTCCCCTATATTACAAATTCTTCCATCTTTAGCATCATAGTACGACCCCTGTCCTTTATCCTCTCGTCGTCGTCTCAAACAATTAGAGAGTAATTTTCTTTCAACATCGTCCACCAGCTCGTCGGTATACTTTTTCGTACAAACATCGTGGTTGTCAAGCGGTTCTTTAACGTGTACTAACCTTCTTTTCTTAACATCGATTACACCTTCATCGTTATCTGATAACATTAGTACAGAACGCTTCGTGACAAGATCGTTATCGTTGATAGGAGCGCCTACATTAGTTATACGACGGTTCTCAACATCGAAATTACCCTCTGGTGTTAATTTGAAACCATAACCTCTCGGTCCACGTTTTGTTGCAGCCATTGCTTCATCTGTCATACTCATCATAGCTCTACCGAAGAGATCTATTGTGTTCATGATGACGTATGACAAATAACTGTCACGCATGAACAGAATACACAGTATTTATAGCTGAGATCTTCATAGCGCAATGATGTACATATTTCAATACGTCATGAGATTTATACAGTTCGTCGGATGTTCTCGGACATAATCGTAGACGGTACTGAGACTTCTCGTAATCAGCCCGCATTTAATTTAGTAAACATCGTATGCTTTTACGCTTTTTTGAATAATTATCGTCCGAACCAATCCCAGAACAGTAGACCTAACGGTTACCTCTATCCAATACTGTTTCATTTACTAGCATTAGGATGAAGGGAGAGAGAGAGAGAGAGAGTGAGAGAGCGTGAGAGCGAGAGAGTGAGAGAGGGAGAGAAGGTTCTTTAATGCGTCCTCTAATAGGTGATAAGGAGAGAGCGAAAGAGCAAGAGAGTGAGAGAGGAGACATTGAGAGAGAGAGAAGGCTCTTTAATGTGTCCTCTCTAATAGATGATAAGGAGAGAGTGAGAAGAAGAGAGCGAGAGAGAGAGAGAGAGAGATAGCAAGGTAAGCATGACATTAAACGCCAGAGGGTTGGGATACAAGATGTCCGAACCAAGCAGAACGTATTCCAAGAGGAGACATTGAGAGAGAGAGAAGGCTCTTTAATGCGTCCTCTCTAATAGATGATAAGGAGAGAGTGAGAAGGAGAGAGCGGGAGAGAGAGAGAGAGAGAGAGAGAGAGAGAGAGAGAGAGAGAGAGAGAGAGAGAGAGAGAGAGAGAGATAGCAAGGTAAGCATGACATTAAACGTCAGAGGGTTGGGATACAAGATGTCCGAACCAAGCAGAATGTATTCCAAGATACCCGTCACGAATGGACGTGTCTACGTGGTATTCATCATCATCATCAATCTATACACTGCGAGAAACTATTATTTGCTGACGATTTAAAAATATATCATCAAGTACGAGATATCAATGATTGCTTATATTTGCAGTCTAACATTAACTTTCTATGTGGTTGGTGTAAAGCTAATCGCCTAAATTTAAACGTAAATAAATGTTCCATTGTTTCGTATGCAAAAATACACCAACCACTTTATTCATGATTATGTTGTAAATGGTGAAATATTCACCAACACAAACAGACATAACAATACCAAGTGAATTTTGTCACCACAATACACATTACTAAAGAGCGGAAAAATGCAAGGCAAAAGAAAACATATGCACATTTAAATGCAACGAAATTTGACAAAAAATGCATGGGTTTCGACAAAAGAAAAATGCAACAAATATGTATATAATATACTATTAACTAACTAGTAATAACTAAATATTATTAGTAAAAACTTATTTGTTATAAGAATAAGGAAATTTCAATAAATCAAATCATAAATTAAATTTTGTTTCTATTATTTATTTCATCAACATCAAGTTTATTTTATGTATACACCGATGTATACAGTTATGTTACATTGTTGCATTATTATTACATGGCATTACACGGAGTTTCGCATTTATTGATATAAAATATACAATAAACAAAAATATTAAAGCCTTAAATTTTAGGTTTTAGGCATTTTAATTGAATCTACAAATAATTCTTATTTCATCAACATCATAAAATACACATTGCATATTTTCCGCTCTTTACACATTACCCATGAGATATTACAGGAGAATAGCATAAACGATGAAAACATTTGTAAATTCATATTTTTCCCTATTTGGATGTAAGCCTGTAAGGGAAATAAAGACATTATAATTATTGTTATTATTATTATTATCCGTAAATTGTTCCGTGATTTTCGTTTAAAATTTTAATGCCGAATTAATTATCTTAAATTATTATATGTAATTCAAGTATTAATGACGCCGATAATTATTTTAAGAAATCGGTAAAATTTATTAATATAAAATGATAAACCTTGGCTCCCCCTATTAACAATCAGTAGAACGCCCGTAATCGGTAATACAACTTTCTTCATGATGACGAACCAAATGCCGATAATACAGAATGTCGGTACAAAAATCACGTAAAACGACACCGGCGCCATCTGCTTTCCCCTAGCAACGACGCTACCATTTAGCTGAGTGACGAACCAAATGCCGATAATACAGAATGTCGGTACAAAAATCACGTAAAACGACACTGGCGCCCTCTGTTTTTCCCTAGAAACACTAACTCCATTTAGCCAAGTGACGAACCAAATGCCGGTAATACAGAATGTCGGTAATGCAGATTCCGTACTTAACCACCTAGAGAGAGACAGACAAAAAGTCACCAGATTTAGTGAGAGACAGAGAATCTAGGGTCCCTAGAACCGTCTGGGCCAGGTGTCGCAATACCTACTTTCAGGCCTTACGATTTTGATAGCCACCTCGGCCTCATCTTTCCGATCCGGGACTGCGTCATTATTTCTCTCATAGTGCGCCAGACGATTGGAGTGTACCACCTTTGGTTTCCCCCTTGGCAATTTCTGGATGCGATAAATCAAGTCATTTATTCGTTTCTTCACCTGGTATGGACCCTCCCAATTTCGCTGTAATTTTGGAGAATAGCCACGACGCCTTTGCGGATTGTATAACCAGACAAGCTCTCCAGGTTGAAACCCTCCTTCTTGGGCCCTCACATCGTACGTAGCCTTCATCCGGTCACTCGCGATTCGACTATTATTTCGGGTTCGGTCGTGAATATCCTCCAACTTCTTCTTTAAGTTGATGACATAATCATTCCCGGCTACCTCCTGCTCTATAGGTGGAGACCCAAATTCCAGATCACACGGTAACCGTAACTCGCGTCCAAACATCACAGACGCTGGTGACTGACCGGTTGTTTCGTGGACCGATGCACGATAAGCCATCAGGAACAGATGCAGGTATCGGTCCCAGTCTCGTTGATGATCGGAGACGACCTTGGCCAAATATTTGCCCATTGTCCGATTCATGCGTTCTACCATTCCATCGGACTGCGGATGTAACGGTGTGGTCCGAGTCTTGCGAATGCCCAACAATCGACAGACTTCTCCAAAGAGTACAGACTCGAAATTGCGGCCTTGATCCGAATGCAGCTCCATGGGCACTCCGAAACGACTGAAGAACTCTTTGACTAGTACGTCAGCAACAGTCGCAGCTTCCTGGTTTGGTAGGGCATATGCTTCTGGCCATTTGGTAAAATAGTCCATTGCCACTAAGATGTATTTATTCCCATCGTCGGTTTCGGGAAATGGTCCGGCAATGTCTATAGCTATTCTCTCCAGAGGACTACCCACATTGTACTGCCTCATAGGTGCTCTTCGCTTCCCCAAGGGTCCGTTGCCAGTGGCACATAATTCACATTTCCGGCACCACTCCTTCACGTCTTCTTTACAATTGACCCAATAAAAACGCTCCCTAACTTTCTCCAAAGTCTTTTTCACACCGAAGTGTCCTCCTGAGGCACCGTCATGGAGATGTCGCAATACTGTAGCCACTCGGCTTCTTGGAACCACGAACTGAGACCTAATGGTGGTGCCATCTTCACTCTCCAGTACTCGCTTCAGGAGATCGTCTTCCACCTTCAAGGACTCCCATTGGGCCCAATATGCTTTGAGCGTTCTGTTGAAAGGGCTGACGGCCTCCCAGGCAGGCCTTTCTCCCACGCGCTTCCATTCCAGTACCATTTTTAGTTCGGGATCAGCCTCCTGCTGTCGCTGCAATTCTTCCGGCAACCAATTGTCGTTGACGATGGTAGTCCTTAATACTTGGCAAACCTTCTCCTCCAAACGAGAGCAATGACGGCAATCCGTTGGACAGGGTCTTCTTGAAAGAGCATCGGCATTTCGATGACTAGTGCCCGCTCGATGTTCGGTGTCAAAGTCGTATCCTTGTAATCGCTCGATCCACCTTGCGACCTGGCCTTCAGGATTACGGAATTGTAGAAGCCATTTCAACGCTGCATGGTCCGTCCTCAATAAAAACTTCCGTCCGTACAAGTATTTGTAGAAGTGCTCAACAGACTTCACGACGGCCAATAGTTCTTTTCTGGTCACACAATAATTCCTTTCGGCTTTCGACAAAACCTTACTAAAATAGCCGATGACCTTTTCTTGTCCATCCTGTATCTGAGAAAGTACCCCCCCAATGGCCAAATTACTTGCATCTGTGTCAAGTATGAATTTCCCTTCTGTCCGTGGATAGCTCAATATTGGTGCTGTTGTCAGGGCACGCTTCAGCTGTTGGAAAGCTGTTTCACACTCTCCGCTCCAAACATACTCGCGCCCATCTTCAGTTAACCTTGTCAGAGGTTTCGCTATATTGGCAAACCCAGGAACGAAACGCCGGTAGTAGGTACATAACCCAAGAAAACTACGAACTTGGTGTTTATCTTTCGGTGTTGGCCACTCTTGAACTACACGAATCTTATCGGGGTCGGCTGCCACTCCATTTTGTGATACGACGTGCCCGAGATATTTCACTTCCTTTCTGAATATGTGGCACTTTTTCGGACTCAGTTTCAGATTGGCTCCACGTAGTCTTCGGAACACTTCCTCTAGGTTTTTCAAATGTTCGTTGAATGATTTTCCGACTACAATCACATCATCTAGGTATACCAGGCAGGTCTTCCACGACAGCCCTCTCAGGATGGTCTCCATTAAACGCTCAAAGGTGGCCGGAGCGTTACATAGACCAAAAGGCATAACCGTAAACTGCCATAGTCCGGAACCAATAGTGAACGCGGTCTTCTCCCGGTCTTCAGGTTCCATTTCAACTTGCCAATAACCACTCTTCAAGTCCAAAGTCGAAAACCATCGTGAATCAGACAGGGTATCTAACGTGTCGTCGATGCGTGGTAAGGGATAGCTGTCTTTCTTGGTCACGTCATTAAGCTGCCGATAGTCCACACAAAATCTCGTTGACCCGTCCTTCTTACTGACCAGGACCACCGGTGATGCCCAGGGACTGCTGGATGGCTCGATGACCCCTTGTTCTTCCATATCGATAATAATCTTCTCGGCTTCTGCTCTCCTTGCTAGAGGTAGACGCCTCGGCTGCTGACGGACAGGCATAGAGTTGCCTGTATTGATTTTATGTTTTATTATATCTGTTCGTCCCTTCTGGCTATCGTCAAGAGCGAAGATATCTTGGTATCGATGAACCAAACCCTGTACCTCTTTCACTTCTGTTCTGTTAAGGTCTTCGCACGAACTAGTAACCATGCCCACTAATTTTCCACCATGGTCTTTGGGCGCTGGTTTTGGAACATCAGCCATACACCTGGCTACTCGGAATACTGGCACACACTGTCCCACAAGGGTACTCTTCTTCAATGTCACCGGATCCACATTAACGTTCATAAGCCTCACCGGTACTGTCTTTCCAACCTTGATCAGCGCTTTTCCCACCAGTATGCCACTATGGATCTTCTTATCACAAACAGGCTCCATCATTCGCACACATCCAACCCGAAGATCTCCATCCAAACCTGCCTCGACAACCATCTCGCTTTGACCCGGCAATATCACATCTTCAGTCAGCAAAACCCTTACAACCGGATCTTCTCGTGGGTGCAACGGAAGTTCTTCGTTACCGACCTTCAAAACACCCTCTTTCAAATCCAACGTAAAACCAAATTTTCTCAGGAGGTCCATTCCAAAGATGAAGTCATCAGTGATATCGACTACCAGCACCTCATGATCACGTTCTTCACTTCCAATGCCAATCTTCATCTTCACCACTCCGCGTGTTGGTATCACTTCACCTGTTGCTGTACGGAGTTGAGTAGTTGTTGATAACAGCTTCATACTTGATTGTAGAACATCAGGGCGTACGATGGATTTTGTCGCCCCCGTATCAATAAGTAGTGGAACAGTTCGGTTAGCAATCTTTCCATCTACAAACAAACTGCCGTTACTATTCTTTGATGTTACGGCATGGATCGTGATCTCCGGGGCATCTTCACTCGCAGCCAACGTTCGCCCCCTCTTGCCAACCCCTTTTAACTTTTCCGACGGTTGTACTTTTCTGGGTTTAGGGCAGCGGCGTCGTATGTGCCCTTGTTCACCGCAGTTCCAGCAACGGGGTCCTCGAACTTCTTGAGGATTCCTCTTACGACTATCTTCCTTCTGAAGAACTCTCATTAATAATTCTTCTAGGCGATCTTTGGAACTGGAACCTTCCTCTTCTTCCGCAACGGTTCGAACTCGCCCGTGGCCTCGGGACACTTGTTTTGCAGCTTCAAATTCTAAGGCGTGAGCAAGCGCATCATCAGTTGTTCTTGGTCGTGCCAGCCTCAATGATTGTTGTGTTTCTCCGTCTCTTAACCCATCAATGAAGGTCTGCACAGCCAGCTGTCCCAGAAATGAATCGGGTGCCGTAGGGTACGCCAATCGGACAAGCCGCGCAACATCGGCTTCAAACTCCTGCAGGCTTTCTCCATTCTTCTGGATACGATTCTTCACTTGCGCGTGATACACCTGTTGTAGATGCGCGTCTCCATATCTCATTTCCAATCTAGACACTAACAATTGGTAATCATTTTCCTGTCCTGCTGGGATTGTTTGCAGGACGTTCAACGCGTCTCCACGCAAAGCCACAGTTAGAGAAACGGCCTTTTCCTTGCGTGTCCATCCGTTGGCCCCAGCGGCCGCCTCAAATTGTTTGTAGTAGGTGGACCAAGGTATCTTTCCATCGAACGTGGGTGGTTTTACTTTTATCCCTACGGCAGGATCCTTTTCTTCTTTAAATTGTTTCTTTACTTCATTAAACGGCCTCTCAGAAGTTGAGGGAAACCGTAGTTGCCTCATTCTATCTTCCAGCATTTCGGCCATATCGTCTTTCTTAGTTGTTGGTGGTAATTGCATTTGGGCTATTTTCTCTTCTACCATCTTTATTACCCTATCTTGTTCCGCCAATCTACCTTCCAATAGTCCTAACGCGCTGGTATTCTCCAAAAATTCTTCGAAAACTTTTTCTTCTAACACCTTGACATTGTCCAGCAATTCTTCTTTAAGCCTTCTAGAACTTTCTTCGGACTTTTCTAGTAATTCTTCTTTAAGCGTTCTAGAATTTTCAAGTAAATCTTCTTTAAGCATTTTAACATTTTCTTCCAGTGCTTTAGTATTTTCAAGTAATTCTTCTTTAAGCATTTTAGAATTTTCAAAAACTTTTTGTTCCAGCACTTTAGTATTTTCCATTAATTCTTGTTTAAGCATTTTAGAATTTTCTTCAGACTTTTCCAATAATTCCTCTTTTAAAATTCTAGAATTCTCTTCGGACTTTTGCAGTAATTCTTCTTTTAAAATTCTAGAATTCTCTTCGGACTTTCTAGAATTTTCTTCGGCTTTTCTAGAACTTTCTTCCATTTTACTTAACAACAAACTAGTATCAATTGCGGGTCCAGGTATTTCGAAGCGGTAATTTTCAGGATCTTCCTTCTGTTCTAAAAGCCATTCTCTTAGCCGATTTATCAAAACTTCTTTCTTTCCATTACTATCCAAGTCCCTCTCGTCCAACTCCCGCTTCAAATCTATTACTAAGAGATCCTTTAATAGTTTCATCACCATTTTGATTGTTTGTTGAAATTATGTTTTAACACCAAAAATTTTATTCTCACAGCACTTTAATTAATTATTACGCGATTTTATTTATTTTAAAACCTCACACCTGTAACACCACTGTAACTTTCTTTTTAAAAATAATAACACAAGTGCTGTTTAAATCGTCTATTCACAAACAAATATTTATTTCTATACACTAATGAATACACTATAAATTAACGCTATAATTATAAACCATTAAAAACTATTATTTACAGACTATGAATTTCTAATACAACATTTATATTCACTATTTATTTTGTAATACACAGTTAATGACTTGCTGTTGACTGCCTCTCTTTTATCCGCCATCCGCTTTTATATCTTCATATAAACGCACCAGAAAACGCTGGAACCTTCTATGTATTCTTAGAAAATGCTAGAATAAACCACGTCTAATTTACATGCTTGTGCGATACGTCATTTTCTCGAAGGCGGCAGAACACACCACCTGTCGCTCGAAAAGAGGTTCGTTCCTTTTCTCTCCCGTTACAATACTTTTAATAATAATTATAACCTTTATTTACCAAACGTTAAGAATCATGTTTTTGATTCTTAACAAATAACTAAAATGAGCCAAAGTTCAGAATTAGTCATATACTACTGATGCTGCTCTACCACTTAATCTCCTTAAGAACTAAAAAACGAAACAAGGTAGCCTTATATATTTTTAATAACGTAAGCAGTGCACATTGCTGAATAATGCTAGTGGTCCCGCAGCTGTCCAAGTTTTTACAAAGAACCCCGTACTAAACTTATGAAAAGTGACCTCCTGTCAAATTGGTTGAATTTTTGATATATTATAGTTGCCGACTCCCGGATCAAAAGTTCTCATGGGCATAAAGTCCAAAAACTCATTGTTTCCCCACTATAGGTGCTTAAAGTTTCCTATTGTGAAACCGTTTAAACCTTTGAAACTATATTATTTAATTGAATATTTTTAATAAAATTCAATTTTATTGTAATATGTTTTATATTTCACAGCATTGTATATCAAACACAATTAACCAAGAGTGCGTGATTACGCGAAAATGCACCCGAGATTTAAACTTACTTTAAACTTTGTTCTGGAAAATCACTTTTTCGTAAATCTTACGTTTGTAACTAGTTCAAAACAGCATTTTTTAATATTTTTGGTTTGGTGAGGTTTGATAGTTATACATCCAATACATCCAAGATACACTTTATAGAAGGAACTTTAGATTGACACGTTATTGAATGAAAATTGCCTCAATCGAGTGTTCTCTATATTTCGTAATGTCGCAAAACATCAAGTCTTTGATGTCATTCAGTCATTCAAGAATAATGACGAAGATTCTATAGGTGTTTATTACTCTACTTGTCAATCTGGAGCAAGAACTTTGGGTACATTTGCACATTGCATTTTGTGGTAACTTTGATAAGCACGCCATCAACCTAATGTGAGATATCCTGACGCATTGTTGTTGCGCACGACAGTAGATGCATAGAGCAAATCACGAGGATTTGGACACATAAATAATAGTGGTGTAAAATTGACATCACAAATAGGCTAACGTCACATCATTTTATTAAGAGTCGAAGTTAATTTCACGTTAATCCAACACTCTGAATGCCTGAACGTGAGAGGCGAGGAGACTCACTGTAATCAAGCACCTCGACTATGAGAGGCGAGGAGACTAAAACGTAAATCCAGTGAATCGTTAATGTATCAAGATTTCAATTTCTAACAATTCTCGCAAGATTTACGTAAGACAAGACGTTTACAAACATAAGATTTACGAAAAATGCGTCTACTTTTTTTTAATGTGAAGTGCAGGGGTGCAGCCTCATCTAGCATTTCCGTTTAATAAACATTGCAGTAGTGGGATCAGTTGCGGGATGCTTAATTGGTACTAGAGTTGTAAGATCAGTGTGTTAGCTGGGCTAAGGGGTCTTGTCCCTTCCTTGGTGAATTTCCGTGTGCTGCTGGTTCTTGTTTTTGGCTTTGTAAATTATTCTAGTATTGTTTCTGAATTAGTGCATTTGCTTGGTCAAGGTTCGAAGAACTGGCCTTATTCGCTAGTAAAATTATATAGGCGATTGGCGATACTATTCAGCACATTGCTAATACCAGTAAAGTTTATTATCCAAAATTCAACCTGACAAAACCATCGCCTGGTTAGTACCCATCTTCAATGATTTTAAATATGGTAGGTACCTATACATATAGATTCTACATATGTATCTTCATATGGAATAAGGATAATTCGGTCCAAAACAACTAGATCCGAACAACTTGGTCCTGACTACTAGGTCCTGACAACTCGGGTTCAAGATAACTCAGTCAGGTCTTGCTGTGATACTGTCGTTAATAGCCTTTATAAAAGAATTAATTATTGTGAAAGATTTAAGATAATCTTCAATCTCCTTCTTTCATCATTCCACTATTTACAAATTAATTAATGGCTAAATGAAACAACAAACTCTAACTACTGTAAAATTAGAGGAGTTATTTGCAATTCGTCAATTGTTTCCCAAATACACTGGTTAAACACAAAGATTAAGATTCGTTGTCTCAATATTCAACGAACTTGAATTTCTGAGATTTTTTAGTGAAGTTAGTCATAACAAAGCAACATTTTTGTTATTGTAGTTTTGTTTTATATTTTAATAGTTCTTGCTCAATAAATATTTTCAGCGTTTCATTAATGGGATATCGGATGGGATTAATTGTCGAGACGGGGGTGTTTGAGCCGAGTTGTGTTCGGTTGCATTGCAACCATATTTTAGATGCAGACGTATTAGATCCAGTGTCTTTTGGCAGTTATAGTTTATGAATTTTTATAGTTTACATTTTTAATTGGAATTAATATGATAAATATATTGGTAGGTACTGTTCTATAATAGTTATTTGCGTTTACATGAAGCATTTGCGTGTGAATAAGATATTTATAGATAAGATGCTAGACGAGCTGCCATTAATATGATATGGCTCTCCTACACCAAATATTCAATAGTATATCTACATATTCTCTAATAAACATTACAGTTAGTTGATTTTCGAATCAAGGATAGTAATTCTTGAAGTGTTTGATGCCTATTCCATGCACACCATATATACCTATCGCTAGATAATCAGATCTGATCTGAGTATTTCACTTTTATGCATTTTGGGCAAAAAAAATATTATTACTGTATTAGCTAATTTGAACTCTCAATATATGATTCATGCGATTGTAAATTTTACGAAATATTATTTGATGGCCTATGACAGTCCAACACTGTAAAGCTATAGTAATTACCGACTACTGAAACCGATCAACATTTAAAATGAAAATGTACTAGGTTCTGTACCCGAACCTGATTATCAGTTTTTAATGTCTTTGTGTTTGTTATGTGTTTTCCAAGACATAACACTTCAAGTTCAAAATTCATCATAAAGATACTTTAATTTTAGTCAAGTTAGACTAAACTAGACAACGATCAGCAAGATTCTTTTCTTCCTAGTCGGAAGAAAAGGTGGTTTGGAAGACAGAATCAGTACTTTCGTCAGTTCTTGATTAATTGAAGACAAAAAATTACACCTACTGCTTTATACTTTCGAAGTGTTATATTGGAGACCTATGCAACTTTTAATGTTGAAAAACTTTAATTTGTTTAAAGCTCTAATTTTAAAAACTTAATGAATTAATGAATTTATTCAAAAGATAAACCACACTACAGTAAGCAGAAGCAGATCAAGAAATGTCAAACGTTAGGGTGGCGCTGGCGCACAATCGTTCTCAATTTTCACAATAAATTCTCTGACCTCAAAAACCCCCAAATACCACCATTTAACCGAAAATTACGTGAAAATCGAGCAAGATTGTGCGCTAGTGCCCCTTATCAAATATCAAAAATAAATTCTTCGTGTCCAAAAACCCATAGATGCACTTCCTTTGTCTAGCTAGCATTGCGAAATTCCCTATTTCATGTTTAAGTCAACATCCAGCAAACCATCTCAAAAGAACAGTAAAACAATCATTACACGCAAACCAGATGAGAACAGGAAAACTAAGAAATTTGTTTTTTATTCTTAACCTCTGCTTTCGCATAAACAGGGTTTTATCCAATACTCAGACCATTGGCGGACTGTATAATTAATAACTAGCCAAGAAGGCCGGTTCTTCAAACCTTAAAATGGCCGGAGAAATTGAAAACACAAGACCAAACAAATTCACCAATTCAGGAACATGACCAGGCAAATTCACAAAACCAAAAACAAAAACCTGCAGCACAAGGAAATTCACCAAGTGAGGAACAAGAACCCTCAGCACAACCTACCCTTCTCTTTAACTAGTACTGGAGTTGTGAGAGCAGTAAGATCAGTGTTGTGTCATAGTTGAAAAACTATAAATTCGACGACTTAAGATTTAAGGGTAAGCTTCAGACAACGGAGATGCCAACTATAAAATTTCACCGTCTACAGAAAAAAAACTCGTTAATTCAACATTACATTTCATTAGTTAACTCAAAATTCATTAACAGGAAAAACAAAATATTTATTAACATTGTAGTAAGAATTAAACAATCATCTATTTTTGTTTTTGGAATGGTATACTATATGCTATAAGCAAATTGTAATGATATTTACAACACTATCGACTCATCATCCCGTAGATTTATATACTGTTTTACACTCTTGTAAAGATTTCTTATAATACAAATTCCCCATTCCAATGTTTGATAATATCTATAATAGAAGTAAAGTGGTCTGCCGTGTAATTTAATATCTTGTATTAACAAAACTTTTAAACCTCTCTTAAAACTTGAGCTTGGATATTTGATATCACAAAGTCAGTGCAGATTTTATTTTACTCATCTTGCCTCACCTCCGGTTTTCTACGACGTGACTGCTAAATAAAAGGCACATAAAGCTAAAGAACGAAAATGTAAGTCCAAAAGTTTCCTACGGCTAGCTTTGATTTACGAAACAATCATTTTCATTACAAAGCAACATCCAACACAAAATAAATTATTCCCTGACATAATACATACCATAAAACTGCAGCTACTATTACATCAACTCAATTTCCTCCTTACTGTTGTTACTAACTCAGTTCTTATATTGATGGGACCTATCTTTACTGTAATAATACTAAAAATACTAACCGCAGTGTTCAGAAGTTAGAAGTACTTACTCGAGCGTTCTTAGATAAAACGTTAAATGCGAGAAAACCGTAAACTGCTTTTTATTGTTTAAAATACAACATTGAAAGAAAGTCAGGAACATAGAATAGTGAATTACTTAAAATAATTATTGTTGGTCACATTGCAGTAGCTACGCGATAATTAAATTACAGAATGTGTGAAATGTATGATGGGATTTCGTAGACTAATATCTTCTACAGTCGTTAGTTTTCAAAAATTTAAGTTACAGGCAGACACTAGTCTATTTAAAAATTACCCTTTTGGGTCATTCGTTCAGAAAATGTTTAAAGACGCGATCTTTTCACCTTCTTGTAACCATATCAATTAAATTCCAGATAAATGTCTGAGAAGTTAAAGAGCGCTCTGACATTAAAGACAAATTGTAATATTACACAGATTTTATGGCAGGTTGTATGAACACATATTAGGGCTCATACCCTAGCCAACTATTGTTCTAGTAATCGTTTCAACTAAATAACCCGTGTCTGCTTTATTCAACTATACTCTGTTTCTCTAAAAGATTTAATTGGAAAAAGTGTTAATTCGATTTGTTTTTCGTTTTGCTTATATAAGTTATATCGAATCCTCTGGGAACTAATTTTGGAACTATTATAGCAGTGGGAACCCATTCTATGCAAAGTCAGGGATGTAAGTATTCTTTTTTTCTGTAATATTTTTCAATAGATTGTGAAGAAAGGAAAAATGTTTTAATTTGGAAGCCCAGCCTGTTGCAAAATGGTTCACGTGCACGACGAAGCATGGCTAATAGGCGCTTGAATTTGTTGTCTTGGGTGCAATTTTTATCAGCTAACATGCCTAATCTAAAGGAACAAACTCACAAAAGTCTGGGTATCAAGCTGGCATGTTGGAAGGTTTATAATTGCTGACTAAGATCAAGTGCCGACCCCCTCATATTTAATTGCATGCTGTGCAAAAGAGCAAACAAAAATCAATTTGGTGACTGGAAATAGTATATTACATAACGAGAGTGGAAAGTGGCATTTTTCTTACGAGTGTGAAATTTACGCACGAGGCGTCAGCCGAGTGCGGAAATCACACGAATAAGAAACACACTTTCCACCGAGTTATGTACAGTATTTTTCCTACGACCAGAAAAATACAGTCTTTCAAAGAAAAAATTATTTTTATGCTAACAAAAAAACAATTTACATATTATTTAGTAATTTTATTTTTATCATTATTTTCAGTAGCAATAAAGTTTATAACTATATGATTATTGTAACAATTTGTGAAGTTAATTAGGGAAAGCGTGTGTGTAAGTGCGTTTTCAATATTGTCAATATTATTGTTTTATCCGTAAAGGGATTATTATAACAATTAGTTAAATTTCTTGGAATTTGAGAGTTGTGAAAAGGTGTTTGTAAAAATGAGTTTTCAATATTTTAACCATTTTAAACATTTAAAACATTTAAACCAAAGAAAGATTTACAGTTAACTACTATATAACAATGATAAATTAGCCTTTATACTTATGGCGTCTTTAAACAAAAGACTATCATCCGCATATTGAACATTATACAAAGCCGTCTTTGATTATTTATTTATTTAAAATATTTTTAGAAATTAATTATACTCTAATTATTAAAACTTTTTAACAATAAATCTATAAAATATGAATTAAAACTTCTTAGCAATTTAAATTAAAATATATTGTTGGAAATGAAAAACAAGATTAAAAGTATTATTTTGCAGTGAAAAGTTGTTTTGGTGTAATGACAATTGGTGCAGTGAAAATATGTCAAATATCCCTCAATATATCTAATCAATAGTTTTTCATGAAATAAATACAGCTAGAATTAATTAATTATTGTGTTAGTAGATGATTAATGTATCAAAATAGTCAAAATATATAAGCAGGTTCTTATTACTTATATAATTTGCTATTTACTGCATAGATTTCGACCGTGAGATTTGCGAAAGTAAATCGCACAGCAGAAAGTAAAATCACTAGTGAGTTTTACTTTCGTGTGTTATGTTCGGTTTTCTAGGCAACTTGATTGTGCGATATGAGCTACTTTCTGATATGGTCGTAGGAAAAAAACTTTTGAATGAAATGAATGATGAAATGAAATTAAGAGCAATCAAAGATTTACGCCCTACTTGTTTCTTAATAAGGATATAATTTAGCCACACCGAATTAGTGCATTCAATCCCGAAACGTGTACCGAAATACCGGGATAGAAATTTTCGGATCCCAGAATCCCGGAATCAATCCCGGGGTTGTATATATGCAAAATATTTAAAATAACGCGTCTAAGTTTAGAAAACCACCCGTTTTTTAAAGGACAAGTGCGCTTAAACGTCTTAGGAAACGAATACCTTATACTATTTTTTCTATTTGGGTGTCCAAATGAAGCCGTTTAGATACGCACTTTGCATGGCCAAAAGATTACTGGAAACAGTAACATTTTATTTTTGAAAGTTGATAAAACGTCAAACTTATTTACGTTGAGGTTTGACAGTTTCAGTGTTGCCAATTCTCAAAAAACTTAACAAAGTTTCTACTTAACTACCTAAGTTATTATTTTTCAAATAATTACTAAATAACGCAAATTGAAAAAATAGTATAAAGTATTTGTTTTATAAGACATTTTAGCGCACTTGTCCTTTAGAAAAGTTGGACGCGTGCGCTAAAAACGTGTCTGATGAAATTAATACTTTAGTACACTATTTTCTATTTGCGGTAATTTGTAATCATTTAAAAAAATAACTTAGTTTTAAATAAAATTTGTTAGGGATACTTTGTTAAGTAGTTTGACAGTTGGCGACACTGGAAATTTTAATTCCGCATTTCTTTTTCAAAGGCATCTATCGGCTTTATATGATATTTCGGCCACCTCATAACTCTTCATTGCAATACAATTTGAAAAAAACCTTTTTGAGCCCTTGTAGGAAACATTAAAAGCTTTCTAATACCACTTACCAATTTTGTGTAAGATTTTTTTTTAACAAAAAGACTTTTTGATCAGTATAGAAAGCTATAGGGAAATTGAAAGAAAAGCTCATATCTACGTCTTGCAGTAGGTTACAACAGCCAGGTTCATCATTTATGATACGTTTGACAATTATTTACAATTACCTTATTTGTACGTTTGTGTAAGATTTTTTTTTAAGAAAAAAATAGGATCTTATTTGAGTTACCTTAGAAGTGGACCATTTTCAATTCAGCCAGTTTGAAGATTAGGCCACTTTCTTTATTTAAAATTAGAAAAATATGAAGTTTATTGTTGACATTCAACAATAATTACTAAAACGGAGATGTAATAGCATCATTGCTTTCTTTTAAAGCTGCAAGTATCCTTTTATCTGCGCGCTGCCCCTGAATTTTTTCGTATAGGCAACACATCTAACCGTAGTATGAAAATAAGGTAAAATGAGAATGAGGTAGAATAAAAATATGGTAAAAAACGCATGTCATAAAGCTTAACTTAGGTTAACAGCTTACTATAACCTACCAAAGCAGTATCGATAGAAAGCCATAGATACAGTACTACCAATATATGGTACATAAATATCGGTTCCATATTTTGTATCATAATTAAATGTCGAAAAGTCGATTTTTCAATGTGTGCTATACCTCTGGTTAGGGTTAAGTGGAAATTAGTAGTTGCGGGTACAATTATATCGATAAAGTATCTTATGACGATTGGCTTCCAGTTAATGTTAACCAAAGATTGAAAAACCAGTCCTCAATAAAATAGGAATTCAATCAAACGCGTTCCGTACTATAGCAGACCAGATTCTGTACAGCTAAATCAACCTAGCTAATGGAATTATATCAATTCCTATTAAGCAGGAAATCGTACACTGGGGTTAGAAACTATCTATAATTGTATATGTTTGATATCTATTAAACTACGAAGACAGGTCATTCACAGGATATACTATGACCAAAGATTTAATAATTCTTAACACAAAAATTGTGACTCAAAGGAGCTCAATCTAACGGTTCAATGTGAAGAAAAACATCTTTAGGATTTAGGAATGGGGAATAGATTAAATTAAAGTAGGTGTTCTTGGGATTTATGGCAGCAACATCCTAGTTTTCAGCTGCCTATTATTAGTCTTTAAGCTGAAGCAGTTTTGGGTACTCCCGGCAGGATTGGAACGCTAATGTGAATTACGCTAGAATAACCAACCAAGGCCGATTAAAACTTTAAACCAGTGCAGTGGTCCTCCATGCTTCTTATGTATTAAAATACTTATGTTAAATTAGCTTCTTTTTTTAATTCAAACCATTCAAGAAATGCGTACTCTCTTGTTTCTCTAAAGACAGTAAAACCACATTTTCTCTTTCTAAAGAACAAAAAATGTTTTGAATACGATAAGTGCAATGCATTGTACACATATTCTACAGTGACGTGAGTAGTATGTCCTTCAGATTACCAACTTCGTGTTAGTGTATACTGTACACTGTTCGTGGCTCAGTAGAAGTCTGTATTATACACTCAAAATAAACGAATTAGTATTGAAGAAGAAGACCTGGAACTGAAAAGAATGATATGGAAGCTTGCAGATCAGAATTCCCCAATCTCACAGAAGAATTAAAATTTTTGACGGTTGGTTCTTATCAAATCAAAATGAATCAACTGTATCTTTAAGAATAAAATAACATAGAGTCATAAAAATAATTTATTGATCACAATACATATTTTGTACATTAAAAACGCAGTTTTGGTATATATTTGTATAAATGTTCTATTGTTGTGTTGAGTGTTCTCATTATTTCTGCACAACCGTTGTCTCCCATTGAGGTGGTAGATTCTTCGTGCTGATTCAGTTGCATTTACTAGTATGGTTGAACAAAATTCGAATTCGTGTCCAATTATTTTTAGGAATTGTTGGAACATTAGCGTTTGCAAGGAGTGATACTGCAGTGGATCTGTGATTATGATTTGTGAATTACTTTGCCGTTTATTCCAACTGAATTGTTTCAGTACTTTCCTTTGTCCATGCTGCATGATGATAGTTTATTTATTTCAATGGGGTCATTCCTGAACTAGCTTGAATTATGTAGATGTAGACACCAAATAATTAGATTCGGAGTTAGGAAAGACAATCGGTTATTACAATTCTGGGATAACTTTCCATAGTTTTTCTTATAGAGACGAACTGGACAAATATCTTGATCTGAATCTTAAATCATCTATTTACTACTGGTACAAAACTTAGTACCTCTTTGGTTTATCTTGAAGAATATTGGTATTGGATTATATTCTATGCAGTCTGTGGGTATTCCACAAATGGATGCTTCAATTTGTAAGTGATGCCATATTTGCATAGACAGCTTTGTTACCTCTTCTTTGTAATCAGTTAAATGCGCAATCTTTCAAGATTAAAGCTAGTTCAGGAGTTATATTCCCGTCAAATGTATAATTTCTTTATTTACAGAAATTCATATTGCCGCTACTAGAATGTTTTGTTGCTACATAAGTGTATTTTTCTAACAAATTGAGTGACTCATCATTTATTTCACCTTCATAGGCGTCTTCCCATCGATTAATAAACATTTTTTCTGTATTTTTGTTAAATTACATTTTATTGTACTTACGTCAATACACGAACAGCTTAACTGTCAAAGTTGGGCAATTGAATTATGTTCTTAGAAAGATACCAACATAAGGTAATATGATCACTTGTTTCTTATTATTGCTGTGATAGCTTTGTAACTAAGCAAATTAACTCTCATTAGATCTAATTAACTTTCATTGGCTGAATTTAACATCACGTGACATATAAATTATCAGATAGATACTAGATGGTGTTAAAAACATCGAATTTATTTTCTACATACAAAAGTTGACAATATTAGTATAATATGTCATTTTTGACATTTTTTATGTCAGATTGACAAATGTAAAAGTGACATTAGCAATCAAATTGTCAATGGATGGATATTTCTTATGTAAAAGAATGATCTAAGTGCCATTAACTCCATCTAGTATCCGAATAATTAAAGTCTTTAAAATTGATATATTTTTTACCTTTTATGATAAAAAAATAAGAAATAACTAAAAATTGACGAAAATGCTGTAAGAAACTCAATATTAGTGCTAAATATCATAATTTGCATACATTCCCAGCCTGAAAACGGGGCCGAGAAATTTTAATGCAAATACTATAGAACCTATAGCAACCGGGGCCGAGATTTCGATGAAAGCCGATAGTATCCTTTTACAACGTAAATAAGTTTGACATTTTAAGAACAGCTGTTCAACACTGGTATCATGAAAAGTATTTAAATAAACCTTTTGGACACGCAAATAGAAAAAAATATTTAAGATTTTACATATTATAAGAAAATATGGAAAATTCATCAGTCAAAAAACAAAAGAACAATTATTTAAAAAAACGTTAAAAGACAAGTTCGTTCAAGATGTCTGATAAACTAGAACGTTTCCAGCTGTGGACAAGCCCATTTCTCGAGTTCTACACTGGTAGGTGGTATGGAGATTAAAAAATTATATACCATTTGAAAGTTTTGTTCATCAAATCCACCCTTTTCTAATAAGTCCATTCCCAAGGAAGAGTCTCATTTACATTTTGTTGATTTATGGAGTTTGCGCCGTTTTCGCATTTAGGGTTTTATGTAACTTTTCTACAAGACTTTCTTCGCGGGCGTTTTCAAATATTGTTCGTCTAAGGTCGGCAATACTAAAATCCTTATCTTCATAAATTTCTTCTTCCCTGTCTTTTTGGTGAGTATACTATACGGTATACTTGCTCATGACAGATATTTCTATCAACCCCAATTCTGTTCGGTCAACTAGACAGAAAGGACTAGATAACAAACATCAAAGTGTACACAAGATTGACCGAAATTTACAGACGGACATCGACAATTCAATAACATTCATAGCTGAAGAATACAACTTGCCCAAGTTGGTAGTTTGTAAAAAGTAATTAATGTTAGGTTGTAACTAAGATTTAAATCACTACCCGTACTGAATTTGGTGTCACAGTGGTAGGATTACTCCATTCCGACAATTCACAGTAACTGTAGCAAACTTATAATAAAAAAACAAAAACCGCTTAGTTTTAGCTTAAATTTAAAACTATATAACTTATATTTTTTATAAATACTCTGCGGGTATTTATATAGTTAGATTTTATAAAGCTTTTTAGTTCGAAGATCACCTATCTGATTTTTCCTGGTGAGGTCAAACGCTGTTGTTTCGATGCTCATCTGTGTCATGCAGCTAATGCATACCTGCCTCACGAGTCTAACCCAAACTGTTTTTTTAGGAAGTGATTTCTATATCGTGAATGTAAAACAACAATTGAAGTATAGCATGCATACACCACATGAACAGGGTAAACAGTCATCTGTCACATCTTTCGATTCCTCCCGGTTCTACAGTTTTTTTGAAAATTATGACCCTCGTTCATTATTGAACTGATCTAGGGCTCTCGTGTCTTTGTTAAGGAGGTTGCAGATCGAATCTGGACCCATTACGGGGAGACCAGCAGTACCTATTTACCTGATAAATACTAAAACTTGCCTGTTCTTAACTGGGTAATAATTCTTGCAAACTAGGTAATACCCCGCGGAATGACAAGAAAAACTGTATCAAAATATTATAAGTCGTTGCTATAAGGATAGCCTCTTAATAGCGCAAATGAAAACTGTTAATACTGTTAATGAATCAAAAATTATGGTTTTAGAACTACTTTTACCTCTACTGCTACTAATACCGCTATGTACCGAAAATTAATTAATTATATTGTATTGCTGCTTAATAATTTAACATTTTCAAGAAATATTGTGAAATTTTACAAAAAAAGGAAACTCAAAAGAATATTTACACTTTTTGTAATTTTGTTGTTTATTTAATCAGATTTATTTAACTTTAACTTTTTCGGAAGCAATATACCTAATAGAAAATGTGTGTATCGTATTTACGATGTCTACTTGCAAACCAATTAGCACATTTATTGCCCATTAGAGTGCCTTTGTTATTACAAGGCTAAGTTCGTAAAATTTCTCATAAGGTCTCTTATGCCTCATATAAGTAAGGTCGGACCCTGTCTAGCTTTATTTTCACAACTTAATTTCTTAGTTGTACGTGATACCCACGCAGTGGAAATTTATATCAAAGCGGCTATAAGAAACTAAAGAAACGCTATGATTCTTTCAGAAAAGAAAAAATACGGTAAAGTAATATAAAAAAGTTTTGATATTGTTTGCTCTGAAAGGAAAGATTATAAATAAGTTTCAGTGAACAAAAGATATTTTTAACTTTAACCTGGAAAACATTATATGGCAAATCTATCTTTGATTGGCAAAACAATATCCTTAGTATATTGCGCATAATATATGAAGATGCTTATTCTCTATAAATTTGTGTAAATTTGCTATTAAGTCATACATATAAAAACTGTTGAAATTCATTATTACATCGTAACGACATTCAAAGCAAACTTCCAGCAGACCTTTTGTCAATTTTGTTATTAATGGTTTTGAGAATAGAGAGAGACTCATGAAATTGTGGGCTTCTTTTAGAAATAATCGAATAATACAGTGTGCAAAGTGATTGACTTAACAAACTGTGAAGTCTACATGTATTGAAATTTGAGACAAATGAAAATTAATATTTGTACGTATAATGTTGCAGTAGTCCCATGTCATTCATCGTATTTAGATAAAATATAGAAGAACTGCATTTCTATCGCCAAACCTATGTTGCAATCTCATTTTATAGCTAATAATAATTATAGCAATTAGCTAATAAAAACTCTTTTTCGCATCTGAAAATGAATGTCGCCAAAGGCCAGTATCTCCTGAAGGGTCGGATCTATTCAAATCAACCGTAAAAAATAATCCAGAACTGATGATGCTAGTATAATTAAATCAACATTAATTACAAATGGTGTTGCAAAAAAATGGTAGTTGCAACTATACTGTGTGATCATGTAAATTTCAGATCTAATAACCCATAGAAATCTTAGTCATGTCTTTTATTAATCAGAAAATACCAAATGATTGTTTACATTTATACTCTATACGCCTACTCTAATCTGAAATTTAAATGATCACACAATATATGTTTTGGTTTTTTTAAACTAGCACACATAACTTAAAAATTTCAAAGCAACCCTTTATAAACTACTTTTTTGATCATAATGTTTAAAACAAATGAATTTATTTAATTTATTTTGCAACATTAATGATATTGCAAAATAATTATTATTTAGAAAAGATAGATTAATGATAGAATTATTATTAAGGGTGGGTATTTTATGAAATTTCATATTTGAGGGGTATAGTTGCAAAACTAACCCATTGCTACTTTTCTTATTTTGCATAAAGGTGTTTTGATTAGCCATTAGGAGTACAAATATTATCAACTAATTTTGGTATCACAGAATGACTTTTGTTCTAAATCCGGAATGATTGTTGAGTGCTATGTAGATTTTTGTAATATTACAGTTTTGAGTGAGTTTTGCACTAGTGTAATGAATAGCGTGGATCCAAAAATTTTAATTAGTAATTATATCAAATTCCTGGTTCAATATAATCTTACAGTGGAGTCAAAATTCGTGAAATGAACCAGGTATTTATTTATCAGTGGTTCGATATTCAATGGTAAATGTCATTTAATGGTAGTAACCTGACCCTTAATTTAACGCTGTTATAAAATTTTTAATTTTTTGTGTTGTTTTATGTTTTGTGAATGTGTGTACATTAGGGTGGTCCAACAAAAAAGCAAAGTCGGGAATCTTATGCTCTCACCCCCTAGGATTATTGTATATCGAAAAAAGGTACCCCTATTTTTTTATTTTGAAATCGGACGATGTTTAGGGGTGCCTCAAAGCCTTTAAAGTATTCCATGTATTTTATATGAAAAAACAGGTTTTCGTAGATTTGGTATATGTAACGGGTACATTTTCCAACAGCATTTTGTACGCAGAATTTAGCATTTATTCTTATTAAAAATCTTAAGTTCGGTACTGTGGGCTTCGTTTTGTTTAAATCAGCATTTCATCATGTAAATAATTCCTACTGAAAGCACTTTTAAGAAAAGATTGTTTCATATTTGCTGTAATTAAAGAATGTAGCGTCATAATGATGTTGTTTTTTCGTATCCTGCTAAATTGCATTTTAAAATAATATCAATTATTTTAGGGAGAGACCTTGCTAAGAAACTGTGAGAAGTACTTGATCATCAATTTTATAGAAATATTTTGTTAACATTCTGAGTATACAGGATTCGAAAATGAAGTTTCCTTTGTTCGTAAATTGCGTTTTAAATTTTAAGTCTGTTTATAGCGTAGGAATCTTGTCTACAAGGCAGATGCTGTAGCATTCCACACTAGTTTGGCGCGCAATTTTAAGTGCTACTTTTTACACTTAGAGTCGAGAATCCTATAGAAGGCCAAATAAAAGCGCCCTTGCCGCATAAAAACAGATGTATCCACGTGTAACTACGGGATCCGAGTTCATAAAAAGCCTTCGCTGGTTTTGACGCGGGAGACTCGCCACTGCACCCTGATTGCATGCGGTCGATATTGTGTTAAAGATGCCGTTTAGCTTAAGTGCTATGAGATTTAAAAGATAATCCTAAATACAGTACAGTACAGTTTTAATGCTATTTTGTGCAGAGTGCAAGTTTTAAAAGAATTTCCGTCTCATTAATTCGTGTTAGAAGAATTTTTATAATTTTGTAACGCGGGTAAATAAATGTGTTTCACGCTATAGTGAAGAACTATAAAACAACCAACAATTATTTTGCTTCGTTTGGGTTTATGACCAGTGCAGTTTTTTTAAAGCGAAACCATTTAAAGCGATCTCGAATTTAACGATCGACTCTAGTGCTTTTATAAATTAAAACCCCGCTTAAAGAATTTAAACGCATTTGGTGCTGCACGTGATTAAAAACAACCTAAGTTTCTGAAACATTATCGTTATTTTCCAAGTGAAAACCCCGTTTGTTCATGAAATCATATGGGCGAATGACAATAACCAAATATTATCGCATTTTTGGTACGGAGAATCAACACTTCAATACAACGCCGAGTTCAACGACAATTTCCCCAAATGAAAGGCCGAATTTCCAATTTCTACTGGACTATATGTATGGTATTCCACGAATTTGAGGGATAATATTCAAGGTACTGTAGTTTTAAGGATTTGTTTATAATTCAGTTAAATTAAGAATCTCACAGTTAAGAATTTTTTCTTAGGGGAGAGCTCTCTTCGTTATTAAAAAATCTTTAAACTTTAATTTAATTACAAATCATTTATATTGATACTGTCGAATTGATTTAATTTGTCTAATCTCATTTAGATATTTGTTTATAAATTTTGTCCAGAAAAAGACCAGTAACACATTAAGTTTGAACAATTTTTGTGTTCGATCCAATAAACTTTTTGGTTATTTCCGTTATCTAATGAAAAGTTCTAGATGAATTTTTATTGATTTATTCTGGTTTAGTTATAATCTAATGAACTTAGATTGGAATTGTAATAAATGTATGAGGGGTGTTTTATTTCTTATATATATGCAAAGTTATGTCTTTACCATTTTTCTGATTAAATAAATGTTATTAATTCAAAACTAAGGATCTAGAAAACGGAACCATATTAGTTATGAATGCTCTGCTTCATTTTACTTCAAAATTTTAAATTAACAAAATTCTTTGATTCAACTAAATATTTTATTCATTTTCTGGTTAATGAATTTAATCATTTTTAATGCTTATTCAATTTACATCTTTGATTGGTTATTTATAATTAATAACTTAAGCTTCATAACCAGATGGCGCCCTTTTAAGTTTTTATTTGTGTTTGAACCTTTATCTATTCCTTTTAACGATTTATACAGCTGTGGAACCAATACCTACGACTTGACTAATTAATTTGTAAGAGAGAGTTTAAATCTCAAGCTGTGGTAGACATTTGAGTTTTTAGTTACAGTAAGTATAAAGCATTTTTATAGTTTCGTGTGCGATATTTTATGTATGTTTCACTGGCGCCCAATCGCGGGGCCTTTTTGTTGTCGTACTTTTGTGCAGAAAATTATGTATGTTTCATATAGAATCCTAGAAAATCAATATTTGTCAACCGGATTACTCTGTTTCTCTTCAGAAATGTTCAAAGAATGACATCCAATAATTAATTTGTTAAATTTCTTATATTAACTATTTTTTACAGACTTACAAAAAATCCCATAAATGGAAGAAACACGGAAAAATCGTTAAAAAATATTTATTACTATTTTTTAATATAAAAAATCTTGATAAATAAATTATTGGAGGTATTCTCTGAACATTTCTGAAGAGAAACAGAGTAGTCCGGTTGAAAAATATTGATTTTCTAGAATTCTATACCAAATCTATAAAAAAGTGTTTTTATACCGTATGAAATAAATACATGGGAAACTTTAAGGGCTTTGAGGCATCCCTAAACAACGTCCGATTTCAAAATAAAAAAATAGAGGTACTTTTTGTTTGATATACAATAATCCAAGGGGGTGAGAGCATAAGATTTCCTACTTTGCTTTTTTGTTGGACCACCCTAGTGTACATACAAATGAAAAAAAGGTTGCACTGATAGCAGTGTAGCTTGTTCCAAAAAATTAGACTAAAGGTTAAAAAAACGTTTTTTTAAATATCTCCGAAAGTTTTACCCTAATTTGCCGCTGAAATATTTACATATACCGAACTGTATACGTGGAAGTGTGCCTACGCCCAAATGTCCCGACGCCAAAGTATGCCTGCCCGTAAGTGTCCCTGCGCCGAGATGGCCGCGACCAAATATCCTACACCGACCTCTATTTTGCGAAAGGTCTAGTCTTAAATATCCTTAAAATATCAAAGAAATGAGCTGCCTCTTCAAAACCCGTGCCACCGAGATAAACAAGTTCTGCCACAATGTTTCTAGAAATGCACCAAAACCATGTAAATTCCATTTAAACTTTAACCCCTAGGTGTCACAGGAGAATTATGACAATATTTATTTAGTACATACTGTGTTGAAATTCTGTACAGTTCATTTTTTGACATTTTAAAGACATCTAAACAATTTTAACTTTCGCAAAATAACGGCTAATCTAATACATATGCATATGGAGAGTAGTTTAGAGGCAAAGGAGAGATTCGTTCCTACCCTAAGTAAACCTGAATGTAAAGTTGAACCGCCCACGAGTGTCTTAAAGGTGTTGTAAAACCCGTTGCCGTGTAACGTCATTCGTGCTAGGGACAAAAACGTATAGGGTGTACTTCTAGTTTATTTAAGTGTTTACTGTCATTTTTATTGACACAATACGTTTTCATTTAATGGATAAAATTACACCATATACATTTGCACATACAAGGAATGATTCGGAGGCGTCAGTTAACGATTTGTCAGAAAGCGAAGACAATATTAAAATCAGAAACATCACCTGGTGTAATTGCGAAATTGTACTACTATGAGTACAAATTAGGGTAAATTCAGGAGAGACGCCACCAATTTTGCTTGAGGGCTTCCAATAAAAAAGTTTTTCCACTTATTAAAATATTTATTTCTTATTTTAATTAAACATTTATCTTCTTCAACAAATAAAAACAATTATAAAGTTTTCTTAAGCAGAATCAACAATTATATTAAAAAAAAAGGTTAGTAAAGTGGCGTCTATCACAGATCCTGTTAGTCGGGGAGCAGGCATCTCAAAAAGCGCTTATTTAAAGAGTTGGTCCGGACTCTATGATACACGCGTTTTGAAAACGGATTTGTATGTAGATTTTCCTGGTGAATCCGAATCTGGAGGGCGCTCGTCGATTTGAAATGAGCTTGACCCTTTAAAAGTAATTTTTACGTAAAATTCTGAAAAATCATAAACGCACTTCTTTTCTGTTTGCATCGTCATAACTTCGTCCCGGATGGAGCTAGAAAGTTAATTTTTATTTTGAAGAATTCTCCCAGAGTTGCAGACTGCAACGTACTACTTCAGTTACTCAAATTCAGTTTTGAAAAAAAAGAATCTGAGAAAATTACTATTTTGTTATACTATGTCATATTTGTGCACTAAAATTTTCACCAATCGAAAAACTTTTTTGTTACAAGAGATAGACGCCTATATAATGGAGATTATAATTAGTAAAAATAGTAAAAAGCCCTAAAAAGTTTTTGGTGAAAAAATTATATCGCTGTCTCTTATATAGACGAAATTATTGCAATTACAATATCGTCTACGCGGACGACTATGACTCCCGCGTAATTATGTAGGTAAGTCTGACAGATAAGCTGTGATATGTAAACCTCATTATTTTATTGTAGGGCATTTGCATTCACATAGACAGGTCCGGATTTAGACTTGATAAGGCCCTAAACTATTTGAGATATGGGGCCCTTTATAAGTCCAGATATTATATTGGAACAAATAATGCTGCAGTATATTTAAGTATATATGACAATTGCTCACTCGGACAATTTTCTTGGGGCCCTCCAAGAAAGTGGGGGCCCTAAGCTATAGATTGTGTAGCTTATACGTAAATCCTGCACTGCACATAGACAAGATATTGTACGCTGTACATCATATTTAAGATCTGAATGCTCTTGTACATATACTTGATTTGCATTGTAGTTTAAGAAAATCTGGTTGAGATGCTAATGACGTTGTAATACTTAGCCGCTATTGTTCTATCTGCATTCCTAACCTATCCAAATTCTAGTATTTCGGAGAAATTAGCATTAACAGAGTTGTATAGATTCTAACAGTTTTGAGAAAAGAAATCTAAGACAATTACAATTTCATTATACTATGTCATATTTTCAGGTTGCATGTCAGATTAAGAATATTATAAAAACTAAAATAAATCTTTTACATACAACACACATTCCCTTATCGCTATCTATTCCGGATCCAAATCTGAGTCAAAAGATTCACACTTGTCAAGAAGCAAAGGTGTAGTAGCAGCCATTGAAAATGGCAAAATAAACAAATTAGATAAATTTTTAGTAAAACTACAATTCTTCGGCAACAAACGAATCTGCAAACAAATTAACTCAGTTCTATTGACGCAAAGGCTCTTGAGAGATGAAACGAGAGTTTTAAGAAGTTTGAGTTTTACAAGAGAGACGGATGAACAAACTAAAATCCGGGCCTTTTCGTATGCATGGACCGATTATCCATCATCACTTTTTGAACCAGATCCATTAACACCTGATGGATGTATAATGAGAAAACGAAATAAATGTGATTTTTTCAGTGCGATAAATACAGAAATATATTTTAATATCTCAGAATGTAACACTTTTCCGAGGGATAATTTCAATACCATCTACGTCATTGATATGATGTAGTTTGTACAACATGTATTTTTACAACGCTTTCAAAACTGCGATTGTAGTGGATTTATTTAAGAAATATTATAACTCAATTTTTCAAATGAAGCCTTCTAATTGCACCCATGTTATTCTTGTGGGGGACAGCTACGATTTTCCTAAAAGTACTAAGGGTGCGGAACGGAAAAAATGATCCAGATCTACTGAAAATATTTACGAGGTCAGTGATACGGTAACAATACCAGAACGGAAATCATTTATTGATAATCAACTTAATAAGCGTAGCTTGCTTAATTTCATAGTTTGCAAAATACAAGAGCAACGTGCTTTTATAAAACATGATATAAAAATAGTTCTATCTCGCATGCATGTAGAAGATAAAACAATGGAATGCACAAATAATGAAGTGGATATTTTGGAAAATCATCGTTTTACAGAACATGAGGAAGCAGATACCAGAATGTTTGCATAGCTTCAGTTTTTTTAAAGAGAAAATAGCATGGATCTGATTTATTCCAATGATACTGATGTTTTCCTACTATCAATGTATTATTCAGTAGCTTTGTTAATTCCCATAAGGTTACATCGCACAGAAGGCTTTGTTCCGTGTCAGACCCACGTTGAAGAACTGGCAGACAAGATTCGGGAGGATCCAAAAGATCTTGCTTGCATTCTTTTAGCGGCTTACTGCCTTTCTGGCAATGACTGTGTCAGCTATCCTTTTCTAAAATGAAAAAGAACTGCCCTGAGAGTTATAATGAAAAATAGGGTAAAACTGACTAATCTGAAATATGTTGGAGAACCTATTAGTGGAAAATACTGTTTGGAAGATGGGGACGAAATGTTTTCGACATGTCGGCTATTCTTTAAGGCTTTATACGGAAGTATAGAGTTCACTGGTTCACTAGATGAACTCCGTGCTCATCTGTTCCCGACTTGTAAAACCGACATTCGGTAAGAATGTTGAACTACGTTTTTATAAGCATAACATTCATAACCAATTTTACTTATATTTACCGTCATTTGCTTCCAACAGAAGATGCTTTTTTATACCACATTCGAAGGGCATATTATCAAACATCTATTTATAAGACTGCTGTGAATGTTAATGCTAATTTCCCCGAAATATTAGAATTTGGATGGGCTATGGATGCAGATGGAACAATAGTACCTATTGCGTCTTTAGCATCTCAATCAGAATTTTTTAAAATGCAGAAGGCAAGAGTATGCGAAGGCAAATGCCATACAATCAAATGATAAGATTTATATCACAAGTCGCCTGCGTACAAGATATTGTAATTGCAATAATTTCGTCTGTCGTATTACAGACGTATATACGTCGTTATATCGCTGTCTGTATTACAGACAGCGATATAATTTTTTGACCAAAAACTTATTTGGGCTTTTTACTAATTATAGTCTCGATTATATACGTTTCTATCTCTTGTAATAAAAAAGTTTTTCGATTGGTGAAAATTTTAGTGCACAAATATGACATAGTATAAAAAAATAGTAATTTTCTCAGATTATTTTTTCTCAAAATGAATTTTAAGTAGTACGTTGCACTCTGGGAGAATTTTCCAAAATAAAAATTAACTTTCTAGCTCCATCCAGGACGAAGTTATGACGATGCAAACAAAAAAGAAGTGAGTTTTTGATTTTTCAAAATTTTACGTAAAATTGACATTTTAAGGGTCAAGGCCATTCCAAATCAACGGGCGCCCCCAGGATTCGGATTCAGCAGGAAAATCTACATACAAATCAGTTTTCAAAACGCGTGTGTCATCGATTCCGGATGACCATGTCGAATTTAGGCACCCTGCTCCTCGACTATGTTGGAGAGATGCCATACTTAAGAGCTGAGATGCCACTGCCCTACTTCCTCATTTTTGTATTTTTCTTTCTTATATTTTCTCTCCTACGTTCGTTACAGAATGGGGCGTACATTGTACAATACTCATTAAGCCATTTTTGCAGGACTTAAGCACTTGATCCAATCGGTTTTCGTTTTTTAACAAAATAATTTTTTCAGCACTCTACACACCAATTTTCATAAATTATGTTTGGCAAAGATGACGAGGTAAACAAATTCAGTTTTAATCCGAATGGCACATACTATTCGTTATCTATTTTAGAAACGTAGGTTATAAAAATTTTAAAATGACGACACATTTTATTGAAACAAGCTAAATGTTTATGTAAACTGTAAATGTAGATAAATAAATTTCCAGAAAAAACCGTTATCAAGTAGCCTTGCACCACAAATTTGAAAATCCGTTTAATAGTCACTTCTTCCTCCTAGGATTGAAAGTAGTTTTATCCTTGGATTAGAAGTACCTGGCAACACGTACATTTATATATTAGTAACAAAAACGTCAACAACTTTTAAGGCTGTTGGAGAAAGATCGCATTATTAAAAGTATATAATATTTAAAACTTTCAAATGACTGACACAATTTGTTGGGATTTCTAGACAATAACAATAATGACATTTGTAATACCATTTGGTATTAATGTTATTCAGGGCTCATATAGTATAATGCCCAGACTGGTGCGTACAAATTACAGTACACATTCTGGTTTTTAGACATCTGCAATATTGCGAATTAAATTATGTTGAATTAGAGTGTTACTGCCAGCTGAAATCAAACCTGGAGCGGCAGCGACTTTGGTTTATTATCACTTCGCTTCAACTAACTGCTCTTTGAAGAAACATTAGCGCGGGTACTACATTTATTTTAAAAGTTGTTAAACGTCGTATTCATTTAAATAATTCTTTTTAAAAATGGGTCTAAATCTAATTTTTTTCACAATTTTCAGGGTATTAGTACTTTTTAAACTCATAACGATAATGATAAAAAAGAAATAGTAATTTTAAGTACTTGGAGTAATTTTACAGATGATTTCCTAAAAGCATGGGTTACTCCCTATCCTATTTTCGATTTTTTAATGAAACATACAGTATGTAAAAAGCTAATTTGCGCCGAACTAAAAAGCTCAGAAAAATGGCACAAATTGATATAAGTTACTTATATTAGCGATAATGCGGCTTCTTGTGTTTTCTGAAAACAGGCCAGCTTTAATTTACCCTGTTTTATAAATCCAGGATAGAACAGGTTGCACAAATGTCACGAATCTCAGGTCACCATGAGAACCTGGACCAAACTTTTGCATATTTCTACGTGGGGTTTCGATGAAATAACTGGAAATCGAAACTGTTCTGGGATTTGATTGCCCACCTTTTTTCTGATGGCTGCGCACTGTTTTGAAAATAATTTGAAAAACTAAGTTATCAAACAATAAAAACTAACAATTACAGCATTAATAGATATCAATTGTTTTGAAAACTATTTTTTAGTTATACTTCTTCCCTTATTTGTGGTATTTCTATACCTAAATATATTATTAAAAATATATTCATTTTTAGGAAATATTTTATTCTTAAGAAAGATTCGTATAATTTACTTATTAAGGTTCTTCCGTGCTAGCAAATTTTTTATATTCATTTCGTAAACAACAACAGTTACAAATTTCATTGTTTTTCGGGTAGGAATATGGAACATAAAAATGTGAAGTTTCCGCTTTGCTTTTGCAAATTATTTTTCTTATCGAAAAAAAAACAATGACTTCAGGACATTCTTTCGCAGTTTATAACATATTGTTTAAAACAGTGACTACCGTAAGGAAAGCTTTTTAAAATTTTATACTCCCATGGAAAGTGGTTATGTATTAGAATTAAAGCTCTTCTTTAATACGTCGTAAATACTATCTACACAAAGCATCTCAGAAGGAAATGTCTCTAGAGTGCAATAAATTGCAACCAAACTACTTGAGCGGTTTAGATAACTACACTTGTCCAGAAAAATAGCGCTAAAATTTTAGTATAAAATAGATAATTCCTACTGTGTCCAACTGTAATGTTTATAACTACATGGAACCTCTGTGCAAATAAGAATGCTGCCGATATCATAAAAGAAATTAAAAACTTTTCACTAAAGGACTTTATGGTATCGCTCATATCTATAGGGTACACTTTCTAAACTCATCCAATAACAGTTTAAAAAGTTTAAATCCTAGCATTTTAAGTCCACCAGGAACATTGTTGTTTGGTTTAATATTGGATAAATATTGTATCAAAAATTCAAGTAGACCAAGTTTCAAACACGACGTGACTATTTTTAAATAAAGCTAAAAGTTTTATAATAAAAACAACTTGGAAGATGCTAATAAAAATACACTTTCAGTGCTATCGCGTTTATAGTCATGCTTTGATGGGTTAATTAAATAAACAACAATAACATCAGACGTTTCTTTAAATAGGCATGAAATAATATTCGGTAGTCGTCAAGATTCTACATTATAATTTAATAATCTAGGGCCATATAGAATTATTCAGCAAGCCATGGTCGAATCAGTTAATAAATAAATATATTTTAAATTAGGGGGATATTTCTCGCATGGCTTTAAATCACGAATGCAAATACCTAACTTAAGTTAGCAGTTATAAAATTCTTAGTTTGAATATTGTTCCCACAAATTACAAATTCCAAGCTTCTTATTACCCTTCTTTCACAAAACAGGGTTTTATATTAATTTGCGTGTAACAAAATGTTCAACAAATATTTCATTTAAGAATGCAGTACCCTTTACGGGTTCTAAATTATAAAACACATTTTTAGATCAAATGGGTAAAAAAAAATAAGAATAACGTTAATATAGGAATAAGAATAAGAATTCTACGCTTAGGGTTTCCTAGAATCGCTGGAAGTCATATTCCTAAAGTTTTATAGACAGAAACACCGGATTGTGAAATTTTCCTGTTATCTCTTAAAACTGGCTCTGATTATTTGCCTTAGAATTAAAGCCGTCAACAAACTGCTGGTTCAAGACTATTCAAAAGGAATTTACTAAATACAAAAAATTAAGTACTTTAAATGAATCGCATTGTTTTCGTTGTCTTGCCATTGTTGTCGAACTTAGTGATCTTTTGTTTTCTTTGCATTGTCTCTCTATTAATTACATCAATGAAAATTTGACTACTGTACAGAGGTGGGCAAAAGTATGGAACCAAGTAAATATCTCTGGAGTTTTTAGAGATATCGGAATGAAATTTGCTAGGCAGATATTACAGTAAATTGTGTATTTGCGTTGAATGTTTTTGACAATTTTGAGTTTCCGGTTTAACCGGAAGTAATGCCGATTTTAAAATTTGATTTTATTTTTAATAAAATAAAATAAAATAAGACAAAATTTATTTTAATTTTGAATAGTACATTTTATTACGATTACAAAACTATGGGGTTCGATATGTTTTATTTCAAGGCCAACCGAGATTTTTACAATAAAAGTACTTTTGAGGCAAAAACTAATGAAATCTAGTAGTCTATGAAACAAACGTAACAATCACATTAGTAATCAAAATTAAATTAATACAAAACGGGAAAATAAAACAGGAGTAGTTTGTAAAGGGAAAATAAACTTAATGTAGTAAATGTTCAAACTGAGCTCCATTTACTTCTTGACAACAGGCTAGTCTATTTGTAAACTTCCTTGTAACATTAATTATTACTTCTGGTGGAATTCTTTGACTCTCTTCGGTTATTCTTTCAGCTAGTTCTTGCAAACTGTTTGGTCGATTAAGATAAACTTTGGACTTCAAATAACCCCATAGAAAATAGTCCAGTGGAGTAAGGTCGGGGGATCGCGCAGGCCATTCAATGGTACCTCTTCTTCCAATCCACCTATGATAAAATTTCCTATCTAAGCGATCTCGAACAATGCCAGCGAAATGGGGTGGTGTCCCGTCCTGCTGAAACCAGATGTTATTTGGCAGTTGTCCATTTTCCTCCAGCGTCGGAATAACTTGCGTATCTAAAAGCTCTAAATATTGTTTTTGGACGTCCGCTTCTTGGTAAATTACCGACTGTGCCACTTGTGGTATACCTTTGCAAAGTTTTTGTTACTAGCGAACGTGATATTTGCCGATCCGGATGAATATCATTAAAAAGTACACAAACTTCTTGATGCGTTCTTCTTCGGTCCCCAAAGCCAATCATCATTAGAATTTCTATTCTCTCTCTTTCACTTAGATGAAGCATTTTGCGTTCAACTTAAAACACCTACTTATTTTAATTACTATCACGGTTAATGTCAGTTTCATAAACTGTGATTGTTACGTTTGTTTCATAGACTACTAGATTTCATTAGTTTTGGCCTCAAAAGTACTTTTATTGTAAAAATCTCGGTTGGCTTTGAAATAAAACATATGGAACTCCATATTTTTGTAATCGTAATAAAATGTACTATTCAAAATTAAAATAATATACAGGATGTTCCATTACAAATTTTAAAATCGGCATTACTTCCGGTTAAAGCGGAAACAAAAATTGTCAAAAACATTTAACGCAAATACACAATTTACTGTAATATCTGCCTACCAAATTTCATTCCGATATCTCTAAAAGCTCCAGAGATATTTACTTGGTTCCATACTTTTGCCCACCTCTGTATATACATCTGTTATATCTATATAAACCTATATTGGAATGAGTGAGTGAGATGTTACACCACATGTTTGAATTTATTTATGTTCGTAGTGATACATCTAACTCTTTTATAAACTAATCATGCGCCTCTTCTCAAATAGACGAATAAAATTTCCATTAAGGTATTTTTCTTCATATCAATAATAATATTATTTAACCCGTATCTTTATGTCGAGACTCCAACCTTTTGTTTTATAAAATAAATTGTATGATCTTTAAATAAAATAGTTTAATTGTTTTTTTGATTTTTGTTAAATTCTGATTAATTTATGGGAAATATAAAGGATTTAATAATTTAAAAAAGAATGGGGTTCTGTTTCCTTTTTAAAAATTCACTTCCACTAATTAACATCAATTGAAATGTTGAATAATCTTCGCCCCCAAATAGTGCCCTCTAATAAGTCAATCATTAAAGAATCATTAATCTGATAACAAAATAATATAACCTCACTTTATCAGGTAAATACTAAAGTTTATAATTGATTTTATTATTGATTAAATGAATTTTTGGTTTAAATTAATAACTTCAATCATTAATCAAGTTTGCAACTACTCTACAGTGACCTGATATTTATTAACTATAAGACTTCCAATAATGCACCGGTAAGTAACACAACTCTCATTTTTTATATCAGTTCAAAGATTTACAATCAATCACAAGATCTACAAATATACCAGTTGTATAATATTGGACAATTTCTATTACCGAGGTTGTACCAACTACAAATACTATACAAGATATATATATTCCAAATCTATATTTCTTTAGCACTTCAACAACCATAAATGATTCTCGTGCACCTTTTATGGTACCGTAAATACAATTAATATTTTAATTCTCAGCACTTTATAATTGTTAAATTTTATATTTTTTTAAAAACTAAACATGTTTATAACTCTCCATGGAAGACATTGCCAAACTTACCTTTTGAGACTACATCTTCACAGTTTACGTTCATTGAAAGAATTGAAAGCGCATTACAGGTATTTAATAGTAGATAGTTTAATAAGTAAAGAAAAGTGATAGTTTTCCAGCGAGTGTAATTGTTTAATTCACGAGCGAGCGCTAGCGAAGCGAGTGGATTAATAATTTCACGAGAATGGTAAAGCACTTTTCTTACGCCTTGAATATGCATTTTTTTCGTATACTTGATGGAAATCACGTTCATTTTAAAAAATAAATATCATCAAAAATAATTTTTCAAAGTACGTCAAGCGTGTGCTGAGATGGCTGACATGGTAACAAAACATCTAACAATAAACAAGTAAAATAATAATTTGTGAAAAATTGTTCATTTAAAATGAATCAATTAAAAGCAGATAATGAAGATATTTTGCAATCAGTATCAGAAGCGACGACGAGTTTGTTACCATTGAAGTCCAGAGAAAAATACGAGACAACTTACCAACAATTTTGTAATTGGAGAAACGCAAAAAGTGTGCAAGGAGCTAATGAAAATATTCTAATTGCATACTTCTTTGAAAAGGTTAGTCTTATTTATGAGATTTATTACATTCAAACACCAATATTTTAATATTCTTATGCCTAGGTGAAAACTCTTAAACCTTCAACACTCTGGTCAGTGTCTCAATGCTGAGAAGCACTCTACAAGTAAATGAAAACGTGGAAATTTCTGCGTATAAAAAGTTACTGGCCTATCTGAAACGTCAAAATGACGGCTATGCAGTCAAAAAATCGAAAGTTTTCTCAATGAATAATGCGAAGGATTTTTTAAAACAAGCCCCTGATGACAGCTTTCTACTTATGAAGGTAGTGACGATTATTGCGTTACACGGAGCCTGTCGTGCGAAAGAATTACGGCTATTGAAGGTAGATGATGTAGAAGATTCCGGGCGTATTTTAGTGATAACATTACATAACACGAAAACAAAAAAAAACGTGTCTTCACAGTTACATCGGAAGATGGAATGAATGGAATTGAGCTCTACAGAAAGAATTTGAGACCCAAACATGTGGACCATCGCAGATTATTTATATTTTATAAACAAGGCAAGTGCACGGTACAACCAATTGGTATAAACACTTTGTACAGTGTACCAAAGAAAATTGCTGTGTACTTAGGGCTACCGGATCCAAACAGCTACACCGGACATTGTTTTCGGCGAACGTCAGCAACATTCTTGGCCGACAGTGGAGCAGATCTACAATTTTTGAAGAGACACGGGGGCTGGCGATCAAGTGGAGTCGCGGAATCCTATGTCGAAGATAAAATCGGCAACAAAGTAAAAATTTCGAAAAGAATATTTAGCGGTTCAAGTGAAGAGCAACCGTTCACATCAACAGTACCAGCAAGGTTGTCAGTTGCTGAGTTCCAGTCACTATCTTCATCTTCCTCTAATATAACTTTTAATAATTTGAACAATTGTATATTTAACATTTCTACAAATAAATTGAATGAATGAAAAAAAGTGTTGCTAACAAGAAAAGTGTTGCTAACAAGAAAACTACCACTTTTCTTTATGATTTTTGATTGAACAATGTGCTTCAGTTCCATCAAGTACACGAAAAAATTAGTTAATCGCTATATGTTTATTTTTGAAGGGTTTTTGTTTAATTATTAATATTTCTCTAATTCATAAAAGAGAATGAATGATAACATGGGCAGCCATGGACCGCCCGATAACACTATTCAATAAATTGCAAGCACCGATACTAAATAAAATTTTAACAATTCGTATCGTAGTGGAGATGCTACTTCATACGTTGTTTTTGTTGGGCATAAATACAAAAACATCGGTAGATTATTTTCTATTAGGATAGGCCACTTCTTAGAAGAAGATACAACATTCAAGATTAATGTAACTGATATAAAGCTCGTAGGTATAAATAGAGTAAAAGTTATCTTTAAATGTTATAAAGCAGCCAACTCTTTAATAAATCATCGTTAAAAACGATCTTATTGCTTATATTCATCCGTTTTTTACTCGGAAACAAGAAATCCTTCGTATGCTTGATTCTACCTTTACAGAAGAATATCTTCCTTAAGGTCCAAGTGTACTCAAAAAAAATTTAACCATACATTCAAAAATTCTAAACAAAATCACAGTAGATGTGCTTATTCTAAATAACTATACCAAATCTAAAAAAAAATCATTACAAAAGGGCCATTTAGACACCCCAATACGGTGCATAAATCTTAACCGCATGATCAATAATCGTTGATTTTTTTCCATAAATAATATGATAATGTGATAAATTTGGTTTTAAATTAATACTCCAGGGATGTTCAAACTTGCTTACCTAATTTGTTTTGAAAAACGATGTTTATTAATTAAATTATTTCACATTTTTTATGTGAGAAATTAATTTTAGAGAAACTGTACATTCAAAGTTAACCAGAAAAATATCACTTAAGTCTCATAGCATTTGAACTATTTTCCCAAAATTTTAAGGAAATCGTATGCATAGTGACTAAATTATTGCCAAAAAACCTGCTTTTTTTGACAAAAAAAAGGTAATAATTTAGTCCCTACACATACGATTTCCTAAAATTCTAGAAAAATAGTTCAAATACTATGAAATTTAAGTGGTATTTTTTTGGTTAACTTTGTATGTACAGTTTCTCTAAAATTAATTTTTCACGTAAAACATGTGAAAGAATTTAATTAAAAAAAAAGTTTTTTCAAAACAAGTTAGGTAAGCTAGTTTTTAACATTCCTAGAGTATTAACTTAAAATCAAAGTTATCACATTATTAAATTATTTATGAAACAAGCAACACACGTTTATCTGGGTATACTTAAACCTTAAAAATTGTATAAATTCTAATGTTACTGTAGTATCAGTGAAACGATTAAAATTGATAATTGTGAATAATGAAAATAAAAGGGAATATGTTAACAGACAAATGGTGTGTGTAACATTTTTAAGAAATGTTATACCTGCTTATGTTAAAATTAATTTTTTGTACGACCCTGCTATTTCGGATTGTTTACCAAACTTGGTTTTAGAACAGTAGGTTATGTTTACTGGTTACTAAGCAACAACGCGTCGGTAAGTAATTACTTACCGTTCAGTTCTGTCAAAAACAGAACGGTAAGTAAATTACATGTAATTTATAAAATAAATGCACCATCTTTAGATGTCTTTCATGAAAAATAATTATTTTCTAAATAATTATTAAACTATTTAAAAAAATTTATGTTTTTTATTTAAATTTGCTGTGAAAAAATACCCAATAAATAATAACAACGGATGCTATCTATTTATTTATGTTGAAACGACACGACAAAACCTACTTAATGGTTGGTGGATATACAGGGCAAAAATAAATTATCTTGAATCTATTTTTTTTACCATCTTTGGGATATTTCCTTAGTTAATACATTTGTATTCATAATGATCGTACAAAAAATAGTATAAGCATCTCAAACAGTAAAGAGTTTACCGATCTCCTCCAATATTGTCATCCAAAACATTGTCATCGATCGGTAAACTGTCCTTACTGTTCTCGATACTTAATATACTATAGTTAACTTCTCAGTTGAGCCTTATATACTACATCCAGTTGTTCATTGGTTTAATGGTTTAAGATACTGACATACAGCAACTCAATGTAAGGCAAAAACTAAATGTCAGAATTGCTCTGATGTAAATTATTCCGCGAACAGTTGTACTATCAGTTCATATTGTTTACATTGTGTAAAGGATGACCATTCACTCACATCACGTGAATGTCCGTCATTTAAACATAAAAAAATATTAAGGAATTATGGCTTTTGAAAATTTACCATTCAAAGAGGCAGAATACATCGCCAACAACCCCTCATATGCTAAAATCTCTACTAATAATAGATTTGATGTACTTATAGACTTTCCTGAGTTCAGGAAAATCAACCTGGTGGACCAAAACAGCGGAAGGCATCGTCGTCGACCTCTACGCCCATACATATGACCCTTACGCTAATGAATTTAGACAATACAAAGAAAAGATACTAAGTCACTTATTGCTGTTTGTTGAACAGTTGCTAATGAGTAATGATAACAATGTTCAGTATTAAACTGAAGCAAGGGATTCCCTTTTTAGTAGTGATAATACAATGTCAGAAGAGGTTATTACGCCTACTGTTAGCGATGGCGAGTCAGACCGCCAATAACAAAATTGGCATACTTCAATGGAACTCTCGATCTATTGCTGGGAATAAACCCAATTTGATGCAACTATTGAATACTAAAAAAGTAGACAATATCCTGATTTCCGAAATTTAATTAAAACCCAATTCTACCTTCAAAACTCGGGATTATAACTTTGTCAAATTATACAGGCCTGATGGTTATGGAGGTGTTGGCATTCTGGTAGCTCAAAATATACTTATTCCGAAATTAGTATAAATTGTAATTTTAACCAAAATATTGAGGTGTATGCCATTAAATTGAGTTATGGAAATATATCCATATTTTCTATATATACTGTAACGAATAGTAAACCCACATATGACGTCATCAAACATTCTAGATGTATGAGTCATCAACTGTATGACTCATCAATAACACCTGTGTGTATGACTCATCGACACGCCTCATCGACGTGACTTTTCAGCAGCTGCATGTATGACTCATCAACACGTCGTCGATCATTCTAGATGTATGAGTCATCGTATGAAAGATATAAATTGAGTCCGCGAGTAGAAGGGAGTTAGTTAATGCATGACCGGCATAGTGAAATGTACTCTGAATAATTAGTTATTAATTATTGTAATACATAAATAGTTTTATATAAATAGTCCTCATATAAATTTATAAATACCTAGCATTTATTTAAATTCTTTAGTTTGTTAAATAGTTTATAGTTATAGTGTTTTTAATTAAGTGCATTGTAAATAATCTTTTCTTTATTAATAGACGATTTAAACAGCATTTTTGTTATTATTTTAAAAAGAACGTTACAATAGTGCTACAGGTGCTTACAATAATTAGTTATTAATTATTGTAATACATAAATTAAAAATATAACAGCCTTGGTAGTGTAACGTCTAGCGTGCTGGACTTTTACCCAGGCGGCCCGGGTCGATTCCCGGTGCCGGCAGACCTGGTTAAGGTTTTCTGCAGTTTTCCTTAGCTGTGACACAAATGTGACACAAATGTGGGATTTGCGCTGTTCGATCTGTAAGTCGGCTGCAGCCGCACATAGGACCTACGTAATAATAATAATCGCCCCCTCCCTCCCGCACTAGCTTACAGCTTCTGGGGCCTGGTTTCCAGGTTATGTGATGTAGCAATTATTATTATTATTATAAATAGTTTTATATAAATAGTCCTCATATAAATTTGTAAATACCTAGCATTTATTTAAATGCTTTAGTTTGTTAAATAGTTTATAGTTATAGTTATTTTAACTAAGTGCATTGTAAATAATCTTTTCTTTATTAATAGACGATTTAAACAGCATTTTTGTTATTATTCTAAAAAGAACGTTACAATACAAATCGCCTAATGTGAACGTGCCAACACGTGATTGAGAACTTCTGTTTACACAATATATAATAATTATTATAACTTATAATAACAAGTCTGGCGCTTTGCTATGTTAAAGATAATCATCTGTATAAGTAAAAAAACTACAGACGTATTGGCGAGTGGTAAGTTTACGCCAGATTCGCATAAAGTTGTATAAAAAAGGAAACCACTTAAAATAAAATGACAAAGCTGTGGTTTATATATTTATTTCATTTCGTATTTCAAACAATTGTTTATATACCACAATTAGTAATATAAAGTATATCTTGATCTCCGTTGTCAATTATACCGGAGTTCAAGACGTTCTTGATCTCCGTTGTTGTTGGCAACGTAAATAATTTGATGTTGCATTATAGCCACATGCATGCATGCATGCTGCTTTTTATCTCCTTAGTTACGCGTATGATGACACAGACAAGGCAACTTGCTTCTTTATACAATAAATTCGGATGGATTTTAAAAGGGAGAAATAAGGATTGAAATACGAAATAAAATAAAACAACTTATGCAATACGGAGATCAAGCTTCTATAAATCCTCGAAGATGTTATAACGCCTAGGCTGGCGCCGCGGCGTTATACATCTTCTTGGATTTAAAGTATCGCTTGATCTCCTAATTACATAATATATATATATAATATCATAACACCTTCAGTATGGTATATTTAAGAAGCCAGATCGAAATTGTGGTGGTAACTCCATATAATATACCAGAAGAAAATATGCGAAATTCTTGAAGCACAATCTTCATATAGCTGTGCTACTAAGCGCTAAGTTTTTCGATTAAAGTATTAAATTTTGTCTCGCACTTTTCAAAATAAGTTTCTGGTATTAATTATATTAAAGTATTTGTTAAAACGTTAAAAGTTATACAAACAGTTAAATAACTAATGCGTATCGATGATTATTCCCCATACGCGCTCTTGTATCCGGGTCTCCGCATAAGGCTGTCTCGCTCGCACTCAGACGTCTCTATAAGACTATCTCTCCCGCACTTATGTCAAACATGTTTTACGGTCTGTCGCTTTGTTTCCAGCACAATTTCGATCTGGCTTTTTACATATACTATACTGAAGGTGTTATGATAAGAATATATAAATCCCAGCTTTGTTATTTTACTTTAAATGGTTACTTTTATTCTGCAAGCACTTGTTTTACACCCTTCAGAAGCGCGTGGGCGCTAAAACCACCACCGGTGAGTTGCCAGATGTCGGGTTCCCTTCTCAGTATATTCAAAGGGACCTTCCATAGCAGTTATACGCTTGTTAAAAATACTGTAAGCAAACCCGTTGCTGGCTCTTGGACTATATATATGGATTTTAAGATGTAAAATATGGATTAAAAGATGTAATATATAAAATATATGTGTGTTTTGATTGAATATTGTGTTTTATTCTTTTCGAAATTTAAAAAATATGTACTACTGTTATTCTTACTTCTTCTATCGAACAAAGTATAACAATAACGTTTATTCCGCCAATAAAGGAGTACTAGTATTACAAATGTGTAGCTGTAGTAAATTTTGTATTATTTTTAAACTATAATTACTTTAATTAACTGCGAGTAGTTTATCAATACTTGCATTTAAAAGTTTCTGCTACCAGGAAAGATTTTGCACTTTACAGTAATGTGTTTAGAAGAATTTATAATATTCAACTAGCAATAAATTTCAGTCAAATTACATGTATTTCACACAATCCGGAACCACATGGCATTGCAGTCCGTTAATTATTTACTCCTTCCTTGTTACAATCTAGCTGCATATCAACATATCCTGTAAGCAAGTAACAGTCACCCATTGTAATTACTGGTAATTAATGGTTTAATATGTACATGCTGTAAGATCATACGTAGTTATTTGAACGTTCTTGCTACACTGATTTTGTGAAGAAAATTAGCAATTTAAGCCCCGAGTACTTTTATAGCAATAAATAATTTATGCTATGCAAATAAAATTATTACGTGTTACTTGTACTTAAAATTTCTGCTAGAAATTTGCTTTCAGGCATAAATAAAAGTTGCCATTAAAATTTATATGGTATACAATTTATAAAGTATTTTCGTATTTTGTTTGCTGAAGATTTAACGAAAAGACATTGGATTGTGAACAAAGGTTGCTTTAGAAAACTATTTTAAAACTATGTATATCTGGATAAACTCCCTCTCTGTCTCATTCAACAGAAACAAATTCCAACAACTTTAATTAAATTAGAGTAATGCATTGTCATGGTACTTAGATGTTTCTTAAAAGATACATACATAAGAGGATACATAACCTCAAATTTTAAAATAAATTTTAAAAAGGGGTTCCTTATTTATATATTATGATATAATTAAGATTAGCGTACATATTGTAACAAGAGAGAAAAGGAACGAACCTCTTTTCGAGCGACAGGTGGTGTGTTCTGCCGCCTTCGAGAAAATGACGCATCGCACAAGCATGTAAATCAGACGTGGTTTATTCTGGTGTATTCTAGAAATACATGGTATGTTCGGGCGATTTCTGGAACGTTTATAGGATGGTATAAAGTCGACGTCGCGGAGAAAAGGAGCAGTCAACAGCAAGTCATTAACTGTGTATTACAAAATAAATAGTGGATATAAATGTTATATTAGAAATTCATAGTCTGTAAATAATAGTTTTTAATGGTTTATAATTATAGCGTTAATTTATAGTGTATTCATTAGTGTAATAAAATAAATATTTGTTTGTGAATAGACGATTTAAACAGCACTTGTATTATTATTTTAGAAAGAATGTTACAGTGATGTCAGGTGTGGAGTTTTAAAATAAATAAAATCGCGTAATAATTAATTAAAGTGCTGTGAGAATAAAATTTTTGGTGTTAAAACATAATTTCAACAAACAATTAAAATGGTGATGAAACTATTAAAGGATCTCTTAGTAATAGATTTGAAACGGGAATTGGACGAGAGGGACTTGGATAGTAATGGAAAGAAAGAAGTTTTGATAAATCGGCTAAGAAAATGGCTTTTAGAACAGAAGGAAGATCCTGAAAATTACCGTTTCGAAATACCTGGACCCGCAATTGATACTAGTTTGTTGTTAAGTAAAATGGAAGAAAATTCTAGAAAGTCCGAAGAGAATTCTAGAATTTTAAAAGAGGAATTACTGGAAAAGTCCGAAGAGAATTCTAGAAAGTCCGAAGAGAATGTTAGAATGCTAAAAGAAGAACTACTGGAAAAGTCCGAAGAGAATGCTAGAAAGATGGAACAAAAAGTTTTTGAAAATTCTAGAAGGCTTAAAGAAGATTTACTAGAAAACACAAGATTGCTTAAGGAAGAATTACTAGAAACGTCCGAAGAAAGTTCTAGAAGGCTTAAAGAAGAATTGCTGGACAATGTCAAAGTGTTAGAAGAAAATGTTTTCGAAGAATTTTTGGAGAATGCCAGCGCGCTAGGGCTATTGGAAGGCAGATTGGCGGAACAAGATAGGGTAATAAAAATGGTAGAAGAGAAAATAGCCCAAATGCAATTACCACTAACAGCTAAGAAAGACGACGAAATGTTGGAAGATAGTGTAACGGGAGAGAAAAGGAACGAACCTCTTTTCGAGCGACAGGTGGTGTGTTCTGCCGCCTTCGAGAAAATGACGTATCGCACAAGCATGTAAATTAGACGTGGTTTATTCTAGCATTTTCTAAGAATACATAGAAGGTTCCAGCGTTTTCTGGTGCGTTTATATGAAGATATAAAAGCGGATGGCGGATAAAAGAGAGGCAGTCAACAGCAAGTCATTAACTGTGTATTACAAAATAAATAGTGAATATAAATGTTGTATTAGAAACTCATAGTCTGTAAATAATAGTTTTAATGGTTTATAATCATAGCGTTAATTTATAGTGTATTCATTAGTGTATAGAAATAAATATTTGTTTGTGAATAGACGATTTAAACAGCACTTGTATTATTATTTGAAAAAGAATGTTACAGTGGTGTCAGGTGTGGGGTTTTAAAATAAATAAAATCGCGTAATAATTAATTAAAGTGCTGTGAGAATAAAATTTTTGGTGTTAAAACATAATTTCAACAAACAATCAAAATGGTGATGAAACTATTAAAGGATCTCTTAGTAATAGATTTGAAGCGGGAGTTGGACGAGAGGGACTTGGATAGTAATGGAAAGAAAGAAGTTTTGATAAATCGGCTAAGAGAATGGCTTTTAGAACAGAAGGAAGATCCTGAAAATTACCGCTTCGAAATACCTGGACCCGCAATTGATACTAGTTTGTTGTTAAGTAAAATGGAAGAAAGTTCTAGAAAAGCCGAAGAAAATTCTAGAAAGTCCGAAGAGAATTCTAGAATTTTAAAAGAAGAATTACTGCAAAAGTCCGAAGAGAATTCTAGAATTTTAAAAGAGGAATTATTGGAAAAGTCTGAAGAAAATTCTAAAATGCTTAAACAAGAATTAATGGAAAATACTAAAGTGCTGGAACAAAAAGTTTTTGAAAATTCTAAAATGCTTAAAGAAGAATTACTTGAAAATACTAAAGCACTGGAAGAAAATGTTAAAATGCTTAAAGAAGATTTACTTGAAAATTCTAGAACGCTTAAAGAAGAATTACTAGAAAAGTCCGAAGAAAGTTCTAGAAGGCTTAAAGAAGAATTGCTGGACAATGTCAAGGTGTTAGAAGAAAAAGTTTTCGAAGAATTTTTGGAGAATGCCAGCGCGTTAGGACTATTGGAAGGTAGATTGGCGGAACAAGATAGGGTAATAAAGATGGTAGAAGAGAAAATAGCCCAAATGCAATTACCACCAACAACTAAGAAAGACGATATGGCCGAAATACTGGAAGATAGAATGAGGCAACTACGGTTTCCCTCAACTTCTGAGAGGCCGTTTAATGAAGTAAAGAAACAATTTAAAGAAGAAAAGGATCCTGCCGTAGGGATAAAAGTAAAACCACCCACGTTCGATGGAAAGATACCTTGGTCCACCTACTACAAACAATTTGAGGCGGCCGCTGGGGCCAACGGATGGACACGCAAGGAAAAGGCCGTTTCTCTAACTGTGGCTTTGCGTGGAGACGCGTTGAACGTCCTGCAAACAATCCCAGCAGGACAGGAAAATGATTACCAATTGTTAGTGTCTAGATTGGAAATGAGATATGGAGACGCGCATCTACAACAGGTGTATCACGCGCAAGTGAAGAATCGTATCCAGAAGAATGGAGAAAGCCTGCAGGAGTTTGAAGCCGATGTTGCGCGGCTTGTCCGATTGGCGTACCCTACGGCACCCGATTCATTTCTGGGACAGCTGGCTGTGCAGACCTTCATTGATGGGTTAAGAGACGGAGAAACACAACAATCATTGAGGCTGGCACGACCAAGAACAACTGATGATGCGCTTGCTCACGCCTTAGAATTTGAAGCTGCAAAACAAGTGTCCCGAGGCCACGGGCGAGTTCGAACCGTTGCGGAAGAAGAGGAAGGTTCCAGTTCCAAAGATCGCCTAGAAGAATTATTAATGAGAGTTCTTCAGAAGGAAGATAGTCGTAAGAGGAATCCTCAAGAAGTTCGAGGACCCCGTTGCTGGAACTGCGGTGAACAAGGGCACATACGACGCCGCTGCCCTAAACCCAGAAAAGTACAACCGTCGGAAAAGTTAAAAGGGGTTGGCAAGAGGGGGCGAACGTTGGCTGCGAGTGAAGATGCCCCGGAGATCACGATCCATGCCGTAACATCAAAGAATAGTAACGGCAGTTTGTTTGTAGATGGAAAGATTGCTAACCGAACTGTTCCACTACTTATTGATACGGGGGCGACAAAATCCATCGTACGCCCTGATGTTCTACAATCAAGTATGAAGCTGTTATCAACAACTACTCAACTCCGTACAGCAACAGGTGAAGTGATACCAACACGCGGAGTGGTGAAGATGAAGATTGGCATTGGAAGTGAAGAACGTGATCATGAGGTGCTGGTAGCCGATATCACTGATGACTTCATCTTTGGAATGGACCTCCTGAGAAAATTTGGTTTTACGTTGGATTTGAAAGAGGGTGTTTTGAAGGTCGGTAACGAAGAACTTCCGTTGCACCCACGAGAAGATCCGGTTGTAAGGGTTTTGCTGACTGAAGATGTGATATTGCCGGGTCAAAGCGAGATGGTTGTCGAGGCAGGTTTGGATGGAGATCTTCGGGTTGGATGTGTGCGAATGATGGAGCCTGTTTGTGATAAGAAGATCCATAGTGGCATACTGGTGGGAAAAGCGCTGATCAAGGTTGGAAAGACAGTACCGGTGAGGCTTATGAACGTTAATGTGGATCCGGTGACATTGAAGAAGAGTACCCTTGTGGGACAGTGTGTGCCAGTATTCCGAGTAGCCAGGTGTATGGCTGATGTTCCAAAACCAGCGCCCAAAGACCATGGTGGAAAATTAGTGGGCATGGTTACTAGTTCGTGCGAAGACCTTAACAGAACAGAAGTGAAAGAGGTACAGGGTTTGGTTCATCGATACCAAGATATCTTCGCTCTTGACGATAGCCAGAAGGGACGAACAGATATAATAAAACATAAAATCAATACAGGCAACTCTATGCCTGTCCGTCAGCAGCCGAGGCGTCTACCTCTAGCAAGGAGAGCAGAAGCCGAGAAGATTATTATCGATATGGAAGAACAAGGGGTCATCGAGCCATCCAGCAGTCCCTGGGCATCACCGGTGGTCCTGGTCAGTAAGAAGGACGGGTCAACGAGATTTTGTGTGGACTATCGGCAGCTTAATGACGTGACCAAGAAAGACAGCTATCCCTTACCACGCATCGACGACACGTTAGATACCCTGTCTGGTTCACGATGGTTTTCGACTTTGGACTTGAAGAGTGGTTATTGGCAAGTTGAAATGGAACCTGAAGACCGGGAGAAGACCGCGTTCACTATTGGTTCCGGACTATGGCAGTTTACGGTTATGCCTTTTGGTCTATGTAACGCTCCGGCCACCTTTGAGCGTTTAATGGAGACCATCCTGAGAGGGCTGTCGTGGAAGACCTGCCTGGTATACCTAGATGATGTGATTGTAGTCGGAAAATCATTCAACGAACATTTGAAAAACCTAGAGGAAGTGTTCCGAAGACTACGTGGAGCCAATCTGAAACTGAGTCCGAAAAAGTGCCACATATTCAGAAAGGAAGTGAAATATCTCGGGCATGTCGTATCACAAAATGGAGTGGCAGCCGACCCCGATAAGATTCGTGTAGTTCAAGAGTGGCCAACACCGAAAGATAAACACCAAGTTCGTAGTTTTCTTGGGTTATGTACCTACTACCGGCGTTTCGTTCCTGGGTTTGCCAATATAGCGAAACCTCTGACAAGGTTAACTGAAGATGGGCGCGAGTATGTTTGGAGCGGAGAGTGTGAAACAGCTTTCCAACAGCTGAAGCGTGCCCTGACAACAGCACCAATATTGAGCTATCCACGGACAGAAGGGAAATTCATACTTGACACAGATGCAAGTAATTTGGCCATTGGGGGGGTACTTTCTCAGATACAGGATGGACAAGAAAAGGTCATCGGCTATTTTAGTAAGGTTTTGTCGAAAGCCGAAAGGAATTATTGTGTGACCAGAAAAGAACTATTGGCCGTCGTGAAGTCCGTTGAGCACTTCTACAAATACTTGTACGGACGGAAGTTTTTATTGAGGACGGACCATGCAGCGTTGAAATGGCTGTTACAATTCCGTAATCCTGAAGGCCAGGTCGCAAGGTGGATCGAACGATTACAAGGATACGACTTTGACACCGAACATCGAGCGGGCACTAGTCATCGAAATGCCGATGCTCTTTCAAGAAGACCCTGTCCAACGGATTGCCGTCATTGCTCTCGTTTGGAAGAGAGGGTTTGCCAAGTATTAAGGACTACCATTGTCAACGACAATTGGTTGCCGGAAGAATTGCAGCGACAGCAGGAGGCTGATCCCGAACTAAAAATGGTACTGGAATGGAAGCGCGTGGGAGAAAGGCCTGCCTGGGAGGCCGTCAGCCCTTTCAACAGAACGCTCAAAGCATATTGGGCCCAATGGGGGTCCTTGAAGGTGGAAGACGATCTCCTGAAGCGAGTACTGGAGAGTGAAGATGGCACCACCATTAGGTCTCAGTTCGTGGTTCCAAGAAGCCGAGTGGCTACAGTATTGCGACATCTCCATGACGGTGCCTCAGGAGGACACTTCGGTGTGAAAAAGACTTTGGAGAAAGTTAGGGAGCGTTTTTATTGGGTCAATTGTAAAGAAGACGTGAAGGAGTGGTGCCGGAAATGTGAATTATGTGCCACTGGCAACGGACCCTTGGGGAAGCGAAGAGCACCTATGAGGCAGTACAATGTGGGTAGTCCTCTGGAGAGAATAGCTATAGACATTGCCGGACCATTTCCCGAAACCGACGATGGGAATAAATACATCTTAGTGGCAATGGACTATTTTACCAAATGGCCAGAAGCATATGCCCTACCAAACCAGGAAGCTGCGACTGTTGCTGACGTACTAGTCAAAGAGTTCTTCAGTCGTTTCGGAGTGCCCATGGAGCTGCATTCGGATCAAGGCCGCAATTTCGAGTCTGTACTCTTTGGAGAAGTCTGTCGATTGTTGGGCATTCGCAAGACTCGGACCACACCGTTACATCCGCAGTCCGATGGAATGGTAGAACGCATGAATCGAACAATGGGCAAATATTTGGCCAAGGTCGTCTCCGATCATCAACGAGACTGGGACCAATACCTGCATCTGTTCCTGATGGCTTATCGTGCATCGGTCCACGAAACAACCGGTCAGTCACCAGCGTCTGTGATGTTTGGACGCGAGTTACGGTTACCGTGTGATCTGGAATTTGGGTCTCCACCTATAGAGCAGGAGGTAGCCGGGAATGATTATGTCATCAACTTAAAGAAGAAGTTGGAGGATATTCACGACCGAACCCGAAATAATAGTCGAATCGCGAGTGACCGGATGAAGGCTACGTACGATGTGAGGGCCCAAGAAGGAGGGTTTCAACCTGGAGAGCTTGTCTGGTTATACAACCCGCAAAGGCGTCGTGGCTATTCTCCAAAGTTACAGCGAAATTGGGAGGGTCCATACCAGGTGAAGAAACGAATAAATGACTTGATTTATCGCATCCAGAAATTGCCAAGGGGGAAACCAAAGGTGGTACACTCCAATCGTCTGGCGCACTATGAGGGAAATAATGACGCAGTCCCGGATCGGAAAGATGAGGCCGAGGTGGCTATCAAAATCGTAAGGCCTGAAGATGATCAGCCAACCTTTAGAGAATTTATGGCTGCGTTCTCTGGAACTAGAAAAGCGCGATTCGGAGTCACGACTGAGATGCAACAAGATCTCTTCCGGGTCCCTGGTGATTATTCCATTGCCCACTGTGTCTCCGCGGATCTCCGTATGTCCAGGGGGATCGCAGTAGTGTTTAGAAATAAATTTGGACGGCTGAATGAACTTCGAGAACAAAATCCCTCTGTTGGTAAATCCTTACGCTTGCCTGATCATGACCGATCCATTTACTACTTGGTAACCAAGCAGTTTTACTACCAGAAACCGAGTTACGCCGACTTGTGGAGGGCACTATGGAATTTGAGAATCGAGTTGCTTACCAGGGGAATTAACAAATTGGCAGTTCCCAAACTCGGCTGTGGGCGGGACCAGCTGGATTGGAGAATCGTTAGAAACATGCTGGAAGTTGTCTTTAGAGGTACGGACGTCAAGATCTTCGTCTGCAGTTTTGACCCACAGCCCGCATTAAGGCCAACGAAGAGTGTAGACTGTTATTTCTACCGTAATGGAACGTGTAGTCGAGGTGAAGACTGTCGATATCGTCATGACCCGTTCTACAGGAATCAGAGCATAAAACCTGTTCTGGGACAGAACAGACTTGAAGAGGGGGGCAGTGTAACGGGAGAGAAAAGGAACGAACCTCTTTTCGAGCGACAGGTGGTGTGTTCTGCCGCCTTCGAGAAAATGACGTATCGCACAAGCATGTAAATTAGACGTGGTTTATTCTAGCATTTTCTAAGAATACATAGAAGGTTCCAGCGTTTTCTGGTGCGTTTATATGAAGATATAAAAGCGGATGGCGGATAAAAGAGAGGCAGTCAACAGCAAGTCATTAACTGTGTATTACAAAATAAATAGTGAATATAAATGTTGTATTAGAAACTCATAGTCTGTAAATAATAGTTTTAATGGTTTATAATCATAGCGTTAATTTATAGTGTATTCATTAGTGTATAGAAATAAATATTTGTTTGTGAATAGACGATTTAAACAGCACTTGTATTATTATTTGAAAAAGAATGTTACAATAGAATGAGGCAACTACGGTTTCCCTCAACTTCTGAGTTTAATGAAGTAAAGAAGCAAATTAAAGAAGAAAGGGGTCCTGCCGTAGAGATAAAAGTAAAACCACCCACGTTCGATGGAAAGATACCTTGGTCCACCTACTACAAACAATTTGAGGCGGCCGCTGGGGCCAACGGATGGACAGGCAAGGAAAAGGCCGTTTCTTTAACTGTGGCTTTGCGTGGAGACGCGTTGAACGTCCTGCAAACAATACCAGCAGGACAGGAAAATGATTATCAATTGTTAGTGTCTAGATTGGAGATGAGATATGGAGACGCGCATCTTCAACAAGTGTATCACGCGCAAGTGAAGAATCGTATCCAGAAGAATGGAGAAAGCCTGTAGGAGTTTGAAGCCGATGTTGCGCGGCTTGTCCGATTGGCGTACCCTACGGCACCCGATTCATTTCTGGGACAGCTCGCTGTGCAGACCTTCATTGATGGGTTAAGAGACGGGGAAACACAACAATCATTGAGGCTAGCACGACCAAGAACAACTGATGATGCGCTTGCTCACGCCTTAGAATTTGAAGCTGCAAAACAAGCGTCCCGAGGTCACGGGCGTGTTCGAGCCGTTGTGGAAGAAGAAGAAGGTTCTAAGGATCACCTAGAGGAGTTAGTACTGAGAGTTCTTCGGAAGGAAGAAAGCCGTAAGAAGAATCATCAAGAAGTTCGAGGGCCTCGTTGTTGGAATTGCGGCGAACAAGGACATGTAGAACGCCGTTGTCCCAAAATAAGAAAAGTACAACCGTCGGAAAAGTTAAAAGGGGTTGGCAAGAGGGGGCGAACGTTGACTGCGAGTGAAGATGCCCCTGAGATCACGATCCATGCCGTAACATCAAAGAATAGTAACGGCAGTTTGTGTGTAGATGGAAAGATTGCTAACCGAACTGTTCCACTACTTATTGATACGGGGGCGACAAAATCCATCGTACGCCCTGATGTTCTACAATCAAGTATTAAATTGTTACCGACAACTACTCAACTCCGTACAGCAACAGGTGAAGTGATACCAACACGCGGAGTGGTGAAGATGAAGATTGGCATTGGAAGTGAAGAACGTGAACATGAGGTGCTGGTAGCCGATATCACTGATGACTTCATCTTGGGAATGGACCTCCTGAGAAAATTTGGTTTTACGTTGGATTTGAAAGAGGGTGTTTTGAAGGTCGGTAACGAAGAACTTCCGTTGCACCCACGAGAAGATCCGGTTGTAAGGGTTTTGCTGACTGAAGATGTGATATTGCCGGGTCAAAGCGAGATGGTTGTCGAGGCAGGTTTGGATGGAGATCTTCGGGTAGGATGTGTGCGAATGATGGAGCCTGTTTGTGATAAGAAGATCCATAGTGGCATATTGGTGGGAAAAGCGCTGATCAAGGTTGGAAAGACTGTACCGGTGAGGCTTATGAACGTTAATGTGGATCCGGTGACATTGAAGAAGAGTACCCTTGTGGGACAGTGTGTGCCAGTATTCCGAGTAGCCAGGTGTATGGCTGATGTTCCAAAACCAGTGCCCAAAGACCATGGTGGAAAATTAGTGGGTATGGTTACTAGTTCGTGCGAAGACCTTAACAGAACGGAAGTGAAAGAGGTACAGGGTTTGGTTCACCGATACCAAGATATCTTCGCTCTTGACGATAGCCAGAAGGGACGAACATATATAGTAAAACATAAAATCAATACAGGCAACTCTATGCCTGTCCGTCAGCAGCCGAGGCGTCTACCTCTAGCAAGGCGAGCAGAAGCCGAAAAGATTATTATTGATATGGAAGAACAAGGGGTCATCGAGCCATCCAGCAGTCCATGGGCATCACCGGTGGTCCTGGTCAGTAAGAAGGACGGGTCAACGAGATTTTGTGTGGACTATCGGCAGCTTAATGATGTGACCAAGAAAGACAGCTATCCCTTACCACGCATCGACGACACGTTAGATACCCTGTCTGGTTCACGATGTTTTTCGACTTTGGACTTGAAGAGCGGTTATTGGCAAGTTGAAATGGAACCTGAAGACCGGGAGAAGACCGCGTTCACTATTGGTTCCGGACTATGGCAGTTTACAGTTATGCCTTTTGGTCTATGTAACGCTCCGGCCACCTTTGAGCGTCTAATGGAGACCATCTTGAGAGGGTTGTCGTGGAAGACCTGCCTGGTATACCTAGATGATGTGATTGTAGTCGGAAAATCATTCAACGAACATCTGAAAAATCTAGAGGAAGTGTTCCGAAGACTACGTGGAGCCAATCTGAAACTGAGTCCGAAAAAGTGCCACATATTCAGAAAAGAAGTGAAATATCTCGGGCACGTCGTATCACAAAATGGAGTGGCAGCCGACCCCGATAAGATTCGTGCAGTTCAAGAGTGGCCAACACCGAAAGATAAACACCAAGTTCGTAGTTTTCTTGGGTTATGTACCTACTACAGGCGTTTCGTTCCTGGGTTTGCCAATAAAGCGAAACCTCTGACAAGGTTAACTGAAGATGGGCGCGAGTATGTTTGGAGCGGAGAGTGTGAAACAGCTTTCCAACAGCTGAAGCGTGCCCTGACAACAGCACCAATATTGAGCTATCCACGGACAGAAGGGAAATTCATACTTGACACAGATGCAAGTAATCTGGCCATTGGGGGGGGGGTACTTTCTCAGATACAGGATGGACAAGAAAAGGTCATCGGCTATTTTAGTAAGGTTTTGTCGAAAGCCGAAAGGAATTATTGTGTGACCAGAAAAGAACTATTGGCCGTCGTGAAGTCCGTTGAGCACTTCTACAAATACTTGTACGGACGGAAGTTTTTATTGAGGACGGACCATGCAGCGTTGAAATGGCTTCTACAATTCCGTAATCCTGAAGGCCAGGTCGCAAGGTGGATCGAACGATTACAAGGATACAACTTTGACACCGAACATCGAGCGGGCACTAGTCATCGAAATGCCGATGCTCTTTCAAGAAGACCCTGTCCAACGGATTGCCGTCATTGCTCTCGTTTGGAGGAGAGGGTTTGCCAAGTATTAAGGACTACTATCGTCAACGACAATTGGTTGCCGGAAGAATTGCAACGACAGCAGGAGGCTGATCCCGAACTAAAAATGGTACTGGAATGGAAGCGCGTGGGAGAAAGGCCTGCCTGGGAGGCCGTCAGCCCTTTCAACAGAACGCTCAAAGCATATTGGGCCCAATGGGAGTCCTTGAAGGTGGAAGACGATCTCCTGAAGCGAGTACTGGAGAGTGAAGATGGCACCACCATTAGGTCTCAGTTCGTGGTTCCAAGAAGCCGAGTGGCTACAGTATTGCGACATCTCCATGACGGTGCCTCAGGAGGACACTTCGGTGTGAAAAAGACTTTGGAGAAAGTTAGGGAGCGTTTTTATTGGGTCAACTGTAAAGAAGACGTGAAGGAGTGGTGCCGGAAATGTGAACTATGTGCCACTGGTAACGGACCCTTGGGGAAACGAAGAGCACCTATGAGGCAGTACAATGTGGGTAGTCCTCTGGAAAGAATAGCCATAGATATTGCCGGACCATTTCCCGAAACCGACGATGGGAATAAATACATATTAGTGGCAATGGACTATTTTACCAAATGGCCAGAAGCATATGCCCTACCAAACCAGGAAGCTGCGACTGTTGCTGACGTACTAGTCAAAGAGTTTTTCAGTCGCTTCGGAGTGCCCATGGAGCTGCATTCGGATCAAGGCCGCAATTTCGAGTCTGTACTCTTTGAAGAAGTTTGTCGATTGTTGGGCATTCGCAAGACTCGGACCACACCGTTACATCCGCAGTCCGATGGAATGGTAGAACGCATTAATCGAACAATGGGCAAATATTTGGCCAAGGTCGTATCCGATCATCAACGAGACTGGGACCAATACCTGCATCTGTTCCTGATGGCTTATCGTGCATCGGTCCACGAAACAACCGGTCAGTCACCAGCGTCTGTAATGTTTGGACGCGAGTTACGGTTACCGTGTGATCTGGAATTTGGGTCTCCACCTATAGAGCAGGAGGTAGCCGGGAATGATTATGTCATCAACTTAAAGAAGAAGTTGGAGGATATTCACGACCGAACCCGAAATCATAGTCGAATCGCGAGTGACCGGATGAAGGCTACGTACGATGTGAGAGCCCAAGAAGGAGGGTTTCAACCTGGAGAGCTTGTCTGGTTATATAACCCGCAAAGGCGTAGTGGCTATTCTCCAAAGTTACAGCGAAATTGGGAGGGTCCATACCAGGTGAAGAAACGAATAAATGACTTGATTTATCGCATCCAGAAGTTGCCAAGGGGGAAACCAAAGGTGGTACACTCCAATCGTCTGGCGCACTATGAGGGAAATAATGACGCAGTCCCGGATCGGAAAGATGAGGCTGAGGTGACTATCAATACCGTAAGGCCTGAAGATGATCAACCAACCTTTAGAGAATTTATGGCTGCGTTCTCTGGAACTAGAAAAGCGCGATTCGGAGTCACGACTGAGATGCAACAAGATCTCTTCCGGGTCCCTGGTAATTATTCCATTGCCCACTGTGTCTCCGCGGATCTCCGTATGTCCTGGGGGATCGCAGTAGTGTTTAGAAATAAATTTGGACGGCTGAATGAACTTCGAGAACAAAATCCCTCTGTTGGTAAATCCTTACGCTTGCCTGATCATGACCGATCCATTTACTACTTGGTAACCAAGCAGTTTTATTACCAGAAGCCGAGTTACGCCGACTTGTGGAGGGCACTATGGAATTTGAGGATCGAGTTGCTTACCAGGGGAATTAACAAATTGGCAGTTCCCAAACTCGGCTGTGGGCGGGACCAGCTGGATTGGAGAATCGTTAGAAACATGCTGGAAGTTGTCTTTGGAGGTACGGACGTCAAGATCTTCGTCTGCAATTTTGACCCACAACCCGCATTAAGGCCAACGAAGAGTGTAGACTGTTATTTCTACCGTAATGGAACGTGTAGTCGAGGAGAAGACTGTCGATATCGTCATGACCCGTTCTACAGGAACCAGAGCATAAAACCTGTTCTGGGACAGAACAGACTTGAAGAGGGTGGCAGTGTAACAAGAGAGAAAAGGAACGAACCTCTTTTCGAGCGACAGGTGGTGTGTTCTGCCGCCTTCGAGAAAATGACGCATCGCACAAGCATGTAAATCAGACGTGGTTTATTCTGGTGTATTCTAGAAATACATGGTATGTTCGGGCGATTTCTGGAACGTTTATAGGATGATATAAAGTCGACGTCGCGGAGAAAAGGAGCAGTCAACAGCAAGTCATTAACTGTGTATTACAAAATAAATAGTGGATATAAATGTTGTATTAGAAATTCATAGTCTGTAAATAATAGTTTTTAATGGTTTATAATTATAGCGTTAATTTATAGTGTATTCATTAGTGTAATAAAATAAATATTTGTTTGTGAATAGACGATTTAAACAGCACTTGTATTATTATTTTAGAAAGAATGTTACAATATAAATACACTTATTTTAAGCAAAGGATACTGTAGTATTCAATTTTTCCGTGATGATAGTGGTTTTTGATTAAAATTTGTACGTAAAATGATTCCTACAAGTATTTCTTGAATTTGAGATGTAGGTATTTGCTTGTATTTTAATATAATTTATATAATATGTTAATATATTATAAAGCAGGTTGTTATAAAGTTGTATGCAGAAATAAACCGACTTACCGACATTTGTTGGAAAGGGTAATTTTCTTTCAAATTTTATTTCTGTAGTGTGACGTATTGCTGGGATTTTGTAGAATTTCATCTTGGTTACACGATTTAGTAAGATTCCATTAAATAGGTTGAGCTTCTTCGTTGAGATTACTTAAGAACATATTTTCAGAGCTGCGTTCTTCATCGTCAAGTGGATTTATATAAATTTTATAGCATAATCAGATGTGATAGAACAAAAAGTATTCAATTAGATTAATTAAACATGCAATGCAGGTGTTTAACGAGATACAGCAGCCTGCAATTGTGTTTAAAGTAAATTGTAATAATTAGTAGTTAGGTTTTGTGCAATGCAATCTAATAATCCCCTGGTATATAGCGCGAAGACTTTGATCATATAACCAGGTTGCTAGTGACAACAGATAAGTTAGAAAATTCTAATAAACCGATCAACAGTAACAAGTCATTCATTTAGTTCCTTTTCAAAATATCTTCATAAATATAACGTTCACCTTTCTACCAAAGGCAAACAACGTTATGTACTGTAATGATATTCATTCATAAAAACAGTCATTACATACATATTACCTCAAGAAGGCATTGGATGCTAAGTGATTGCCATAGTTACAAGAATAAATAAGAAGTAATAAAAGATATCTAAAATGAACACGTTTTTTATTAACTCCAAGATTAAATATAACTTCTGGTAAACACCTACCGTTATAACTACTAAGTCTGTCTATAGTACTACCCCTGTACTTATTCCTGAACTCGGTACGGAACTTCGGTACTTTACTGATCTGCGAACTTGAACTAAAGGAACTCACCAATAAAGTTTAATAAAACTTGGCAGGTAGTAGCATTACTTCATTCTAACATCCAAAAACAGCCATTTGATGTACCAAAAACATTTTCGGGTGGGGAATGATTGCAGAATCCTTTTATTTAAATTGTAAAAGATGAATATACCGAAAAGTATATAAATAAAATGTACACCTTGTAATACAGGATGAATTATATGTAAATTAAAATATTATATTTTTATATTAAATCCTATTTTACAAAATGTCTTCATTTATTTAAGTATATACTTTGTGGTACCTATATTCATTTTTTACATTTTAGCTAAAAGGATACTCTGCAATCTTCAGCCACCCCAAAATGTTTTTGGTACACCAAGTGGCTGTTTCTGGATGTTATCGTGGAGTAATGTCCCTGCATCTACTGCCTGCCAAGTTTCATTAAATACTATTGGTGAGCTTCCTCACCACTTTATTTCGTGTTCGCAGATCATCAGAGTACTGAAAGGCTTTGGAAAGATGGTGCTAGGGAACCACGTAATAAAATTCCATAAAAGCTAGGATGGAGTAGGTGCAGGAGCAGTAGTAAGAAACACCCATATTGTGGACCGAGAAAACATTTTCTAAGTAAAGATTCTGGGGTGTCTTGAACAAAAATTAAAGTATCCGAACTGTTACGTAACGGAGCTCATTACAGGCTGTTCGCAGTTATCGGCGCACTATTGCTCTCTCGTTATTATTGGAGATAGCAGGTCGGTTAAATTAGTTAATTAGCAAAGTTTTTTCTGCCGATTAACATGGCGAAGGCAAAAAACAAATGAACATTTTCAAAAATAACATTTTTCTAGATGAAACACCTTTATATTTTATGCAAGTTACTGTTCATTGCCTCTTTAAAATAAGATATAAAGAAGTTATAGGACATTTTTCATATTGCTTATTCATTGAATAACTCGAATTGAATAACATTCACTTCGTAGCTGCAATACTAAGGAGACAGCTGTTCGAAGTTATCGATGCACTATTACAATCTACGTTATTATTGCATCTACGATGTCGGTTAAATTAGCTAATTAGCATTATTTTTCTGCTGATTAACATAGCGAAGACAAAAAACAATTGAACATTTTCAAAAATAACATTTTTTAAATGAGACACCTTTATATTTTATACAAAAGTTACTAGGTATTTATTGCCTTTAAAATAAAAATAAAGAAGTTATAGGACATTTTTCATATTGCTTATTCATTGAATAACTCGAATTGAATAACATTGACTTCGTAGCTGCAATACTAAGGAGATAGCTGTTCAAAGTTATCGATGCACTATTACTATCTACATTATTATTGCAGCTACGATGTCGGTTAAATTAGCAAATTAGCATTATTTTTTTCCTGATTAACATGGCGAAAACAAAAAACAATTGAAGGTCGCGTTTTCGAACTATTCGATAAATGAAAAATATGAGATATAAATGAACCTATATGAAATATCATTTCAAATAGGTAACGAACATTAACTTTTGTATTTATAATGTCGCTATCCATTCATCCATGTCGCTATCCATTCTACAAAAATATACAAGGTGTCCCATTTTAAAAATGTTACCTTTGGAAATAACTTGACGTTCAATTGTTTTTTGTCTTTGTCATGTTAATCAGCAGAAAAAATACTGCTAATTTGCTAATTAAACCGACTTCGTAGCTCCAATAATAACGGAGATAGCAATAATGTGCCGATAACTGCGAACAGCCTGTATATCACACATAAACAAACCAAGAAGAGTTAACTGCTGTTCTCAGAAATTTCTATTGGAATCGCTGTATTTTCGTGATTTTAAAATTCCTCGCGCATCCACAGAGTTGAATTTCGTACATCCAGATTGGTTTTAGTACAGCTTTATGTAGCACTTTTCTCGATAGCTGGGAATTGCGAACTTAAGCCAGTTTTCTGTAGTTAAGTCCATTGACCATATCTCGACCTTGCTTAGATGTATATGCAGAAATTTTTTGGATGACACTGTTGGATTTTGATAAAACGTGAAAATGACCCTGCCATCAGCGAATGTAGTCAGGATTGTGTTATTAATAGTGATCGGGGTAACGGTTGTGTACAAGATAGCATAGCACATAGCACTCTTCCCTGGTGCACTCTCTATAGTTAAGTGGGGCCAATATTGCGCAGGCTTAGGTAAACAACTAAAAATGGATTGTAAGGATTGTGGTTTATCGCAACACTATCTTTAACGGTGTCTCCTAACCACACATTGTATTTGACTAATTGCCTATACGTATTTCGGTAACAATGTTACCTTGTTCTCATCATAAAACCGTTAAATTTAGTGCTGGGTAGACAACTTTATTATTAAGCTTCAAAAAGCCTTATCTACATATAAGCCACTTCAATCGTTAGTTCATATTTTGGGATTTCACCAAGTTAGTCCTGTTTCACATTTAATTATTTACATAACCATTTTTTGTATAATATCGTCATACTAAAACAAACAATTCATTGAAACTTTAACATAAGGTTCTTGATACTTCAACTTCAAAAGACATCACAGTGCTCTGTTAATTCTCATTTCCAAACCCTTGTGTGCCATACGTCTATTGTATTCTAGTAGAAAGGCAGTTGCTTAGAAATTAACTCAAGAAATAAATTCGACAACATTAAAAGATTTTATACGTGTGAATTTTGTATTAAAGGTTTTCTAATGCACCGTTTTCTAATTAAGATTATGTTTCATTAATTTCTTGTGCCAATAAAACATTTCCGTTGAAAAAGCTTTTTCTTATTTAAATTAGAAGTCAGTTATACGAGATAAAATTTAATACTGTTCATAAAGTTATATGTGATAGCAGAATTCACTGTGCGATTATATTTTAATAACCAATAATTAGTAGAGGAACACCTCTGGGTGTTGTCTAAGGTCTGAGCATCCCAGGGATGAATTATTTGCATTGCAGATTTCTGAACATGAATATTCAGAAAGGCGGTGAAATCGTTTACAGTTTTACATATTTCGGGCCATTTGTGGGGAATTATGAAGCCAATTCAAAAACTGTTTTACATTGCTACAAACACCCTATTTGTTTAAGGAAATTGTATCTTTAAACCTAACAAATGTTCCCCTAATTTCTTCTTCCTTTCCAAAAAATAATTAAATATTAGAAGCACTCAGTCCGTCAGGGATTCTAAATGTATGTCTTCATAATGTATGTAAAAACTTCTGGGATATTTTGATTTCGTGGTAATAATTAAAACTTTCATTTACCTTCCTCCACATTTAATAAAGAGCAATAACTTCAACAATAAAGCCTTAATTAAGCGTTTAACAAAGAAAATATTTAATGAACGCTTTCCGAGAATGTTTATGAAAACTTTATTTCCATAACTCTTTTCCTCCCTTTATTAAATTTTTATTTTTTCTCGGGAGTCCTAATAAAATAAAAATATAACTTTTCTTTAACAAAGAAATTTATTTCTCGCTTAATATGCAAATACTTGGTAATCCTGGCATTTTAACTTTTGTTTTCTTTTCAGGTCTTTTGTTTTCTTTTTCCGTATCAAACGCCTGCTGGGCATACATATAATTATTTTTGTTTACAAACAACTTATTACTATTGTTTAAGAGTATAATAATAAGGACGGATCAACCATATGTCAACAGCAGTATTAGATTCGGAAGCAATTTAGTAGTTCCGTAAAAAGAAGTCGGTCGTCCGAGAAATTCTATAGCCGCTTTGTTGTCACTTTACTTAGTATATCAATCAATACCCTACAGTCTTCTGAAACAATTCTGTCTTGGACCGGAAACCACAGAAGAAAGAAATATGTGTCAGTCTAAATCTTACCATTATAAAACAAAGAAAGCAGGATAAATCTTATACCTTTATTTTTTTCACCAATAGCTTGCTTTCCTGTTTAAATACTGCTCTGTCTGCAAACAGGGGAAGCAAACAGAAAAATTAAAATAACTTATCCTGGTGTAACAGATACGACGATAATCAAAAAGAAAAGCATCTATTCGCCAGTTGGTTACTCTTAGTTCCGACAGGACCCTAATGACTTCTGCTAATCTTTATTACATGGGGTTACTTTTCCCATTTCTTCTTCCTCTTTGCTGTATATGATGCAGATGCAATAAGCATATCTAAAGATAAATACAATTCTTTGCTATTTTGTTACATTATTTTTATTTAAACCGCTAAAAGGTGACTTAAAAATTAGTTTTCAGTAATCGGCAGAATTCTTTTTCTTTGTTAAAAAAATAAGTTAATAAATGTCTTGTATTTTAAAAACATATGGAAAATGATGGACATGTTTTCCAAGCATAACACACGAACTAGTATATATTAATAAAACGAAACATTAACCTGAAACTTTACTAAATTTTAAATCTGGAAAACGTCTGCTACAAGATAATAGCCGCCATTTGAACTCAGTATAAGCAATAATAGAAATAAGACACAGGATACAAAAGAAACAGAGAGAGATTTATTTACAAATAAAATAAACAGTAAAAGGTGATATTTTATCAAAGTCAAAGAATGCAGTTACAATTGTAATAGTTTACACAAAAAAATCAGATTTGCAATTATCTCACAAATAACCCCTATCAATTACAACAATAATTTATTATAAACGATAATCACTCAGTTCTTAAAATTCTAATCTAAAACTTTTAAGGTGAACTAATGTATGTATACGATTTTTTCAAAAACCGTAGTTTAAGATTAAATCTTGCAATTGTGTAAACACAATTTTTTTGTGTTTATTGTTTCTTCTTACAATCTGTGTGTAGAATAAGCAAGACATATGTTAGTTAATTTAGGACATGACAGAATGACATGATTGTAATCCAATGATTAACAATTTGTAGTTTCTACCTTATATACTATATATTATACAGGCGACTTTGTTAGTGGTTATCGAATCGAATCTATGTGGAAAGTCTAGCGGTTTGTGTCTCTTTAGTCTATGCATGTTTTCACTATTGTCGAGTAGGTTAAGCGCTAAGGCGTTTGGGTGATGATCTAGTTTACTAAGATACTTATCACTGTATTTCACTATCACTTCCTTGAGGGTGTCTACTTTTAGATAACTTTGAATGTCTTTATTTCTTACAACGTATGGTGCGTTACACATAGTACGTAGCACTTTGGATTGAAACCTCTCAGTGATTTGAATACTAGAGTTGTTTATTGTACCCCACAGCTGTATACCATATGACCATATGAATTTGAAAATTGTATTGTAGACTAGAAGTTTACTTGTTAGGGATAACTTAGATTTCCTGCCATGTAGCCAGTAGTGCTTGCTAAGCATTATGCCAAGTTGTTTGCGTTTTTTCCATATATGTGGCTTTAAAGTTAGGCCTTTATCGAGATGTATTTCACTTCGTTTACTTGTGTTAGCGGGATGTTGTTTACATAAACTAGTGGTGTAATGCCTTTGCACTTGGTAAATGTGATATGGAAGGATTTGGTTTCATCGAGTTGAACTCGCCATTGTTTGGTCCATTGCATTATTTGGTCAAGGCTCTGTTGAAGGAATTGAGCAGCTATAGCTAGATCTTCGTGTTTTGTCATGATGATCTTGTCGTCTGCGAAGGTGGCGTTAGGGTGTGCTGATTTGTTGGGACGTCTGCAGTGTATACTAGGTATAAAATCGGTCCAAGTACACTACCCTGTATATATTTTGCCACAATGTAACAACGTAATAAATTATGTATAAACACAATATAATAAATTAACATATATAACTCTAGTACCCTTTATATTTTACGATAGATATTGCGATGATATGGATCATCTATTTGAAAATCTCAGTAGTTTACGATATATTAAAAATAATCAATAGGCTACGATAGGTATAGGGTTTAGCCAGATAGCATTTATATAATTACTCATGCAACAAATGAAAGGATGTACATGCTAGGACAGTAGTTTTATTCATGCTAAAGGCTACATGCTTGATTATAGATAGTTTTAACAAGTAAAATTAGTAAAAATATGACAATGATAGGTGTCGATAATATTTAACCTAATTTTATTAAAAAGGATATTTTATAAAAAGGAATATCATTTAATTTGATTGTTTTGAACTAAAACATGATGTGTGTAACCCATGTTATCTTTTCTTAAATTTAAATGTGCCTATGATGGGACCGCAGATAGTATTTTCATTATCCTAGTAAGCTGAACCAGTTTCGGGATTATATTTCAATGGAAATATGTAAAATAGGTCATTATTATGATGTCTATGATAGTACTATCATTAGGATTCACAGGAATTAGTAAGTTAAATGTACATTTAACTTACTAATTCCTGTAATTAATAGATTTGTATTAATTATTAAGGAAAATCAGCTGTTTTGGATATGTTGGAGGTTTTTCAAATTTTGATTTTAATAGAACATTTTTTTCGTTGTTTGAATACAAGCACTTGGAGGACTGTATAATAATAATAATAATAATAATAATAATAATAATAATAATAATAATAATAATAATAACTACAACCCATAACCTAAACCAAGGCCCCAGAAGCTATAAGCTTGTGCGGGAGGGAGGGGGCGATTATTATTATTATGTAGGCCCAATGAACAGCGCAAATCCCACATTTGTGTCACAGCTAAGGAAAACTGCAGAAAACCTTAACCAGATCTGCCGGCGCCGGGAGTCGATCGCGAGCCGCTTGGGTGAAAGTCCGGCACGCCAGGCATTACACTACCAAGGCTGTATGCTAGACAAGTTTGAGTATACTCTTAATTTGATTTCATTTATGTTGATATTTGTGTAGGATCTTGTATAGCATCGTTGAACTCCTGAAACATAAACAGATTTTTCATTTGAGTTTTTCTTTTATTGTAAATATTTTCCTATATAAATTCTATGTGTGTGGGTTACCTAGTGTAGCTATGTGTTCATTTCTTGTAAAGATATAGCTGGAGATAATGTGTTTCCATTGTAATTTGAGTTTTAATGAGGTTTTCATCATTAATCGCTTTTGTTAATTTTCTCAGTTATGATTGATTTTAGACTATAAGTGTATTACATTAATTTGTTCGTCTTTGTGCCAGCTATATTTCTGTTTTTCTAGATTTAAGATTAATGCTAATTTTAAACATATGTTTTTGTCCTGTGACGTCACGAATGTAGCGAGTAGAGTTTGTTTGTGGAATTTTGTCATAGTCGTCAATTGTTTTGGTAAAACATATAAAAAGGCCAGAAAAAATTAACAAATTCAGTCGACAAAACGTATTTGAAAAGTCCACGTCGACTCGTATAAGATTTTCTAAAAAAATAAAGTAATGTTAAATTATAACCATATGTTTTGATAAACATACGTCGAATGTAAACAAAGTATTTATGGACTAGTTACCTGTTTATAAAATAAAGAAGAAATATTTCCACATTTAGAACAATTATTTGGAATTGTAAATATTATTATAAACAATATGAAGAAGATTTATTTATTGGTTTTAAAAAATCGATTTATTTGGAAGATCGATCAGCTGACTATTGGAAGCAGTCTGTATTACCAACAATGCAACTGGAGTAATTTAATAAAAGATTTTAAAAAGATCCGGACGATTATATACAAGGTATTGCGAAAGTGAAAGATTTTGTTCACATAAAGAACTAGAAAGTTATAAAGACAATTTTTATTTAAATCTAGAATTTGATTTTGATGATTTTGGATTGTTTTTAAATAACAAAGATATAACGATTAAACAATTTTGAATTTGTTTATTATCAAAGATAATTCGATTTAGTTTAATAAATTCATTTAGTATTTGTAAATAATTATTTTATTGACTGATAAATTTATTTTATGTTATGAAATATAATACAAATACAAATAATAGTTAAAGTTTCACAAGTTTTATTAGTATCTTAACCTGACAATATTGTTTCGACATTAAATGTCATTATCAAAGGTAGATAAGATTGTTAAACAAACACGTTGCTAAGGATAAATACAATCTTAAATAAATAAATATAATCTTATATCTACCTTTGATAATAACATTTAATGTCGAAACAATATTGTCAGGTTAAGATACTAATAAAATCACCTTGTGAAAATATTATTATAGCTTATAATAAATCGGTTTGAAGTATCGATGCAAGAAAGCTAAAAAATATCTCAAAAAGAGTTCTTTTGGCAAAACCATCGGCAATGTTGTGCTAAACTTCAATACTGAGACCATGATTTCGATGTAGAAAAAAAGCAAGTTTGCCAATTTAATTACATTAAAAAAAAACTCAAAAATGTTTAACAAATAAAGAATGAACTTTTACTGGACTACGTTGTTTTCAAAAGGATCAAGTAATACACATAGGTAATTATTTAACTTCCTGTTTTCCATAGAACCATGGATTATTTTTATTTAAAAATACCATTTTAATAAAGCCCTTCATTTTAAAAACTTCGATTCCAACTGAATAAACAAAATATCCGCGGTCAGTTGTAAAAGGATCACAATGCATATAAACCGTTACGCAATGGGGCGTGTAATATAAATGCTGTGCATCACAGTCCACATACACATGACGGTTTTACCCTGAAACTACGAGTGTGTGGCGGTGATATGAAAACCGTAATGTTCTAGAAGACCATTATTGATACCGAAAGTATCTCCCAAAAAACTCCTGGGATAAATGCTCGGAAAAACTTTCTTTCACTAATGTTCTAACAATTCTTAATTACAGAAGTGAACAGAAGTAAAACACATTTATCTTAATTCTTAAATTTAGTACTTTATTTATACTTATATTTAGCACGTTATATATTTGTAATTTAAAGAAAATTCATTCTTGAATAATGTTACGATCCCACGTACCTCATCCTGTAAACACAGTACTATCAATTTAGGATATTTTTATCAAAAAATATCTTAACGTAAGTATTAAATAAATGTAGGTAATATTTACGTAATATCAGAGTCGTATCTACATATCACACTGTAAGGAGGATGAATAAGTTAAGAGTCCTTCAGCTTTCTAACCCTGTGCACATTTCAGTAGTTTCCTAAATTAATTAGAAATTGAAAGTTACTTTTATAAGTTTGATCTTCGACGTTTTTAATATCAACCGAATCTAATGCGTCAGAAAGACAAAATAAATGACGAATTATATGAGACTCCGTTCATTACGAATGGAATGAATAGTGTATGTCAATCTCGAAAACCTTGTCATTCGTGAAAGGAATAACTTTGCATGGAACTTCTTAATATCCTAGGCACGCCATTGATTTATGTTTTTTCAATATTTTTACAACGATAGTGGTGATAACCAAGAGCTTTAAAATTGTTTCTTAGATAATAATAACTACTGGTTGTATTCGATATAACATATTTCTTTGTCAAGATAAAAGTAAACACATCTTTGTAGAATAGTTTAGATGTCAATGTCACATAGGCAATATATATTGTACAGTAAGACGGCACTCACACTGAAGCAATCAGCAATTAGCAATTGGAAACACGCAATATTATCGCCATTGGGTTGTTTACATTGAATTTAATCAGTATAGTCTCACATTGAAGCAATTTATTATTGCTTCTACAAAAACGTTGCCTGTTGCGTTAATATTTGTTGCCGGCGATATACGCTGCATGTCGAAAACCGATTTTATGTGTCAATATAGAGCAATACTTGCATTATTATTATAAATAGAGAGTGGAATTTTTATACAACAGACATGACCATTCAGCATTTGTTAGAAACAAAAACATATGTGTATAACAAACCATTATTTATGCTATTAGTATATTAGGAATACTTGTAAATAATTATTCTTTTTTATTATTTACTGGAATTATTAGTTTTATGATTGTGACCGAAATATAAGTCAAGTTATGAGGTCAGTAACTGATGTAATTAAAGACGGTCTAAATAAGAAATGTGCATATATTTAGCATAAAAAGAAAAAGATTTATTGTTGTTATTGGAAGTTGTTAGAAATTTTTGCGTGCAAGGCTGACGCAACTGGATTATTATATTGTTTTTAAATAATCTGCTCACAATAGAATTAAAAAGTTAGAGTAAATAATAAAGAAATTATAACGCCTTTGCCATTATCTATTCTAAGTTTTGACAACAGCGAGGATATTAAAAAAAATATATGAAATACATTTGTGTAATATGAAAATTAAGATTGAAGCGTTAAGAAGTAACAAATTAATCCCACAATGCAAACGATGCCAAAGATATGGACACACACAAAAATATTGCAAACGCGAACCTATATGCGTTAAATGCGCAGGCAAACACTTAATAGTTGAGTGTAAGAGAACTAAAGCTGACAAACCTATATGTTCAAATTGTGGAGAATCACACCGTGCCAATTACAGAGGATGTTTGATTGCGAATTACAGTAAAGGCGTGACAAATCAAACAAAAGTAAAAATGATCCGCAACCGAAAACATTTACATCTAGTAAAACCATTGAAGGTGTATCATATACTCAAGCCGCTAGGACCGACAAATCACAAATGCAACCCAATACAAGCGAACAAACATCCATGGTACAAATGATGCAAAGTATGATGGATTTAATGAACAAGTTCTAACAGAGACTCGACAAATTAGAAGCTATGAATACTGGAGCTATAACGCGTAATACAAATTAATGGACCAAAAAGATTTACGAATAGTCATTTGGAATGCTAATGGCATCCAGAACCGTCTACTAGAATTAGAAGTATTTCCGAATGAGCAAAATATAGACGTGTGTCTATATGATTTCAGAGACACATTCAACTAAACAAACCTGCATAATGATAAAAGGTTATCAGATCTATCAGGCAATTCACCCTGATAATCAAGCAAAAGGTGGTAGTGCTATTTTGATAAAAAATAACATCAACCATTATGAAGAATGCTATGTTGAAGGCGCCGAAACTCAACTCACAGTTGTGACCGTTAAATCTACCAAGCAAAATTTGAATGTTGGTGCAATATATTGTCCACCAAGACACAATCTCAAAAAACCTGAATACAAAAAACTTGTTACAGCACCTTGGCGAGAAATTCATAGTCGGGGGTGATCTAAATGCTAAACATGAGGATTGGGACTCAAGATTAAAAACAACAAATGGAAATGAATTAAGACAAGCCATTAGGGAAATAGGATGCAACTTCCACACGACAGGTAAACCAACCTATTGGCCCACAAACCCGAGCAAAGTACCAGATCTTTTAGATTTCTTTATATCTAGAAAAGTTTCTCCAAACTTTATTGATATAGAAGAAAACTTTGACTTAAACTTTGATCACTCAGCAGTAATCCTCACTCTAAGTGAGAAAATAATAAAAAAAGAACAAAAACCCAATATTAGTTAATAAAACTACGGATTGGGAAAGCTTCAGAATAGATCTTGAAAATGAAATAAGCACGACCTCCTTGATTTGACGTTTTGTTAAGACGTCAAACGTCGAAATCGAGGAGGTCGTGGAAATAAGACTCAATGTGCAATTAAGAACTGTTCCACAATTGGAAACAGAAGCTGAAAGCTTTATCAAAATTATCCATAAAGTAGCTTAGAGTAACACTAGAAAAATCACTCACAAAACTGCTGGAGTTAACTATCCTATGGAAATCAGAGAATTGGTCAAGGAAAAGAGACGAATCAGAAGAAAGTGGCAACAGACACGTGATCCGGCTGACAAAAATATTCTTAATAATAAAACTCAGCAACTAAAGAGAGAAATTCAAAAGTTGAAAGAAGCCTCAATTGAAAGGTATCTCCAAAAACTAACAGCAGATGAAGATACTGATTATTCGCTGTGGAAATTCACAAAGAAAATCAAACAACCCCTCACCCACATTCCACCCATCAGGCAAAGTGATGGTACATGGGCTAAAAGTAACAAACAGAATAATACTATAATAATAATAATTGCTACAACCCATAGCCTGGAAATCAGGCTCCAGAAGCTATAAGCTTGTGCGGGAGGGAGGGGGCGATTATTATTATTATTATTACGTAGGCCCTAAGTGCGGCTGCAGTCGACTTACAGATGGAACAGCGCAAATCCCACATTTATGTCACAGCTAAGGAAGACTGCAGAAAACCTTAACCAGACCTGCCGGCACTGGGAATCGACCTCGGGCCGCTTGGGTGAAAGTCAAGCACTCTAGACATTACACTATCAAGGCTGAAACTTTCGCAGAACACCGTGCTGAAACTTTTCAACCAAACGGAATTCAATCAAATGTAGAAACTGATGAAGACGTAATCTTGGAAGAAGAAGAAGAAGAAGAAGACATCCAACAGGTCACCCCAAAGGAAATAGCAACAGAAATTAAAACTAATCTTAACCCAGAAACAGCGCCTGGATTCGACTTTATCACAGGTGAAATATTGAACAACTTTCCAGAAAAGCCAACGTTATGCTGACGTACTTGTTCAATGCACCATTTCGATTAAAACATATGCCTAGTGTCTGGAAGTTATCATGCTACCAAAACCAGGTAATTCGCCTAACGAAACGAAATCATACAGACCTATATCACTACTACCGATTATATCAAAGCTCTTTGAAAAGCTCTTACTAAAAAGACTTAGACCTATTATAGAAAGGAAAAATCTAATACCAAACCATCAGTTTGGATTTAGACAACAACATTCTACAATTGACCAAGTTCATAGAATAACAAATATCATTGAAATGGCATTAGAAGAAAAATTAATCTGCTCAACGATTTTCCTAGATGTGGCTCAAGCCATTGACAAAGTTTGGCACGAAGGATTGATCTACAAACTAAAAAGAATGTTACCAAAACATTAAGTTAAATTACTCACGAGTTATATATCAGACAGATTATTCCGCATTAAGCAAGAAAATGAATATTCAGAGTTAAAAAAGGCTAGAGCTAGCGTGCCTCAAGGAAGGGTATTGGGGCCCATCCTCTATTTGTTGTATACAAGCGATCTTCCACAACCGCAGAATGTAACTGTTGCCACATTTGCCGACGACACAGTGCTAATGGTTACTGAAACAACCATACAAGAAGCAACTGATAAGCTTCAAGTAGCCAGTGACGAAATACACCTGTGGACTAGAAAGTAGAAAACAAAACTTAATTAATTAAAATCGGTTCATGTAAATTTTACTAATAAAAGGCATACACCTTCAGTTAATTTAAATGGCATCATAGTTCCATATGAAAACACAGCCAAATACTTAGGAATGATCTTAGATACGAAATTGCGGTGGAAAGAGCATATAAAAAAGAAGAGAATAGAACTTGGACTCAAGTATCGACAATTGTAATGGCTACTGGGACGCAACTCGCAATTGTCAATAAATAACAAAATACTTATATACAATCAAGTCTTAAAACCAATATGGGACTATGACATACAATTATGGGGATGTGCTAAAGATTGTACATAAAATCTGTTGTTTGTTTTACAATCTTCAATTCTATTTCTATTTATCATATTCAATTCATATTTATCATAATAGTTAGGAATGATTTATTTTGTAAAGGCCATTATTGATGGAAGTGGACATTATTTCTGACAATCTGCTGGGTCTTGGATTATTTTTTTAAATTGTTAATAATAATATGTTACCCGTAACAGAATTTTAATTTTCAATGTTTTTTAATTTGTAAGGAATTTGTATCATAAAACTCCCAATTCTGCAGGCTTTCTGATGAATAAAGGGATGTTAAACGGTACATAAAAGGATCATTACTTTGTGTGCTGGCCTACTACAATATTTAATTACATTACGTATACTATCTTCCGCTTTAAAAAAGCAACATGAAATTTTACGTAAACCATTAATTTAAATTTTATTAAGCTCTTATTCACAATGTAATTAAAGAACATTCAGTTTCAAAATTATACAGCATTTTATCTAATTTTTATTGGTATCCTTAATAAATCTTCCGCCTTGCCAAATTTAAGTTATTAAATAAATTTAAGGATGAAATTGTATCTGATCCAATTAAGTTTCCTTCGGAGCATCATTTCTGATAAGGAGTGGTAAGAATGTCAACCCGGGTCCCGTTATCAATAAGATATCGAGAATGTCAGGAGCAACGCGACGCTCCCGGCGATTTCAAATGAAGTCTGCTCTCTTCAAAAACATGCACTTTATGTTTGCTAAACTAACCCAGAATACGCTAGATAATGGGAAAACTAATAGTTCTTCTACTTCTGCTGCGCTTTCATATCTGCATTTTTCTTAGTAACTTCCTCAATTTATTCCTCTATTATTTGTCTAGTATGAGAAAGCGGGCGGCGGTCTTTCTGTGCCTTTGTCTGTATATTTACAAACGATTTTATGCATGAAAGCAGAAAATTTATTTTAAATAGAAACATCTCGGAGATTTTAGCTAAGATATTGTGTGCCCATGTGTGTTTTTAATTAGTTGCATGAATATTAAAAGTGATGCAAATCGAAAGAATACTTATGGATATTAAAGGAAAATTATACAAAAAGATACTATTAATTAAAAATTACATATTTTACATTATACTAAGTAGTAACAACAGTTATTATTGTATTAAAACCAGAAAGTAATAGATACCGATCGAGAGAGAAAGTTTACGCACGACGCGAAACGAAGCTCGGATATCATTTGAGTGCAGCAATGACACTTTGTGCCAATAATATACGCACAGGATTTTTTCTACAATAGCTTTAAGTGGCTAAAAATGTTAATGAAATATCAATTTTATATTTATCTGAAGTCAGTTAACCTGCGTCGACTTGCAAAATAAGCAAGCAACAAAATGTACTCGCTCACATAGTTTTAGCTCGTCTCCCATAGCTGGTTCCTCAGAAAAGGTTACCTCTACGCTTTCGAATGAAAGTACGATTTCTGCAGAAAACGTAGCTTTAAATTAAATGTTGCAACCGTGTTATGTCCAATTATATCCAAATCAAGTCGTTTTTAGAGGAGTAGTAGGTAAAATCCAAAAATTCCAGAGAAAGAAGTTAGATTGAGGGCAACGAAGAAGCGTAACGCAGAAGCCTTAAAGAGAATGCTGCAATTAATTAAAATATTGAGCTAGATGGTTTCCTACCTCATAGAAGTAGGTGTTTTAGATAGGGTAATCTTACAAAACAAGGAATTGATAGAAATAAACCTAATAGAAGAAGTTTTAGCTAGAATGCCAGGAAACGAAGCGCATAAATCCCAATCTAATTGGATTTCCTATGTATTAAGAATCCATCTACGTGAAATCAAGCTTTATCTAAATTCACAGGAATTATTTAAGTTTAAACACCTCAAAGAAAGAAATTGCATATAAATACAAGTGAATGGAGTGGACACTACTACTTTCTAGAGAATTGACAGTCAAACTGGTAAGAAGAGAGAATGATCTTTTACAAGACTTTTCGAAAAGCAGTGATAAGCAGAATTTACCAATGAACAATCTCACATCTAAGCATTACTAAATATGGAATAGCCAATAAAAATGTCTATTAGTCAAATGCATGATCATGATCAAATTAGGATCGACAAGTTTAGATAATAACACAGTGGGGAAAAGGATTGGGGAAAAGAAGAAAGAAAATATTTGTTTTTAGGATGGGGCTGAGGTGCAATCTAACTGCGGAGAAGCCAAAAAAAATGTAAGGAAGTGAATGATAGGTTGTTTCACATGAAACAACCTATCATTTAGATTAAAAATTATTTCAAAAGTAAGGAATGAAATAATTTGAAAACAAAAAGTATAAATAAAACATAAAAAACTATTTGATGTAAACTGGTAAATGTGAAATGTTTTTTAAAGTGCATCTGTCTAATGGATCAAAATTGCCCTTAAAAACTGCATAGAAAAATTGATAGAATAGTAGAATTCCTAAAATGTTGAAAGGAATACAAACGCGATACTTCTATTACATATATTGATGCAAGGTCTCATCTATCTGAGTGCATACAGAAAAACAATAAATTCTCAGTATTTTCATCGAGTCGAGTCGAGAGCACGTAAGCACATCTGCCAATTCAATTAAAACAGAAATGATTTGTAACAGATATGGGTTGCAAGTAAGCAGCATCTGGGATTGTGGTCATACTCTGTAATAGAAAAGCATATTACCATATCACATGAACTACACCATTCTTTCGTCGCTTTAGTAGACCAAAGAGTCTCTACTAAGGGCACTACAATTTCCTGTCGTAGAACAATTTTAATTTAATGAAATTGGTTAGTCACGAGTACAATGGGATTATGCTTATTTGTGATAGCAAAATTGGGAATTAAATTAAATCACTGCTACAAAAATGTATTTTGTAATATCTCTCAAACCTGTTTTTGAGAAAAAAGAACGTAGCTCTAAACTTGTTTAGAAAGAAACAGACTGAAATTTATTCCAACAGTATCTAGAGAAGAACATAAACCTCAAACTACGAATAAAGGACCCGAATATCACCTTGCTACCTATTATCCAAGAGGCTGTATGCACATCTACGCCCAACCAAACAAACCAAGAGAAACATACAGCTTGTGTGCCTCTAATTATTAAGGACTTAATCTACCAGAAAAAAAGAGCCAGAGAGAAATGGCAGAGAACTCACAATCCCGCTAATAAAACTATCTGCAATCGTTTAACTCGAAGTCTTCGTACCCTGTTAAGGGAGATTTAAAATGACAACATCAAGAGACCTCAACTTTCCAAACGACCCATTAGGAAATCAAATGGGGATTGAGAAATATCTAACTTAAATAAAGCATTTAGCTGTGCAGAATACTTATCCAAAGTCTTTACCCCTTTTTAAGCGGCGGCAACCCAAACTGACGACGAAATAAAACCATTCTCCCCAGCTGAAGTACTGTTTCAATTACAAAAAATAAACTAGTTTAGGGTACCAGTGCATGACTTGATAACTGGTGAAATATTGATGCTGCCCAGAAAAACGATTGTATTTTACTCACAACGATTTTCAATACTCTTATTATCCAATTTTATAAGGACATGAATATGGAAGTACGCACATATTTTAATGATACCCAAGCCCGGAAAATACCAAAAAATGTGACATCATATCGACCAATAAGCCTTTTGCTTACATTAAGTAAATTATTTGAGAAACTATTCCTTAAAAGACTACACAAACATACAGACATATTTACGCATCGGCCTCAACATCAGTTTGGTTTCCGCAAGGACCACTCGACCACACATCAGACGCACAGGATAGTAATTGAAATATCAACTGTCCTTGAGGAAGCGAAACATTGTACCGCTGTGTTCCTGGGCGTATCTCAAGTGTTAGATAATGTGTGAAACACAGGAATGCCCTTTAAACTAACAACGCCAGATCCTACTTCATAGACCGATATTTTTCCGTCAAAACTGCGCTATACACATATCATTCTGTCAGATCCGGTGTCCCTCAGGGTAGTGGTTTGGACCACCTCCATTACCACATTTACACAGCTGATCTTCCGGAAACTGCAAACACTGTGTCTACCACTTTCGACGCAATACTGTCCACCCACGAAAACTCTGGAACCTCCAACAACATCTCAACAAAATTGACAATTGGTTCGACAAATAGCGAATAAAAGTACAACCAGTCAAAATCAGCCCAAGTAACACTTACCATGAAAATCAGTGTGCATAGTAGTTAACATTAACAATAACCCTGTACCGGTAAAAACCGAAGCTAAGTACTTAGGCCTAAATCCTGATCTGCTCACGTGAAGCAAACACATCCAAGCTACAGCCCGTACGATATTTGTTGAGCCAGAATTCCCAGAAAAAACTCGGGTGTCGAATGCGGTTAATTCCGAGAAAGTGGCGTAGCGATCTTTTAGGAATTTTGGCTTAACAAATATCGTACGGGCTGTAAGCGCCAGCAACTGTATCTGAAATAATGGGAAACGTACTGGCTTCTTGATATAAAGACAAAACTATCAACCTCAAACAAACTATTGCTTGGGGATGCGCAAGCCAAACGAATCAAAACACTGAAACAGTTCCAGTTTAAAAAACTACGAGCAATAGTTAACGCACCCTGGTTTTCACCAATCAAACATCTCATGAAGATCTCGATATCCCATTCGTTGCTGACGAAATTAAAAGATTCGCAACGAACTATCACTAAAAGTTAAACGGGCACAGTAATGAATAAATTCAACAGCTGTCTATTGATCATTTACCAATAATACGTGTGAAGAAAACCTGGCATGGCGACCAAGGCCGTATTCAATGGGGGTATTTAGGCGGTCTGACCCCCCCAAAACTAAATTTAATACTAATAAATGACAACAAAATTAAATTATTTTTCTATTCTGCTTTCCCCCGACAATAAATTCCCCCAGAACCCCCTAGAAATAAATTTCTGGCTACGGCCCTGCAATTCCCCCAGAACCACCCAGAAATAAATTTCTGGCTACGGTCCTGATGGCGACTTGTTGTAATTAACCAGCCATGGAAGGAACTCTTTGGAACGAGTATCATCGATGGATGGTTTCTCCTAACATTTTATCTACCATTAAATTTGCTTTTAATACTTTTTGTCAAAGTAGATTTTAAATAACGCTTGTCAATAAAAAAAACGAAGCAGAATATAGTCAAGGAATGCAGTATCTTCCTTTTATGTTACGTAAAGATACAATTTATGTAGTAATTTAGTTTGCATGTATTTTTATTTTTTACCGATATTTGACTGCTTATTATGGTTTAAGCTATGTTTGTATTTTGATAAGTACTTACTTAAATTAAGATTTAGTTTTTATATAGGTATTTCTTTCGAGTTTAAATGTTACTACAGTTTATATATCAAGGTAAATTTCGTATAAAATCCTTATACCGTCTATTCGTGTATTATGTATATTGTATATCCGTTGTTTTTTGCAAAATTGTAGAATGGTGGTCATTCAGTCAACTTCAGCACAATCGACAGGATTCCCAATGAGCTAAAATCATTGAAGACCTTCAAGACGGTCAATTTGCATTTAGAATCGCAGACTCCATCGTGCACTAAGTTTCTATAAATCACCGATAGATTGAACAACATCCACTTAACTAAAATAAGTTCTTGGTGTTGTCGAGTTCTGTCAATGTCTCGTGCTTCCTTAACTGTCGACCTTGCCCCTTGCCGACAAGAGTAATAGAAGAGCTACACCTCTCGATTCATACATTAATGTAGACGTTCCAAAGGTCTTTCTCGATAACATATAGGGCATATATGTGAAAAACAATCCTACCACGATAGAAACCGAGATTGCACTGTACGCTGATAACGTAGCAGTTTAGGCCAGTTTACCTTTTTTAATGCCTATCGAAATGAGTAAGCACGCGAGAACAGAAGATCTCGAGAATTGGTTTCGTGTATGCAGAATTGAAACTCCTCGTAATGGGGGAGGTTAACTCTTAAAAGAACTTGATGCTCTATATGTTGATAATCACGAGATCCCATAGAGAGACAGGATCAAGTATCTTGGAGAGTCTAACTTGGTGTTTGCACTACCCGAATTGTGTGAAAATAGTCACCGACAAGCTGTATTCGCTTTATGCCAGAAGAACAAAGATTCTTTTATGCCCTAGAACAAATTGAGCTGAGAATAAGTCTGTACACGAATTCATCCGTTCAAAGATGACCTGTGACGCAACAATGCACCGCTAAAACGATTTTGAGGGCGCTTTAGGAACTTACTAGCGCTGAAAAACTCTGACATATAAAGGGTTTCCCAATAGGGACGATATGTTTTTAAAATTAAATAAAATACAAAATATTTAAGACAAAAGCAAAACTTTTTCTTTATTTTATAGTACAACTTACGACAATTATGTTTTGAATAACAAATTATTCAAATGTCCACCTCGCGTCGTTTGCAGGATCGAATTCGATGAACCCAATTTTCGGTAACTTTTTGCAATAAATCAGGTGTAATTTCATTAATGCAGTATTCGATGTTCAATTTCAAAGCGTCTCAAAGCGTTTGTTGGCATAGACCAACGACTTTAAATAACCCCACAAGAAGAAGTCCAAAGATGTTATATCACAACTTCTTGGAGGCCAATTAACAGTTCCATTTCTGGAGATTACAGACTCACCAAACTTTTCTCTCAGTAACTCCATAGTGGCATTGGCAATATGTGGTGTTGCACCATCTTGTTGGAAAAACATGTCTTACAAATTAATTTCATCCAATCTTGGACACAAAAAATCCATTAACATTGATCGATAACGCTCACCAGTCACTGTTACTGCATCTCTATTTGCATCTTCAAAAACATTCGGTCCGATGATGCCACCATGCCATAAACCACACCAAACAGTAACTTTTGTTGGATGCAAAGACTTCTCATGAATCTGTTGTGGGTTATTAAAAATATTATATATTAAAAACGACAACTGTGTTTGTAAACGAAACCGTTTAACCAAAAATGGACTTCATCTGAAAATATGATTTTTTTGAAAAAATCAGGATCAATTTCAAGTTGCTCTAGAGCCCAATCAGCAAAAACACGACGCTTATGCTGGTCAAGTGGTTTCAGTTCTTGAGTCAACACAATTTTATACGGATGTAAACCCAAATCTTTTCTCCAAATACGCCAAGTTGTCATTCTTGAAAGGCCAAGTTTTTGAGAACGTCGACTAACCGACCGATTTGCATCTTCTGTAACACTGACATTTACAGCGTCAATATTCCCTTGGTATCTTGAGTTTCGTTGTCTTATTGGTGTTCTGGTATGGTGTAAAGTGAAAGTTGTTTCAAATTTTTTAACGATTCGACGAATAGCAAGCAGAAGGGCGATTATGTGGTCCAAAATCTTGACGATGATCACGTTGAGTTTGAATAAAAGAACGATTACTTTTTATAATATTTTTGGATGATAACCAAACGTTGTTGCAGCGTGTATTTGGCCATGATGAATTGTCAAACTATACTAAAAACAAATGTCAGCTAGTGAGATTTTTACAATTTTAGATATGGTTGCTATGACGTTTTAAAAACATATCGTTCCTATTGGGAAACCCTTTACATGCATGGGAGATAGTAAATTTAGATCGATGACTAACAAATATCAGTTGACTATTACAGTATTCAATTAACCAAAAACATCATTGTATATATACATATACAATGATTAAAATGCATTGCATAAAATGCACATATGTACTTCACGTTAATTGCACAAGTACATAATGTACTTATATTTACGTAATAATTGTGTTCTCAATATCTAACTTAAAATGTTGTTAAGCAGGTTAGGGCTTTTAGTCCAATCAATAGATATGTGAAGAGTGTATTTTCGTGTTAACAGCTATTTTATTGCACAAACCTATTCAGAATAGTGTGTAGAATAATATAGTAGTTGCGTACTAAATCGTAGTGACAGCAGAAAAGTTATTAACAACTTAAGACGCCATCAACCGTTTTTGAGGCGTTTTTCTTCCGTAGCTCATCAGGATGATTTCCTACGAAAGAATGTTCAGTATATGATTTGTTTATAATAAAAATAGCTACAAAATGGCACTGGTTTGATTAACTGAAATAATTAAGTTGAAAAATCGCAGAAACTGTCAAAAACAACCAATATTGATGAGACTTACGTTAAGTATAGTTTAAATTATGTACAATAGGCACTCAAAACCCGTATGCCAGGTATGCAAAACAATTTGTTTAACAAGGTTTTATAAATCTACTGCGCCTAAAACTTTGGCAGTTTGAAAAAGCTGTTGGAAGCTTTGCATACTATTGCAAATGTGCATATATATAGCTTAAGTCATTAGCAATTGAACGCAATTTGTAAAATTCGATTGCGTTTATTTTTGCAATTTTGGTGTCATTTTAACCTCTTCATAGTTTAGCTACGTTTATAAATAATTAGTTTTTGGTTCGTATACTTGGTCATTTACGAAATGTTCCATTGGGTTCGAATAGACGGCAAAAAATACGCAATTTAAAAAAAACTCAAGTTTCGATGCTTGGATCGTGCGATTTCTTGCGTAAGTATGCGTTAGACTAAGTAGGCGATTGTCCGATTTTTGATCGCGCGTCTCACTCTATTGCAATAATTTCTATTAGAAATATACAACTAATAATTTTAGGCAATTGCATACTTATTCTACAAGGTTCACACTATACACACGATTTTGATTTATTTTAATATGGTAAATAATATACGGATGGTGCATACTTACGCAAAAAGTTTAATATCTCAGGATCCAAGCATCGAAACTTGAATTTCTTTTTTTTTAAATTGCGTGTTTTTTGCCGTCCATTAGAATCCGATGGAATATTTCATAAATGACCACGTATACGAACCAGAAAACTAATTATTTATAAACGTAACAAAACTATGAAGAGATGTAAAACGTCACCAAAATTGCAAAAATGAACGCAATCGAATTTTACAAATGACAAGCTATAACATATATATGAACATTTGCAATAGTATGCAAAGCTTCAAACAGCTTTTGCAAACTTTCAAAGTTTTAGGAGCAGTAGATTTATAAAAACTTGTTAAACAAAAAGTTTTGCATACCTGGCTTACGGGTTTTGAGTGCTTATTGTACATAATTTAAACTATACTTAACGTAAGTTTCAGCAATATTGGTTGACTATTTAAATTTTTATGGCAACTTAAAGAACTTACGTGATTTTGGCAATTTCTTAGATTTTGCAACTTAATTATTTCAGTTATAACAATCGAATCGGTGCGATTTTGTAGCAATCTTTATTATAAACAAACCATATACTGAACATTTTTTGGTAGGAAATCATCCTGATGAGCTACGGAATAAAAACTCCTCGAAAACGGTTGATGGCATCTTAAATTGTTAATGACTATTCTGCTGTCACTACGATTTAGTACGCAACCACATATATTGCTCTATCCACTATTCTGAATAGGTTTGTGCAATAAAATAGCTGTTAACACGAAAGAATCAAAAACAGATACTTTTGGTTCCCTGCCGACTGGACTATTTAATAAACCACCACTTTAACTTATCTCTTATTATACAAATTAATTCAGACGAATCGCTACAATTTCGAAATAAAAGCACTGCAATCCGGAAGTTATTTAAAATGAATTTACAAAATTAAACATCGGAAATTGGTAGTTTTGAATAATTCAGTTTGAACATAAAATGCAATTGAATCTGGTCGTAACACCGCAACTGCCACTGTACACGTTGCAAATAGGGCAGTTAACGTCCATGTAAATACTGCAATTTTTCAAAGTAAAATCAATACAGGTGTTTTGTCGGAGATCGTAAAAACAAAAATTATAAACTTCCTGTTGTAATGGCGCAGAGACTCTAATGAATACCGTCGCACAAAAACTTACTTTATTCACATTTCAAAATATCGCTTAACTGGCCCGAAGCTGAAATTCCCAAGGGATTCGTCGGTTCGCTTTAATCAGTAAGTCTTGATGCGAAGACATCAGGAGGATGTAACCAAAGGACATTTTAGGGACGGTCAGCTCATTAGTCCTAAGCCTGATTTGACTATTTCTGGATTCATTACAAGGCAGTTAGGAAATTTGTTATAGCACAAGATAAGCAATTGTGCTTAACTTCATGTTTCTCGGTCCCTAAAGACTATTAAATTACTATTATTTGATCGAAATGTAAATCCGTAATAAACATCTAAAAATGTTTTCTGTTTATAACGTAACCTAAACCTAACCGCAGACCGATATAATAGAAAATATAAAGATCTAAAGTGTATATTTTTCAGAATATTCTTCGCACACATAGTAACGCTGTTATATATTCGACTTTAGGCGAAAACAAATAAATTAAGGCGAAGGAAATATTGGAAGTTAATTAATAATAATAATCATGAAATAAATAAAGATTAGTAAAAAGTTTCACAGTACTTATTAAATTGTAACCTGCCAATATTGTTTCGACAGCTATGCTGTCATTATTAAAGGTAATATAAATATAAACAAACACGTCGCTAAGGTATATACAAAAAATAGGTAACTAGATCAAAATAATCGTAATTAAATATCTAACACTTCCAGTAACGGAGAATTACTGAGCTCAATCTGTTCATTCATTAAAAGTACCCTAAGTTTGTGTTTGTATAGTATCTCAAAAGCTTTTAAAATGTCTAATTTGCGTTTGTCATTACAAAAATGTATGAATTTAATATTATTTTGGGGAGTCATTGTGTGATTTTGTTCTAAAAGGTTTTTGGTATAATTAGATTTTTCAGGATCTTTATTTCTGTAACGACGCCCGTGTTCTGTATATCTTATGTGAAAATTTCAAAATGTAAGTTCAAAATTTTAACTTTCTTTTATGCGCCACCTTAATCCAAGCACTCCTTGAAAAGTTAGGCTAAGCGATCTTCGTTTACGTTTCTTTAGGGTAAAATTTAGGTTTAATTTGTTAGAGAATTATAAAGTATTTGATATAAATTATAAAATTGTGGCCTTAGTCAGTACCTACCGGTACCTAAACCCAGTAGCACAAGATATTGACCCAACGTTGGTGCTATATGGGTAACATATTATATTCAGGCCCAATATTTCGATTCAACCAAGATTGGTATTACATCGTTTAAAGACTGGCACCCAACATATGTAGTCAATATTGCTCCTACAAAGGACCAATATATAAATAATAAATTTAAAAAATATGTTTTCTTCTATATCGATCCTATATTGGGCTTATATTTCAGCCCATTATATGACTAATTCATTTGTAGAATTTTAATATTATATATTTAATTAATATTAATGTTATATTGGTTCAAGATTTGCATCCAATATACGTAACCAATATTTCTTCCACATAAGTCACATATACAAATTATTCATATTGTATTATTCTGTACTGGTCTTATATTGTACATATAGAGCAGTCACTATTTCACCTTTATAGTTCCGACATTGAATAAGCAGCCTTTAAACAATATTACTTAATTATTCAAGGAATCAAAATAGCTATACATAAGCGGGTGCTTTATATGCGTGGAAATGCTTTACAAATGTGTACCACATAGAGAAAAATGAAAGATGATTACTATAACTCACCATAAGTACCATAAGTTACCATAACTCACACGGTTTTATCAAATACTGAATACTAATAATAACGGGTGTTCGAAAAAAACTGTAGTCAAGTGGCCTATGGAAAAATTTCAAACTTATATGTTACAATTGGTACATAACCCTATTTATGAATGTCAGAAAGCTACGAACTAATTAATAAATGAAAATAGGTAAAATGACGTTTGACATTTGACATTAGGCATTAGAGCTCCAGCTGTGGCTCTAGTCACGACATACGGTAACGCTGACAAATGCAAACACCAGCCAACTTGACCACAGGTTTTTTTGAGCGCTTGTTACCTCAATACGTAATTATTGTATACTTCGGTCTAAATTCATAATGATCGCATTTCAAATTTCGCGCCCAATAACGCACAAGCAGCCGTTTTCAACCATCTGTCTTAGTGTTGCGATATCTGCTGCTGATCGTTTCTGGTTGAAAAATTTATATTTATTGTTTGTAAGTGCGTCAGTTATTTATATTCATTATATACTGTAAGTACTCACCATAATATCCATATGTTTTAATTGCTATAACCGCCTAGTTTAATTAGAATTTTGTTTAAACATGAATAAAATTGTGTAAACAATATGTCTGTGATTAATTTTCAGAACGTGTAAATACGATAATAGTAGGTACATAATTATGTAACTTCAAATTTATTAAAAATAGCATTATCTCGCCTTTAATACATGTTTACAGATTTTTATTGAAGTGAATGAAAAATCAAACTTAAGCTACAATTTTTAACAAATACTCCTAGTATAATATTATTGGCCCAATATGTTGCCAATATATGTTTGATATATTTAATTTTATTAGTTATCTGTTTTACGTTGATACTATTTGTTTAACGTTTTAACTGGAAATCCAATAGATAAAAGTCCAATTAACAAAACTTAATGCGTTTGTGTTTTTATTTGCAGTTTTCGCAATGACGCAAATGAATTATTGTGTAAAGTACAGACATCTGAAACGAGTTCTATATGGAAGATATATTGATAGTTTTAAGTGTAAATGGACAAAATAAAAATGTTGAATTACATTTAGCGGATAATAGAGCTTCATATTTACGATGTTTCACTAATTTAACGATATGGACTGTCGATTTATTATTATTATTATTATTATTATTATCATCGTCGGTTATTAATATGATTGGGTTAAACGAACAGAAGATTTACAAAGTGATTTGTGACAAATAGTACCTGTTGAGGGAGACATTAATCGTAATAAAATGTAGATATGAAGCATTATCACATTATCACATCAACATATTGTACCAATACTAGTACAAGTATACTACACCAATATTACGTTTTAACGGTGGATGAATAATCCTGTGAATGCATTTCGCCAATATTGTAAAAGAATATTGAACCATTAAATGTTTCAACGTTGGACCAATATTACCATGTTGGAGACATATTCTATGCACATATTGTGCCAATACTATAAACGTATATTGAACCAATATAATGTTCCAATGTATAGCCAATATCAAACTGCAGTTCTGGAGATATATTGCTTCCGCATATTGTGCCAATCTCGTCAGTGTCTGTCATTTACAATGTTTGGCCAATATGTGGAAACAATATTTTTTCAACATGTGTGCTACTGGGGAAGCTTTCCCACCCCCACTCACGCAGGATTATCTAGACAATCAAGTAGTTTCAAACCAATTCAAAAGAAAAGATGTCTTTTTATGTACTAGGTACACATCATGATCACGCGAATAGATGAACAGTTAATGCTCTTCGGAGATGAGTTTTTGCCACTTTTCTCAATATCTTTGCAATATTCTTACGGATTTAATCCGGATTTTCAAGATTAGCACAATTCTCTTTGTCAAATTTGAATTCGTTCTGGTTGTTTTTGTTTTTAGCTTTCATTCGACTAAATGCCGCTTTTATTTGAGTCGTAGTCATCAGGCAATCACATCTACGTTCTAGTAGTCAACACCTGAATATAATGGTTAAAAAAAGTGACATTTCCTGGAATGGCAAAACTCTAAATGAAGTTCAGATTTGGCGAAGAATAATGCGTCGAACAATCTTGGAAATCCGCGAAAATGTTAAGAAGAAATTAAGAAAGGCGGTAACAGAAATATTCTCCGAAGGGCATTAATTACGCAGCTATTCGTCTCAATGCAATTTGTACATACATATAGTGTGTAAATAGACACAATTGGGTTGAAATTACTTGGTTGTATTATATTAAGACAACTTTACTTCCTCCGTGTGGATACTGTCGCGGGGGGGAGGTTAGGTAACAGTAGGTACTAAGACCACAATTCTATAATCTATATCATATATTTACTTTATAATCTAACAAATTTAACCTAACTTCAATTTTAACTTCAAGTTGCTACTGTAAAGGAAGATCACTTAACCTAACTTTTCAGGGAATGCTTGGATTAAGGTGGTGCATAAAAGAAAGTTGTTCTCTTAGGCTAGTAGATTTTGCAAATGCATATGTTATGCTTATCCTTAGGATTAAGGTGGCCACCAATCATTTATCAAAAAACACATTTTTCACCACTAGTAACAAGTATTATGTCAAAGACTAAAAACCACATATACCATAGTGTAGCTTTGGTTGGGCGCTTTAAATGAGAACACTGCCTAGTTTGGATGGACATTCGTCGAAATGGTCAAGAAAGAAGATTTTATTTTAATTTTGTACTATACACCGTCTAGTCTAACTTTACCATCACGTCATAAATATAAAAGTAGTGACGTAAGAGTTCAACCAACTGTGCAAATAATAACGTTCAAAATTTAATTTTATGAAGAAAGATTATTTGCTTTATCGAAAATAATAAAATTTAATTTTCATATTTTTAGTAATATATTTATTTATAGAATAAATACAAAAGGTTTTTAACACAAAACATAATTTGTCAATTTAATGAGAAAATACACATTCATTTCAACAGAAAAACAGGTTGGTACATCTGTGTATGCGACACGCTGTATTGTCAAATTTATTTCAGATGTGCTTTCTGAGTTTGGTTTACGATAGTTTGTTATTTTGTGTTTGATGATTTTCCCTGTTTTTATTATTTGTTTACTTTAAGATGTCTAAAGTGTTGTGTAAAAGATCAAGATTATTAGTTAAGACATTAATAAATTATTTAAAACGGTCCACTTATTCATTCAATTGCAATTAGAGAAGTTAGTTTATGTTTTTATCTATCTGTAAGAAAGATTTAACTGTATACAATTCTAGAGAGTTTCTCAAGCACTGAGAATATATTTTAAGACTGCTTCCAACATTTCATCTACGGAAGAATTTTTCAGCCCAAAGAGGAAACGAAATCGATAACAAACTTCAGACATTGATCCTCTGTAGAGGCAAATTTTAATATTCGCAATCAAATTTATGAAATATATAAGAACAGTAAGTACCTGACGTTATGAGTGTGGCTGTGCTCTCCAATTGATATACCACATTTGGTTACACGAGAACATGTATCACATAATATTTTGTCAAAAAAAACTGAAATCCAAGTTCATGTATGAAGGAACTAGAAGTTCTTTATCTTACGACAAATTGGATTCGTATACCATAATAATGACCATCCAAGAAAAGGGATGATGGGGGGATGGATGGGGATGAACCAAGTCATATATTGTTCATAAGAGAATAATTCTTTTAAAAACATACACTGAGAATATGCAGCATAGGTGTTGGACCAAACAAGGAATATCCAATTCCATATGGCAACAGCGCCTGGTCTGACGTCATAATTTAGTAATGACGTGAATGTAAATTTACACTTAGTATCGTATATATTTTACACATTTTGGACTAGCCTTCCCAGGCGACTTGCACCCAATGCATAAGTGTAAGTGTATCTGAAGCGCAATTTATCATAGATTCTGAAGATGTACAGCTTATGATGGCAAACATTCTGAATCCATAAAAACAAATTTGTAACCATCAGGAGGTTCCTATTTTTAGTAGTTTTCTTGGCATAACTTTGCGCACAGATTCCAAGAGAGTTTTACGTGGAGCACCTGTCGTTAAACGTAATCCCCACGTTCCTTCCGAGAGGAAGTAATTGAGATTCGCTCAATCAGCGCGAATTTGCTTAGCAAATGCAATATTAGTTACTCCCTGGTCGGAGCGAGGTTGCCTATCCACCTTCTACTACACATCCGTCGGAACTAGCCCGCCCTGTTTCATGCGGAGTCGAGTGCCTTACCCCAGCCTTTTGTATGTGGCGGGACTTTTTTAATGGTTTTGCCACCCCGATCTCCCATTTATAGGCCAGATGTGCCCCTGATAGAGCTTCGTTTTGAGACTACTTCATAGGGCCCATCAAAGTAGCATCCCGGTGTGTACCCTTTAGGGTGAAGTTGTCTTAAACGAGAAAGGCTACATATCTCCGCGTCAACGCTCCTTGAACGTAGGTCTCTAGACGATTTCTGGGGATCCGACGAACGGAACTACACAGTCAAAGCCGGACCCCCATACTGTCATCTCCGAGAGTCTACCTAGTGGCGTGCAGTTTCCCATAGGTCAGCGAGCTGACTGGGATAAAATTCACTAAATTCTCCTCCATTCGTCTATGTCAAACAGCGAGAAACTAGCTCTATATCAGACCCTGACGTCAGGTGAGAATCAAACCACCCACACCGGACCCTCTTGTTAGCAGAGCTTCCCCTGCAACGGTTTAGAGTCATCGTCGAGAAACAATTGCGTGTAACTCTACCACACATTACATTTTGCTTGCGTCATCCGTTACCCAGACAAACCTGGTATTGGGTAGACAACAATCAGTTCTAAGGGTGAACGACGTGTGGTCTGCACACAAGTTAGTCTCGGATAAATGCTCTCCGACACCTCTAACGGCTGTCCAGACCTCTGTCTCCTGGGCTAGTTTCGGATACTAATGGAATCCGACACCTCAAACGACTACTTGTCCGATCATCCTGAACACAGTATGAATTTTCGGATGCACCAAATGACGGAAGTTGTTTTACTCGCCGAGCCCGTCTAAATGAGCTATATCATATGGGTATACGAAGCTTCTACGCAAAGTTAACATTTTTGACTACGCCCAGCTTATCAATGTAAGTGATGCCTTCTTCAGTCAGGACTAACGAATCATCCCTAAAACTATTTACGAACTGAAACTAATTTATTTACAGGCTGTTTATTTATTTAATTACAATATTTATTTCAAATACACTAATATTTATCTAGAATCTTTCACGTTGTGAGCATCTAATTAACTTATTGCTCTTCTCTCAAACGGCCCATATTTATCGTATATGTGTTTCGCGTGTTGCCGCCCCCAATGCTCTACTAGGCTCTCGAAACACTAATCATTACACTAATTTTAGATACAAAGATTCAAACAGGTTTTGCGTTATCCTAGGTATTACATCCTAAAGCTAAACCATAGATGCAATATTTAAAATCATCCCATATCTCAAAGCAATTCAAAGATGCGTTGATATCAATAATCCCAATCGTAATCGTCATAATCAGCTCTTACACAGTGCATAATTGTTTTCTTTGCGAGTCTTTCAATGCAACCCAATATTATCCTGCCTAATACGCATTTACAGTAAAATTTACAGTGCTTTTTGCGCTTAAATTCTTATGATAATCGTTATAAAGTAAAAATAAAAGCAATATAAACAATTACTCTTTAATGAAAAGCGATTTCTAAAAATTCTTGTTCTATGCTCTTTGAAAGCTCGTGAAAACTGTTATAAATGTAGAAAATACACCAATCATCAATATGCAAATGTGCAGCTGTACCTACTAATTTATCGAAAAGATGTAGTGATAAAATGAAACTGAAAAAGTATAGTAGCATTTCCCTAAATCAGTAATGTAAATTACAAATTCCATTTATATGCGGACGTTTACAATAAACTTGAAATTATATATAGTATTTGATTGTGTTCCCCATAGATCCATTCTAGTTTCAATTTGCAACTAATTTATCCGAATAAATATTTAACGTATTCAATTCAGTACTCGTTTGGTTTGTTTAACAAAACTAAACATAACATTGTTTTTGTTAAGAAGATACCATTTCCTATTCGTCCGGTTTTCCGTAATTCGCAACCGCATAACCAATCAACAAGAATCAATTAAAACTGCATGCTTAAATAATTGCATGAATTTGTTGGTTGCATGTATAATGAATATGGGTATAATTGAATGACATGTTCATTGCAATGGAAAACTCGGATATTTTACGTTTCGTCGAACAACAAAACTCACTACACTTAATTGGAAATTTTTTCGAACAAAACAAACTTTGTCTGAAATGAATATAATGAATTTAAAAGCAGAACTTTTTACGGTTAAAAGTTAATGTCTATGGATTTGTACTTTTTCTGCTAAATGGAATTACCAGAAGCAGAAACAAATGTAATTTATAGGAATTATTATTATTTTAACTTTATGTTTAGAGAAATGAAAGCTTTAAAAACTGGTTGATGAGGCCTCTGAGGAATAAATATTTCAGATTCTTCATGTTAAACTCCCGTAGAATGTAAAGAAACTGCAGTGATGGCTGGCTGCACTTTGAACTAACTATGATGGATTGCAATCTGTCCATTGAGATTCATCTGCACTTGGCTGAGTTGCGATAATACATAGCATAAACCCCACACGTACTCATAAGTGAGATATTTCCAAGCCAGTAGTCATTACTGCACAAGATACTGATCAAGAATTATCTGGAAATTGGGTTGTATTACTGTATTTAATTAATTATATAGGAATATTTTCTGAAATTTATATTTAAAGATAAACACAATTGATTTGCCAAACCAACAGCAGCCTAATGATTGTAGTAGTTCCTGGTAGACCGTTTGATTAAAAGCTGTACAGTTGTGGTGTAAAAAACCAGGTCGATTGTAATTAGTTAATTTGTAGTACTCGCGCGAACAGACACACATTCACTATATTGTTTCCGCTTTAATGCCATCGCTTCGAATTGCTATAATAGCTGTCAAAAATCACATGCTATAGTGTATTAAATTTATTTTAGTGATCTTAATAAACGATTTGATTTGTTTTATTTAATGGTAAACAGTGACACATTGGCAATTTCCTTTTATACTTACTATTTCAGAGCTTTTATCAAAGTTTGTTACTGCCGCTTGTACTGCAATATTAATTTAAGAATAATAATATCTAAAAAGGGCCGGCGGTAGACGAGTGGTGTCAGTGCATCACTCGTGTTCCAAGGGTCGTGGGTTCGAATCCCACTTGGGGCGGCGGGATTTTTCTAATTGGAAAATTCCGCCACCTCAACTATGGGTGTGTATCTTCGTGTTGCATGTTAGATGGGGGACAGATGACCTTAGCAGTTGGTTCCCCCGTAGTGTAGGCGTGAAAAAAAAAAAAATAATAATAATATCTAAAGTGAATTGTCGGTTGCACATATGTAATATCTAAATGATTTTTAATTTAAGATAACTATTAATTATTTATTAATGTTTTTTCATTAAATCATATAATCAGTGCAAATTCGCATAGAAAATATATCACCCCGACTGAGAATCGAACCCAGCTCTGTGTGCCGACGGTAGGTTGGTTCTGGTAGCTCACTTGGATAGAGCATCGGGATGGAGAGTCGGAGAATTGGGTGTCATCCCCAGGCAGAGTTCATGAAGTTAACTCAATATTTTTCGCTTTTTTTAATGCTACAATCAAGTATCTCAAAAATATTAAATAAGGGCTCTGCACCAATTGGTTTTACATTCAGAAAAATCGCGTAGGTTAAAATAAGTAAACAATATGGTAGTTTAACACATTACAAAATAGGGTTTGATTAAATTAGGATGTAAGTAACTTTTACTTTAATACATTGTTAAATTAACTATTCTGAAGTTGTTTAATAACCGAATAATGTTTTAGTAAAAACAAAAACACCTTCAGTTAATAATATTGTTCGCTTACTAAGAGTTTTGTAACATTTACATGATTTTCTATAAAATAAAACTAAAATACGTTAAATTAACTAAAATTATATTAAGCTTATAAAAAAAGTTTTGTTTTGACATTCTGAAAATTGACAATCTTTTTGTTAATTCAACAAATCCTTTAGTTGTTGTAACCAAATATCTGATTAAATATACTTTAAATGGTTGTACATGACATCGGCATTCTTATTAGTTATGGGAATTGCTAACAAGGAACGACTGGCAGTTTTATCCGAGTTTTTGAAGTGTGCAGGTTAATTAGGTGCATTTGTAAGCTTCTTAAAAATGGGTGGTTTTTACGATTCAAATTTTCTGGACATAATTGCAAGTGGAAGCGGAATTACCACATCTGAAAGTGCATTAACCGAATTTGAATCCGCTGCATTTATTAAGTAGTTGGGGATTTGGGCAGTTATTTGAGTTATTCAAGGGTAAACCAAACTATAGTTCAAATAAGAATACAAGAAATGAGTCATTTTTGTAATCACACTGGAATAAGCAAATATGACCCGAAGTGAGATAAGATAATAGTGCAAATTTCACCTTGCTAAGAATTCAGTGACGTACGCTAGAACCAACAGATTTTGATTGCTATTTTACATTTATTTTTAATTAAAACGGGGTTTGTTCCGCTACTGAATCTTTCTAGCTCATTTATTTTATCATTTAGATTGCAGCGTGGCCTTTGCGTAATTCTAGATGCATTTTACATTCCTCCCACGTGTTTGTGATGACTCATTTATTGTATTCTTGGTTGAACTATAATAGTGTTACATACATCTACTTTGATATGATTGTACAAAGCAAGCAAGATTGTTATATTGTATGCAGAAAATGTAGAATACGAAAATTTAATATTCATCTGCAATCCTTTAAAGTATTAAAACCAACTAATAATTATTTTCTGTTAATAATAAAGACTTTGATTATGCTCCTGTTGATGTACACATCATTTCAAGTATTATTGAAATACATATAATTAGTATAATGTTTGTATGTTAAATAAATAAAAAAAGTTTTTAAAATCAATATGTGTTTTCTTTTGTATAAAATAGATACCATATTTTTGTTTATTTACAAAAAAAAGTCTCTTAATAATAAAATACTGTATTTCAACAAAATGTTTTGTAAAATTACAAAAACAATAATTTTTTAACAGTACAGATCACCTGTTATCACTTTTCCATGTTCATCTTCTAACTGAATCTTTTACATCTTCTAATGTTTCTTGGCCAGACCTAAACAACTTTAATCATACATAATGCTATAATAAATGGGAGACGGCAAAGTACGATCGTACAATGGATGGATAAATTATTATTTAAGAAAGCCCCACATCCCGGCAACAATAATGCTATAATAAATGGGGGTGGCATTGTTATCTGTTTATTGTTGTTGCTTAAAAATTAGTTTGATTGTATAAACATAAAAATAAAATTGTCTCATATGACCATACAAACAAGCTATAGAACAACAGACTTCTGTAAAAGCACAGTGATGATATATACAAAATATAAACCATCTACCTATACCATAAAAGAAAATGCTTCGGCTAAAATTACTATGGTAAAGCTTCAATCTTACCACAACTGAGACATCAGCAAGTGGGTCGCTTTAATATAGGGCACTAAATACTTATGGATCTAACATAAGGAACATAATTAAAGTACACAAAGAAATTCCAATCCTAAAACGACTACTGTTTTTATATCCTTTTGAAAACAAAACACTACTATGGTGATTTTTCTAGTTAGAAACAAAGCCAATTCGGAACTAAATTCTACATAACCACATATTTGTCTATTACTATTGACTATTGTATAAACAATTTCAATAAATAAATAGCCTACAAAATTGACTTTTCCATGATACCTTTCACTTGTATTGGCATACCAAAATAAATTCACTAGAACTTGTCGACCAAATCGTCATTCAAATGCAATTATTAAATAACTAAATTTAACAATTACTTTAATTTGCCTAGTTACATCTTCCTATCGTTACAAAATCCATCCTTACAACTTATTTAACATTATTTAGATATTTTTAAGAAATCCAACCATGAAATAACAACTAAATTACATTTATATTTTAGATTGCTATGGCAAAACCGCAGAAATTTGTATCTTATTTTAAAGATATCGTCTATAAAAAACAATCCCCACATTTAAATTTATGTCAAAATTGTGCCCAAGGAACTGCTGGACAACAATTCAATGAAAGATTTTAGCCACAAGCTAAATAATTTTACTACAGAAGAAGTTTTTAACGAATTCACTAAATCGTTAACTTGAAACATATTTTTTGTAATTAAAGATGCAGGTAAGGTAGCAAACATTTGCATACATCATCACAACCATGCACCTTATCTATTTTAGGTCATACATGCCTTGTAATAGCTTCAAATTTATTTCTATGTACAGAAATAACTAACGATGCCACATCGTTATTTCAATATTATATTAATTTGTAAAAATTATACTTGTAGTTATACTTACGAGGGTGGTCTGAAAAGTTTCCGACCTAACAATTGTAAGTCTACACACTGCTCCCAGCGGTGCTCACATCTCTTTAACCAGTCCAAATAGTACTCGGCGTTTTTCTCTGCAAAATAATTGTTTGCCTCCTCATTTGACGAAAATCTCTGTCCTCCGAGCGCAATTTTTAGATGAGGGAACAAAAGAAGTCGCTTGGGGCTAGATCTGGTGAGTAAGGAGGATGGTCAAGCAGTTCAAATCGTAATTCGTGGATTTTCGCCATGGCAACCGCAGAGGTGTGAGACGGCGCATTGTCTTGGTAAAACAGGATTTCCTTTTTCTGCAAATGTGACCGTTTTACCGCAATTTCTGCCGTCAGCTTGTCAAGTAATGATGCGTAGTATGCTCCTGTTTGAAGATAATCGATTAAGATAACTCCATGACTATCCCAAAAAAACAGAAGCCATCACTTTCCCAGCCCACATAACAGTTTTTGCTTTTTTTGGAGCCGATTCCCCTTCGCAGTCCACTGTTTTGACTGTATTTTTGTTTCGGGCGTATAATGGTATCCAAGTTTCATCTACAATAATTAATCGGCGCCAAAACTCTGATTTATTGCGCCGAAACTGCGCCAACAGACCGTTGGAAATGTTCATTCGAACACGTTTTTGGTCTAACGTGAGCAAACGCGGCAACCAACGCGCGGACAGCTTTCTCATGCCTAAATCTTGATTCAATATGTGACAAACGCGTTCTTTGGACATATTCATAGCCTCTGCTATCTCTCTCACTTTAATTCGACGGTCGTTTAGCACAATTTGGTGAACTTTAGCGATGTTATCGTCAGTGGTTGCAGTTTTTGGACGTCCCGAACGTTCATCGTCTCCCAAGCTGGTACGGCCACGTTTAAATTCAGCTGCCCAAAATTTCACTGTGGTAAATGATGGCGCAGAGTCCCCATACACAGAGTCCAACTCATCTTTGATTTGCGTAGGCGTATTGCCTTTCAAAAACAAATATTTAATGACAGCTCGATACTCGATTTTTTCCATTTTCACAAAAACACTCACATCGACTCACTCAAACGATTGCCAAATAACAACTGCCCGTCCAAAATGGCTGAAATTTTGGTGAGTACCTGTCAAAAGATGCGCAACTACATTCCCTAGCTTTTATTGACGAGTGCTGCCATCTTCACGTTAAGGTCGAAAACTTTTCAGACCATCCTCGTATACTTGTTAGATAAGCATCAAGTAATTGGGCAACATTTGTTAACAAAGTATTCTGGCGGGTCACAGAGATGGGTAGAATCTGCGTAATGAGTTTTTGCGTCAAATTAAAACAGTCAGTTATCCCTTAGTCTCTTTTGAATCCAGATATGGGCAAGAACAAATGAGACTGCTTTTTCCTGTCTAAGATATTCTAGATCAGGGGTGGGCAAACGGTCGATCGCGATCGACCGATCGATCGCGAACAGTTCGACAGTCGATCGCAGACATTTTAAATAATTTACTAGGTTAATTTCAAATCTTTTAATTTAAAATGTGTACTAAAAATTTAGCAGACGATGAAATATGAATTTAAAATTAAACATGAATTTTTAGCCCTTTGCAAACAAAATGAACAGTTTGCTGATTTCATATCATTTCATTGCATAATTCATAATAATGCCTTATGTGGAAAAATATTGGATGTTAATGATATTATGGATGTGGCAAATTGCTGATTCGATAAGAGCGCGAAGTTTAATGAGGCGTCTATTCCGTAGTCAACTTGAAGACAATGACTCGGAATATGAAGATTTACTTCTTTTTTGTCATGTTAGGTGGCTCAGCCGAGGAAGCTTTTTGGAAAGATTTCTAAATCTTTTGCCTGAAATTATTGCATTTTTGAACACATTGGGAGAAAAACATGAAAAATTGGAAGCATTTCTTATGGATTTTATGGGCCATTACAACTAGCTTAATTTACAATTACAAGGAAAAAATATTATTGATTTGTTCATTTCGGTAAATGCTTTTAAAGCAAAATTAAAATTTTTTGCTTCACAATTAAAAAAGCAAAATTTTAAATATTTTCCATATTTAGAAAAATATATTAAACTTACTGGTGAATAATATTCAAATGTTTTGTTCTGAACTGGAAAATTTTAATCAAGAATTTGAGAGACGATTTGCAAATCTCAATAATCTTCAACCAATTTTTGAATTTATTTCATTTCCATTTGGAGAATTCGATAACGAGGATATTTCATCAAATTTAGTTCATACTTTTCAATTGGATTCATCGGATCTAGATTTAGAAATTTCAACAATACAATCAGATATAATTCTGAAAGCACGTGCAAATGAAAATTATTTTTGGAATTTATTACCAGAAGAAAAATATCCATTATTGGTGGGAATGAGGATATTTGCATTTTTTGGTTCCACTTATCTATGTGAAGCAGCGTTTTCTCAAATGAAAAACATCAAATCGCAATTTACGAGTTCTCTGACTGATGACCACTTAATGGCATCTATTCGATTGTGCATCAGTGATTACAAACCTAACTTTACAAGACATGTTGATGAAATGGAATGTCACGCATCTGCATCAAAAAATTAATCCAAAATATTTATCAATAAAGTACATTGCACAAAATAGTAAATACAATGGGCCGTATTCACATCCCACTATTAAGTTAATAACATGTTTAATTACCATGGCGACCAGTTCTAACCTTTTTTCCACCTACTAGAATTAGGTAAAGCTATCTCTTTTTTTGTTGATCTTAATCATAACTTTAGTTAAATACAACTTTAATAGTGGCATGAGAATACGGCCCAATGTATTTAATATATTATTATCAATAAAGACCTTAATTAAATTTTTATTTGTTTTTAATTTAACCCACTTTTCGAAGTCGATCGCGTATAAATAAGAAAGATTAATGTCCATCATACCAGTATTAAGTTTGCCCACCCCTGTTCTAGCTCTACCTATTTGGAGCGGCCAGTATGGCGCAGGGACGATTAGATGCAGAGACGTTTGGGTACCGGCACAGTACGGCGTATAGATTATTTATGAGTATGTTCTGAGCATTTTCTATGCATGCTCTTAAACTATCATAACTGCATATGTATATGCCTTTATAAAACTTGGGCGTTGCCAATTTTAATAATTTCTTCTTACCTGCAGACTAAGTATGTAGAACCAGTTTTATTATAAAATGAAGCAAAAAAATCTATAAGGATATTTAGTCAAAAGCGTTTGTTTCTATTTATAGGACACTAAAATTTCTAGAAATCATTTAATTTTTTTAATGCATCCAAATCGGATGTATGAAGTACTTAATTCCCCAATAATTGTTTTATTTTTTATAATGTCTTTGCGGAGCGTAATGTAAACTAAATCTAACGGTTCAAGTGTTTTTTACGTTCCATAAATGCAAAAAATCAAGTTAGGAGTTAGAAATACTTTCAAAATATGTAATAATACTATATACTAACTACACGATACCTGAAAGTATACAGTACCGAGACAAATTAGTATGGACAATTTACAAAATTAATTTTTTTTTCAACTGTTTGGTTATACAAATGAAATCAATTACTTTAATTCTGTGTAACAGCAAATAAGCTGAAAAAAGATTTAAAAATACCATGACAGTTTATTTATATGTTATTTACGAATTTAATATTTTGTTGTACTTCCGTGCGCTGCAAGTACAGCCGCTACACGTCGTGGCATACTTTTGCAGGCAAGTTAGCCATTTTCTATGAAGCCCACACCTCTTGGAGTTTTACTCTATTAATCTAAGCTTCATTGTTATGACCTGTTTTGCCACGTCCTTTTTGAGTAACAACCACAACTTCTTAATAGGATTGAGATCGGGTGAATTGCCAACCAATGATAAAACGTGCAGCTTCTATTCCAACAAAACGTACAAAATTGTTTGATGTGAATGCTTCTCAAAAACAAACTCTATGACGGATTCATTGGATATCAACAGTCGATTTATATTCTTGTTGATAACCCAACCACATAAAAATATTTGGAGAAAAATTAATCTCATAGTGGCGATTCCGAAAACTTTTCAATCTATTCTCGTAATATCAAAACAATTATAAATAAAAACTTCTCTGCATGCATGTAAATTAATTTCTTAAACCCAAATTTCCCTACAATCCAACACCACTTCAAATTTTATTGTATCATACATCGGAGACACCTAAGATTTTACTTCCTGATTTGATGTTATACTCACTGTTGAATATTCTCAATTTGACATTAATTAGTTAAATTCCACTACTTTGGGTAAAGAACCTAATTGTAAACCTCTACAGTGCTCGGGACTCGACAGGTTTCAAGTACTTTTAATTCAATTCTAAATGTAATTTGATCGTTCTTCAACCCCATGCATTACTCATTCGTATGCAGTCAGAGTTATTATTATTCAACCAGTGAGTTAAATACAACCTACAAAATATTTTTTATTTAATTTGATTAGCCGTTTTTTATATCAATTTGGTGGTTGCCTAATAAAAATTATACTCATTTTATAGGCTACAAAAACAAAATATAATTCATAAAACTGGACAACGTATGTACCACTAATACCTCTCTTTCTTTCTAACACGTCAATATATATCGTAAAGTATGGTAATTTGGTAATACCTATAGGTTATTGAGAGCAATTGTGGCTCGGTTAGTTGCGTGCGGGACTACCGACCAAGTGATCCGGGTTCGAACCCCGGCCCATATATCACCGGATTTTTAAAAATCGCATCTCCCTCGGAAGGCAATGGCAGACCACCGAGGTATACTTTGGCCAAGAAATTTCCCTAAAAATTAATAAAAAACCCAAGTACCATGTACTTGGGGTGGTTCGGAGTCCACCTTAAGCTGTAGGTCCCCTATACTAGTGATCACTGAACACGCACAACACAAGTATAGGAGAGAAACGCCAACTCTCTGCAACAGAGTACGGCACGCAGAAGAAGATTCTAAATTATTTGGCAATATCACCATATTACCTTACCCCTTTAACTTACCTTAGCAGTAAATTAATATCAATGCTTTCCTAAGATTTTAACTTCGCAGTTGCATTTACTCATAGAATTTTACTTGAAGACATATTTAATATAAAGTAAAATAAATAAAACTGTTTAGTTATTAATCGGTTTTATTTATTTCATGATTATGGAATTTCACCAAATAAGGCTAAAACAAGTGCTTGAATAAAATAAAAGTCAAATACAGAATCAGTTAGTTATTTTTAGAAACACATCTCTTTACTTTAGAGCAATATACTTTTATAAATAATTAAAGCTCCTTTAATAAACACAGGAGATAGGATAATCCGGATTATCCCTGGAGGAAGCAGAGTGTGACGCAATGCACACGAATCCAGCATCTAGTATTTCGAAATGCAGGAGGATTCTAATAAGAGAAACAGGTTGCTTTAAGATACATATATAGTGTGTATTCACAGGCAATAACAACAACAAATGAAAATTATTTAAAATATTGCATTAAAGATTTTCTAAATTGTTATTATAAATAGGCATAATGATAAACTGTTAAACTCAAAACATTGTTATAATAACGAATAATTTTTGTTAATTTTGTTCTGAAGAAACACTTAGTCCAAGATAATGTGAAAAACTTGAAAGGATAACGGTTTGTCTAGCTTAAAGATTTGGCTTTCGATATTATAATAAATTTTAATCTTTACGAGATTGCACAGAGCCAAGGTAATTGTAAAAAAATTGGTCGAGTGATAGCATTAGGAAAAATTGGAAAACTACGTTATCGATGGGTAGGAAATACGACCATAATTTTTTGATCACTTTACGTCAAAATATCAAACCTGTTATATACATTATGTTATGTACACTGTACAAGCTTCATACAGCTTTTATTTTAAGAAATATAAAAACTATTAATTACAACAGCTTCAGGACTTTTCCGAACCGCCATTTTCACAAAATAACGAAAAATTGACCACAATTTTTTAAATGGAACACTCTCTATTATTCTATTTTGTTTAAACTCTGAATTCTTCCCGAATTTTAAAAACATAGATTGTCACCTGTTTTTACACCTGTTATTTTAGCCGTTTGTCCGATAACTACCACAATTTTATATCTGTTTATATACAGTGAGTCCGAAAAATATGGAATATGCTGTACACCTCAATAAATACCCATTTTATCGAAAAATGTTTCAAATAAAAGTTGTTTAGTATTTAAATCTCCATTGCAAAAGAGTATTTAATGTGTAACTTTTTGAGTTATCAACCTCCGTGAACATTTCTTTAATTTATGATAACCCTACCCGACAAAAAAGTTTTTTTTCCTACCTCCGAAACAAATTTAAGTGATTTTTAGGTAAAATAATGTGCTGGTTCCGAAAATGTTAACATTATTTTTTAATTACGTCCAGATATAAAGATATAATGGAATTTCTATTATCATAAAACTAATGCGATTTAGAATTACTAATCATAATTAGTAATGCTAAGTCGTATTAGTTTTAAATCTTTTTTTGTTTGTAATGAAAAAGAAAAGAAGATTTTTATACATTGTTAATGTGTTGTTTTCATAATACTCACTGTTTTTTAAGTGAGTTTTAGATTCCTTCTTCTTGTACACAGTTTTATTTTTTTATAAGAAACCAGCAATAGTCCCCCATCATCGCTGGGTTTATATGGCCTTGGTCTCTTTTCCATAGTTAGCATGTCTTGATGGAATCTCTCCCCTTGCTCATCGATAGCTCCTTCCATGTTGGAAGGAAACAAATTCATGTGGGAATGAGAAAAGTGAATCTTCAGAGACATCCGGCATCCCATATCTTTATAATTCTGCAGAAATTCTTTCACTATGGACTATGGGTAATTTTCATCTTTATTGTTCCCCAGATCTGAAATCCAAAAATCTTCATGCAGCCAGTTCTTTTTCCTGAAACATTATTTCGAAACCACCATCTTTCAACAGTTTTCTTATCTGAGGCCCAACGAAAACTTCCCTCCCTCCTTCAACTTGGCATCTGATATATCGTAAAAACCTCCCTTAAGTAATCAAAACTATTGCCTTGTTTATCTAGTGCTTTCACGACGTTCTTGATTAAGCCAAGCTTTATATAATGGAGGGAGAAGAACCTTATTCTGACATATGGCATATTTTACATTACACTTTTGTGGTACATATTCCTCCTACTCTTGCCATTTTTACACATTATAATGTTTTGCTGCGTCCCGGCTGTCCCAAAGGCAAGGACAAAGTATAATTGTTGTGTAACCTCTTCGAATACCAATGAGTAACGCAATTACCTTTAAATCAACGTAGATACTCCTCTGGAAGTCGGGGTACATTTTACGGTAAGTATGTCGGACATACTTTCATAAGTTTCTTTTAGTCCAACTGCATGGAACACAGAAACCCATGTTCCTTTCCATTGTGGAGTAACATTGCCTTTAAAGTGATTTTAGATGAATCTATGAACAAACGACAACTACCGGGATCGTACAATATAGTACTTTAGCGTATTATTTACATTTTAAAAGTACATAATACCGGTAGACCCAATTATAGTATGAATACTATAATTATAATACGGTTGGCAGCGCTGAGTTACACAATTACAGCAATCATGTTTATACAAGTATGCGCAAGCTTACATGCAGAATTCCTATAAGAACAAGAAATTGTGACATCATAAAGAATTTTAAATATCAGATTGGTTTTTTACATTTAAAATACTTCGGAAAAATCTTATGTAGTATCGGAGGTAAAACTCGTATTAGGTAATGTAATTAATACTTTTTTACCCTAATAATAATAGAAAAACTAATCGTTTCCTCTGCAGCGAGTACAATAAATATTATATAAATCCTTTGTGAATTTTGAATTTCACTAAAATTCCTTGGCTTTGACTCTGTGTTTTAAGTTTTAACGTTTTTAAATGTTAAAGTCAATGACAGTTTTTTCCTTTATAATTAAAAAACAAATAAAATTAATGAAACTAGAATTTGCCGATCTTTGTGAATCCAATCGAAACAGGTATAACGTCGAAATTCACAACCCATTGTTTGTTTGATGGTCACTGTTTAAAACCAAGCTTCTCCGTAGTTTGGTTGTCACTGGTTTTCCCTTTCCTTGGTTTATCGCAAAGTCATACCTGCGCGGTTAAGCGCTCTCTCGATAGTGCCGTTGATAGAACAAAATGGCTGGTTTTGGTACTGGTAGTTGAATGTGCGAGATATATTAGGAAATTGGTTTTAAATATTAATTCGCTTTAGCGGAATAAATCTCGCATTCAACAGAATGATCGCTTGATTAGTTATATGCGATCATTCGTCAAATTAGACGGATTAAGTTCTGGTGCTAACCATTTTAGGTAATATTATTTCCCTAGCCTTCACCTTGAGGGAATTGTATTGTAAAAGACCTTTCAGTTTATAGAAAGGTCTTTTTGTCGTTTGGGTTTTGTTGCTCGTTGTTCTTTTATTCTTGTTCCTGCCTCTCTGATCGTGGGTTCTTTAGAAGGTCCTTCCCCTTTGGGTCCGTACCTACATCAATACATGTACCGGATCAGAACAAAACAACAGATATCGAAGGGTGAAGCGAAAACCCCTAAGCAAGGCTTTAAATAAAACAGCCGTGGGTCTTCGAATGGTGGGATGTTTGTGAAAATTTGTATGTATTCTGTGTCATTTTATTTATGTATATATATATATATATATATATATATATATATATATATATATATATATATATATATAGACTTATAAAATGACTTATACGCACCCAAACGACATATGAAATATACAAAGTGGCACCCGAATTTTTCAATGCGGCACCCGTTTTGGGTGCCATAGTGTTTTATACCTTTTTCTACGGTTTCGGCATGTACAAGTTGTGAAACGCCTAGAAACGAATTTTTGTGTGGGTGCCTTAAGGACGTTATATACCGAGTGATATACAAAAAAGTTCAGCGTATCACCACGAGTGGGGCTGCAGTCGATTTCTGTATATACAGGAGTATATGCCGCCTCGCAGTACTGGCACCCATCATAATTATTGTTCTACTGGCACCCATACCACATGTTTTACCGGCAACATCGCAGTACTACGCATTTTGCTTCTGAAAAGATTAATTATAAAGCATTTCGTTAGGAAAGACTATTAAACTCAATTTACCCCTCTATAAAACCATGAAGGTATAATCGATTGGGAACAATTCATATTTAGTTTTAAATTGATTTATTACGAGTCCTCTCATACGAATTTCATAAAAAGTTGGTCGACTGGGGACTTTGAATTATATGGAATTTGATTACCTATATTGATTACCCACAGTGTTAATGTTAAATTACCCTTATTTTTAAAAATACTATTATTATTGATAATAATAATTAATATTATTACTGATTGAATTCCTTTTTCTTCCTATGTGAGGCGTATTAATAAACTTTGATTAATTTCTTGAGGAATATTTCACATTTCTTAAACTGCATACACAATTTAAAAGAAAACAGCATAATCAACCTTTACATTCTACAATGAACGATAAAAACAATCTAAATAATCTGTGGGTCTTTGGCTTACGAAACGCTGTTAATTAACGCAGGATAGTTATTAAGCGTTTGAATTCTTGTTAATCCCTTTTTAAATTAACTTTATAAAAGGAACAGAATGGTATTTTATCAAAATTACCTTTTTAATGACAAAACTATACATAATAAAAATAGTTATTAAGATAATGGTTGCAACAAACGCATAGTTATTGGTTTTGAAATAAACTGTCGGTCCGTTGCCTGTTGGTCACCTGCCGCCGGCTAGCAGTATAGTGTGAATGAGTATCATGTTTTTTCGGTCCGGTGGCTGTTGGTAGCTTGCCGTATAGTGAGAATCTACTTTTAGGCGCGAAATATATCACTTTCATAAAATGTTCGGGGAGGTACAGGTATTGAACTTGAACTAGCTGTACTATTTTATGTTCTTAGTTCTTAAATTAAAAAGATTTCCTTCCGCAAATTCATGTTGAAGAACTAAAGTATGGGTATCTAGTTGTCCAGATACTTACTGTTAGAATTACGGGTCAGTGCAACTACAAAAAGTGTTCGGACGTCTTAGGTACCTGCTACCTACAGTGACTCAAATAGACAGTGGCGACACGAGGCGCGTTGGCTCCTCCCATCCGCCATGAGGTGTCGAAGTTTGAATCTGTGTACATTTAAATATCAAACAAAATTATGTTCAATGCGTTTAATTTAATAGATTTTATTGAATAAATTGTTTCCAGCCGAGTTTTCTGTGACTGTTGAATAATGTACTTTATGCAAAACCGTATCGTTGAAGCAAAAAAGCCTTAAAAAATGTATATTAATCTTTATGAAGAAAGTAAGTAGGTACGTAACTTGGGGATTTTTGATTGGCATCTGAAATTACTAAGTAAACCAAAATCTAGAACTGTAACAATCTTTATTAGACACAACTTACAGTGAATGTGCCGCCAGAGATTTACTAGCATAACTTCTTTTGCTCTGCTTCTTAACTTTTTTTGACTGTATTTTTAATCGGAACATTAAAAACCTACTGATAATTTTATTTTTCAAATTGTGACAATTTGGGATTGAAATCTGAATCTCTTTTAGTTTATTAATATAAAATTCTTTTAGGTTAATATCTTTTGCTTTGGTTACTGCTGGTAAATATTGGCGGAAAATATTTTCCATTTCTAAAAAATAGCAAAATGTTGTCTCATTACAGAAAAAAAGAGAATTTTCTCTAAACCTTTTTGTTAAAGCAAATTTGCTAAAACTTGTATATATAGGTATTTTTGAACCTACAGCGCCTATACATGATTCGCAAGACTTCGAAGTTTTAAAAAATTGGCAACATTTTATAAACTAAAGATAACAATGGAACAAATTTTATTACAATTTTATTTCGTTTTTTGTACATAATAATATGTAGTATGTAGGTATATATGTATTTCTACACTTTATTAATTTAAGTGAAATCCATTTGTTAGTACTAGTGCTTTACTACTCAATTTTTTGATATAAAAACGATTCTTTGATTAAATTTTAAGGTTAAGTTCGATCAACTTTTTGCAACAGCATTTGCTCTATTTTCGTTAAATGAATACTCAATAATAAATAATAATGTAATTGTTATACAATATATATACTTCCAAAGGTTGTTAAAATTGCCCTTAAAATAAGATGCTACTTGTTCTCAAGAAGGTTTGGAAGTTTGAATAGATACATACCTGGATTTCACACGATTCTTATGTTATAAAACACTTCAACACGAACACTTAAATGTCAGTATAAACGAAGAATAGTCTAAAAACAAATAAAAATACACAAAAGGTCACAATTCTTTTAAAAACTGCACACTTTCAATACAAACTTAATGGAAAACGAAGACAAGGTCGACACATTCTACCACGTGATTCTCTCGGCCAATAAAAAGTGAGACACTCTCGTGTCGCCACTGTCTATTTGAGTCACTGTACTGCTACCCATGCTATATTATTACCCTTGTTTATGATTCCAAATATTCTTGGTTTAGGTCTGTTTTAAAAGTTGAATATCTCGTTGAAAGTTGTATTCTGAAATTTTGCTAGAACTACATAGTAGTAGTTGTATATTTTATTTCTTCTTCTATGTTATTGGCCGTAATAATAAAAATAATAACATTCAAAGGCTACGCATCGGTAAAACGCTCAAAAATAACGTTGCACATATTCATTCATATGATTTTTCAAATCAAATTTTGTAATTGTTACTTTATTTTCTACATAACCATACATTAAAACTTACTTTTAAAATACATAGGTACTTAAAATCTCTTGTATATGACATTTCAACTTTTCCACATTAACACTTATAATCATCAAAGAACGATTCTTTTTGTAAATGTTGAAATGTGATATAGGTAGTATTACGTGTTACAATGCGCAGATTTTTACAGCTTTACATCCGTCTATATATTCTTAACACTTTACGAACAGTTTTTTTGTATTTGCAAGTCGAAATTGTAGTCTAAATCAATTATGTTTTATATGAAGTGACTATGTGCCCCAACAATGAATTCAGTAACGCCCTTAATGTAAGAAATTTTAATAACATATTAAATACTTATGGAAAAACACTTACTGGACTATTTAATCTCGATGTCTGAATACGTATACTTCGAGTATAAAGTAGATAAATGCCTTCATCCAATACTTAAGGAAGATCTCTATCACCTATCATTAGGTATTTCTATAAGAAACAATAGAACAATACTCAAAAAGCATTCATTTCTAAATCCTTACCTATTGGCAAATTTAATTTTAATAGATGTAACTTTGTTCGTCTATATACCTAAAATGAAATAAATATCATAAGCTGGGACAATGTAGCTGTTTTTTATAATAATTTAAAATTAAATTAAACCAAAATATCGTAACCATAAAAATATATATGCAGTATGGTTTAATTCCACAAAATTCCAAAAAGAAATAAAACAAGGTTTAGAAAACTGCAATATCTGCTTTTCAGAATTAGAAAAGCAACAAATCATTAATAAAAACCCACAAATACCTAAACTGTATGGATTAGTGAAGACCCACAAACAGAATATGCCAATAAGACCAGTTGTATCATACATCAATGCACCTAATCACATTTTATCCAAAAAACTGAACCAGATTATTAACACGATAGGTTACAAATCGAAATACTCTGTTAGAAATTCATTAGAATTAGTAGATAAGCTGCAAAACATACATCTTCCACCACATTCAAAACTTGTTAGTTTTGATATTTGCAACATGTTCTCCAGAATACCACCACAAGAATGTATTCCTTTATTAGATAGTTTCTTGATCAATAGTAATATAGAATTAGTTAAAAGGTTAGAGTTAATTCAATTATTTGACCTTTGTATAAGTCAAAATTATTTCACTTTTAATAACATAATTTATTTACAAAAGGATGGTTTACCTATGGGTAATTCTCTAAGTCCTCTATTAGCTAACATATTTATGGACAAGTTTGAAGATCGAATATTTGAATTAAACCTCTCTAAACACATTATCTTCTGGTTTCGTTATGTTGATGACATTTTAGCTTGTTTTGACAGTTCTTTTGAGGTTATCAATGAATTTTTAATTCTTATAAACAATATCCATCCTAATATAAAATTTACACTAGAAACAGAACAAAACAGGGCTATAAACTTTCTAGACTTAAATATCAAGATTAACGCAGACAATCTTTTTGAATTTTCCATATACAGAAAACCAACACAAACAGACATAACAATACCAAATGAATCTTGTCACCACAATACACATAAAATAGCAGCATACAGATCATTAGTACACAGAGCTTTAACTATTCCACTAACAAAATCAGATTTTAGCAAAGAGATATCAACCATTAAACAACTAGCACATGCAAATCATTATAATCCGAACATGATTGACACTTTAATTAAACAAAAAGATTATAGGTTAGCTATCAAAAGAATATATCCCATTGACAATAAAACAGAAGACACAAATTACATATCTATACCATATTTTGGCAAAATATCAGAAAAAATTGCACATATACTAATAAAAACCAACAATTATAAAATAACATTTAAAACCAACACTAACACTTTTTCATTTTTATTTAATGCTAAAGACAGAACACATGATATCATGAAATCGGGCATTTACCGTTTAAATTGTTCTTTTTGTAGTTCGGTATATATTGGACAAACACTTCGAAATTTTGACATAAGATATAAAGAACACGTACGTCATTACAAAAATAAACATCCTGAAAAATCGAATTACGCCAAACACCTTTTAGAACAAAATCACACAATGACTCCTCAAAATAATATTAAATTCCTACATTTTTGTAATAACAAACGCAAATTAGACATTTTAGAAGCCTTTGAGATATACAAACACAAACTCAGGGTACCTTTAATGAATGAACAACTTGAGCTCAGTAATTCTCCGTTACTGGAAGTATTAGATGTTTAATTATGATTTTTATTATTAATTTTTATTATTATTATTATTATTTTATCTAGTTACCTATTTTGTATCTACCTTAGCGACGTGTTTGTTTATAATTATATTACCTTTGATAATGATAGCATAGCTGTCGAAACAATATTGTCAGGTATATTTTAATAAAACTGTGAAACTTTTAATAATCTTTATTTATTTCATGAATATTGTATAAGGGTTTTAGATAGCATTTTATTCACGCAAGAATGTTTAAACGCGAGAGCTTGCTCGAGCGTTTAATTTTCTTAAGTGAATAAAATGCATCTAAAACCCGTATGCAATACAATGTTTTATCCACAATCACACTAATTTAGAATCAGAATTGCCGAATTTTATCACTTATAATTACACGAGAGCTTTTTTTTGTCGAAGTAAACTTGACATTTCAATGAGAATTTTGTTGCCTGGCAATTTAACGAAAAAAACTGCCTCTGAAAAAATTACGAGTCCGTAGGACGAGTAATTGTTTCTGGCAGTTTTTTGAGTTAAATTGCCTAAAGGCAACAAAATTCGAATTATAAATGTCAAGTTTACTTCGACCCAAAAAAAAAGCTTGAGTGTAATTCGGTAAGACAATTTAATGAATACGTAAATCACCAAATTAACAAATAAGGTATAAATTAGTTTATTTAATTTAACGGAAAAGTACAATTGTTAAAAACACAATTCTTATAAACAACTTGATTTTCAGAACTTTCGTTTTTTTTGTTAATAGTTTGCTGCATGCTGGTATTTTGAGCGGTGGTAGTAACTGTTTCCTGGATGGTAGTACGAATGGAACCAATGATTTCTCTATGATGTTCTTGATCTAACTGAAGGTACGGTTTTAATGACGATGGGTTGCTATGACCCGTAATTTTCACAAATTTTTGTTCACCTACACCACTCCTGGACAATTCAGTTACGGCGGCAGCTCGATTAGAATGGTTTGTAATTTTCACCCCCTTGACATCAAGTCCAATATTTTTCGCTGAAGATTTGGTCCATTTAGAGATTTCATTTGTCCCAATAGGAGAATTCTTATACCATCCTTTCGAATTTGTTTTTTGCCAGAAAGGATTTGGAGTTAAAAAAAAATTTCACATGTGATATGGTTTCCCCCTCTTCCCATAATTTGTTTAAACAATCTTACTGGACATACACTTTCTTCTTCAGTGTTTGCAACCAACCATTTACTGTCGGCTAACTTCTAATTTCCTCCTTGTGCTGTCTTTGAAAACACTGGGTTATATTCAACTCTTCCGGTCTCTCGTCCACTGTTGTCTGTCTCGATTTTAAAATAAAATACCTTACAATTTTCTGCTTCTCCACCTCTCCAAGCTAATTCATAGGCAGCAATGTGATAGAATTTTCTTTGGAGGCCTACAGGTTCTTCTTCACTCCAGGACAGTGCCATTTCAAAAATTTCTTGTTTTGTGAGAGCTTTAGAACTCACCTTTCTTTTTTCTGGTATTGCTTGTAAAATTTTGCGTTTTGTGTCGCGGGCGTTTCTCGCTTTCTTAAACTGTATGTCCGTGAACGGATTAAAAACCCGTTTATAATCATTAAAGTACTTCTCCTGCAAAATTTTTGCTGAAGTGTTCCAAATCGTCTTGACTGTACTCTCTTTATAATCTTCTCCATTGTTCTTCTTCATGTTAAATGCCCAGTCACATAAAATAGAAGCTAACTTTTCAGTGGACGTTTCTTCAACGAGTTCATATTTTTTTTCCTCACAAAACAGCGTAAATTGTCGCCAAATTGACGTTGTTGAATTCACAGTATTGCGAGGCACATTATTGTTGATGGCTTTTTCAATTTCTCCACTCGAAGACTCTCCAAATCGCAACATTTTCACAGATTAGATACTTTTCTGACAACGCAAGATTGAGAAAAATTTGTTTACAATTTTGGTTGTTATGCAAGGGTTGCTAGAGACCGATGATGCAGACCTACTAGAATCAGACGCTTTCAAAAGTTAGGTTCCGTTTTGTCGCTGGAAAAGTTTGGGCAAACTTATTTCGCTGTCATAATGACAAAAACACCGCAGCTTATGAGATTTTTTGTGTATGAATTAAATTGTCAAAAAATTATTTGACATTTTACTGCGACGGCGGATGTTACCTTGAAAATCATTACTCAAGTTCCATTTGTCGTAGTACCTTTGCTTTACTGGTTGCTAGTGTGTTCAACAATCATTATAATTCCATGTGTTTTATGTATAGAAACCCTAGAGTTTTATAAACCACATTATACGTTGGCAAGGAGTTCAATTATTACCTTATTATATAGTGATTGTGGATAAAAATATTTATACTTGTTTATAGTTTACATGTTCTTTTTAATGCCTATTCTTGCAGGTTTTGAACCATTCCTTGGAATCTATTTTGATTGATATTTTTGTTTATATCGTTATTTCACGTAGAATGTACATTAGCGCTCATTAGATAAGTTTTGATATTGCAGATTGTTAGTGGAAATTACTGATGTTGGATTATTTACAAAATTGAAAATATGCTTTCAAAATGTGATTAATGTTACTCAAACTCAATACCCAACATGCACTTTCGTTCTCTGCTGCCTGTAGGAATACCATTGATTAAGATCTGAGGCAAGATTAAAATACACAATAGTCCTTTCTACTCACGCTGAATCGTTGAGTCTTTTATCTCACTATTTATACCCTCTAATAGTTAGTAGTGTATACGTATTTGAATTTTTTGTTTATAGGCAAACTACTGCTGGACAATTTATAGGTTCAAACAATGAAACAGTGTATAATATTGATTCAATTTAGATAATACGTGTGCACCTATGTTTTAAGAATTTAAACAGGAAATAAAGATAACAACAAAACATCTAATTTTATTTTACAAACTAATGCAAAATATTTAATGTTACCATGTAACTTGTTATGTGTTTTTAAGTCATTAAATCAAAAGCAGGTTTTAGTTAGCAGTTCTATACTTTAATTTCAATATAATAGCAAATAATATTGTTGTTACAAAAAACACATTATTTATTTTGTTTTTATAACACTCGATTCTGAGTTTTCTAAAAAAATATGTGCCATTTATTTCAATTAAAATAATTAAAACTTTAAATTATTAAAACTTTTATCCCTAGATGAAAACATTCCTAATTACCTAATTCCTGATTTGCAAAAGTCAAAGAAACTTCATTAAACATAGATGAAATATAACTATACCTACATATATACAAATATTACGTTACGGACATTTAATAAAACTTGGCTGGTTTTAAAATATATATTGAAGTAGCTTTAAACAAAATCATGGGCAAACATATTAAGAAATGCCAAAATGTGCAACTAAAAGTAACAAAGCAATAAAACAATAAAATTTTATTACCGATCGGTAAACAAATCTGTAAATATCGGTATTATTAGGTTCTGCGAAAAAGATTTTTGCTTTCATGAGGATGCATAAACAGAAATATTAAGAACTTCAACATCTACTTATTTTAATAACCGTTAATTTGCTTTTGTTGGATAGTCATTGACATAAAATAAAGCTAAGCAAAATATCTTCAAATGTTTAGAATTCTTTGTTTTTGATTTATATTTATAATTAACTGAATTGAGAATAGTTTGTTGTTTTGAGTAAAATTAAATGATTTTTAAAGCTGCCTTTATTAATTAGTAGTGCACAATGTTTGCTTATGATGTTCACAACTATGGAGTATATTCTAATCTCAGTTATTTTATTGTTAATATGTCAATAATATAAAGTCTTATTAATGTAAGCTCCAAAATATGAAATAAATTATATTAATCATGCAATAATGGCAATTGCACTAGATGTTTGATTATATCATGCAATGACTAGAAAGTTTACACATTTTCCCTTAATCTCCGTCAGTATTCCATAATTCACGAAGATTGGAAAGGTTTATTATAACATCTAAAAGTATTTGTAGTTAGACTTTAGGCAAGGCAAATGCAACAATCCGAGGTAAACAATAAAAAGTTAAAAACTGGCATCCAAAACTGTAAGGTGAATTATTCAAAAATTTTGCATAAGCTTCCATACTGTATATAAATAATAAAGCAAAAGGTAAACAGGCACCCATAAATATGGCATCACTGGAGTGGTGCCACTTGGTCGAAGTTTATATAATTATTATACAAATGGGTGCCAGTTAACCAGTTAGTATGTTGGGTGCGAGTTTAACATTATATATCTTTTAGACAGTATAAAAGAATATTGCAGTTTTTCAACTTACTTTTTCTTTACTACTTGCGATGAGTCAATTGGTGTAAAATATACACCATTATCTCAACTCTATCAAGTGGGTGCTACTTTGCCGGAATATGTGTTGGGTGCTACACTGATAGCTTGACACGTATATATATATATATATATATATATATATATATATATATATATATATATATATATATATATATATATATATATATATATATATATATATATATATATATATATATATATATATATATATATATATTTATTTAATGTGTTTACAATTTCTTCATGCATGTTAATTTTAAGAACAACACGAGATCTCGAGTAGTGGAATTGTTGTAGGGTAGTTTTAAGTACAACCAACTGTGATACAAATCACCATTCACCGTTTTTTTTATTAAACATTAAAATTGCATTTAAATTTAACATTTAAAATCTGCACAATAGTTACAATTAAAATAAAGCCCTACTTAGAAAGTTTACATTTCACTACGTGTGTTTTATTTATTTATTATTTATTTATTTGTATGATTTTAATATTGCTTTCCAGTTCGTCATTTGTAAGTATATATGTACGGTACGACCAAAATTGTGGAAGTTGCCCATATTTTAGTAGAAGATCTATTTCTTCGTTTGTCTGATAAGCTTGAAGCTTTAGTAATAAGCATTGCTTTTAAACGAAGTGGCGCTTGTTTTTTAATCTTTTATATCTTGTATTACCCCGCCCCTCTCCGAATTATTGGGGGTTAGCCGGCAAAATACTAAAGCAGTGTTATTTAGATCAAGCTGATACTTCCAGCACAACTACATTTTGGTAGGTTAAGTATTTATTTATATAAAAATAGCCTTTGTGTTTCTGTAGGTTATACAGGCTCAGGGCGTTCGACTGTTCAAAACCTTTTAGATAAGTTATTATTTCATTTAGCATGGCTACTTCTATAAAATGCCTGTCCTTTCTATGTTACCTAGACAATATTGTTTAGGGGTTTTTTGATTGAATTTCCCTGCCTCTTAAATACTAATAATAATTGCTACTAACCATTACCTAGCGAACCAGAAGCTATGAAGCTTGTGCGGGAGAGAGAGGCGATTATTACTACTACGCAGGCCCAACGTGCGGTTGCAGCCGACTTAACATATGATATATATTATCTATTATTTCATATTCGGAAGACAACATATAGATGTCTCCACTTGTATTTGTTGCTATTTATTAATGTAAATTCGAAATTTACATATGAGATATGCAGGATTTCAGACAAAGTCTTCCCTACTGAAGACTCCGTGGTGAGGGCGAAACAATTATCTAGGTGTGTTTTGTTTTAAATTATTTTCAATTAATAGCTGAAATACCCAAAGAAGTTTATATATATATTTCACAATATTTCTACAAAATCTTTTAGATGCATTCTACAGAAATGGTTCTTATTTCACGAAATAGATTTTATGTAAAAAGGTTTGTGTAACGAGCGAAATTTGGGTATATTCATACCAAAGAGTGCAACGCGCAAGATGGTATGATCCACAAAATATGGCACCACATTGGATCTACGCACACCCATAGTGTGGTAGACTTTTTATCAAAGCCTTTTCGGAAAGTTTCTGGTAGGAAAGCATTAACAACAATTGTATTACAATTACTTCCGTTCAACCACAATTTGATCAAGCTATAGATTTTGAGAAAAGAGTGGTATCAGTGATAATGCTGTTACAACGGTAGCTACGTAGCCAATTGATAAATTCCTGCTGATTTCTTGATAATTTCCACACAAAATATAAGACTTTCTTATATGCTTTTCCTTGCGTGATTTAAGTTCCTAAAAGGTCTAAGGGGTCGTTCTTAAATTACGTAACGCATAATTAGAAGAAATTTGTTATCCCCTCCCCTTTGTAACGCCACTCTGAACCCTCCTTCAATAATCACCTAACGCTACTGTCACCCCCTCAATAATTTTAAAAAGCATGCAAACTCCGAAATCTCATGACGTCGACGAATGTGAAAGTCTCGAATACCGCTAAATTTAAAATATTATTTTATGAAATGATGGAATAACAGCAATAATGTAACGTAGAAAAATACTTAATTTGTCATATTATCGTTATTAATCAATTTACAGTTTAAAAATTAAAATTCTTTTCTTGAACAAAAAATTGTAAGAGTTAGGTAACTCTAAGCGTAGTACCTCCCACCTCTTGTAACTAAGAAAAAATTTAATAAAGTTATTTTTCTATATAAGACATATGTCATCATGTCATAGATTGTCATCGTACTAAACATGGCAAAACACCTAAAAAAAATTAAAAATTCTACTAGGTACTCCTAGCCCTCACAAAGAAGAGTTATAAGGTAAGTAATTATAAGGCGAGAAAGCAGAGAGTTAATTCTTCGTAGTTCCTAAACGCAGGTCTATAGTTGATATAGCAGCGTTCGTTTGTGGGTTTATATAATAGGATACAGGGCCGTAGCTAGAACGTTGATCTAGATAGGGCCAGACTCTTTCTAAGGGGGTTAACAAAAAATTATTAAATATTTTGTTATTTAGGATATCGTTTCTTTGGACATGTTATATTTGAATGAACAAATTGTTGCGGAGAGCATAGTCCCATTGTTAAAGAAATTTTATTTCTTTATTTTTTAATCATTTCATCAATTTTTGGTGTACAGACTACTTTTCATTTGTTGAAAAACAAATTTGTCAGTTTCAATCTTTCACTCGTTCTAGAGAGAGCGCAGTTGTGTCACAGGCCCCCGCTACCCCTCTGTAGCTACTGCCCTGGTAGGATATTTTTATTGTAATAGGTTTGCTATATTTTGATACTAATATGAAAATGCATTATCTATTGCGGGCTGTGTTAAAGTTCTGACGGTTATTTAATAGTATATTGTTTAATAAGCATGTAAGCTATATTATGTCGGGTTGTTGTTATGTTTAAGTTTAACGACAAAATAAGTTTTAAAAAGAGAGAAGTCGAAAATAAGAGTTTTTAATAATTTTTAATTTTTTTAGATGTTTTTTTTTTGTTTATAAATAATAGTACATAGCAACGAACAAACATATGTAATTATACATTTAACAGGTGTAAGTTACTACACTACTCTCCCTCATGAAAAAGTGAACGTAATAACCGATAATGTAACGATAAACGGATAACTGATAAATAATGTAATTAATTGACTGCAAAACTGACTGAATGTCGAGAATGACTAGCAAAATTGTCTGTTGGAAACATTTCTTCAAAGAAATATGCTGGTTTAACGTGATCAATGCTAATAGGAACTGCTTGTAAATTTCTTTTAATATAAATTACTTTTTTAGTTCGTTTTTCAACTTTAAAAGGTCCCTCATAAGGAGGAGTTAGGCTAGTTCGTCTAGTAGGTGTATGTCTAACAAATACATAATCGCATGTCTTAAGATCCTAAGGTACAAATCGTTTATCTTTACGATGCCTGGCAATCTCCGTAGGTTTTAAACGTGAAAACACTTCACGTATTTGAGCTAAAAGAGGAGAAACATTAATTAGAGTATCAGTAGTTGATACGAATAGTTCGCCAGGAAGACGCAACGGTTGGCCGTAAACTAATTTGGCAGAAGAACATCCTAAGTCTTCTTTGACAGCGTTGCGTAGACCTAATAAAATTATAGGAATTTCTTTAACCCAGCTGTTAGTGTTGCCTCTAGCCATCAATGTTGCTTTCAAACTTCGATGAAAACGTTCCACCATACCATTACTTTGTGGATGGTATGGTGTTGTATGTATTTGATGTGCACCTAAGAAGCTAAGTAGCTGTTTTGTCATTTTAGCTTCACGGCCTCCTTGGTCTGTAGTCACTGTCAATAGTACTCCAAAACGAGGGATATAATGATTGAATAGAGTTTGTGCAACATTATTATCGGGTGAAGCGATCAATAATTGTCAAAAGGTAACGATATCCCTTAGAAGGTTTTAAAGGGCCAACTAAATCTAAGTGAATATGTTCGAAACGGCCTTTTGTAGTATTAAAATTTGAAATAGGTGATTTCGTGTGTTTGTAAACTTTGGAAGTTTGACAACCTATGCAAGTTTTTGCCCACTGAGACACATCAGTGTTCATGTGTTGCCAGAAATATTTGCTGCCAATTAACTTTTACGTGAGGCTCGTATACCTGGATGGGAAATTCCATGTAATTTCTCGAAAACGTGGCGACGAAGCTCTTTAGGTACGTAAGGTCTTGAATTTGAATTTGAAGTTTCACAATATATTTTTAAGTTAGTAAATGGAATTTGGCATTCTTTTAATGAGAATTTAGACGATCCGTTATGATTATCAAGTAGTTCAACATCTTTTTGTTGTAGATCATGGGTACGTTCGGCATTCTGATCTAGAGTGATCTGTAGAGTCATTTAGCCACGTGGTTAGAGTAAATCGCACACAGACAAATATTCGAACGTGATCGATCGGGTTTTGGCAACATAACCTTAACAGCTAACTTTTATTGTTTTAAAATGAAAGCATTTTTGTTTCAATTTGGTCACAATATATTTTTTGATGATTCAAAAGATGAAGAAATGGATACTCATAAGTTATTACCAAAATGCGCTGATTATGTTGAAGAAGTTATACCAAGAATGGAGCATAATCAATTCAAACCGCATTTTCGAATAGATATTCAAACCTTTGAAAATTTAATGTATAAGATTAGTTCTGTTGTACCAGCGAAATTATGCAAACCAGGACAGCCAGAAATTACTTAGGAGAAACAGACATTATTAACAATTTGGTGTCTTGCAAATCCAGAATGTTTTAGGTAAGTCTAGAAAAAAAATCAACATTTATTATTTAAATATTGATTATAACCTGCTGTTTTTTTTATTTCTAATATTTAATGATTCTTTAGATCAGTGGCAGATCGGTTTGGTATATCCAAATCTACATGCTGGAGTAATCTGTATAAATGTTGCGAAAAGCTTCAGCAAGTTCAGGCACACTTTAAGATTATTAGCTGGCCAAATACTACAAGGGGAAGTGAAATGGTTTATGCTTTTGAACGCAAGTCACATTTTCCTGCTATTAAGTTAGCTTTACTTTAATTAAGGTTTATAATCGCTAATTACCGTAGGTATAATTGGTGCAATAGATGGCACACACATACCAATCCTGGAACCAAAAAATTCAGCAACATTCTACATATGCAGAAAAAATTTCCATTCTATTCTATTGCAAGGCACTTGTGATAACAATTTCTTGTTTACTGATGTCTACGCAAGTGAAGCTGGTTCTATCCACGACTCTCTTTTATTTAGGCGTTCCGATTTAAGCAGAAGAATAAGAAATGGAGAAATGTGTCCTTCTATGACAATTCATTTAGTGGAAGATTCAGCTTACACGTTGTCAGCAACTCTAATGACACCATTTAAAGATAATGGATATTTAACTGGAAGGCAACACAATTACAATATTTGCCTAAGCAAATGCCGTGTTACAATTGAAATGACTTATGCGTATTTAAAGGGGCGGTTAAAATTTCTAGATACTAGAAGGCTTGAGTTAGCATCTTTACTTATAGTTAGTGCATGTATTATGCATAATATATGTATTCTAGAGGGTGATACCTTTTTTGTTGATGGCCAACCTGAAATAGAAGTAAATAATGAGGGAGATGGTGAAGAAGTAGAAAGAACTGCGCTAGCAAACGAAATAATATAATGAATGCTCTTCCGATACAACAGATGATTTAATATTATATAATATAATAATAACGTAAATAATACAGAACTAGTGACTTACTTAGCATTTAAACTGAATGTATTACTGACGATAGAATAAAGGTAACCATTTTTTAAGAAATTCTGTTCAAATGTTATGTATTATAAATATTTTATTATATTATATTAAAAAGGGCATTTGATTGTTGAAGTATTTGTTTTCAAAAGCGGGATGTACCTTTACTGAAATGTTATTTGTCGTCAGTAGTACATAAAATATTACATGTAAATAAACTTTTCTTATTTTTGTTATTTACACTCTTAAATGTATTGCAGTTGCAAGTATCAATTTTCCCGTTTACTGAATTCATAGTTTTTAACTTACATTACTACTCACATGAAGAATTGCAATATATGCAATACATTTAAAGGTTTCCTGAAAAGACCATAAAGTACTCCTATGTAACAACAAAATTCTTAACTAAATAAACAACTACTTTCATAAGAAAAAAACGTTATTGAGTTACCATTGAAAAGTGACATTAATATACATAAGATGAAGCATATTACAGAAAGGTAGCTGATTTTTCAATGGTCGCCGCGAAATGTTTATTTTTTTATGTCGTAGTTATACACAGGTAACTTTTTACATAAATAAACATACACATCACAAATGAACATAAGTAAATATTTTTAATTAATACTGAATACTGCAATACCATACATATAATTCATTTGTTTCTTTTCAAATAAAGTTTATATTGTCTCTTTCCCATATTTTGTATTTTTTATTTCTATAAATTTTTCAAATAGGTCTAGAAAACGATCCTGACGTTGCAGTTTCTCCTTATGTCTTCGTTCTGTATCCGTAGACTTTACAACCCGTTTACGCTTTTGCATAAAGTTGCTTTCAAATTCTTCTTCATCTATGATTTCATCGTTTAGCTTATTTTCTTTATCAGACGATGATTGCGTATTAAAATTTACTATAAGTCCTTTAGCAGAGCTACATGTTGCCACCGGTAAAACTTCAGGGTTTTGTTTAAATATTTTCAATACATAAATAATACGGCCAATTAGTTATCCCTTTGCCTGTTTCACTGTTACTTTGCTTTATGCGTTTATACGTACGTTTTAAAGTTTTCCATTTTGTTTCCGCTTGGGGACCTGTGCATGGAACTAATGACTTGGAAGTTATTTCCAAACTATTTTTGCAAAAACATTTTTCTTGGTTGAATGTTTGAAATCTGCATCATATTTCTCCATCAAGGAAATGAGCAATAATGTGTCTTCGTGTAACCATATTTTTAAGCGTTGAGTATTTTGATCATCTTTAACATTCAGGGACTTTTCGGGGGTTATCGTTTGTGATATTAGATCGTTATGGTCAGGCTCGCAAATAGAAACTTGGTAAGCATGATTCCAGAATGAAGCTGCAAGAATGAAATAAAATTGGTTTTAATTAATGCTACATTTAATCTTATTTACCTTGCTGCTGATCGTTTTCCGTAAAATGTTCTTTTAAGTGCTGGCGTACTATAACCTCGTCTATATCAACAAAGTTGCAGTTTTGGCATTTAAACAGTATCGATGATGTAGTCATTATTAACTCACTTTAAAACTGGATTAACGATAATTACCGTGCAGATAATTTATAATACACAACAAATTAATATAATTTTTAATCAACAATTTGATAAGAGTTGGATTTTGACAGGCAGAGCAATAGAGTTAGATCTGTGTATCGAGAGCCATCAGAGTTTACTCTAGTGGACCTGCTCCATTCATGTAGAACACGCTAGAGTTAAGACTCGTGCAATAAAAGGACGCTCCGGAGTACAAAGCGTACTCTAGATCAGAATGCCGAACGTACCCCTTATAGGTTGGTAATATCTAAATGGAAATCTGACGTTTGAAGTGTATTAGAGCAAACGTCAGTGTGTGAGAGGGTATCAGCAACGACATTTAGTTTACCTTGTACAAATCTTATATCAGATGTAAACTGTAAAATGTATTCCATATGACGAATTTGACGAGGACTTCTTTCAGATTTGCAAGAAAGGGCTGTGATCAGAGGTTTGTGATCTGTAAATACTACAAAATCTCTACCTTCTAGCATATACCGGAAGTGTTTTATTGAAAGATAAATCGCTAACAACTCTCTATCAAAGGTAGAATAGCGTGTTTCAGCTGAGGTTAACTTTTTTGAGAAGAAAGCTAATGGTTTAAAGGAATTATTAGTGAAATGTTCAAGCGAAGCCCCTATTGCAGAATTTGAAGCATCTACTGTCAAATAAAGTTTGTCATTTCTATTAGGATGAGTTAATAATGTTACATCGACTAACATATCTTTAACTTTATAGAATGAGGTTTCACAGTCTGAGGTCCAATTAATGATGTTTTTGTTATTTTGTTGCTGTAAATGCGTAGTCAAATAAATAGGAATTAAAGTTTCTGCAAGGTTAGGTAAAAACCGATGATAATAATTTATCATTCCTACAAATCGTTGCAATTGCTTAGTGTTTGTGGTTTAGGAAACTCTTTTATTACTTGAATTCTTTCGTTTGATGGAGTAATGCCTTTGGAAGAGACAGTATGACTTAAGAAATTTACTTGCGAAACTCCGAATTGACATTTTGTCGGTTTAAGATTTATACCATAAGATTCTAATCGTTCAAATAAAAGTTGCAGATGCTGAACGTGCTCATATTTATCTTTACTAGCGACCAAGATATCATCCAAATAGGAAAACACAAAATCTAATCCATGCAATACTTCATTCATAAAACGCTGAAACGTTTGAGCTGCATTACGCAATCCAAAAAGCATTCTTGTAAATTCTAACAGGCCAAATGGAGTTAACACGGCAGTTTTGAAAATTCAAGTTTCTGCTACTGGTATCTGGTGGTATGCACGGACCAAATCGATTTTTGAGAAGATGGCGCAATTATATAAATGCAGATTAAAATCGTGAATATGAGGTAAAGGAAACCTATCGGGGATGGTTGTAGCATTAAGTAATCGATAATCACCACAAAGTCTCCAATCATTTGGTTCCTTTTTGGGGACCATATGTAAAGGAGACGACACAGATGACGATGAGAGTCGACAAATACCGAGTTGGAGCATATGATCGAATTCTAATTTTGCGATTTTTAGTTTGGTTGTATCGAGTCTGCGTGGCTTTGTATACGGAAATGAACCACTGGTTTCTATAGTATGTCGAATGCTATGTTTTATAGGAAAGGAAAAATTCGGTTCCGACGTTAAAGTAGGATACCTTTTAAGAAGTTCTAAATACTCATTTTCTACTGTAAATACTTTAGGTGTTGGAACATTTGACAATAAACTAACACCGTTAACACTCAAAGAAGTCTTAGTATTCACCAAACGTTTGTTTTTGAGATCTATAAGTAATTCGTATTTAGAAGAAAATCAGCTCCAATAATAGGTCTAGATACTGCGGCAACTGTAAAAATAAATGGAAAATTACGACGTGATCCTAAGTTTACGTTAAGAAACTTTTTTCCGTAAGTAGAAATGGAAGAGCCATTAACAGCTGACAGATAAGTGTTGGTGTCTTTTTTAAAATCCTTAAAAACATCCCTCGGGACAACCGAAATATCGGCCCCAGAATCAATTAGGAAGTTTAATTTGTTTTGACGATCAAAAATAAAGAGACGACGCTGATTTTTAAGACAACTATTACTGGTCGTCATAGTAACAGTTTTGTTCAGTTTTTTGACTGATTTATTGTGACAAGATGATTTAAAATGCACCATTGACCAGCACATTTATTAGCATTTTCTTTAAATTTTCGATGATAAAAGCAAATTGGAGAATTATTGTTAGAAGTAAACCTCTCTTTTGATCAGTTTTTGCTTCTATATCTTGCGCAGAAATTATTAGTAACGTAATCTCTATTTCAAGAACGTGAATCTCTTAAAGTCTCAATTTCTGATTGTATGCAATTAATTTTACTCTCAAGCGCTTGATGTTTCTGCATTAACACATCAATGGTTTGGGAACATTTAAGCGACAGATCTGAAAAAGATTTAAGAATATTTTGATCGAGTTGGGAAGCAGTAACGTTTTGGAGAGACGACGTAGAAGGAACATGTTTATATGATAATGTAGAAACTTCATGTAAAATTTCATCGATTCGAGTTTTACCGCAAGTAGTAAGAGCTACATTAATTATTTTTGGCAAATGACGTTTCCAAATTTTGATAAGTAACTCTGAACTTACTACTGACGAGTCCCCTACGAGAGCTGTCATATCTCTATAAAACTCTGAAGGCTTACGATTTCCCATTTCAATGCCAGATAATAAAACGTCCAATCGTTTCTCTTCACTGGCTGTAAGTCTTTGAATAAGCTTAGATTTTAAATGATTATATAAATCTGAATCAGGAGGATGTTCAATAACATCGTAAACCACAGAAATAATTTCTGGAGGAAGGCATGCAATTATGTAATCGTATTTTGTACGATCTGAATTAATTTTGCCTAACATAAATTGAGCTTCGGCTTGACGAAACCAAATTTCAGGTTTCGCAGCCCAAAATTGAGGTAATTTAATGTTGTAAGCTGAAACCTGAGTGTGAAAGTTATCACCAGCATTATCATTGGTTATGTCTCCAGAATCATTCATGGTTCAATAAGATTTTTTAACACTAAGAAAATGTAAAAAAATAGTTACATAAATTTATAATTAATTAACGAGGGTAATGGAGGTAGTGGGGTACTTACTTCAAAATAAAAAGGATATTATATAAAAATAAGTGTGTTATCTAATAATCAGGCGGTATTAATTAATAAATACTCCTATTAGAAACTAGAATGGTATCGTTCAGAATCCAGTTGTTGCACAAAAGGTTGAGTTGCTGGCTATTTATGATTGATCCAACTGATGAAATTTATTGACGGCTGTCAACTAAAAATAGGAATTGCTGGTTTGAGCGGTACTCCATTAAACTTGTAACATATCAATTGTATCCATGCTGGAAATGTTAAGTATTTCTTCTGTAGATCCGATGCGATATGCAAATCTTGATTTAGTTAATTGAATGCATTTTCTTCATAAGCACAATGTCTATTGAATGAATTTTCTTCAGTACCTCAATGTCTATACGTCCATCACGTCGGGGTCACCAAATTTTGTCGGGTTGTTGTTACGTTTAAGTTTAACGACAAAATAAGTTTTAAAATGAGAGAAGTCGAAAATAAGAGTTTTTAATAATTTTTAAGTTTTTTAGATGTTTATTTTTGTTTATAAATAATAGTACATAGCACCGAACAAACTTTTATTTCTTAATAAACACCTACATGGTGTTCGTGCAAACGAACAAACATATGTAATTATACATTTAACAGGTGTAAGTTACTACATATTACACAAGTATGAAGTTTATTACCCGAGTGTAATTAGGCATTATATGTACACACATGCAAAAACAATCCTCTTCGTACTGGAAGGTTTTGAGGTTTTCCATTTACATATACAGCTGATTTCAACTTAGTCTAGGACAGTCAGTATACCATAGTGTAAAGATTGCCTTTTCGCCTCGATGTTTAATAAATTTAATATAGTTACCTATGAAAATATAATTTAAAGCTGGATTCACACCTTGTTAAAAACGCGAGAAATACTTTCAAGACTTGTCCGAAATTTATTTGCAATTTAGTTGTCCCCAAACCCTTATAAGAAAATATTAGGCAAAATACTCTTATTAATGTTTGGCATTTAATGACATTTAAAAAAATAAAAATCATTATGTTTCTGATTTACTAAAATAATAATTGATAACTGTTTATTAGTTAGCTGCTTTTGATAGTGATTTATGTATTAAGGGCGTAAGAAGGCTTTTATGGTCGGAAGTGTTATTTCTAGAAAAAGTCTGTAGGGCCATAAAAGCCATGACGCCCGTTATACATACACTATTTTATGCACAGATTAAGTTTTTATCTCAAATCTATTATTGTGTAAAAAATATAATTAAATGAGTACGTATAGGTACATCAAGCCGTCAAGTTCTACAAAAAACAGCTCTGACATTTAATTGACGTTTCTTTATTGCCCGTCGAACCATAAAGAGGCTCTTGGGCCATACAGAGACGGTTATGTTTAGATGAGTCTAGCAATAATAGTCGAATTATAATGTATCTGTGCATAAATATTTGAATATAAATCATATTTTTACTTTATATTACCACTGATGATTTAATTCATGCCCTGCTTAGATATTCTGCTTTATTATTTAATTTATTATTATTTTCAGTATAATGTGAAAAGTATCATTTGTAATAGGGGGCGTACAAAAAATTTTAACTCACTCCAGCATATTAAATAATATTAACTTGGTTGTTACTGTGCAGTTAATAATGATATTTTAAAAGATCAAAATTGATTAGAAGCATATTACGTGTTATGAATTATGCATTTTTCTCACAATAAGTTTCTAGTTATCAAATCATACATATCTGAAAAATTACAGGTTGCAGGTTAAACATATTTTTTCAGGTATTCTCTTCTAGATTATCAAAAAAATATATTTACAGTAAAAACAAGTATGACAAACAATAATTAATGTTCAATTTTCCAGCTGCACGTGTAAATATCCAGTTCATGAATTTAAAATATTTCCAATTTGTAGTACGCAATTGTTTCATAGCTACTTGTTGCTTAAATAAAGACTCGGAGATTTTAACATGTTATTGATGTTTAACTTCAATTGCCGTAGAGCTGAAAGTATTACACAAACGAATTTAAACCTATCTCTGAAAAATATTTTTCCAGCATAATACAACGCTACATAAGAAAAGAAAAAAATGATTTTACATAATGTGATGCAACAGTTACAGCATCCTGAAAGAAAACGCCAGTAAAAAGTGAAATCTTCCGGCAACACTCAAACAACTTAGGAAGAAAAACTTAAGAAGTGCTCAAAATCTGAAGTGATTGTTGGAAAAAATGTAACGTTTTATTGAAGTTATTTGTAAAATTTGTCTACTTATTGAAGGCTATTGTTGTCAGTTTAGAAATTGAAATTTTAGACTATAAAATGTTTCTTTACTATTTAATATATTATTGTCCTAGTATTTAATAGTCCTTTACGATTTCAGTTCGAATTTTGAATTGAATTAGTTATTTTGAACACTTTTTAATTGAAATTTCGCGATAAAAATTTCGAATTGAAATTGCTTTCCAATTCATGATTAAATAACCGCATTCACTAACGCAGAAATGTTACCAATTTAACCTTAAACACTTGCATAAGCCCCTAGTATTAAATTTGTTGTCGCACAGAGAGAATTTGAAACAGGCGTAAGTTTTGGAGACCTCATTACACATTGTGACACCTGAGCCTTTTCCTTAAATTCACCGCCTAGACATTTATATTCATGTTTCTACTTGGTAGGGAATTGTTTAGGGAACCTAAATAAAATATTGCTCTTGTTCGTTTCCGGAAAAGTTTAATTTGTGTTTATTACAAAAGCAATAAACTAAGAAGACTTTCATTCGAAAAATAAGCATATAAGCACAACAACATGACAGTTGCAAAACAAGAGAATTCAAGAGGGGATGACTCACAGAGATTCGTAAAATAGATTGCATTCAGAGGGGCAAGTTATATTTATAATACTGATAACTAGGATGACCCCCGATCTCTGATTTATGAGTATCTAGGGACGCATCACATACTCTGAATCGTCCTTTATTTTATCTACAATTTATACTATATGCTATAAAAGTGAACTACCTTTTTATGTAGGTAAAGCACTTAAGAGAGTAGGAAACTCATACAAGCGATCACTTTTTCAAACACAAGGTAAAATAGAACACTGAAAAAACTCGTATCCCACGGGTTATTGATATTGTTAAATCTACATGTGTATTCCAAAAGTGTAAGAAAGTACACAGAGAAAAATGTATTTAAATCTCATCAACAATTGTGTGGTATTGTAAAACAAATTGGTCTTAAAAAAGTGACAGGGACAATTTGTGTAGAATTATAAAACAAGATTGTGTCATTTAGTTTGTCAAGATTTTTTAAATTATGTTTTCAATTTTTTGTAAGGATGTGTATAAACTCAAATATAACATTTTGTGGAAGTCAATAGTAATTTTGTAGAATCAAATGAATAGTTGTCTATAAGTTTCCATAACAAAATGTGTTACTTATTAAAACCGAATGTGTAATGTTGTTGCATACAATTTTATACAAAATTGTACAATTGTTGCGCTAGTTGTGCCACAATTGCTTAATAGTATTTAACACAATTACTTGTTCACATTTATACAAATTGTGCAATACTCTGGCACAAATATTCTATACAGAAGGTTAGGTATCACAAATAAAATATACATTTTTACATATATTAAAATATATGTAACTAATATGTATATCACTATACAATGTATAGTATATACAGGTATAACACTGAAATTTTCTTTTGCTGTCGCCTGTTTATATATAAATCTCGAATTTACATTAATAGCGACAATTACAAGTGGTGACATCTATAAGATGTCATCCATAAACTTTGCGAAACACAATAATTATTAGCAAGCAGTTTGAACACTGGATTATGGTTTCATTCAAACAAAATATTGTATTTTTCTAAACATTTTTTACAATTATACTTCAACATAATATACTAGCTTATCCTCTACAACATTGTTCCAAAGAATGCAGAACTAAATCTGACTGTGTTATATAATTGTCGTACGTTCCTGTTAGACAATTCAGTAACGAAAACCTACACAACGCTGGACAATACGATTCTACAATTATAATATAAATTTCTCCAACACCGTTTTGAACAATATTGTGTAAAGCTCTTATGAAGTATTTCTCTCTGTGTACTTGGGATTTAAAACACACAAAATGTGGAAAAATAACACGACCTAAATAACGTGGATATTAAATTATTTGAAGAAAGCAAAAATATCGTTTCTGTTTTAAAAAGTGCTTCATGGTATGGTTTTTCAATTAGAACAAAAGATCTAAACGCTAATAAGTTTTTTAAAATCAACAAGGAATGTACACGGGAATACATTTTGATCTTGATCACACAGAAAACAACTTAATCAGCTAATGTATACGTATATTGATTCAGACACTATAAATCTGTTGAATGCTTTTCAATTGAAAACAGAATTTACTCAACTGTTGGAAACCAAATACTTTATGGAAAGGCTTATTGTGAAAAACGCAAACCATAAAAGTGCAAATACATAATAACGTAGATTGTTGAAGTAATAACTAACAAGGTTTATGTTTTGGTTCAGAAATCTGCACTTCAAATTGCGACAGAAGGATGCAAAAATGATAGTTTCAGTCTCACTTACAAATAAATGCATTGTTGTTTATAGTCCAGTCAAAATAGACATATCTATAGCCATAATTCCGATGGAGCTGATTTGTTGTGTGGACCTTCATTTTATTGTTCTAAATGAAATGTCAAATGTCCTCATTGATCGGTCTGCTGCTAAAGATTTTACGCAAGGTCAAAGGTCATAAAAAACGGGTTTTTGCTCTCGTTGGCGGTTAGTTAAAACTCTTATTATTAAAAAATTTGTAGCTCATGTAATTTCCTACTAAAAAGGTCCAATGACTTTTTTTAGATTTACTGCAAACGAAGCAAACTTCTGCCATTTTTGCAAAATTTATTGAACTTCAGAAACTAAAATGAATCAATAAGCACTTCCGTTCACCGTAAATAATCGCTCAAAACTAACAGAAATTGTTTTGTTTTTAGTGTAAGTACAACGTGAAGTAGGCAGCTATACCCTGCTTCAGGTTGTAGCTTGTTGAAATCTATGCTTGGACAAAAGAGTGGCATCAATGAAGATGTAATAGATCCATCTTGTTTCTTGACGCAATCTGAGAATATACAGCAGCCAAGAGAAGACGAAGAATATATAAATGTAGAAATGGAATCTGAACAAGATGAATTGCTTGTTTCAACACAATATGTAAACTTATACCGTGGTATCCCCCACTGGGGATACCACGCATCCGAGACTCTATCTCGAAGGTAGTGTGGAAAGGAGTGCATTTCTTCAAAAATATGAAAGTTACAGTGTATGCGTTTCTATTTCTAGGAACCGGTTACTCCTATGGATAAAGTCATTGGACCATTTTTGAGAAAAATTACATAAGCTTGACCTTGCGTATCTTTTTGGATTTTGTGCCCGTTGGCACTTTTGCTGTACGCTTTAAGGACTGTTAAATTTCCTTTCCTTTTTTTAATTAATTCAGTGTTATGTTGGTTGGCGATTTGGATAATCACCAGATCTAATTACTGAGGGGAATTGCGTCCTGCCATGAAAATTGGAAATATAACAATAATAATTAAAATAGTTATTTATGTATTCAGGGCGTAAAGAGGCTTTTATAGCCGGAAAGCCGAGGGCTAGGAAAAGGCTGCAGGGCCATAAAAACAAGTTACGCCCACTATAATACATACACTATTTAATGCACAGATTTAGTTTTTATCTCAAATTTATTATTGTGTAAAAAATATAATTAAATGAGTACGCACATAGGTACATCAAGCCACTGTGTGTACACTTAAAGTGCGTTGCTATAGAAATTTTCCAAAATATTTAGTTTCAGCTTATTTTGATTGTTGATAAGTTGTTGATATTAAAAACAATTCAACTTCTGCAATAAACAGCTCTGACATTTAATTGACGTTCTTTTATTGCCCGTCTGACAATGAAGAGGGACGTGGGACATGTAGAGACGTTTATGTTTAGATGACTCTAGGAATAATAGCCTAATTATTATGTATCTGTGCATAAACATAATTATTATCATACATGTCAAGAAAACTTGTAATCTACAAAAATACCTCCACATTTTGTATGTTAGGACCTAATAGAAAGAAATAAGTTATTGTATTACTGTTACATTACATTATAGTATTTCCGTGAACTGCCACAATTCGGAATTACTTAATAGTGAAAGCGGTCTACGGGTTCCAGCTCGATTTGTCAATAATCACTGTTCAAGTCCAAAGTTGAAGACCACGTGAGCCAGACAGTGTATCTAATATGTCTAATGGTACATAAGATACACTGTATGCTCTTGGTCACGCTGTTGAGCTGTCTATAGTCCACACAGAATTTCGTTGAACTATTTTTGCTGACCAACTCAACCGATGATACCCATGGTCTGCTTAATTGGTTAACGATCCCTCGGTATTCCATATCGGTGATAAACTTATCGATTTCTACTCGCTTTGCTAAAGATAGATGTCTCGGTTGCTGTTGGACGGACCTGAAATCGCCGGTGTCAATTTTATGTCGCACCACATCGGTTCGTTCCTTCTAGCTATCATCAAAGGCGAAGGCTCTTGGTACCATGGAACCAAATCTTGAACCTTCTCCAATACCGTTCTTTCAAGTTCTTTTGCATGATCTAGTAATCGTAACCACTAATTTCCCAGCGTGGTCTTTGGACAATGGTGTCCAAACATCATCCAAACATTTGCCGACTCGGAATATTAGTTCACACTGCTTTACAATAGTGCTTTAAGTTCATAATCATCCTCAATGCTGGTATTGTTTTGCATATAGAAAGTAAACCAGTCGGTTATATTGGCCTATTAGCGCATTAGGTTTCCGACTGCACCCGTCTTCATTCTACAAAGTACCATAAATATCTTTACAGTACATTTAAAAGAAACTGTTTCTGGGTGCGAATATAATAATTGATTTTATAGCTCTATCACATATTAGTTTGGGTATATTAGAAGTGGGTGACCGTGCGAGTAAAGAGTTGAACTCTTCTCAGGGGGACCTGGTTTGATCCCCGAAAACGGCGAGAGAGAAACACGATACACACTTCGCCGTGCTGTCAGATGAGCACGTTAATCAGTCGGTCTCGACAACCACATAAACATATTTCTGTGGTTGTCTTAAAAATAGCACCACCCTATACTACGCACAAGTATATATTTACTTCAGTGATTTGGCAATGGCCATTACAGTTAAAATTTATACATACATACATATAAGAGTAAAGTTTAGTGACAAATGTTACTACATAATTAAATACAATATTGTTCTAGATGCTTACTTTTGTTCGTTTACAAATGTAAGAATGTTTGAATAATATAATATCATTTTATGCAATGCTCTTACGTACTACATTTTCCTTATACTATTTTGGCGATTTATCCAAATATTTGCCCACAGATGACTTTCGGCATTTTAAACATGTTCGGCGATTTGTCCAGATATTCCTTTCGGAGTTTTCACGAAGATTCTAACCTAGATTATTAACCGTTTATTTGTATATTACGCTTATCATTTATATACGAATTTTTTTAATAATGATCTACTTGCCAACTTCTTGTTAGTTATCTTTTTCTTGTACCTAAAGGTTCAGGTTCTATCATTCGGGTCTTGTTGTATCGTTATATTTCCGTAACTTGCAAATTCGTTTTCTTACATAGAGAAACCAGTGTTAAGCGTAAGTTGCATTTTCTTATCCCCACCCACGCTTTTTGTTGCTTTTTATTGTTTGCAGCTGAGCTGTACGTAACTAAGTAGTACGTATAAATAAATTTATTATTAGGGAAATCATCATGAATTCGCCCTTACAACCTAGTGAAGTTCGCGAAGAAATTAAAGTTTCTGGCATCGCCCACCACCAGTTGGACAGTGTCGACATTACTCGCATTAAACCGAGCCAAATTCACTGTTTAACCATTTTTATGGATTTTGTCATGCAGCGGTGTGCAATGGTGACATTGCCCGTGTCATGTCGACTCTGCATATCTAACATATAACAGTTCCACTTGCGACCACCGAACAAGTTCACTGTTACAGAAAATGAAGTAAATATAAAGGCACAAAGGTACGAGTAGGTAAGTTACATAGTATCTTCATAGGAATTTCTGAAATCACATGTTTGTTGTTTTTCATCACTTTTTACATGCAGTGTCGTAATGAACGTTAAAAAAATACTAATATATTGTTATGATTATTAGTTGGGTCCAGTTATTGTTGTTGTTGGTCAGTTTCATTAGTACTCATAAAGTAAGTCGTTTATTTATTAATTTTGATAAAAAGGTATTATTATCTGTTTGTTGCATGATTATAGTAAATAGATTAACACCAGTTGACTCAATTTTGGAAAATGATGTTTCTTGTTTATACCCAAAAATAAAATGTTGAGAAATGATAAGAATGTGCCCTGCATGCATTTATAAATAATAACGTATTGTTAAGATAGATAATACAATCTAAATAAATATTCTAACTAGACGATTTATGATACAATGGAAAAATAGGAAAAATAATCGTAACTAATATAAACAAATTTATTCTTGAAAGAAATATGTTTTGATAAAATGATGTTAGAAGCTTAATAAAATCCAATTTACTGAGAAAGTCTGGACAACTTATTTATATATAGTATTCAGAAGAAAATATTGGTTCGTTTTTCTATTCACAAAGGTGGGCGAAGTGATATTCTAGCAACGTACAGAATGCAGGTTCCATGCTGCTGACTGGTCATGTGTCATATTCTAAAAAGGAAAATTGGAGAATATAAAACAGGCAGTTATAATTATCATAAGGGTTAATACCAATAGAACATAGAAGCAATAATTACTGGAGGCTTTTCACCAATTGGAAAAACAGGTTCAAATGATTACAAAACTTGTACAGCATTACTACAAGAAAGTCTATACTTGTGAGTGGTTTCTGTTTAAGCTATTGATCTGAAAGAAACACATTAAGTTCTTATAATAAAATAAAAGTGCGTCTATTTTAAATTTACTTTACTTACAAAAGCTATTGTAACGTACTTTGCAGAAAAATGGTGAATACAAATTAATATCACAACAGGTAGTTAAAACAAGAAACTTATTTATCAAATCTTACCATTTTAAAATTCATAAAGTTTTTCAATCAAATCAAATACAATAAACAGTTCATAATCAGTTGTTGAAAAGTAAAAAGTGAGGTTATATAAATAAATTTTGCACTAACTCTTATACCCACATTACAGGATTTTACTATCGTAGACAGCCGGGCAATTTGAATGCATGAATATGAACCCCATTTATGTATTCAATTATCAAAATCAAATTATTAACTATAACTGATGAATATTGACATTTAAAGAATAGACCCCGAGATACTTTATTTAAATACAATTTATAGTGTCAATTAAGAACAGCAGTGGTAGAAATACATATAAGAATTTATATCAAACATTAATATATCATCACATAAAATTATGACATAACAGAGTGGTATCAAAAGTTAAACAGTAATAACATTACATAAAAATATGGTGCCCAACGTGGTGGGCAGTTAAACATTAAAAAATTATAGTATTAACAATTAACATGTAATGTCAAAATAGATAAGTAATTATTTTAAATTCACTCATTTTAAAAAGCTTCTTTTCCTCAGTTGAAAGACTGTTTTAGTTAAAAAAATAAACCTTTCATTAATAAATAAATACTTCGTGAAAGGCTAGAATCATAAATAAAAAATATATTGGGCGAACCTTAAATCCATCTTAACAATCTAATATAAATTTCATTTTCACCTGTTTCCGTCGATTTCTCTCACTTAAGTAGCGGAAATAAAATAAATTACTACAATCTTTAACCATATCGTTCTGTAGAGGTCGAATAAAAAACAAAATACGCGGGAGTTTCAGTTTTCTCTCATTTACAGACGGATAACAGATAAAATCAGTTCGTACTAACACGTAAGCGAATTTCTGAAACGAAACCGCTAACGCATTCGTCTTGTTCGACTAAAGCTTTCTTGATCGGGCGATTTCTAGTGCCCTTTAGTATTACAGTTGGTTATCTGTCACGGTTTACTGCGAACGAGAAACTTTTAGATACATTATGATAATATCTTTTGTTCCGACCAATCCAGAAAATGTAATTAAATATCCAACTACCATTTAATAAAAACAACTAGTATATAGTAATATTTGATTAAAATTATTTTTACAGTCAATTTAAATTCTGGAATTCCATTTAATTTCAAATAATGCCTTTGGGGCTAATAATTTTCGATGTAGAAGTATTCCATTAAACGAATAACACAAATCCAATTTCTTTTTGTGATGGAAATTTCTTCATCGTTCTAAACTGACATTTTCTATTTGAACGTACCCATGAAGTTTGAGTTTTTTGTAAATTCAATTTTTATTACTAAAAGGAAAAATTAGACGTTTTAATAGAAGCTGTGCGTCGAAGTTACTAGAAGAGCTATTAAAAGGAAACATCAAAGTTTTGCAAAGAAACATTTAAGTTTAAAACAGACACTGATGAATTTCCAATTATGGAACAAAATGACCAAAAACAAGTTTCTTCGGAGTTTCCGATATTTTAAAGAAAGAGGGAGCGAGAAGGGTCATAAACTTCATCTTTAGCGACGCTAACTTTGGAGACCCACTCAGAGAATAAGTGCCATAAAAAGTCCTCGACTTTAAAAGTGCTTTTCAATAAATTATTTAAACATGAAAATGTTATAAATTACCTAGAATCCATTGCGGTCGGATACTGCACCCCTTAGAACGGTTCACGTTTCGCCCATTAAAGATTAAGTTGCTTCGTTAAAATGGATCAAAAGATCATTAATTTTTATATTCTCTTCAATATCCCTTTCGTTCGCTTTTCAATTTCAACTCATTTATGCTTAAGGTTCTAGATCAAGTAACGTAGATATTTGTGTAAAGTTTGTAACGTAAGTACACAAAAAGTACAAAGCAAAAGTTCTACGAAAAATCCATTTCGAGACTTTCCCGTGGGAAATTTGAATATTCTTCTATAGCCTACGTGAAGGTTACCTGATGCATCGCCAGTTCGAGCAAAAATGATGGAAATACTGTATACAAGGGGATGAAATTGTCACTATATTTTACACATTAGAATAGCAATATCAAAACTGTCTACTCCGTATTTTCCTCGCAGCAACTCAAATAATCGACTGGGTTTTCCCTAGTGGGACATGTATCGGAAAGCTATTTTTCAACGAAAGTGAAAGATATCATTTCTGGTATTATTTTCCAACTTGTAACTGCTACTTTTTCTTTTGTTACAAGAAGTAAGGGATTTTATAACTAACTGAATTTGTAGCATTAGTAGGATGAGGCAGAATTGTAAAAAATGAATTTTAAGGAATTAACTATTTATCAATCTCACTTTTGTACGTCAAGTTTTCGAGTAGGAGGAGAATCATTTCGCTCGCGCCGGAAAGCATGTCTGTTTAAACTTTAATAAATAGGATACTCTTTTATTTCAAACTCTCACTTATACTCCAACGAATTATTCTTATTTTGAAATCACATCTTTACAAGACTTGCTATAAACGTCTACTAAAGTGAAACCAAATTTAAAATGCAAATCTGTGCTGAATAACATGACATTTGATGGACGTGCTACATCTTATCAATCATATTCATATCAGAAATATCATTTTAAAATTTGCTTCGCACTTTTAAGACGTTGCCTGGAAAATTGCTACACATAGAAAGCAATTCGCAGCAATAAAACCGTAATTTATTTGAAATGAGAATCTGTTTCCTACATTTAATAATTATAACAATTAAATAGCAATTTTCCCATTAAAGTTCGTGATTGTAGTTGACACTGGAAACGTGAAACACAAAACTTTGTGGTGGTTAATATCAGCTTGTTGCCCTTTGTTAGTTAAACTTTCAACTAACACAAGGGATTCAACTTTTTTTTTGAGCAGGATATTCTTTGCAAATTCAAACATAACGGATTATTTACTTCTAATATAGGATAATAGTGAGCACAAGGGAAAATTTATAAACATTTCCTTTGTGCAAGGACAATCTTGCCTTACGAGAGATAGAATATTTGAAGTGCGTTACGCGACCGCATACCCCGCAGCCATTTGCCGCGGTATGGAGTCAGACCGCAGAGCGTATGTCCTACGACCCATATTGCGTCCCTTTATAATGTCTCCCTTTGTGTCCACCTTGCCCCGGATTCCATTAACCCCTATCTCCATGTTGATAAAACGGAACGATGATCAGTAATTATAGTGGGGTGGACGTTTAATTACATTACAAGCATAAATTTACTAATTTATAAATAGAATACAGCTTGTAGATTACACCTTAAGATTTACAGCCTTGGTAGTGTAATGTCTGGCGTGCCGGACTTTCACCCAAGCGGCCCGGGTTCGACTCCCGGCGCTGGCAGATCTGGTTAAGGTTTTCTGCAGTTTCCCTTAGCTGTAACACAAATGTGGGATTTGCGCTGTTCCATCTATAAGTCGGCTGCAGCCGCACATTGGGCCTACATAATAATAATAATCGCCCCCTCCCTCCCGCACAAGCTTATAGCTTCTGGGGCCTTGGTTAAGGTTATGGGTTGTAGTAATTATTATTATTATTATTATTATTATTACGTAATAACCTTAATCGAATTCCTTATTGTTATAATTATTTTATATGGAATTAATTGCATCTGTTTACGTCTAGAATTACGTAAAGGAAACCTTTGTAAACTGCAAAGCTTGTACAGAATTAAACCTGATTATACAACTAATACATAAATGTTCGGATTGGAAAAGGAGTAGACAAGAACATAATGCAGTATTGTGCACCTTATTGCCTTAATATTATCCTTATTAGTAGATTAATATTATATAATTGTTTACCATTGAAATAGTTGTCTTTTTAGTTTTATATACGTTTTGACATAAAATGTTACTGCAGTAGTCGGTATCCTGAATCCAGAATATTATTTTAATTTACTGGAATTGTCTTTATCAAAAGTGGTATTGAATAGAAGCGAATATGAAAATGGCCAGGAACGACAGGTAACTTGTCCGACTTGTAACTGTAGAAGTAAATTGCATTCTAAATAAGAATCCTTTGGTCCGACCGTGATTGTAACTGCTGTTCTCATAGTACTCATTATAGGAATGATAAGCCACCCAGTAATCATTGATCCACGAAGTGAAGAAACCACTGCATGTATATGTTACTAACCGTATGTCAAAGGACTAGTCCGTATATAAAAGGAATTAAGGTATTAGTTAGTCCGTATGTATAAAATGCATACTCTTTTATAAACGGGCTATAGTCAGTTTACAAAAAAGGCTAGGCAATTTACATACGGCCTAACTGCATCTAGACCGAATATGAATTTGATATTTGCTATGTGGGATCTAAATATTTAGTTAAAATTGAATATCTACTTTTGCTATTTATTTATTTGTACAGACTATGCTATTATATTGCGTTCAGAAGTACATAAAAAGATGTTTTTTCAACAGACACATTTGTTTGATTGTCATGCTGTTTAACAGTAATACTTTCTAAAATCTTGTCCAGTAGACTAAGCTGTAGCCACAGATCTCAGAAATTTCCTTTACTTTGGAGACTTCATCAATTGTTAGAATGTTAGCAGGACATGTACTAAATTCTGAGCGACTATTATATTTATAAATGACTTCGTGTTTCGTGCCCAAATGGTAAAATCCATCTTCTGTAGCTTCTAACACTACAGCTAAAACTGACCGAGAGTCTCCTCTACCACGGTCGATATCTGAAACGTTGATCTATCAGGTTTTGGATGAGTGTTGTCTGAAATAACTTTCATTCGTTTTGCCTGCCCCTCTAATCCATCTTAGTTTTTATTACAAATATTACAAACATTTTCTGAAGATCTATTTTCGTCTTTATATGCTTCAACATCTGAGAGGTCGTTATTCATGGGATTCAAACAAATACAGCATTTGGATTGCTGTTCATCTGCTAGATTGTAGCATGCCAATGAGGTTTCGTGGTCATGGTCCTGATCATTTCTTTGCTCTACATCTTCATTCCTTGCTGGTTGCTACAATTGTGATACCTCGCTTTGTGCATCATCAATATGAATGGATTCAACAACATTTTCCAAGTCTTCTTCCGTTGTAACATTCTCTATGACTTCTAACGGAATGTTTGTAGTTTTCAAGCCAATTTTTGATTTGTTCTCGAACATAGCTTCACATGGAGCCCTCCTTACTCCAGAATGTAGGGAAATGTTTTACATGAATTATATTAATCTTAGACCCTTGCGTTCTCACTTTCAGCTGTGGCGTGGCTTGCTGTGAACCAGCTTGAGTTCTAGGCGTATTTTCTTAATTCTTCAATGACACTTACAAAATTCGTGGCCATTATCGGATTGCAAAACCACAGGTGCTCCAAATATGGTAAAAATATCTACAAGGTGATAAGCGTCTTCTTCTGCACGTTTAGTTTCGTCGTCGCAAAATAAAAAATTTCGCCAAGTAATCTTGATATACAAGCAGAAGCTTGTATTTACTATCGGCATGGGATTGGTAATCTATCAAATCCACTTGACAACGTGAATTTAAATCGTTAACGATCCTGGGTTTCGATACAATTCCATTCTATTCTTTTTTCTGTTTCAATTGACATTGGGCACACAGTTTAATATACAATAAAGTTTCAGTACGGACTATATTTTTGTATTTTTCTTTCGTTTTTTGATGCACCCTCTATCTCCATGGCCTATATGTAAAATAAAAGAAACACATTACTGTTTGCCCAATTGAAATAGGCCAACGATTCGGCAATTAAATTATTGCCTTCCTCAGGGCTACAAAACCAGAAACCTTACTTATTAGTTATTAGTAGGTATAGGATTTGTATGCACTTAAAAATGCTGAAATATGCATGCACTTATGCACTATGAAAACGTGAAATATGCGTTTATTAGAAATTTTTAATAAATATATGCACTTTCATTATTAAAAAAACACCTGTTTAGCGTTATTTACATTTTATTTACAGTAATTATTTTAATTAGACATCGTATGCAATAATTTAATTAATTATATTTTCTAAACATAGAGCGTTACAGTTCACAATGACGTACATTTTAAATTTTCAAAAGTAAACATATGCCTATTATCCCTAAATATTGTTTTATATTCTGAGAAACTCCGTTCCACATCGCAAGACGTAATTGGGGCATACTTAAAATTGTTTAATTCTACAAGCGAATAATGTTTTAGCTCGTCTGAAATGTCTTGGCCAGATAATGCATCGTTTATGCTTTTAATTAAGTGAAAACCTGGATTTTTGTCTATAACGGATTTAAATTTTTGTTTTATAGTCAAACCCTTTGGCCCTTTTACTTTATTCAAAGAAACACCTAACAATCTTACATGCTCAAGAGATTCATCTAATGAATTTCCCTGACATTCTAATTTCTGAATTACTTTAAACGCACAAAATTTGTCAAAACAAACAATAATTCTGCCCTCACCTCCTTAGTATTAAAAGCATCCTGTGCGCTTTGTATGAATAGTGCATCGTGTTTATTAAGTTTATTTACAAATGCTTTAATAATATAAAAATAAGTTGCATAATATTCTGCTGCAGAAAGCCAAGTACCCCACCTTGTTATTACAGGCTCAGGTGGGAGAGGCACTTCTTGAGCAGTTTCCCTAAATATTTGTATGCGATATGGAGCTTTACAAACAATTTTTTTTACATCTGAAATTATACAGTTTACGTTAGGATATATTTCCCGCACTTTTTCCGCAACTCTATGCATTGCATGGGCAAGACAAGTTAAGTTGATCATTTTTTCGTACAGAACTTGTAAGCCTGCTCCAGCCTTGATCATGTACGGTGCCGCGTCGGTGACGAACAGGAGTACTTTGTTGTACTGTATGCCGTCCGGCCACAAAATAGCCATCGAATCATTAAACAATTTTGCCACAGAACAATGATTGGTGCTCTTGAAAACGTCCATTGCTAATAGATAGGATTTGGGATTGTTCTCCGAATTTAAAACGCCAATTATAACGTTAGCCACGTATCTGAAAACAAAAATTTGATTATTATTTTATCGAACTACGTAATTAGTCGGTTACAAACAATTAGCGCAAAACAGTTATTTAAAAAAATTATATTTTAATCAAGCAAAAATATTGTTGTGATTAAATATGTAACTAACAAAATAGAAAATAAAACATCCGTAAATTGCTCTGCTGTCTTTAATTAGTTAAATTTTACTAACAAAACGAAGGGAATGAAGTTTCTACGCACCTTCCAGTAGTGTCAGTAGATTCGTCAATGGAAACCCATATGTAATTATTCGCTACATGTTTTCTAATTGATTTTATGGTCTCTTCGTATAAACGAGGTAAATAATTTTTCCTGAGTGTAGACTCGTCGGGTATTGGCATTTTTGAAATTTCTTCCAGAAAATTACGAAATGCTGAGTGATTAATTTTACTTAACGGGATATCTGCAGCCACTAATGCACTACATAGTTTTTTATTAAATTCGATCGATTTGCTGGACTCACCGCGCGAATTATTAAGGTACCCCGGTAACAATGTTTGCTTTTTGATTTCAGGGCAACACACTTTTGATGTCGAACCGTGTTCAGATGTTGTGTAACTTGAATGCGTTTCGTTGCAGTCACTTTATCGTCGCACACTGTACAAACCACACCTTATCGTCAGTCGTAAGAACACTGAATTCCTTAACATAACTTCGAAGTGTAACAGACACAGACCGTTTTTATTTACCCATCTTTCCACTCTAAAATTTCAAACTGAAATGTAGTTTGCAATTTCTTAACTGTCTTAATTGAAAGATTACAAGATTAGTAAACAAAAGTACAGGCAAAGTTTTCTATAAACAGGAAGTTGTCAAAGGGTCTTTGGAATTTCCTAATACCTATTTATCACAATACCGCAGGATATAAGTATTTAAACTTTAGTTGAAATTTTTTCTTTCTAAGTAAAGATTAACAAGTACACAGATGGTTAAGGCAGTAAAATATTTTAAAACCTAGTATTTAACAATAAGCTTAAATTATGGGTTTCCCCTAGACTCAACTAAGCCGCCCTTGGTTGGTTGTCTAAAATGCTAAAATTATTTAAAAAATATTAGAAATTTCATAATTAAAGCATGTAAAACGCTCAGAAAGTGGTAAAATATGCACACTCGTTCAAAAATGCTAAAATATGCATGCATTTATAAAAAACACCTAAATATGAATTTATATGCACTTTCAAATTGACATATGTGATTCATATGTGGCTTAAACATGTAGAAATATAACTCTGCATATGTTTGCTATAAGCAGAAAAAAACATGCAAATGCAAAGAAATCCTATACCTAGCTTATTAGTAACACTATTTTAACAAGAACATGACAAGATTTTCCAACATTTTTTTATTAAAGTTTAATTACATGTTTACAAGTTGAATTTATAGAGAATACTCACTAATGAAACGTTGGCTTATTTTAATTATGCAAACAAAGAATTATCCAATAATTTGGTGATTTTATTTAATTGAAATTATATTCAGCATTTCTTTCAAACTGCTAAACATACCTGTAGATGTGTGCATATCTTGAAGAATGTTAAACAATTCACGTCACAATACGAGTCATGTACGTAATAATATACACTATCAGTTTATCCTGTTCCTGAACAGATAATAGATCATAGTGTTTCAGGAGCCAATACATCCTTGGTGTTCTTCTTTTGGTGAGTTTAGCGTTTATTTTTACTTCTTTGGTAAGGGCATACTTTTCTTTCGTTAAGCCGCGGTTTTGTAGGCGCAACCTGTTGCCTTTCCTTCGTTTATAAAGTTCTTGGTAAAACCTACATACATGACAGGCTTTAGTAAAATTTTACGTTATTTATTTATTTATTTATTTAACACAAAAAGTATTTACAGGACGAACCCAACTAAAATACTTCCTATTAACTAAAAAAATTCAAAATAAGCTTGTGATGCTAATTTACATTAGATTTTACATATTGCTAATTATCATTAAACATCATAAATAATTATCAACAACAGGCAACTATTAATTAAAATTAATAACAATTCTAATTATTATAAGAAAAATACCTAACTATAAATGAATTAGAAAAAAATAAGTTGTGCTTAATCACAATAGCAAATGATAAAATGAATAGATGTAAAAAAAGAAATACTAAACTATAAGATATCCAATTATGGCAAAATGAAAGACATTACAGAGAAGTGAGAAAGAAAAACGAAAATAAATCAAGACTTTAGTTTTCGCTTAAAGGCAGTTAAAGAGTTTGCAAAAGGATCTATGTGGTTATATTTGGTATTGTAAGTTGACATTAACCGTAATGATGGCGAATTACGATACAAGTTTGTTCTGGAAAAGTTACAAAAGAAAAGTTGGTTATTTCGTGTTCGACGGTAAGGGACGTTAAAATTGATTGACTCTAAGATACTGGACGAATCTGTAATACCGGTTATTACTTTATACAATAAAATACAATCGTTGATTTCTCGCGACTTAATCAGCGGCATTAAACCAATTTCAACACAACAATGATTGTAATCGATAATTGGCATATAAAACTTTCTGTTAACATATTTAACAAATCTTCTTTGGATAGATTCGATACTGTTGATGTAGATATCATATTGCGGATTCCAAACAGCGCTAGCGTAATTGATTACACTAAACACGTAGGCAAAATATAGACTTTTAAGACTAGAAAGTTTAGTAAATGGTTTAGATATTCTTATTAAAAATCCTAAATTTTTAAACGCTTTACGGGCAATATAATCAATGTGCTTAGAAAACGTTAGTTTTGAATCCATGATAACACCCAAGCCCTTAATACTATTAACAGATGCAATGAGACGATTATCGAAATGATACGGAAATGCATAAACTGTATGGTTTAGTGTAAATGAGATAGATAAGCATTTTTGAAAATTTAGAAATAGTTTATATTCTGAACAGTAGTTCTTTACGCGATTTAGGTCTTGTAATAATAGACAATCAGACATATTCTCGATTTTACGAAAAATTTTCATTTCATCAGCGTACAATAGAATTTGAGAATTTTGAACATATTCAACCGTAATTCCGGTTACCGTGAACCGTCAATTCTAACTGCTTGCGATCTATTAGATATATAAGATTTAATCCAGCGCAACAAATCGGATGGCAGTCCCAACTTATCTAATAATCAAATTAAAAGATTAATTCAAAGTTTCACAAGTTTTATTAGTATCTTAACCTGACAATATTGTCAGGTTAAGATACTAATAAAACTTGTGAAACTTTGAATTAATCTTTTGATTTGATTATATTTCAAAATTGTAGGAATCCAAATTAAATTAAATATATTTTTTTTTTAAACTCACTATTCATTTTTATATTTGGCGCTATTGCATCGGCGCGAATTCCATCACGAATCAGTTTCGAGTTGCCTGACAAACTCTGTTTATTTTTCTATTTCTATTCAAAGCCATATTGTCAAAAAATATTCTGACATTTCCAAAATCAATGGACACACGATGAAATTGATCGATTCAAGTATAATTTTCAATCTAATTGAAAAACAAATTATTGTTGTATTAATTAATAATGGATCATATCCTTTATCTGCTAAAAGAGGTTTCGTGTGCATGTTAGTGTTAATTAACTGAATTTATTTTCATAAGGTTTTTTCAAAATTTAATTTTTAAAAGTGAGTTTATGCATTAAAAACCATTAAATCGGGTAGTTGTAGAATTGCATAAAATCTGCTCATTAAATATTTTCGCGAGAGTAAATTCTCCCTAGTATGATCAAATATCATGACAATATGGGTCCTATAATAGTATATTAAGGAACAAGTTTTATAAGGGTTGATTTGGCGCACGAATCCCAAGTTAGAAAACGAGCCGCAGGCGAGTTTTTCTATGGGATGAGTGCGCCAATGCCCTTATAAAACGAGTATTTTATGCTATTTTTTCTAATTTGCGCCCCCTTTTTTCTTATTTTAATACAAAAAAAATATTTTGGTCGTCTAGAGAATTTTGTGTTAGTTGGTAACAGTTGGTAACACTCGGCGCCCACTTGAGTTATTGAATCATTTGTCATCATCCGTCACTTCAAATAAATTAGTTATTACTTTTGTTACTTTATTAGTGTTACAAATAAATAAAATATGAGCGAAGACAACTTAATTTGCACTCCGCCCGAAATTCGCGAAAAAAAGCAAAGATGATTAAATCGATGATAGGTGTCTTGTTTATAGTACCATAAAATTACAAACATGAATTGGACTTACTGATTTGTCCAAGCAGATTTGATGTAGGTACGAGACTTGTTTATGTTACTAATTAGGAATATCCAAAACCTAACCTTCTTTCCAAGTAAAAATAGTAATAACTTCAAGTGAAATTTCATGTAAGTAACAATCAACAAACAGCGAACCAATTCAACGATATTAATTAAAAATTTATCGGAGGTTGACAATTTTGACAGATACTTGCAGTTTGAAGTTGTCACATTCCACGCATTACCCATCCAACCCTTAAAAACTAAATAACCCTATAATTCATTAAAGTACAGTGTACTTTTATAGATAGCCATAAACGACTCCTACTGATAGACGTTAATAAACGTATTACAAACGCAAATTAGAAAAAAATTCTTTTTGCAGCTTTTCGGATTTAATCGTCTTATACTAAGCCTGTATGCATGTAAATTACAAGAAATCTGATATGAAGACCAACATGTAGGATAGTATAACATAGTTAGTTTAAAGTTTTATGTAAATCTTACCACAGTGCATAAGATCTACTCCAACATAATATCTATTAATATCATCTCTCGATTACTGCACGTAATGCAACGCGTTATCAACAACAAACTTTAATTAATATAGCATGTTGTTTAACAAACAGAAATTAATTAGAGTGCTTCTCTAAACTTCAATAATAAATGTCTGTGTACAATAGTAGTACATATTACTCCTTTTCTCGTTTTAATTGTTTTGTATTTATACATTTAATGTTAGAACACTGTAGCAGACAAAGCTTGGATTTAGACTGTTGCAGCCAACACCACAGAACTTTTCAAAACAACAGTTACAAGATCTTGAATTTTCGAAAGTAAAAAATTTAGCAGATGCCCCTAAAAATGTAGTTTCTGAGATGTTCAAAGAAGTGGTATTAATTTCCAATAGCTAATTTTACCGAATGATAATTTACCGAAATAGGACTTAATAAAAAATATTATATTTCAATTTACAAATATACCAAGGATCACTGTAGGCTTAATTAATCCGAAAAGTACTAGAGACCAACTAAAAAAGCAATTGAATAAAAACCAAAATATAGATCCCTTTTCTGAGAATTATTACAAAAAATACAGAAATATATTATCAATGCTAATTAGAACGGCTAAGAATAATTACTATAAAAGTAAAATACAAGAAGGCCCAAAAGATGCCAAACATCTTTGGAGTGTCATTGAAGAAAGTTTTGGAAATGATCATGGCAACAACAAAACCGATATAAGGTCTATAGAAATAGAGAACGGTATAACAACCTCAAACCCAGAGGAAATTGTTGAAAGTTTTAACGCGTATTTTTGTACGGTGGGAGAAAAGATCTATATCACTACTTAGCACTTTTTCGAAAATTATAGAGAAGGTTATTAAGAAGCGGTTAGTTACATTTTTAGAGGGTAATAAGATATTATCTGTAAATCAATATGGCTTTCGTGAGGGTAAATCTACACAAAATGCAATAGCGCACTTAACTACTGAAGTTTATAGAAATTTAAATCTAGGGAAACCAAGTGCTGGGATCTTCCTGGATTTGGCGAAGGCATTTGATACAGTGAGCCATGAAAAATTACTGCTGAAATTGGAGAATTGTGGAATAAGGGGAGCAGCATGCAATTTTTTCAAAACCTATTTAAGTAATAGAAAACAGCTAGTGCGATTAAGCCACATACTAAGTAGTGCGAGGAATATTTCTGATGGTGTACCTCAAGGCAGCGTTCTTGGACCAATATTGTTTATAATATATATAAATGACCTGTTAGAAACCTTTGAAAGGCACAAAATTATATCTTACGCTGATGACACAGTATTGTATTTTACTGGAAATACCTGGATAGAAGTATATAATAAAATAACTGAAGGATTTGAAGCAGTAATGAAATGGTTGGACTGGAATTTGCTTTCGTTAAATCTAGAAAAGACCCAGATACTTCCTTTTGCATCATATCAAAATAAATTACCTCTGTTTCAGGCCATTAAAATACAAAATACGAACTATGAAATTGAAGTAGTCAACAATGTTCAGTATCTAGGAATTACAATAGACGCTTACTTACGATGGAATTTGCATGTATGTCATTTGGTCAGCAAACCTAGAAAGTTGTTTTATCTTTTCAAACAGATAAAATATTTTTTGGATAAATCTCAATTAAAAATAGTTTATTTCCCGCTGGCACAGTCATTACTTGAATATGGTATTGTGGGGTGGGGTGGAGCACTTATGCACCACTTAATGATAGTCCAAAATATGTTAATAAAGATTTTGTTTAGTAGACCTACATTATATCCGACCAATCAATTATATAAAGAAACTAATATTTGTAATCTGCGTCAAATATATATTCTGGATGTCTTATGTATTTTTCATAAAGATCAACAGAAATATTATGTTAATCATCCGATTGGTACTAGAAGCTCCACAAACAAGCATGTTTTAACGATCCCTGCAATAAAGATCATTGGAACAAGGTATTTCCTTGCCCCCAGATTCTACAACTTACTTCCGCGATGCTTTCTAGAAATAAAAAATATAAAAACGTTTAAACGAAAAACAAAAACTTTTTTACTCCAAAACAATATGCATGGATTCTTCGTTTGGCTAGAATAACTTCAGCTGGGAACTGTCAACTAAAATTGTTAATGACTCCACTACAGGTTGAGCTAGATATAAATAGGTAGAAGCAGCAATCAACACACAAGCTTTGCTTAGGTCGATTCCTGCTCCTAATTTAAAATCTAAATTATTACCTATTTTCAAATATTAAAACTTTGTTTTAAAATTCTTTATTAAATACAAGGATATATTCTTTTGTTAGTTACTTATATTTTATTAGTTTGTTAGTTATTATTTATTAATTATCTAACTTGTATTTTCTTTCTTCTTCAATAAACTCAAACTCAAACCATCCTGCATTACAAAATCTGTTCATTTATTTAAATATTTTGTGTTTGTGGTATATTCAATTTCCTAATAGAATTTCGTGAAACTTGGTGTGAAGTAGGTACAGCAATGTACGGATGTAATTCATTCTTCACGCACAAGGATTTTCCATCGTCTCCAGCTTCTAATCACTTCACATACGCGATCGATGCAAATAGTTTACGAGGATTATATACACGTATGTCCCAATCGATGCAGGTTTCTATGCTGTATCGGGATATTGACTATGCACTTTATAATATCTTACACTTTCATCTTTCCCCAATCTTTTAGCTGAAAATTCTGATGGAGAGTGTGACCTTGAATCTGTAAAGTTGATAGGGCTGTAGATTTAAAAGCATTCGACATCACCTAGTTACTAAGTTACAACCAAGGCGGTTTGGCAACATCACTGGGTTCTTGAAACAACAAACAATGCGCGGGGAAAACGGGCAAGACTGCTAGACCCAAACTTGCGCATTTTATTACTTATACAGGGTGCCCATTATGTATGGAATAAAGTATATATCTCGGTAAATATCGACTTTATAAAAAAATTTGTTATAGAAAAGTTGTTTAACATTTTATTTTCCATAATAAGATAGCATTCAATTGTTTTTATTTCAGAAAACAAATAATAAATAACACTTTAATTTTTTTAAATAGCAATGTACCCTTTCATTAGGCTCGTTTGATAGAGATTTTTTTTCTCTTTTCGATGACCTAAAATTTTAGTACCCTTATATCAGAAAATTTTTGAAACAAATGTAAAAAATGTTTATTAAGTTAATTTCACCAATAACATGAATCTAGATATCCGAGATAGTAAAGTATCTCGAATTATTACCCTAAAATAAACAGATGTGCATCTACATAATGTACAAAACAAAACAAATGAACAAAAAGCAAAATAAAACAAATTAACAGAAAATTATGTACGTCTCTTATAAAGCTTCAAGACAAAACGAAATTAGCAATAAAATGGTTTTCATGGCAATAAGTGTTCAAAATGTACACCATTAACTGCAAGGCAGTGGCCCAACCTATCACGAAAAGCTTGAAAAGAATTTCTGAGCGATCTGGGAGAAATTGCTGCAGCTTCATTTTGTATTCGTTGCTCTAATTCGGCCAGATTCTGGGGTCGGTTTGTATACACTTTTGATTTTAAATATCCCCAGAAGAAGAAATCGCAAGGTGTAAGATCCGGAGATCGGGGAGGCCACTCCACAGACCCTCTTCTACCTAACCAACGGGCCGAAAATACCACATTTAAATATCGGCGTACATCTAAATGATAGTGGGGCGGTGCTCCATCTTGTTGAAACCAAAGATCATCAAGATTTGCTTAGCAAGCTGGAATAATTTGCTGTTGCAATAATTGCAAATAACGGTCACCAGTTAGAGTACCACGAATAAAGTAAGGTCCAATTATGTGATCTGCAGAAATTCCCACCCATACGTTTAATTTTTGTGGTGTTTGGGTATGATTTTGGATCCTCCAATGGGGATTTTCAGCGGCCCAATATCGACAATTATGCCTATTTACATTTCCATTGAAACAAAACGTAGCCTAGTCAGAAAGAACAATATTATTAAGAAAATTTGAATTGTTGTTGATTCGCTCCATCATAAATTCACAAAATTCAACATGTCGATCGTAGTCATCTTCGGATAATTCTTGCAATAAAGTCGGTTTGTACGGATGTAATATTTTCTGTATTGAACCTTTACTTACGGCATGGTTTAATCTTAACTGACGAGTTGAAATGTTTGGATTTCCTTCGATTTCTATTAAAACATCGAGCTTTTTATCTTCATTTGTCGCAGACCTCTGCGGACCAGTCTTCACCAGATCTTTAACATTGCCAGTTTCCCTAACCCGTTTCAAGGTTTTGCTAACTACTGACTGGGTGATTGGTTCTCGATGTGGATAACGCTCATTAAAAATTTCACATACTTCTAATTGTGTTCGTTTGCGATCCCCATAACCGACCATAATTAAAATTTCTATACGTTCAGCTTCTGTTAAATGAACCATTTTTATTTTTCCATGTACCAACAACTTAATTAAATAAACAAACTTCTGTCACAATAAAAGCCTACAATCAATTGTTAAGACAAATGAAAGAGATCTCAGATATCTAGATTCATGTTATTGGTGAAATTAACTTAATAAACGTTTTTTACGTTTTTTTTCAAAAATTTTCTGATATAAGGGTACTAAGATTTTAGGTCATCGAAAAGAGAAAAGAAATCTCTATCAAATGAGCCTAATGAAAGGGTACATTGCCATTTAAAAAAATTAAAGTGTTATTCATTACTCATTCGTTTTCTGAAATAAAAACAATTGAATGCTATCTTATTATGGAAAATAAAATGTTAAACAACTTTTATATAACAAATTTTTTTATAAAGTCGATATTTACTGAGATATATATACTATATTCCATGTATGGAATTTTGCGAGCGTTGCATTCCAGTTATCAGAATTCGCTGCGTAAATAAGATACGCTTGACATTCTAAGAACAGCTGTCTAACAGCGATATCGTATCAACTTTAAAAAATAAAATGTTATTGTTTCCAGTATTCAAATAAATTTCTTTAGCATTTTGCGTGTCCTAATGGCTTCATTAGCACACATATTTTTTGCAATTGCAACCGGTCCATAGCTATACCTAGTTCACCTAATGCATTCTTTTAATACAACACCTACACATGTAGTGATTTCAAAAGGGGGAAAACATGTAAATGTATGTCACTTTTGTCACCAATTAAATACTTAATAAAACAAACTAAAGAATTCTGAGAAAAATCTTATTTAACATCCAATTTCTTTTATGAGAAAAATACTTTTTATATTCAATGAACAGTTGGATTTTACTGTTTTCTTAAAACATTTCAAGTGACCTGTTTATGCCGGTAAAAGCTCAGACTTACTCAACTATTTTTTTGTAATGAAAATTCTAAATTAATCGAAAGCTAATTTAGATAGAAAATAATATATTAAAGTATTAGTTTCATAAGACACGTTTTTAGCGCACGCGTCCGAGTTTAGAAAACGACCCGCGTAGCGTCTTATGAAACGAATACTTTATACTATTTTTTCTATTTGCCTTAATTTGTTATTAAATAATGAAAAATATTACTTAGTTTTAAATCAAATTTGTTAGGGATATTTTGGTAAGTAGCATATCAGTTGGCAACACTAGAAATTATTGAATTGTTTTTTACATAACCTCGCTTAATCCGCGCGACGTAGAAATTATCATTCTTATCTCATATACACAAAGCCCGCTAAGGACCTCGTTCAAATTTGCCAGGTATATTATACGTACTGTTGAAAATTATTATAAATTCAAAGTAGAATGTATGCCAATATATTTGTGACATAAACAATTACTACTTAATGAATTAAAAACTTCGATGAAATAAGAATAATTATATTTCATTTAATAGAATAAATACCTTATTTGTCAAAGAAATTAATGAGGTATAAATTCAACAGTATTTTCAGTAAAGAATGATTTTTGTTAACAAAAACAATTAGTCATTGGATTTTTTGGATATTATAACTTATAAGGTAAAGATATATGATTTTATAAAACTGAATTTTATTACGTTAAGTTTATCGTGAGCTTTTGCACATATACAACACAATGCATCCCATATTTACAATTTAAATTAAATTTACAATTTCGTTAATACTAAAGTAAAAACCGTTACGCCCTTAACAGGGCTATTTATTATTCGGCGCATTTATGTGTCCTGCAAGACTAGTTTTGCAAGCGTTGCATTCTAGTTATAAGAGTTCACTGTAATTATAGTATAATATTACTAACTAAAACTAATTCGAACAATGGCATATATGATGCTGAGGCAATTGACTTGAACAGATATCAGTTATTTCGTTGTGATAGGAATACAATTGCAGCTAATAAAATCAGTGGAGGAGGCGTTCTGGTTGCAGTCAGTAACAGGTACACGGTGTCTAAATCATATTTTAGTGCTGATCAGTATGAATTGTTAATAGTCAAAATAAGCCTTAAAGGTAATTGTTACAATTTTATTTCTGTATATATACCTCCAAAATCTAATAATGATATTTATATACAAGTATTCAATTTCATCTCACAAAATGTAAATATTAATGATAAACTTTTTTTATTTGGGGATTTTAATATTCCGATAATGGAAGGACTAAAAGCAAACAGCGTTTCTAATTTTATCAATGACTTAAACCTTGTTTCAATCAATAATATTAATAATGGTTTTGGTAGCAGATTGGACTTAGTTATTTGTACAGCCGATGATTTTAACACATGCATCTTGAGGAGGTGTGAAATGCCACTTTTCCTGAGGATTCTTACCATCCTGCTCTCGAGTGTTCATTTCAAGTAAATCGAATCAGTACCTCATCTATTCAAAATAATCATAATTTAAACAATCAATTTAATTTAAAAAAATGTGATTTCTTAGCTCTTTATAATGAAATACTAAATATAAATTGGGATCCTGTTCTACACACCAGTAATGTCAATGACGCTACTGAGATTTTTTACGAAAGTATTAATAGTGTTTAAATAATGTTGTTCCGAAACACAAATATAAATCATTTAAATACCCTGAGTGGTTTAATGTAGATGTTGTGCGTTCTTTAAAACTCAAAAATTACTATAGGAAAAATAAATTAGTTAATAATTATAAAGAGGAAAGAAAAAAATTGAAAGTCTTAACTAAACAAGCGTATGATGCATACATTGCTGGTGTGGAAGAAAATATAGCTACTAATCTTCCTATTTTCTGGAATTTTATTAATAGAAAACAACAGTCTGGTCATTCTTTAAGTTACACTTACAATAATAAAACTATAGATCAATCTGAGGTTGCAGATACATTTGCCAAATATTTTCATTCTATATATGCTGATCAACCTGCCAGTTATGATTTAGATGACAATACAAATTGTAATTATGTAAATTTCGATTCCTTTAAAATAGATGAAATCTCACATGAAGACTATATAAATGCCATTAAAAAATTAAAGCCAAAGCGTGCGGCTGGTTCTGATAAAATACCACCGTATGTTGTGAAAGCGTGTGCTCTCTTATTAGAAGTTCCACTGTTACATATATTCAGATTAGCTGTTAAACAAGGTACATTTCCAGATGTATGGAAAGAAGCCTGTGTGTGTCCTATTTACAAAAAAGGGGACAAGTTACAAATTGAGAATTATAGACCCATCTCTATTTTATCCGTACTAGCTAAAGTTTTAGAGCATATCTTATTTTCAACGGTATCTAGCTATATAAGGAAATACATATCTATAAATCAACACGGTTTCATGCCTAATAGATCAACTACTACAAATTTGTTCGTTTTCACTAATGAAATAAATAATGCGTTCGAGGAAAGAACTCAGGTAGACGCGATTTACACTGATTTTGCAAAAGCGTTTGATAGTGTTGACCATGACCTATTATTAGGTAAAATGTCAGCTTATGGTTTCCTCTGACCCACGCTATTACTTTTTTCATCTTATTTAAAGAATCGATACTTCTATGTAAAAGTTAATAATACTGTATCCAAATAATATAAGACTAATTCAGGGGTCCCACAGGGCTCTAATCTAGGGCCGCTATTTTTTCTTGATGTTTATTAATGATATAACTAGTCATTAAAAAGGGAGACTATCTGCTTTTTGCTGATGATATCAAAATTTATTCTAAAGTAAATACACCTGATGATGCTGTTGGATTACAGAATGATATAAATAATATGTTCGAGTGGAGTGTAATTAACATTGTATTTTAATATAAGCAAATGTCAAACAATTACGTATCCTAATAGCCTTAACTCGATCAAAAGTGATTATTTTATGAATAATGTAAAGTTAAAAAGAGTATATTCAATTAATGATTTAGGTGTTATTTTAGATACTAAATTAACCTTCAATGATCATATTGAGAAAATTACAAACAGTGCTAGAATGACATTGGGTTACATAATAAGAAATTCCTACAATTTTAAACAAATTACAACTATTAAAACATTATATTGTGCACTAGTTCGCTCTAAACTTGAGTATTGCTCTATTATTTGGAACCCGCATACTGCCAAAAACATTATGCTTATTGAAAAAATACAAAATAGACTACTAAGATATATTTATTTTATATACCCTGATTATAATACGGTAAGATCTGAACATCTAAGAGACCTCTACAAAATTATGACTTTATCGATCCGCAGACAATGTGCATCATTAATTTTTGGATTTAAAATTATAAACAATTTAACAGATTGTCAATACATACTTTCGCTGTGCAAACTCAGAGTACATCTGCGGCGTTGCCGAAATCCTTCTCAATTTGCTGTGCCGTATGCTGCTAGAACGCCTCATTCCCCGCTTATCATGATGTTTAAGTTACTAAATTACCTTCTGTGCCTATTAAATTTCGACATTTTTATAATAACATTCAGCAATTTTAGAAAACTCGTATATGAATATTTACAAAATCATTAGTCCACTTGCATTCTGGTAATAACAGAGTTTAAATCCTGAACAATCTAATGTAAAATGTAATGTAGTAGAACAGTGTAGATTGATATTTAACTACTATACCTAACACTTCATAAATAAATAAAATTATTGCAATTAAATTTAATTATTATTATATGCATTCAGTATTGTTAATCTGTAAATTTTATATTACTATGTAATTCCATGTAAAAAGGCTTTTGCCTGTTTGGGATAAATAAATAAATAAACAGTGATATCAACTTTAAGAAATAAAATGTTACTATTTACAGTATTCTAAAAAATTTCATTAGGACACGCAAATATAAAAAAATTATTAAGACTTTTTTGTTTATTTTGATGTCTTCTGTCACCCCTTAAAATTAACGCGTCGCATCCCTTTCCACGCTATACTATAGATGGTAAATTCAGATTTCGTTAAACACTAATACCACATTCAGGTTCTTGTTCAGTTAAATTTGATTTTCAATTTGATAGCATACATGATATTTTTAGACTATTCAAGGTAGATTTTTTAAACATATGTTTTTATGAATTATGAATTTTTTTATTGATATTGATGTGGACGGGCGATGTATAAACATTGATACATATCTGAAACTGATAAGCTGCAATAGACCGATTCATTTACTAAGAAAATTCGATTTACAAATTGATGCTAATTTCAAGATAATAATAATGATGCATTTTGAAAGAATGATGATAACTACTTTAAGGGCAGCATGGTCGCATTACATGTCTTATTCTTTCTGTAATCTATTTGAACATGTACCTTGAATCACTCGGTAATATATAAAAAGTCTGCAATGTTTTCTACTAAGATTAATAATTGTTAATAACGACACTTGTACTGTATTGCCTGTATTATCAGTCCCAGCCAAGTTTTGTTTTAATTAGATACTTTAAAAGTAAGTGATACTATAGATACAAAAAGAGATCTCTATGGGTGATCTATTGGATTATATAAAAATGTAAGAAATTAATTCTACTACATATTGAATAATAATACTAACAAGTTTCAAACAATCATTCTAGAAGTGAGTAATTTTGTGCTTGGTAGGATACAAGTTATAATTAATATCGGTATAACTGACATTGTTAGTAATATTATCACAGGATGTCACGCTTCAAGTAAAACGTGGCCAGCTGATATCATAACCACAAACGTAACTTCAACAGATGCGCTATGTCCAACTGTTGTGTCTGGGTACAGGGTATTTTATTAAAAGAGGATATCAGTTGACCATTTCACCGTTTCAGTTTACCGAATGAAATAGGCCAATTTGATTACAGCTTGAAAATTCTATCAAATTTAATTAGGGTATATCGAAGCTTTTATATCCTGCTCTTTATACTTAAATTTGCATAATTACGTATTAAATGAGTCCTACTTTGTCTGTGGAAAAGATAAACGCGTGCCGTATCTAGAGAACCAACGTAAGGTTCTTGAGTTTTCACATTAAACAGCCAACTTCAGACTGTAAGCTTAACTCCAATTAATCTAAATGGCAGAATTCACATCTCAGCAAACTGCCGCTAACATATTCTGTGTGATGATTCCAAGTTAAGTAGGCACTTACTTTAAAATTATTACCGGTTAATTTTCATAATATGTTTCCCTGCGCGGGTTTTGGCTAATTTAATTGCCGATATTCAAAGTGGGTAGGCAAACTGTAAAAGCTACCTAGCTATCTAATGATAAAGTTAACGTAAAAGCAGTTTTTATGTAAATTGGCATTCTCTTGGCTTTGGCAATTTTCATTTATTGGGAAATTTTAATAAACGGTTCTTAAATGTTTATAAAACCTTTTCATCTAAAATTTAATATTTTCATACCTATGAAAAGCTTGCTCACCAAAAGGTGCAAATTTGACACTACTGGTAACGAGTTTAAGGTTTTCATGTAAACTTAAGGCTAATACCAAAATATAATAATATTTAAACCTCATTACATTATCGATTATTAAATTATCAATATAGTTATTTCGGTAATCCACTCGATACGATTATCTTATATGCCAAAAGCTGTTAACCAAAATCTCCAAAAGCTATTTGAGCAATGAATTAATTATCTCTGAATGGATTTACATATAACCTTAATATTGAATAATACGAATAATTATGGAGATTACAAGAATGTAATATATATCAAACAAAACCTTCAATGGTGTAGAAAATGTTAACGTTCTATTTATTTCATGATTTTATGTAAATTTCTTGTTCAGGTTAGGTAACATGACATTAATTTCTACGTACACTAAACAATAGACAAAATAAGTTCAGTGAATATTTACGACAAATGTGATTTTTTGTATTTGAATTTTTAAAAGTCCCTCAACCAAGTTAGTATCATTATGTTCTTAAGTGTTAAGTAGTGAAAAAAATACTAAATAAATGTTGGTCAAAAATGAAATTACAGTGTTGAAAATACTTAGTAGCACATATTAAAGCTGCTGAAAGTAGGAAATTTATAGTGACAAATACATGTTTTGATATACAACGTAGAAACCTGAAATAAAACAAATTTTTAAGTTATTTATAACTGATTAACATAACTTATAACTTAAGTGTCACAAATGAAGTTAATCTAAAGATTTGGTGTTTGTAATGTATGCATCACATACAAAATGAAGAAATGTGATGTAAAATATTTATACACAGAGAGAAATGTATTTAAATTTCATCAACAATTGTGTGGTATTGTAAAACAAATTGGTCTTAAAAAAGTGACAGGGACAATTTGTGTACAATTATAAAACAATATTGTGTCATTTAGTTTGTCAAGATTTTGTGGAAGTCAATAGTAATTTTGTAGAATCAAATGAATAGTTGTCTATAAGTTTCCATAACAAATTGTGTTACTTATTAAAACAGAATGTGTAATGTTATTGCATACAATTTTATACAAAATTGTACAATTGATGCGCTAGTTGTGCCACATTTACTTAATAATATTTAACACAATTACTTGTTCACATTTATACAAATTGTGCAATACTCTGGCACAAATATTGTATACAGAAGGTTAGGTATCACAAATAAAATATATATTTTTACATATATTAGAATATATCTAACTAATATGTATATAGCTATACAATGTATAGTATTTACATACTATACAACGTGTAATATATACACGTATAACACTAAAATTTCCTTTTGCCGTCGCCTGTTTATGTATAAATCTCGAATTTACATTAATAGCGATAATTACAAGTGGTGACATCTATAGGATGTCATCCATAAACTTTGCGAAACACAATAATTAGTAGCAAGCAGTTTGAACACTGGATTATGATTTAATTCAAACAAAATATTGTATTTTTCTAAACATGTTTTACAATTATACTTCAAGTTAATATGGTAGCTTATCCTCTACAACATTGTTCCAAAGAATGCAGAACTAAATCTGACTGTGTTAAATAATTGTCGTACGTTCCTGTTAGACAATTCAGTAACGAAAACCTACACAACGCTGGACAATACGATTCTACAATTATAATATAAATTTCTCCAACACCGTTTTGAACAATATTGTGCAAAGCTCTTATGAAGTATTTCTCTCTGTGTAAGTAAAACAGGCTTCAAGATGTAGCATTAAACAATTGCAAACAATGCGAACTATCCTATGACTTTCCGCTGTTTTCAATCTATCCAGAGTTGACACATTATATATACGAAACAAAAACGGAGGTCAGTTTTTGTAAATAAACAATAGTTTTTCTGAAACACGTATGATATTCCTTGTTTATAATTTAAAATTACTTCTACGTGCAATTGTTTTAAAAAATACTCTTACCAACAAAATGGTGGTCGCTAATTGGGAACGGTAACAACCTTGAACTGCAGTTAAATCATTTGGCTGACAGCTAACTAGTGTGAGGTCGTGGGTCTTACAAGATGTCTTCTATAACGGGCGACAAGAGTCGCCTAAAATAACTAAAAGAGATCCTGCTGACAATATCTCGAACGAACTACACATCTGCGACTGCTTCCAATGTGGTAGACTCTTCCCAATAAAACGTACCTAAATAGCTGAAAACTTTCTTACCAAGACACAAACTACAAACAATAGACATACATAAAAACTCACTTTTCCTTTTTATATTTGTCGCCACAAATCTATTCGAGTTCGAGTTGCTTGACAAACGCTTTAATATTCTTCCACCTCTATTACAAACAATTATATCAAGAATTATTCTCTATTTGTCAATTGTATTTCAATAATATTGATTAAACCAAATAAAAATTTCCATACAAATCGAAAACCAAATTATTGTTGTTTATTAGCAAAAGTGAGCTTACAATTAAACACGCAAGAATAAAATGTTAACAATGTTGACAAAGTTAAATAAAATCAAGATTTTTATTTTAATAATTGTATTAATAGTTTAATAAAAACTGTATTATTTTCAAAGAAAAACTTTTTATTCAAACACTCTTCAAACAAAATGATCAATTATTGACGTTCACATAACCTCATTTTTTATTATAATCAAAGTTCAATTCTACTAATCTTATAATATTAATATTTGAAGCAGCTAGAAAAACACCTTGTTCCTCTGATCAAATATTGCTACTTAATTGTTAAAAAATGGCGTTCCTTTATATATTCTTTTGGAAAACAATTGTATTTTTTCAAAAACAAAACAGTTTTGACATTTCAAGTTTTACATAACTCAATTATAATTTATAAACTTTTATAAATGCAAAAACAAATCTTATAGAAAAGAAAATTATAAATTCAAACATATACAGCACTTAGTTTGAAAACCAGAATAATACCCTAAATTTTAATGTAAACGAAACAACATTATGTAATTACTAATAATTAGCTTAAATTCATAAAAACACTTTTTTATACTTTCCTTTCTTCTCAAATCTAAACTTTAAATCATTACTAGTTATATCTGAATATTTCTAGATGCCAAAACTTTGACTGATTCAATTGAATGTTAGAAGAGCGCAACTTGTCAAACATGTTTTTATGTGATTTCATCAACAAGATCCAAAACCTTTACATTAAACGTTACGTTTAATGTAAACGTTAGTTTACGTTAAAAAGTGTATCAATTATGTTGTTGTAATGTTATAATTTACTTATTTCCACTAAAACAACTTAGCAAAGAGCTTTAGAATTATGAGAAGTCAACAAGACTACAAAATGAACATATCTCAATAACATGAATTTTATGTTACAAGTAACAGGTAACTGTTTCAACAGGTAAGTCGCTATACATTTGCATACACCCTTAATACAACATATTCTGTCTGTTGCAGATGATGTTACGATTGCCAGTTGTTATTCTATGACGTACACAAGAGTTAAATTATAAGTAACTCACTGTACTGTTGCGTCCGTCAACTGTTGTAGACTGAATAAGTCCTCCATATATCGGAAGGAATGCCTCCAAACAAACAGAACGTCGCTTTAATGCGGCAACAGCAAGTAATCAAATAATTCCAAAGGGGCAAAAATCTTCAATGTGAATGGTAAAGTAGTTTTAAAAAAATAAGTAAAAAGTAAAAAGAAAAAGAAGGGCCAGAAACAAATAAACCAAAGTTACGAATCAAGCACATAGCAAACTTCGAATCAGTACCTTCGCTGGTAGGTGGCCTTAACGAATTGGTAAACTGCTTCCAATCGAATATGCGGCGATTACAGAATGAATTCTGCATAAAAATAATAAGCTATAAGAAATGAACCTAATAAACTACAGTTATTTTACATTCCTCAAAGGAACGTGTTCATAACCTCAAGAATTCCAATGTCATATTCCTAAAAAAGAATCCAAACAAATGAAAATACATCGGCAGAATCTCAGTAAATCTGCGAAAAATGCGTTTCCAATAAATTCACAAAAAAGGAAAACGTAATTCTCGTTGACGATGCCACTAGTTCATTCTTTAAAGTTAACGAAACAAGAACGTATATCGAAGTAGTTCAAATTATAAAAACAGGAAATACTCGACAAAATCAAAATGACAACTAAGAAGAGAGAGAATGCAAAAATACCCTAACAACTGTACTATATAGCACGAAAGCATAGCGATACAGGGTGTTACGAATTAACACGTAACAATGCACACAATAAAAGCATTGCAGTTCATTCGTGGAAATATTAATTTAAAGCATACCTTTACACAAAATACTTTTTACGAATAGATTTTTTTATATATACAGGGTGTAACTAATATCACTAGAAACCTGGTTTTGGAGTGTAGCTTAAATGATTTAGAACATATTTTCCTTATCAATGTATGCGATTTTCTCGAAAACTAGCAAGAAGCGACTACATGTTGATAAGGAAATTTTCAAATTCGGAACATATTTATGTTCTAAATTATTACAGCCGCTCCTCCCATCACGCAGTTTCTAGTTATATCATATGTAAAAAAAGTCAGAAGAAACAAAACGTACATGCGAATATTTCGCTTCAGAATTTTTGCATTTCAAAAAGTGTCTACAATACATGTTACTACCTGCAATAACCATTTTAGTTGTAAGATTGAACGCACGAAATTATATGTTTTATGATTAGGTCCATAAGGGCGATATCAGTACTACTATTATGACAAATTTTAGCTGTTTCAACAGCTAGGCTGTCATCTTCAGCAGTCACTGAAAAACCAAACCAAAATCTAACCTTATATGCCTACAGAACTTTACGACTCGCCGGTAATCGGTCAAATTTGATTGACAGTTTTATTACGTTGTATACTAATCTCATTAACATGATCTCATTTGATGATCTCATGAACCCTTAACATTTATTTAGTTTACAATGTGTAAAAAGTACCGAGTCTTGCACAGAAACTCATATATATTACTTTCGTTACTTTCCGATGATATTCTATTATTTGTACATTACGAGTAAGTTAATAAAAAGAATATTAAGCACTTCCATTTATTCATCGAATTTGCAGCACTATAGCCGACCTGTGAGACTACTTGTGTAATGTAACATCCTCTACTGTAGAACTTGTACTAGTATTTCTCATTAACGAATAATTGAGTAATATAACTCGATCTGCGGTCGCATGCCCACATCTCTAACTAAGCTAATAAAGGGAACACTCGTGCCCTAACACATCCCCGCAATGTAACCCACCTGCTTGAATCTGTACCTTTCTACTTGTCTTCTCCACATATACAATTACGGTAGTTCATAAAGATCATATTGAGTTAATTACTCGGGTGTACTTGAGCAGTTTATGACAAGTAGTTTCAGATTTCTCTGGTGTTATGATAATGGATTATAATAATGTTAATTTTCAGCAAGATGAAATATTATCACATTTCTAGATTAGTTACATTTAATTTTTTCATTATTTTAAACAGTATTTTTTATTTTTACCGAACCAAGATTTAATCATTCATATAGAAATATTAGGAAAGCCAATTTCTTTGCTATGAGTAGGCTGAAGTTACATCAAGAATACAAAAAAAAAATCTTAATTCGACCCCTCTAGCTTTATATTTCAGGTTTTCAGGAGGTAAGTTCGCATACCTCTCCTTAAGTGAAACACAAAAGGAGCTGCTCGCAACCCAACAAATTTCATTATTCCATTGTCTTTTTTATATCGCTATTCAGGAAGCGTCATCATATGAATTCACAAGAGTGTAAAAAATATTGAAAAAGTCTTCAGACAGAGGATATTAGAAAAGAATTGCTTTAGAAGTGGAGGCATGATTGTTTTTGAACGCGCTTGTTGTATATTGCTTGACATTTAATATCCACATCTAATCAAATAAGCATGTACGATTAATATATCTTTTCTTATTAAAATATAATTTTTAGGAAATACAAAATTTGTCATGGTCCCGCTGCACATTTAAAAATTCGAATGTGTCTTAGTTTTTCCAATCCAAAGGGTCTCTTTGCAACTCTTAAATTTTTAAAATTCGAACAACGCAAAATTCTTATTCCTAGTATTCACACACGCTTTAAACCCGACTACTAAATTTTTGATGATATCAATTTTAGAAATTGTTTTCTCTAGAACTGAACATTTGTGCTGATTTAGACTTGATTTAATTTAGTTAAATGTAATTTGATTCGTAATTTAAGTTTTTAATTTTTTTTTAGAATTGTCTTTTCTCTTTATATTATATATTATTATTTGCTGTGCACAAGTTTTAATTACATTAAGTTCGTCTAGTAATGAAGATTTCTAGTAATTTCGTTTCACTTTTAGGATATCTTAACGCTTAAATTAATAATTATTTATGGTACTAGTGAGTTAATTAAGATATTATCCACAAATGAAAAATTTTGATCTTTTTGAGTGGATAATATCCTTAACTCACGTGTGCCATACAACGCTTTATACATAACCTTTTTAATTAAGTTCAAGTATTGAATTTGCGATGTATAGTTTAGTCAGTAGTTTTTGATAGTAACAAATTTGATAGCCCGATGGATTTTAATAATATTAAGTAACGTAAGTTGGTGATTGGTTGCTATCTTTGAAGGAGTGCGTTTTTCAGAAATAACTCACGTTACTAGGGGTAACGTGGGTTATAGTGTAAATAATAGTTATTTATGGTACAAGTGAGTTAAGTAAGATATTACCCACGAACGAAAAATTTACCCTCGAGGGCCGGGAGGCCCGAGAGGGTTAATTTTTCTGAGTGGATAATATCCTTAACTCACGCGTGCCATACAAAGTTTTATCCAACACCTCTTTATTTAAGTTTAAACATCGAATTTGAAATGTATAGTTAGTCTGTAGTTTTGACGGTAATACTCTAGCACGATGACTGGATTTTAATAATATTAAGTAACGTAAGCTGGTGATTGGTTGTTATCTTTGAAGGAGTGAGTTTTTTAAAAATAACCCACGATGCTAGGGGCAACGTAGGTTATATTGTAACATAAGAGTAAACAATCACTTTCTTTATTTAAAATGGCCACAGTAAACGTGATATTTATAAGTAGGTGTTGGATAAAAAATATTTACATATATTCAGTGAATAATATTTCATAGCAATATTGAAAAACATTCAATTAGCACTTACATTAGGCACATACAATTTTATTATTCTGGTGCATTATATAGCAATCTCACTTAAAGCAATTTTAAATTATTTAGAGATAGGTAAATGTTTGTTAACAAGATGATGGATTCGTTTCTCGTTTATATAAATAAATTTAATCCTTAGATTAATTAGAGGAATTAATTATTCTTCTTTTTCCCACAGATTTCTCGGTTATAGTATTACTGTGTGCCTATAGAGAATTAAATTGCTGGAGTATTAGATTGAAGAATAATTAAATTGCCGAAGAACTACATTACTGAAGTGAAGAGATCGCTTTTGATTATTGGAATAATTTTGTGAATGCGATGAATTAAGTTGATTAACATTTTTTTGATAATGGTGATTAAATGCGGTTAAACGTTCGGGCTTAGAAATCAGAATAAATTGTACTGACATCAAAGACCGCAGGATTAGGCTAAACACGACACAATATTTAAAAATTTTAGATTAAGTTACCTTAAACAACTCTCCTAAATCAAATAGCACAAGCTTAGGGTCTACAGTACGTAGGAATTTATGATCCCTAAACTGTTCTTCGCTCTATACTACTCATTCAGTTATTTCTTAAAATTTTCATACCCTACTTGAACCAAAATAAAGAGGAAAGACCATTATATTCCCTTGCTATTTCGGATTTGAGGAAAAAGAATTTTTCTTGGAAAGAAATTTGGAAGAAAAACATAGAAAAATTGATTTATGTTAAGAAAATCCTAAAATATTAAAAAAATAAAAACGCTGGAGTAGCTTATTAATCGTACTTCACTATGCTTTTTGTTTCATTTTAATAGATGAATTAGTAAGATCAGGAGACGAATAATCAATTTGCTTTGCATTTTTAGTTTTTATTGTGTCAAAAGAAACCACTGCGGTTACTACATTTCCTAAATACTACACGTTGTTTCGCCTACTTGGTACGACGGCCATGCGACCAAGTGTCTCTATTCCGTCCATATTCCCTCTTTGTTGTATAATTCGTACAGCGAACGCGGGAAATTGATTTCAGAGCATATCTTACATTCGTAAATGAATTAATATTAATTGTTGATAATTAATCAATTACTAAGTTATTGTACTGGAATTATACAGTAATTGTAAAAGTAATTAAGAAGCAGTTAATAATAAAAAAGAAACAAAAAAAGACTGATAAATGACATTTATTATATTAAAGAAGCTAAATGTACCAGCTGTCAGCATGGTCGAGTGGTAGACGCGATGGATTTTGATTCCGAAGATATGCCGAAGTCCTATTCCCGGATGGAGAAATTATCTGTTTGTCCATTACTGTTTCTAAGAATTAATTGTTTCTTTTAATTTTTTAATTAATTTATTTATTATACTTTTTCCATTAAATATAATACTGTATGTAAAATTTATATAACTTATATGTAGCTTTAATTTCAATTATACCTAAATATGTATAGTTTAAACAGTTTATGTAAATTATTCCTTTATATTAAAAAATAGTTTATTTTTATATATAACATACAATATGTAATATATATATATATATATATATATATATATATATATATATATATATATATATATATATATATATATATATACAAGAAAGTGTTATAATAATGGGATATCGCGCAACAGAGAAGAAAGAAAACATAAGTTGCAGCCGTCTACACGTGTTTCACACTTATTAGTGATCATCAGGACGGCATAGCAGATGGAATAAATATAAAAGCAACTAACTCAGAAAGATGTAACAACACAAGGTTTCACTGATAGCAGCCAACCGCACATTTGCAGTATCGGCCTGAAGACACTGAGTTTTCAGTGCAACAACAAACGTCACTACGGAGGCAGCTAAAGCCACTACCGTGAGACAACCAATCCCAAAGTATAATTAAAATATAATTATCTGTTGCGCGATATCCCATTATTATAACACTTTCTTGTATATCTCTACGCGCATTATTACTTCTAATCATTTATATATATATATATATATATATATATATATATATATATATATATATATATATATATATATATATATATACAATAAAAAATACATTGCTCCTGCTGGGAATAGAACGTATGTCTTCGGAATCAAAATCTAGCGCGTCCACCACTCCACTATGCTGACTATCTTCTTTAATGTAATAAATGTCATTTAACAACTTTTTTTTGTTTGTTCTTTTATTATTAAATTTTTATTTGTTTTCCTATATTACTAATTGCCGTATAAGATATTTACTTATCACTTGATTAACAATTAATATTAATTTATCTACGCATGTAAGATGTGCTTTCAAAATCTAAATTTTATTGGAATTATATAACACAGAAGTGAAATGAAGGAAAGAAATGCATGATTCCCATTAATCAATATGGGCGTGTAATTTTAGCAAATTACAGTTTTGTGCCTAAAACGATAAATGTTCCTGCATGTGCTTAAGTAGTTTAAAATTTTCTTTATTTCATTATGGGCACCAACATCTCGAATCATACAACACCATGAGTTCGATTCCAGAGCCGAAGAATCTTTCGATATACTAGTCTCGAGAACATGTTGGTCTAAACGTTTTATACTTTATAGCCGCTAGCGGTACTGGCTGTTGATTTAAATGAGTAGAGTACACACAAAAAAATACTTAGTTGATCTAAATAGAAGACGTTTAAAGCAAGCTTATAATAAGTTCATATATAACCAAGTATATCTTAACATTCTTCTAAATAAATCTGTAAATAAATTTTAAGGCAATGATATAACTGAACTAAATGTAAGAAGTACTTAAATTTATTTGTTTAAATACATTTGATTTAAACAGTTGCGTATTGCGTTTTCAGTTACACTTTAGTATTTACACTAAAGCGTTCTATGTTGATATAAATTTCTGATAACTTTAAATTAACCTTATTTAATGATTAAATGTATGTGTTGCATTGCTTGAATTTACCTTTTTAAAGAATCAATGTAACATTCTTATAATCTTCATGCAAGTTGAATGAATGCTTAAACTTACCTTATCAAAAAATCAAGTTTACAATTCTTATATTGTTTATTTAAGCATATTAAATATTTCATTTTCCTTTATGGATATGCCATTTGTAGCAAATTATATAGGAAACAGGAATTTGTATGTGAAACTGTGCAATATTAAAAATTGGATTGCCAGTTAATTAATATCCAAAATGCCTTAATAAATAATTTGTAAAGAATTAAACGTTTCATCAGAAGCATATCAGTTACATTTTTAAATACAATTTTCTGTTCATTGAAAAACTTCACTTCTCATTAAAGAGTGTTAGTATAAAATTTATTTAAAATAAACATCAGTTAAAGAGTTTATATACGAAATAGATTAATAATAAGCAAATTCAAAAGTTAGAATAAACCAAGGCAATTTTCACAAATTTTGTAAAATCTTCCAATCCATTCTATCCATCCGCCAATGGATAGAAACATTACTCCCAAAAATCTAACTATTATTGCTTCTCATAAGATTTAACTGTCGGCAAATTATTCAACATTTTGATATTAAATTAATATTAATGTCAATTTTTAATGTACAATTTCACATAAAAGATACTTGTTCCTAAATAATTTCTACACATGGTACATTTGTCTGGTATTCTTTATGTTAATGTAATTAAAAGAAATACATAACGTAAAGATATTTTATTGAAGCATAAACTTAACAAACAATTTAGCAAAAAATTAAAAATTCTATATAAAATGCAGCATTTTCATTTTAATACATAAACTAAAGTATTATTATTAGGTATCACTGAGAAAGGCATTTAGTAGAACCAATTAAATTTATTTAATTCAACTAAATATTTTAATTTGTGGTGTTGTAGAAGAAAGATCTTTTAATAATATAAATATACCTACTATAAATAACGAGCACTCGTTATTACCTGATTGTCAGACCGACTTCAGGGGTGGATATGGTACTGTTGATGCTCTAGCTACTGTCATGAACGATATCGTCAATGCAATTGATAAAAAAACAGGTTACTGCTTTAATACTACTCGATTTCTCAAAAGCATTTGATACTATTAATCATGATCTCGCTTGTGCCAAATTACGTTGGTATGGTTTCGAAGTTAGAGCTGTTGATTTAATAAAATCTTATTTATCAGAAAGAACTTTAATAATTAAAAGTAATAATCAATATTCTAATTCTTTTTCTATCACTTCTGGTGTGCCGCATGGCTGAATTTTAGGACCCCCTACAGTTTATTATTTATACTGCGGACATTTTAAAATCCTTAAAATTTTGTAAAATTCAAGCATACGCTGATGACACACAAATTCTTAAATCTTTTTACTTCTCTAATAGAGCACGGGCCTACGAAGAAATCAATAGTGATCTTAATACAATTCATCAACTGTCTTTGGAGCATAACTTAAAACTAAATAGCAGCAAATCGCATTTACTATTTTTTGGGAATAAAAATCAAATTACAACTGTCAAGAATGATCATAATATATGCATAAATAACCAACTGTTACCAATTACCGATTCTGCAAAAAACTTATTTTTAATTTCTGATAGTAATTTACGGTTTAAACAACATGTTTGCAAATTACTTCAAAAAGCTTATTCATCTCTGAAGCTACTGTATGCCAACAGAAATATTTTAACTTTTAGTCAAAGGAAAATGTTATGCGAAACTTTAGTTTTGAGCCACTTTAATTACTGCAATCTTGTTTATGGTCCCTGTCTCGATGCTAGTGATAAATATCGGATTCAAAAAATACAGAACTGGTGTTGCTGTTTTATTTTTAAGTTACGCCGTTATGATCATATTTCACATAAAATTAAGGAATTAGGATGGTTGAATATGGAAAATCGTTGGAAGTGCCAGTTGGGATCGTTCACACATGCTCTACTTACATCGAAGTCTTCTACGCCTCTTAGCTCTGAGCTGGTACCTCGTTCGTATGTGCACTCAGTGGGTACTCGCTATAACTATACGCTTACCATTCCACATCATACATCTACCATGTTTCATCGAGGTTTTGTCTACAACGCAGTAAAACTTTATAATACACTGCCAGCAGATACAAAGAACTATACTTTAAAACAATTCAAACGCTATTTAAGAAACAATTTTTTACATTTACAATAAATCCTTGTCTCTAATTTCATCTCTGTTTTACCTACTAGAACTGAATACACATTATGCAAATTTAATGTTGGGAAGATTTTTAAAATATTTCCCTATATAGTCCCTATATAGAAAAATATAGTCCCTACACTTACTTTACACTACAGTAATTAATTTACGCTTCTTATTTTAATTATTTGAATTTAATTTTTGTAATATTTAATTTTTTTGGAGATTATTAATTAATCAATGGATGCAAGAATGAAAATGCGCTTCGTCTGCAAGAACATCCAGTGTATACTTCGAACGACGCATGTCATAATGATCACGTAATTGACCAATTTCAACAATATTATAGGTATGACTAAAACGATTTGATAGTTGCTTTGGAACAATCTTTTGAAAATGATTGGCTTTTTGTAATGTTAATTTAATTATTGGTATACATTGCAGCAATGCAATAATTAGTTAATATTAGTGCAATATTAGTTAACATAATATTTTAAAAGAATCGATTTTCCCTTTTTACAAATACTTCATTTAACTGTATAAGCTTTAATTTAACATCTGCAATATTCAACTTAAGCCTACTTTTTAAACAAATATAAAACTTGAAATAAATAAAACGGTCTTATTAATTTACATTTACTATATTTAAAATAACCAAATATTTATTTAAAACAATAATTTGTCTTTAAATAAAATTTAATTAATTTAAGATTAAATTAACAATTTTTTTGTGTGTAGTATACATAATTCGCCTGAAAATATTCCAGGTAAGTCAATGATTGAGTACAAGGGTCCCTTAATTTTTAATTAATCAAATGTTTAACGCGATAAAACGTTTGGCCCAATTCTTGTTTCATTATTAAATTTAGCATATAAAAACTGAATAGAAAAGGAAAATGTACCTAGATACAGTACCTGATCTTTACTAACCATTTTATCACAACAATGTTTTTCAAAATCTCTTGTGTTTATTATAACGAGGCTGTATTAGACAGTGTATACTAGACTCCAATATCAGGTTTTTGCGGAGTTGAAATTGAAAATTACCTAATGCATTACCAGTGTTTACCATCAGTGTTTAGTGTCGATATTTAACATAATTATCTTAAAAACCGTGTCGCTCAACAGTCATCCTAAGCTTGTTCTTTTTGATTGAGACCTTGCTCGACTATATTAGGCGTTCCATCGTTTGATTAAGTATAATTTAAGCTTACCTTATTGAGTGAAGGTAAATTAAGAATAGGTTTGATTTGTATGAGTATAATATTTATGCGTATAATTAATTATTTATGCAAAAATAATGAGTTGCAACAAATTTATATTAAATTTCTTGAACATAATTTTTGTATCATTTTGATATAGAAAGAGACAAAGGCAGTTACAAGTAAATGTCAGACGAAAGAGCCTAAAATCTGAATACCTTTCTACAGTGTTAGATTTAATTTAAACGTTTAAATTACAGTGTATGTAAAAAATGGGAAAGCTGTAGAATCTTCTGTCGAGTGGAAAACTGAGACCTGCTGCAGAATACATTTCGATGTTCGAAATAATGTTTAAATATTGTAAAAAATCAAATACCAAACGTCATCAATATTATAAGAATTTAGTTATCTTTAGTTCATCGACCTTTTCCAGTGGTATTATTTGAACAAAAGACGCATATTGTTGCCTGAAATCTACCTAATGATTTTTACAGGGTAATGTACTAAATAATGAATGAAAAAAGAAGAGACAAGAAACTGTGTATGTATGTGTATTATTTTATTGGCTCGATTGTTATTTTAGAATTATTCTTTAAAAATTACTATTAAGTAATAATTATTCGCGTAACGAGGACATATGCGAGTGCATTAGGTTATTAACTGTTAACTGAATTAATAAACTATTAAGAATGGACTTTTTAGTGTACATTCAAACATAGTAACTAGATACAAAAACTAATTCAAAGCCAATGATAATAATAATATGTGTATCAACACTTAAGTATTATAAGTGTTTGCGAGTTTTTGTGTAGAATCTGAAACGCATTTACCAAATTTCTTATTCTCTTAGTACATATTTCTCCTCGTAGTTTATTATTGTTGATCACCACCACTAACCCCAATTTACCATCTCTTTCTCCCTTAGTTACTTCTTCTTTCGGCTTACCCAAAGCGCAGACCGCAAGCGGTGTAAGTGGACAGTCGGTTCGGGCATATTGAAATGCGTCAATTACAAATAATGCACTTAAATAAAAATATAAGTAGACGAAGTGGAACAAAAATTAGCCATGTTTTAAATATATAGATTAGTAAATAGTAATTACATATACAAACAAATTCAATATGGCCGACGTATTCACTATCGAATGACGTAATACGTTTGTAATTTAAAGTAGTATTAATAGGAACACGACAAGTTTGATCGCCAATAATGATATCTTTATAATAATCGCTCCAGTTAATTATAATTTTTGAAACAGTTTACAAACGTATATCACGATTATTTGTGTTGTCCAAACAATATGAATCGGCTCTAAATTGGCATCTCCTAATATTTGCACAGTTTGTCCGCTTGCCATGGTTTTCAACTATGCAGGTTTGTCTACGCAACCTAATTACAAATCAAACATTAAAACTTAATCGGTTGCAGCAACTTTTATAATCGTGAATAGTTCCAGAAGTTAACACGTTGGGAACTAAGAGGACGCTCCAAGTGGATGGACGTTCTCGTGCGTGTACAAATAAATGTTTTAGATTTATCTATTTAAAAATATAAAACTTAAGAAATACAGAAATTAAATAGTGTTGAGTAATCTACACGGCAACATAAAAAGAAAATGACGTAAATCCGCCCAGTAAAACTCCTAAACGAACTGGAACAAAAGTTAGCCGTGTGTTTTAAATATATATTTAAAATTATTTAGGACATTTGGAAAGTCGGGAACACTTGAATGGTATTTGGAGCGGCGGGATCTTTTTTGGTTTGCATTACACTTACTGCAAATCATAAGAGTTGATACAATACTCGCCTTTAGCGCACACTGTGCGGACTCGTTTATGATTTGCAATAAGTGGAATGCAAATCATAAAAGAGCCTAAGCCTTAAAAGCCATTCAAAGTTTCCGACCTTCAAAATGTCATTTATTCTCGTATACCTAAACTTTTACAGTAAAAGATTTAAATATCCATTAATTGATTTAAGCAGTATGTATGGTATCAAAAAGTTGACGGATAAACAAACTCTGAAGGCTTTTCATTTAATAACCAGATTAAACAAAGGCGTATTGAATTATGGGAAGAAAACGGAAATACAAAACTGATTATGGATTCATGATAGAATCACTATAATTCGCTCTCTTTTACATATTTGAAGATCAATGCCATATTATTTTAAGTTCTTTGTTCTAACATGATATATATGATCTTTTTTGATGCGTTTGCTTTTTAATTTTTACAATTACGTATTGTTTAAACTCATATGCAGAATACATACACTCGACTGGACAATTTACCATTTTTTTCTCATGTATTAGCATATGTGATCTTATACAACCCTTGCAGGTTTGGGTTTTAATTTTTTCTGCAATTCACACACTTCATCATTACTCTGATCTGTAAGTTCAGGTTTTTAGAAAATTCTTTATTTTTATGATGGCAATTTACTATTTCAGGAAGTGTTTAAATGTAAATCTGTTCCAGTTAGAAAATTTTCTAAGTATTATTTACAATTCTCCGGTGCTTCTAAAGTATATCACAATAAAATTCATACGCAATAGTTTCTAATTGAAAACTGTAACTGAATTCATCAGAACAATACATAAAAAACCATTCATAATGGGTATCTTAAAAAAATAAACATTACTAAGTAGGGATGCGAAAACACTTGAACAAGAAAACGGAACCTAATTTTAGTGTGCATATTAAGTAGCTATGTGTATATTGTGTTTTATATTCATATCTTTTAATAGTTTTATAGATTTTATATATTTTTATACATTTAACCTTCTGGCACTATTAAACGTTAGGAGCACTTCAAGTAGGGCAATCCAATAAACTCAATCAGTCGTTGGAGAGAAAGTGAGAGAACAAAACTAGATTTATATGTTATAATCAAATTCACCTTGGTAAACCCTATAATTGCCCCACAATCCCCAAGAAATAGGAAGCAAACTATTCACAGGGGAAGTCCCTATTAATCAGAGCTAATAAGAATTAAAAGTGAATTCTGGGAAGGATTAAGTTCGCTAATCCTTGGAAATGGTTTCTCACTTAAAAGTTTGTGGAAAACGAATTGATTTTCGTAAAATATATGTCTTCGGATTATTGTGGCTTTGCAAAAATAAGAGACAATATTTATTTACCTGATTTAAGTTGCATTAAAGGATTTTAAAGGTTTCATAAATATAAAAAAATATTAATATTAGTAATTAAAAACAATAGTGTTATTATCTTATTATTGTCGTCGAAAAACACTTTTAAAATAAAAAATAATTTTAACAACAATACAGCGAAATAGAAGAATTATTTGATTCTTAATTGACATTTAATATTTTTTTAATTTAAATTTTAATTTATTTAATGTTTGCCAGTACTTCCTTAATGTACGAAAAAAAGTAACATTGGTGATAAATAATTATGAACATGTGAGAAATTTGGAATTCCAAATGCAATTAGAATACTAAAGTTATATTAAAAGCATGTTCTAAAATCTACAGTTTTTAATTTTGGATATTGCTTTTTATCGTGATAGAATCTAGTCTGGTAGATATCGATTTCTAACTGCATTCGAAGGCAGTTACAGATTAATGTTAATTATTTATAATCAATTGTTATTATAATTGATACCATCACAAGTATTATTTCAAACGTCAAAACGCAAACTCCGACATAAATAAAAAGCTAATTTATAAATGAAATTAGGATTGCGTTCAGTAAAATCATTTTAATGGAAGAAGGATCTTGCTATTTTAACTTGAAATTAGACATCAAAGGCGTGGATTCCAACAGAGATCGTATAATATCTGAATAAAGCATCCCGATGAAAGGCTTTTATACTGGAAGTGATGACGTCTGGCGCATAACTTATTATTTAGTTACCCACTTCATAATTAGCACTTCAACTCTTAATAACATTTCAAGAGAAGCTTATAAATTGTAGTAATATTAAGATCAGAACTAGTAAGAACTACAAAAAACACGTTCAGAATAAGACAGTGGGTAGAATTTAATAAACACGCTACATATAATAACAGTTATAATCCTACAGATTACTTCAAATATGTATGTATGTATTTCAAATAGGGTTATGATTATAAATGGTTAATATACAAGTGTAGAAATACATGGTTATATTTGAAGTTAAGTGTTCTATGAAACTATGGGAAACAACGTCTAACATACCATTTTCTTGTTTTCCTTTTGTAGCATTTCCTGCAAAGCTTTGTAAAGGAAAAAGGTCCTGAAATTATGTTTTATAATGCACCAGATTGAACTAAAGTAGGCTTTTATCTATGAGCAACATAATATCTAGAAAGCTTTATCAAATTTCTGTAATCAGGCGTCCAAATTACATGTACAAAAGGATGCATTAGCTGTTACATAAATTGTTAAGTAATAGGTAATCACAATAATATTCGATCAAAATTCGTATCCTCTGAATAGGTGATAGTTCACATCAAATGCAACAAAAAAGCTTAATATCATTAGCGCCTATCTTTTATAATAACCGAGAACAAAATTGTTTTTGAAAAGTGGTTTGGTGGTCACTGTTTTAAGAATCACAGTTGGAGCTGGATGTACCTAACTGCATTTTCAACGTGATATCTGATACATTGATGCTAGGTGATGCCACAGTTTGTTTTGACTATTTCTTCCAGCAGTTCCCAAAAGTTGACCTTTTTAGCAAATTGGCAATAAAAATGGCATAAGGATTTTTTATTCCTATTGGCGAGTTCTAATCGCACAGTACATTTATACGAAAGTTAAGTAAAACACTCTGTATAATCTGTAAATATTATTTCATTCTCTAGACTCAACAATACTTTGGCTTATAATAAAATGATCTAAACTCTGCTAAAAACTGCGAAACATATGGTTAAACCTTATTAACCACAGTGTTATTATTTTAGTTGAGTGGCACTTTTACCAACCCTTTTGCCAATTTCGTACTTTGTTTAAATATTTTTAGTTTTAATTTTTTTCTTATTTATATATTAATTAATGTGTTTGTTTATGTATTTAATTTATAATTTATGTATTTAAAATGTGGCTTAAAGATTAACCTCTATTTAAAATCATGTCATAAAATGATATCAGTCATGTTAAGTCATGCCCTTTAACCACCCCTGATTATATCCACATTTCTATGACCCTGTTCTTGTGTTATGACCATGGGCAGTTAGCTGCAAACTTGCAATTAGCCTTCCTTTGTGAGAAAACGTAAACTGAGAATTATATCAATTTTAATTTTTAAAAGGTTCTCTTGTAAGTCCAAGAAATGTTTAATCCTGTATGGTATCAGAAAAGGAGACAAGAAATCGAGCTCTAGAATTCTGTCCGGCCGGCCCAACTTTCATCCTATAGTTTCTGACCTTTTACAAGATCACATCAAAATTTAAAATATATGGACAATCTTTACGGTGAGAGCTTTAACTTGTCTTTTAATTATTTGTCTTCTTTTTTAGTAGTTTCGGTTTTTCAAGTTTATGAAGACCCGTTCACATCAGAAGGAAAAATATATATGGGCAACCTTAAAGGTATTTGACATCTTTCTACATGAGTAGTCTTGGAGGAATTTAAAGCTAAAGTTGACACGGGCGACTTGACGGTGTCCTTTTATATGTATAAAATATACATTCGGATTCATGACACACGTCTGTAACTTTCTTTGACTGCGTGAACGTATTTGCAAATAAAAGATCTGGAAATATTTGAAATTTTGCTAAGACTATTACCTTCTTATATCCAAGACTTTTTAAAATCTATTATCCTTTTTTGAGTTTTGAAATAACAAACTTTAGAACCAAATCGTTTAAAACCTGAGAATAAACATTCAAAATTTTATGTCCGATATTAACCGCATCATGAATAACGATGACAACCTTTTTTGTCTCATTATATGCGTTTAAATTTCATATGACGTATATATATAAAAATAAACAAATTAACTATCGCGGCTCTAATTTAGTAGTCCTCGTAGAGAATTCGAACGCCTCCAAATAAATCAGAACTTGTACTTAAGAGTTTTGCACCGAATTTTATCTTTGTAACATGAATAGTATTCTAGTAATTACCAAAAAAAAGAAAATCATTCATGTATTACTTCTTTACCAAAATCCAATGAATGATGCCGTTGATTACGGATTACATTTGGTCGTAACCCGAAAAAGTACATAAAGTAAAACGGTTTTTGCAAAAATCAGTTATGCCTTGGGAACATTTGAACGATGCAGGGAAAATATTGCTACCTAAACGTAATTTCTAAGGTTATATTGGACTGCTTGTGTATTGAATTTGTATCATAATAAACGAAAGTAATCGGATGTACTCCGTAGACAAGAAGTATTTATGAAAGTTAAGGAAAGATAAATTCTTTGATAATAAATATTCTTAAAGGTTAGGCAAATAATTATTTAATTAGAACAAATAATAGCTATTTATGTAACAAGTACATAATGTAGGACTTTATAGACAAGCCCAGTTTATGACCGAACGAGCGAAGCGAGCAAGGCCTATAAAAAGGGCGAGTCTATAAGGTCCGATTATGTAAGAGTTGCATACAAAGCTTTATGTTCGATTCCTAAAATTGGTTAATTATAAAAAAAATCAGTTTATGAATTTGACATTTACTCTTGACAGAAGAAAATTTGACATGTAATATACAGTTGCCATACTTTATTTTACTACCATATACTTTATTTTACGAGTACAATAATAAGCCAGTTTACTGCCACAATACAATACAATAAACAATACTTTATAATGCAATCGGGCATAAACAATTTTATTTTATAAACACAAATTAAAATACGAACTAGATAACAAATAACATTTTTGATTATAACAAAGGTTAAATAGTTTGCACTTTCTCCGAAATGGAATACATTTTGCTGTAATCTTACACCTAAAATACCGCAAAACACAACGAATTCAATTTTTGAAATAATTCCGACGCATGGAGCAAATATTTCCTGTTATCTTATATTGTTTTCAAAGTATAATTGATTTTTGATTTTCTTTACTTTTACCAAATGTAATCCGCATCCAAAGGTATCATTCGATTTGTAATTTTTTTTCTTTGCAGCAGTCGTTAATATCTTTACTGTAAAATAATTAGGAGAGATAATATTAAGATTTGAAATAAAATGCACGTAAATCAGTATTGCACGTAAAGCGATTCTACACCCTGTATATTATAAACCAAATATACCAATTTTCTAAACATTACCCGTCATTTTGACAATGTTTTTCAAGAAATAGATCTTTAGTTCTTATTAAAAAATATTAATACTTAATTAAAAAATCGCAAAACTAAAGGAGGCCTGGCAAATCTATAGCGTAAAACCTTTCACTTAAAAATTGCCAATTGCGTAGATCAGTCCAGTAGAACTCTCAAACGAAGCGTAACAAAAATATACTTTGTCTTTTAAATGAGTATAAACTATTTTAAATTTATTGTTTTAAAAATCTAGAGACTAAAGAAAATATAAAGTCAAAGCTTATAAATAACATTATCAAATCGGTCTTTTAGAACTCGGGAAGGACAACTATAGCGTCATGCAAAGGTTTCGAATATTGAATACTCAATAATTAATTGTTAATTACAATAAATATTATTAAATAGTATGTTTCTAACATAAGATTAATGAATCTTGTTGCAAACATGTTTTATAGATACGTTAATTATAATAATAATAATAATTGCTACAACCCATAGCCTGGAAACCAGGCCCCAGAAGCTATAAGCTTGTGCGGGAGGGAGGGGGCGATTATTATTATTACGTAGGCCCTAAGTGCGGCTGCAGCCGACTTACAGATGGAACAGCGCAAATCCCACATTTGTGTCACAGCTAAGGAAAACTGCAGAAAACCTTAACCAGATCTGCCGGCACCGGGAATCGACCGCGGGCCGCTTGGGTGAAAGTCCAGCACTCTAGACATTACACTACCAAGGCTTGAATTTCTATAGTTATTTACGTGAAGAAAAAATTCAATATTGTTAAATATTTTCTATAACTTTACTAACGATTTCAGAGAAAAATAATCTTATCTTATCGTTCACCCGGCAATTTTATTAAAATATTAAATTATAACCACATTTGTGATAAAAAGTCGAACTTACAGAACTAACTATTTTTCCTATTTTGAATTAACTATTGTCTACTATGTTAAGATTTTTATATTCTTTTGAGTATCATAATTACTGAAAAATAAAATTACAACTGCTAGAAATAGCTACAGCACATACCGACAGCTTTCCTAGATGCTATTAGTGATGGACATAGTCTGTCTATAAACGCTAGTAATTCCAAAAGTTAACACATTGGGAATTAAGAGGGCTACTTAGTATATGTATATGTTGACTACGTTTATACACTACGTGTGTTGTACACAGTGAAAGCATCAATATAAAAATGAACGGCGTAAATCCAGTAGAACTCCCGAACAAACTGAAACAAAAATATTATCAGAATTTAAAACATTCTCAAAGTTTGAGAATGATTTTTGTAAAACATATCTGTCGCTTTTAACGTTTTATTATAATTTTATTTCGCCAGCGCATTCAAAACTGATTTATTAAATCGTAAATTTGGAGTTAGTGGTAATATCTCATACTCATACAATTGTTGATTGAAAGCACGTATTTTAGTTAGTGATTCCTTAAAAGAATTCACGCAAGATATTGAATAATTGGTTATATTACTACTCTACTAGCTGGAATAGCAGCATTTACGTGAAAATGGTGTATAATTCAACGGTTAATATTTATAATTTCGTTGGAAAATCTAAATGAACAATAACTTTATACTGAACTTTTTTACTGAATTCAGTTTAATCAACAATTTTCAAAAAACAGATAGCTATAAAAATACTAACTCATTAGCATTTCACTATTGCAGCAGTTTATTCAGCAGATAACTTTACTTCAAATATTATTTCAGCTGGTGTAGATAATTCATAAGAAAGAAAATAATGAGGTAGAAGACGCCCCATTAAATCGTAATTTTTTGGCTGCTTATGTTTGCTATCGCCTAGGAATTGGCTGCCAAGTATTTTTAAAGTCCAGAGTTCTAATGAATGCAGCTTCTGAAAACGTGTATGTGGATTTATTGCCTTTTTTGCATGAATATGAAGTTAAAAAGAAAGAATTAATTTCATATCTAACCAGATGTTTTTCTGGTAGTAAATTGTTTTGTATGCAAGTAAACAATCGTGATAAACAGCATGCAAAATAAACTTCCTACCAAGTTAAATTCATACGTTCGAAAGCCTTAGAAGATCTTTTCTCCTATAACAACTGACAACTTACGTGCTTCGTATAAACGAGAATAGTAGGTAAATCCTGAAAATTTCCCTTATTTTCGCGTTTGAAAGGCGTCACGAAAAACTCCGTGTCAGCGGTTCTGCGAAGAAAGCGATCGGATAAAAAATAGCTTGGTAAAGAACTCAGATAGAGACCGATAGGTAAAGAGACAGTTCGGAAAAAGTTTGATGAAAAAATTTCAGCCTCGTTCGTAGTGAAACTCGCAGCAGATCACAACTTTTCTAAACTGTGTTAAATTTAGGGTTACGTATTGCATTTATAGTTATGTTAAAGTGTAATAGAAATCGATAAAAATGTAGTAGCTAAAAGGAGATATTTGAATTTCGCAGACACTCCGCAACCACAAGTAAACCAATCCTAATGCGATCCAGAGCTAGTGCTAGTTTCTACAGTAACATGGGTCAATCATGACAATTTAATGGACTCCTAAATTTACCAAATGCAGTAATGCTCGAAGTCATTATTGATTTAGTATCTTACTAGTTAATTTCAATTTAATTTAATGTTCCCTCAAAATCCAATTTCAACGTGATTATTATAAAGAGAAATTATTCAGGACATAGAAATAAAATATTAAGCATATAAATATACACAGCAGCAATTCCTTTAATGAATATAAAAAGCCTTCGTTATTCGAAGATACATTTAGCTAAAGTTCTTTGTAAAAAGTTGAATAACTGCTGCTCATAACTCATAGATCGTTCCAAATGATTTCGAAAAGATAATAAAATAAATGTTGAGCAGATGTATTACATTTCCGCTGATAATGCAGTTCTCTTCCTTTGGGGCGCGTCGGGTAGACGCCGACAGATAAAATTTACTTCGAATAACACATCCAGAATGCCTAAATAATGCCTATTACAATAACTTGATAGGGATAATTGGATATTTATAAAAAAACTGATACATTTTATGCAATTAATATCATAAACATTAATTTGGAGAATAAAATCAAATCAATTTAATAATTTGCCTTTAGTCAACTAAATAGTTAATTACAGTGTTACTATATTTGCTTTAACTTTTAAAATCTGCGTAGAAATTTATTTTGCTAGATGTAAATTAACTAAATATAAACTTATATTGTTTCCGTCTGAGTGCGAGTTTCACGCCATATTTCCTATGGTTCATATACATAAATATTTTTAATTTAAAAAAATTTAAATCGTTGACATAAGTATGTTTAATCCATAACGTTTATTATCTCGACAATAAAATGTATTGTTGAAATAGTATAGCATTAAAGATCCGAAAACGTCGCACTATAAAGTAATTTTATCGCAAGCAGTTCTTTCTCATTTTCTTCAACACAACACAATTATTTATTGGTTACAAACCATAGAATGCTTCTTAAATAAAATTATCAAGCCGCCCTGTAAAACGACGTTTACTGGAGTATCTCAAAGCTTAGTTCTTACTTTTAGTTCTTTATTATAAAATATCCCCCTCCCGCCAAATGTTCATGTTAACTAGAATGCATAGTTTTAAAGTAAGTATCGTTTGGCGCTTAATAGGAAACAAAAAAGTGTATTGAAAAGGTAAACTTTGTAGTAGGCAGACCTACAGTCAACCAAAATTATCAAAGTAGCTGTAGCAAGTCATTTAATCACAAAATAAATTGCATAATAATCAGTTTACCTAGTTGTGTTATTTCATGCAGGTTCAGATAAAAGATATAATTCATTTTAAGAATAACAACTATTTGGTTAAATGATAAATGTTAGTGATGTCCATTACAGTTTCTTTAAAGTTGGGAATTTGATTTATATTGTTAGGGATATCTATTACAGGTTCTTTAAAGTTGGTAGTTTAATTTGTGTTGTTAGGTGGTTGTTAAGGATTATTTGGTTTTGTTAAAAAGAAAAGAAGATTATGAAATGTAAACAAGAAGTAGGTAGCCATCTTTTTGGTTTTTTTGCTTTTAAAGTAATTTTAATTCATGTAAGTCCATTTTTGTTTGTTTTATTTATGTTGATTCTAGTTGTGTGATGTGAATTTTATATTATTTAATTAATCAAAACACAGATCTCTCGTTTGAAACTATATATAAATCAAAATCTATATGATAACTAAATTTAAAAGATTCATTTGATAATTTTTAATAATTTGTAATTTTCGCCCTTGAAGGGTAAATATTACTAGAAAATAATGTTTTATTAATACGTTTGTAATACCATTGCAACTAATTATTACTAACTGGATATGTTATTCATGCTTAAATGTGACTACTGGTTTTATGTGTCTTATGTATGTTTTATTCAGTCAGTACTTATTGATTTATGGTTGATTTTATAACCTAAGTAAATGTTTTACTTTGTGACTAAAAATGAAGGGATAATCTTTTGGTGCGGAACAAAACTGATTTATTATTTGTGTATTAATCTCCACGGTGGTAATAAAACCCATGATAGGCCGTGTGACAAATCCCTAAAACTTTTATTTATTTATTTGCAATGTGAGTAGGCTCGACGGTGGCTAAATTCCATATGATAGGCCGTGTTATAGAACCCTCTAACCATTAATTTGTTTATTCTTGCATGTGATGAGGCTCCACGGTGTCTTAAGTCCATTAGAGAGGCCGTGTTGCACAAATCATGGTTTGAGCGTTCTAAAACCATTATTTGTGTCACTTGCTTGTTTATGTTATTTATCTGTGCTATGTTATTCTTTTTTAGTACGTATTATAACATATAGCCCGAGAGCTGGCTATCAAAAGGTGTAAGAGTTTTGTAAAGGTTAATATTTTAATATTAGCTTATATTTAAGGTGTAAATAAATATCCTACACAAAAGAAACTCGGATATGGGGACACTCAGCGTCAGCGCAGTTTGAAAGTTGTAACAAGAAGTAGTGTCATCTAAGTGTTTTCTAAAAGCTGAAAATTGACCACTAAGCAGTTTATGTAACAAAAATCTGGAAAACAGTCTCAGACAGCGTAATGATCGAACGCGATGCATCAGCACCAATGTGGTCGCATGTCGTGAAATTGAGGTCAATGTAAAGAAGTGATTTAAAAAAACTGAAATTTGGTACAGTGTTAATTTATTGAATATAGTTTCTCAAAACAGCAGTCAGACTTCATTTTTATAGAACCGAGCTGGTCAGCAGTCACTCGAAGTAACGACTGCTTCTAGCGACTGCTGACTAGCTTGGTCGGAGCTGACGACTCGTTTTCAATTACTTTCGACATTTTATGTCATAGAGGGATTTGCGTTTGACTATTTGTAAATACCTTGTATAAACACAACTGTATCAACGAGATAAATTGATTTGTTGATATGTATTGATAATTGTAATTTAGAACTCACCTTTATTTAATCACCTACTGAACTTGAAGCGTTGATATATTTAAGCTGGGCTAGCATATTTTCAAGGGGGTTTTTATAGAACTATCCTTTTCTTTTGTATCAGTTTAAATCCGCCGTCCCTCGCTCAAGATTAAGAATTAATTAATAAAATATTACAATTATATTTAAGTGTTTTTTATTTGTGTTTTTCTCTGTTTCTCCGTCCTTATGAAGTAAGCGAATCGTTATCAATCTTGATCACATGTTATAAAAAATAATCACAACGTAGGATCCAGTTCTTTGCTTTTGTTATATTTACCATTATAAAATTTATCATTTATAAGGTTGGTAGTCAACTTCCGTTTTGTTAAATATTTGATTTTTACGCGGGTATAGTAATTTAAGCCGTGATCGTATAGTGGGTAGTGACCTCGCCTCATTACAACTTTTTATTGGTTTTCCCATACTTTAAACTATTTTTCTACGTAGTTTCCGCCACTGCTGAGGCATTTTCGGCAGCAGCTTTTGTAGGCCCTCTTCAAAGAAGTCAGCTGCCTGTGTAGATACCCACGTTTTCACTGCTTTTGTGACGCCTAGCATCATTGGCGAAACGATGTCCGGCAACAAATCTCTTCAAATGCAAGAGCAAATGAAAATCGTTGGCTGCCAAATCCGGAGTGTAGGGAGGGTGGGTAATTTGAGGCAAAATCCAACCAGAAAAGCACTTTGTACATCCCAAAACACAGAGCGCATGATCTTGCGATTTGAAATTTTTTGTTTTAATTGCTTCTTTTGGCGATGAAGTGTGCCTCCATTTAATCGACTGCTGTTTAGATTCTGGAGTCACATGGGATACACATCTGTGACGATACGACTCAAAAACTGGTAGCTTTCCTCGTTAAAGCGAGTCAGAAAGGTTAACTCAGCCCTTGCACGCTTATTCTTGTGTTCCTCGAATAGCAATTTCAGCACCCAGCGTGCGCACAATTCTCGAAACATCAAAAGTTCTGTCGCAATATTATACAGAACAGATCTAGAAATTTAAGTAGAACACAATCTAAGCATTGAAATTGTGAACCGTCTGTCCTCATGAATCTTTGCGTCGCCCGTGCGCACCAAATTGTCAGTAATCACAGACGGTCGACCAGTCCTTGCTTCATCATTTTGTTTGTCACGACCATCGTTGAACTTCCACGTCCATTTTTTAGCCATTCCATCAGCCATAGCGTTCTCACCGTAGCCTACGAATCTGACGATGAATGTCAGCCGTTTTCACATTTCACATTCACGGATAACAGAGCCTACTTTACAGCCGGTGGGCCGTTCTATCACCTTAAACATTTTTAGTTTCACTTGCATATTATTTATAATTTATATCTGTGATACGAACTATATAAACAACTCCATAACAACCAGGGCATTATAGTCTATAACGCCCATTTATCATTTACTTTGCAATCGTAGCCGGCGTTACGTTCGATAGTAATTTGTATCATTAAACCAGAAACTATATGTTTGCGTACAAGTCAGTGTATTTGTAAGTGTACAACACTACAAATAACATCAGTATTTACAACGTAGTTTCTGAGCGCGTGATCCACGAACCCTTTTGTGTCGACTTCTGCAGAAATTTCTTAGATAAAATTGATTTATTCTTTAGATGACATGTGCTATTAGGACTTTTTGTTTTCATGTTGGTAATAACCAACAACAAAAACATTTCAATTTAAAATTTCATATCTGTTTGACATTTGCATTTAGTAAAAATTGTTACCATCCAAAAAACATAAAAATTCCTAGTTTTATAAATATAAACAACGTCCTTAACTAAACAAAACTAAATAAAACTAATTTTCTACTTGTACATATTCTTGTGAAAAACAAAATATTGTATGTACCACGAGTGTTACTAGATGATAATGCCCATCAGGCGACTTCGATCTCTCGCGTCCTTCAGGCCCTCAGGCTGGAAGATCGTTGCCTTCCTGGCATTATCATCATTTTAACGACATTGATACATAAATAACAATTAAACGCATAGAACACGTTAACACAGTCTAAACTTGTGATAATGTCCTATCTGGATTGCTAATAAATGACCTTTAATGAATAGCTAACTGGCATGGCTCTAGGTAAATTGCTCAAACGCAAATACATTTGTACAAATGTATCCTGACAACCGTCTTCTACAGCTAATTTATTTTAGTTTGCTGACAAAAGTTATCTTGTGCCTTGTTAAATAAACCCCCGTAACATTATGTTTCTGATTTATTTTTTGGCTGTTCTTATAAACTCGATTTTCGATATATTTATACTATAATACAAGAAGTATTTAATTTTAACTTATCCTTGGAATAATATATTTAATGATCTAAAAATGTGATTTTACAAAAATCAGGTTGAAGTTAAAAGTAAAAACATCTATTAATATACCTATAATCATTTTGTGCTAAATCAAACTATATCACGCAGGTATTGGTTCATATTGACTTCAAGGTTTTTGTTTGGAAGGAAAAGAGTTTAGTTCCAGAATATTCTACAGACACCCCTTTCTCTATCTAATTAACCTCCCATGCCGAAGCGCGATACACAAAGTAAGTAAAAGATAAATTAGTTTTGGCTGTTGAAATTAGTTTAAATTAAAGCTTACTTTTAGTTTTATAATTATGTATACTAATGTCTGGTTAACAATGAGAATTATTTTTACGACTTGCTAACTTAAAAAATTGAAATAATGAAAAAGTAATATGCGACGAGGAAATAAAGTTTTATGTTCAAAATTCTCTAGCAATAAACAAATGATAACACCCTAACTGCGCGTCTGTTTTAGAAAAGTTACTGTTAATGCAATTTAGTGTTCAGTAAACTATCGAATTTTGTTTTGAAAAATAATTTTTAAGCGTTTTCAATAATGTATAAATAATTGTAACAAAAGAATGTTTCATGTAAGTTGAGTCTGTTTGGGTATAATGTTAACGTATATCAAATTCAGGCAACTTTGGCTTTTAGTTTCAAAGTATTAAAATTCCTCTTTGTTTCTTAATTGATTTCAAAACTAATTTGTCTATCTTTCTAATGAATATATTAGTGAATATATCTGTTTTTGTTTTTTTCTGGTGTTTATTATTAATTTAATATGCAAGTCAAACAAAGACCTGAACTAAATCGAAATGTAAGGGCCATCAAACTGTTTCTCGCGTAAAGTTATAGACCAATTTTTCAACTTACGCTTTATATTTGTTCATATAAAACTTAAATCATGCTGTGTCTATTTTCAGATTGTAAATACGCATAACAACCAAATAAACAATTTGGTGGCGGTCAACAATTAAGCGGGATTGACTAACCATTGGGGAATAGCGTTGAGAAATAAATTTGAATTGAGATTTCTTTCTATTGTTTTAGTTCGATGATCGGGTTTTGCAGATTTGCAATAAGACTTATGTTTCAAATTCCAAATATATGTATAACACAAATAAAACATTACGAGTAAAGGTTTTCTGATAGAAAATAGTCTCGAATACAGAAACACATAGAATTTTAAAATTGGGTTCCTACCGTTCAAGTTTCTTTCCCACTGTAAAAGTATCCAGGTACGTCATAATGATTTCAACATCGGTTGATAACTCGTCATAAAACATAGGATCAAAAGTCAACAAGATAATAACGTCCAATAAATGACATTAAAATGACGTGACACATAGCACGTCATATTGTCGACTTTTTCTGGTAATAGATTTATTTATACCGATTTATTTATAGATATTATTTTACCGGTTTTAAAAGTCATAAAGTAAGTGTTGCAATACGGCATTTTATATTGTAAGTAATATTAGCATTATTTCGAAGATAATTTTTTCAGTTTGTGTTATATTTTCCATAATGGTATATGTTTCAGTAAGGCTATTGCAAACTATTCATTGTGTTTAAAGTGTGTTATTGCACATTTATCTATATTATTTTCGTACAAATATTATTATTTTTAGTACACTTTTAATATTTGATAAATCCCAACAATAATTCATGCTCTTCAATACGATAGCGCTATTTTCAAACTTTCAACTAATCGGTTAGGCGTTGCTTACGCTATAAGCGCGCGCAGTCATCTTGGTTTTCAGTACCAGTCTTTGTTTTGTCGTTTATGTGGACATTAACTCCTCTGTCATTTTTAAATTGAAAGTTTAAGAAGTATTAATATTAAGTATTTAATTGATCCTTTAAGTCTTCAAAGGAAACATTGTAACTTTAAATGAAATTAATTAGAAATAATTAGACAATGGCCAATGAAACTTGACTGCGAACTATATTATCTTTAATTTTAATGGGCAAACTTTTGTTTGTAATTTTTAATATATTTTTAGTATACTATAACCTTTCGATATATGTTATATTTTTTCATTATATAATCTTAAAAAGTACTAACAGTTTCATATTTATTTCTAAAAATCTGGGGGAAGTGGGGTATCAAATATAACTTGACAAAGACGTCAAATTAACGTGTTTGTAAGACGTGAAGTTAACGTCCAGCATATCACGTCATTGGTCTGAGACATTAGGAATTCATTACCACGTCATATGTATGTCATACAAGGACGACATTTACGTCACTCAATGACCAGTTTTTCACTTCATTTCACGTGCCTTAGCTACCTGGGTAGCAACTAGCAATTTATAAATTTTGTGGCAAATTCGTTAAATTTTCTTGCAAACGTTACATTAAATATGAAATTGTATTAACCAAATTGTAAACCAGTTATTTGGTTGTGTACCCTATTTTAATTAACTTTAGGTAATGTTGTAATTAGAATAAATATACTGGTATTGCTACTGAAAATACTACTCGGAATAGTCGTAAATATTAAATATAATACTAAATTAATCTTAATATTAAAAATTAATAGAGAAAATTTTATTCATCTCTTAGGAATATCTCTTTATTACTGTTATTATTTCAAGAAATACATCTCAATTGCCTAGGTTTGCTCATAGCTGTTGATTAATTATTATGTAATAAGTAACATTTTTGTGAAGAATTTGTATAAAAAAAGAATTTTGATAATAATTGAGAACATTGATGCAATTTATGCAATATATGACACTATGCGTATATTAAACCGAACAGAAATGACAAAACCATTATTAAGGAAATTATTTTTTCATTTAGTTGGGTACTCTGCCCCTAAGTATCTCAGTATTACCATCACAGAACTACGCATCGTTTTGAAAACAAAGCATGGCCAAGAGCTAACATGTTAAAATAGTAAAGAGCAGTCCGAGTTTATGAAGACGCAATTGCCTAAAGCAAACTCTAAGCACGACACAATGTGAGACTTCAGGAAGTGATTAGCACGTTTTCCCCGAGGTGACGTAGTTTATGCAGCCTAAAATCGTTGTAATGAGAAACGCGAATGCATTTTCAGTTCGAAATTGAAGTTCTGGAGTAAATGCCTTACAGGGTTTAAGCTTCGTTTATAAAGGTACAAAAGAAAAGACTGGTTTGTTAATAATTAAAAATTTCAAGCTTGAATGGATTTCACTTGTCCTTTATTTACAAAGTAACGTCCACAGATTAAAGATTTATAAGTAGCGAGGTCTTTTGAGCAAATAGATTAAGCAGAATTTATGTATGTATTTCATGTTTTCGGAAATTCCATATTCATTGTTAAGTAAAGAATAAAGCAATTCATACTTTTATACAATACGCTTATTTATAAAAGTAATAATTTCAGCTTACCTTTTCATTATAACAAAGTTTTACTGAAGACTATTGTATGCGTACCTGCCCGTTACAGTAAGCATACAGCTTTTGTGCTTTTTATTTGTTTTTCAACTTTTGTCCTTTTTATAAAAAATTAAATAATGATGCTAACAAATTGTGAACAAATTCCTCGTTTTACTCTTGTTTTTCTGATGGCGTATCGCCCTGATTAATATTTGCTGGGTCACAATATTAATAATAATAATCGTTGAAATGACCCAATTGACTTATTCTAACCAGGCAACTCATTTCGTCAAAAAATATGTATTGAAATTCAAATCAATCTTTACCAGTTCCAATAAATTCCAATAAATTTGTATCCGGAAACAGAACAGATCAGGATTAACATCCTATTCTAATTCTAATCCCTAGCCGGATATACAGTCGTGTTCGGATAAATCCAACTAGAATTCAATTAAATCTCTTGGATCATTGAAAATTTCACAATTAGGGTCCAACTTGTTTTCGTTGAGTGGTATTTGACGAATAATGTTAAACTAAGTTACTGAGTGGCTCAGTTTGTTGCTAACGAATCTTAGATGACACAGTAATTATGATCTGCATGCCACAATTATATGCAAACATATAATTAGTAATTATATCAATATAACGTAACAATTTTGAGATAGATTTTGTTTTCCGAAAATTGTAGCAATGATTCCCATTACTAGATTTGTGATCTTAAATGTAATTTGTGATTTATATTTATTTGGCTAAATATCGGGCATGTCAATTGTGGCCTCTCAAAACTAAAATTCAAGCACGAAATAAATAAAATTAATTAGTTAAAAGTTTCACAAATTTATTATAATCCACCTGACAATTGTTCCGACAGCTAAGCGGTCATTATCAAAGGTAATATAAATATAAACAAACACGTCGCAAGGTAAATGCAAAAACAGAATAAACAATACACTTCAATATTTATTTATTTACTAGCCGTTTTGAAATGTTACGTAATGAAAAACTGGAAGATCTTAAAAATATCATGTGTACTTAGTTCAATATCTGCATCGAGTTTATACGTAAACATTATTGTTTAGATTTATTTAGGAATGCTACGTTTTGACAATTAAATTATGTTTTTACATCATCCGGTACTAACTATTTATGCAGCTTAATAAGAATCTTGTGAAGTGCAATTACTGTCTGCTGACTGATAAAAGTTATGAAATAGGATACCCGACTGATTCCATGCAAAGCATGCGATCGATATCATTTTTATGTCTATTTAAATTGGCGAAATTGGGTCCCTAAGGACGGTGTTTTCAGTCTGTGGTTTAATTCAACTAAAAAATGGGTTGCAGCTGCGTTGAAAAAGAAATACATAATAATAGTGTTTATTAGCATCATTGCTACAGAAAGGCATAATTTGCCTATAATTAATTGATAACATAAATAAATTGTACTAAATAATAAATTAATACAAATTCTAAATAAAATATGACTAATTAGCAAATAAGTTACGTTACTGTTTAACTTTTGGAATTCTTTTTTAAACTTTCAAACAGGTAGGCGAAAAACTTTTGTAAGTCACTCGGACCGAAAAGCATTTGTAGCCCTAAGTTGTCCGCTGCCCTCGCTACGCTACGCTTCGCTCGGGAATCAAACAACTGCGGGCTACAAATGCTAATTTTCTGCCCTTGAGACACAAAATACTATTTATGCACAGATACATTATAATTAGACTATTATTGCTAGACTTATCTAAACATAACTGTCTCTTTATGCCCCAAGGGCCTCTTTATGATCCGAAGGGCAATAATGAAACGTCAATTAAATGTCAGAGCTGTATTTGTAGAACTTGATTGGTTCTTAATATAATTTGTAAACTTATCACCAATGAAAATAAGCTGAAATTAAGTATTTTAGAATAGTAACTATAGTAACGTATTTCGTATAAGCACATAAGTATACGCATAGCGGCTTAATGTAACCTACGTACTCATTTAATTATATTTTTTACACAATAATAGATTTGAGATAAAAACAACTACTGGCCATAAAAGCTTCTTTATGCCCTTAATACATAAATAACTATTATATCCATGCACTTCATTAACAAACTTAATTTTATCAGTCAGGTAGTTAAGTAACATATTATGTAACATTTTATAAATAAATAATACATTATTATATATTAGTCTTTGATTGATGCTCTCATTGTACGATTTGATTTTATTGTTGCTTTTGAAGCGCAGATTTATCGTTTTCACTTACTAATAAAAGTACTGTTTTTTATTAATTGAAATATCCCTATTTATTATCTCGAAAACTCTTAAAGTATTTAAAAAAGTTACTAGAAGTTTATCTGTATCTACCTGCTCCTTTCACTTGTTTTATATTAGTTTGGTATTAAAATATTATTATTTAAATATTTTAGTAACTGGCTTCTCACTGTTTCGTACATTTTTTACACTGTTTAGTATAATTATTTTTTTGTACTAGCGTTATTACAAATACTTTCCAGCTTCTGGAACTTCACACTGCTCAATAAATGTGTTGTTTTTGTTGTTTGTTTGTTTCTGGGCGAGGAATCAGGATGGCGGAGCATCCTTCGTCCTCAAGGCACCGATTGCTATGATCATTTGGCTGACCCTGCTAGAATTTAGCCGAATCTGGGGGAATTCCACCCCCAGTAGGGATCTTTATCGTGCCAAACATCGCATTGACACGGGCCCTACACTTTTACTTCCTATCCGAAAAGAAGGCATGTTTTAAATTTTTCTCCGCTATGAAAAATTACCAGCTCGGCCGGGGATCGAACCTGCGATCTTTGGATTATGAAGCAAACATGCAAACCACTAATCCACCGAGACTATTATTTTTTTTTCAATTATAATTTGATAATTTTGGTTATTTCATACACTGATTTTTTTAAATTTTTGCTTATGTATCCTACACCTTTGTTAGTACACAATTTAAAGTTTCTCAATTGAGATATTCCCCTCATATGTGATACATTACGTTCTAATCTTTCTATTTTATGGTTTCCAAAATAAACTTTTTTTATCTCTGCCTTCTTTGTCTGACCTAAGACATTTTTTCCCGTCCAAATTTTTTTAGAGTTTCCTCTATTCCGATCAATTTATTATCGCCGTTTTTACTTCTTATGATACATATCAATACTTATAAGGGAGCTACCTTTAAGGACACAGATTGTATATGCAATATACTTTCTAACAAAAAAAGATTGAAACTGATAACTTGCAAGGTACTAATAATTACATAACCGTATACAAACTAGCAAAATACGGGATACGTCCGCGTGGATATCAGTACTGCACGAGCGCATAGTCATTACACGTTGAATAGACATATGCATTTGTCTATTAATGCAAATTACTCCTTAACTCGAAATTAACGCTTAAATGTATTACAAAGATAACAGCTGAAAGCAAAAACTGACCATTACACACTAGAAAATTTAGTGTTAAAAATCAACACTAATGCAACACTATCTCGAGTTTATATAGGTCCCTCTAGACAGTGTTCACTTTTGAACTCTAAAAATAGTGTATTTTTTAGTGAGAATCTACTCTATTATAGTAAATATATCAAGTGTAAAGTAACTCTACTGTACAGTTTAAATAAACACTACCGTAGTGAAGTTAACTAGTGTAAATATTCACTAAGTTACACTAGGCATTATATTATAGGCAGCTTGAAATAAATGCTGAGAATTGATATAAAGATTTATTTTACAAAAAAATACAACAATATACAAATAATTACTTAATTAATACATATACCGTGTTATAAGAGAATACAGAGATTATATATTCAGAAGCATAACACTAGAATAAGAACGCGTAGGTATTTCGCAACTAATTACAAATCAGTTTTTGTGTGGCACTTGTTAAGATTCAAAGGTTCCTTAAACAATAATAACTGAAGATCGATAACACTATAATGCAACTTTCTAGGGTACACAACCTTATATCTTTGTAACAATCATATACGCACTAGAACACCTACGAACAAAGACGCTTTCAATGGCAGATATCACAAGCATCATGTGCAATACTGCCAAGTGCGTCGGCGCGTTTTAGTGTTAATATACACTAGTAATGAAAACTACGACTCTACAAAGTGTATATGTTGACTATTAACATTTTAGTGTCAATTAACTCTAAAAGTCGTAAAAAAATACTAAAACTTTTAGTGTTACTTATCCCGTGTAGTGAGAATTGTCACTGTACAGAGTATTTTAGCAAATATAATGTAAATTAACACTAAAAATATATAGTGTTAAATTAAGTGTAAAGTAACACTTTAAAATTTACTCTATTATTTTAACCGGAACACTAAGTTTTTAACACTAGACTGATTTTTTACTGTGTAACAGCGACAGTGCACTGCAGTGTGTGGAAGGAACAACTGCTTTTTATTTACTACTGTGTTCCACAACACCAAGGAGTAATAAGACATCGTCTATCCCAATCCTAATATCTCCATTCTATTACTGAAACATCCACCAAAGCCAGTTCAGTAATTTGTTACGCCAATCCAAAACCAATAAACAGAATTAGAGTTGTATATCTTTGTGGATTATAATTATGTAACAATGATTCATCCTGGAAATTCTTGCATACGGTATTTTTCGCAAATTTATTGCTGCTCTGCGCATTACAGCTTGCAATGTTTTGACTGTTCTAGATTTTTTCCTCTTGCCGAACGTTATTCTGTAGGCTTTTGATTCCGTTCGCGTTACAAGTTGGTGGTCAGTCGTGCGCCTGATGTTACTGGACTCAATCATAATCTTTGAGTCCATGTCGTCTAGCAGACGCAACATGGAGTCAAAGTTTATTTTTTGAGCCGCTGCGTGATTGAGGGTGATCCCTTTCACCTTTACGACTACGTGTACTAGACCTGTGGGCGGACAATATACCTTATAGGCGCAATTCTTGGGGCCCCCTGATACAAATTCTATAATGTATGCCCCTGGTCCGTAATCCTCGAGTTCGTCGGTGAGATCGCCCAGGAAGTTGCCGGTTGGTAGATCTTCTTCCCCGGGCTTGGACACGTATATTACAGAATCTGTAACAAAAAAAAACATAATTAGTAGTTATCAAATTATAAGAGAGAAATGAATAATTGTTACCTGTATCATAGTATAAGACTCTCTCACCCAATCGATCAAGGTAGGAATAGAGTTTAAGTCGGGCCTGTGCAGTGACAAATGCCGCGATGACAACGTTTACTGACGATAGAAGATCTGCTGCTTCCTCCTTATGTTGCCAGTTAACGGCAATCACCTCGTCATTTATCTCCTGTACGTTGTTGACTTCTACGCTAGGGTTGGAGAGTAAATCGAAAAACTCCTTGGGTTCGTTGATAATCGAAGTTTTGGATTGATTCTCACGTTCACCAAATTTCCCTATAATACAATTATTATTAAGTAAAGAAAACTACGTTAGACTATTGTACCACTTACCCCAAAATGAATTTAACATCAACTTGGCCAGCGATCTCAATCCGGGATTCTTCATGATTTTCGATTGTTCCAGGAGGACTCCTTCGTTCAAGACATACTCATCAACGTAGGCTTGTTTTCGGACTTCATCAGCAGCAGCGTTATCGGAACATGTTGTAGAGGGCCATCCGCTAGCTTCCTGCTTCATTTTCAGGAACTTATCTATGAACCCCGAAAACAATCCGCCGTCCATCGACTTCCTGTCATACTGGGTTACATCGTATGACCAGATCTCCTGTACATCTTGTATGATGTAACCCTTTCGTTCCGCTGTAACCACCTCATCCACGACCCATGTTCCGCTAATGACTCGTTCGGCAACGGAATGATGACATTCTGCTTGGTTGAGGTCTTCAGTACAGGAGCGACATAAGGGAAACAACTTTTTATGTAACTTTACGGGTAAGACCGGATGGGATAGATCTTGAGGCGGTAAAACAGTGCATTTCATTACATCATTAACGTTTTCTATACCCCTTTATCCTTAATAAACTGTTGACATTCTTCCCTGCCGACGTAGACTTTAGGATGTCCAATGGGGAACTTTCCATATTTACATACCCATGGATAAAGGGAGCATACATCTACATACCTGATCTTTTCCCCGTTTTTCACATTATGTTTAAGCTTTGCAGCTCCTGTACGTCCGCCGTAAAAAGCGGACACGCGGATATAGCGGTGTGTTTAAGAGCATTGGATGCTTCTCTAGCTGTTTCATCTCAGGTGATAACTTCTTCCTGAAGTCGCACTCCCATTGTTCAATAACATCATAACCCATGGATTTGAATTTTTCCGTCGTAGACTGAGTTTTCTCATAACGCATATTCATAGTATCAGACGGGTCGTTATGTAGAGGTTCATTACGCCTAGTGATGTAGCAAGTAGGACAGCCGTGTTAGAAGCAACCATGGAATTGAAATATCTGTCTTTCATACAACCCGTCTACCTTTTGACCGTCTACGATAACTTCTCGCTGTCTGCCTGCATGTTGAATTTGTACACAGCGTTGCTGTTCCTCCCATAGCAACCATTGCAGAGCTATTCCGGAGTGACTGTCTGCTCGGCGGTAACCACGACTCGGAATGATCCCTATGGTACTTTCTTTAAGGAATTTCCTCCGGTACATGAGGTTACAGGCAGAGGCTATGGTGATGGCTTCCGTGAACGGGTCAACATCGCATTCTTTAATAAAGAGATTCCTAAAGTGGATACAGGCTCTCTCCAGAATATCAACGTCGGTTCTGCAATATCCGACTAGGTTACGTTGCATATCAAACTCTGTGTCCCTGTTTGCATCGTACCACTTTAGGAACTCTTCACGAGCTTTTGGCTTCATAGTATCCGGGCTGTAGAATTTGACGTCGGGTAACGGGCCGACATAGTTGGCGTTGACTTCGGTGTTGAATAGGTGCGGGAAGTATCCCTTGGGAGCCGGTAGATCGAAGGCTTTAGGCAATTCTGCCAGAGCCATAGGGAAAAAGTTGAGTGAATCGATAAATTTCAGGTTATCTAGTTCTAGCAGTAGAATTTTTGTACTATGCATGATGAGTTCTGGTTTTATTGAGGTGTTTGTAATAACGTGGTTTAAAATGAATTGGGTGTTAAAAGCTTGCCCGTTATGAGCAACTGCTACAACCTTTTTGAATTTTTTCCTTACCTCTAACAGATGCGTCATAAAACCTTCGATGCATTTTTCTTTTAGGATTTGTTCCCGCACACCGCATTTTTTACATATCATGATGCCCGGAGAATCATAGCATCAGGGCAAACCTGCTAAAAAAAGCATTAATTTGCTTCGTGTAGCTTCTCGTCGGGTGCAATTTCCTTTTCTTGACGGGTCAGCAAGTCAAGGAACACAAAGAGAACCCCTTGCTTCCCAACCATTTTACCCGATGGTCGTATGTAGCAAAAATGATTCTCTGGCATATGGCTCTGGCACATCTTACAATAAATTTCTCCGCATACATGAGCTTCTGTTCTGTTTTTGAGGTTTATGATCCTAAAACAGTCTTCACACTTTTTAATACTCTGACACATTGCATGTTTGTGTTTGTCAAAACACTGTTGACTTCGGAAATCACGTCTGCAGTCCTGACACTTGATCAACAAGGCTTGTCTAGCACATGGCGGAGAGCTACCGCACCCTATACATGACTTCACACACCTATGATGACTTTTACGATCGTACGGTGTATGACAGTGCTCGCAAAAGAAGTTACAGGCAAAGGCTGAGGTCAGAGAGGTGATGACGTTTTAATGACCTTCATGGTACAGGAGATTTATCTTCTTCTCAGCATCAACAGCACCTTCAAAGATCACATTGCGACCCTTTGTACCGTAACTGTACACAGTGATCTTATAGTTGGTAAGGTACTGTTGGAAGAGTCTTAACTCGTTGACCCCGGCTCCCTCTGCTGTAATAAATGCTACTCCGGCCTCCTGCATCAATTTTTCTGCAGCAACCTTTTGATCCCCTTGGTTTCTTCGAAAGGCGTTGTAGTTGAGGGCTTTATCTATGTGAGACTTAGCAACAACCAAAGCCCTGGGTAGACAGAGGTTGTCTTTATTGTTAATAGCTACTATTCCTCGTCTCTGCTTACATTCTTCAGCGAAGGAGCTATAAAGCCCAGCACGACTGCGTCCTCGCCCTTATCCTGCAGGCGGTGTCACAATTGTAGCTATTAATCTAAACGTATCAGAGCTGAGCTCTTCGGGGTCGGACTGAAGAATGCTCTCTAGTATGCCCCAGACATCGTTAAACGTGATTTCATCGGTTCTTTTGAAGCTCATGTAGCCTGGCAGTTTTTGATTGAAGTTGTCGAATTCAAACGTGGCTCCAATTTTATCTGAAGACTGTGCTGGATTTAATAAATTCGATATAATTTGATTAACGACCGATTTAAAAAATTCCAAATGGTTTTCGCCGTCTGGTGCATCGTTGACTTTAAATGCCACTCTGTGTTTCTGTGTACCAAATTTCTTTATAGTGGATACACTTTCGTTGATTACTTCGTAGAGAGAAGACATTTTGGATAAGATGTATGTATATAGGAACTGTAGTCAATCTGAAACAAATTTCAAAAATAATAAATGCAGTCTCATTAGGGGGCTTAAGAACACTAGGTATAGAAGGGAAACTGGAATGAACAAAGGGTGTGCGGTCTCACACACCGTATTTTAGACCTGGTAGGCTGTGTTCGGATAGGTAAGTACTCCCTGAGCACTAGGTATAGAGGTAGAAATATAATTAAAACATAAATATCTTACCAGTTGAATTTCAAATAAGGATATAATATTTTTTATTGATATGGAATTGTAGACAATCTAAAAAGTTCAAATGATCAGTTTGCATAACATAGTTAAATTAAAACACTTACATGATGAATTTCAAATAAGGAAAATTAATATTTCTTATTGATAAATTATATTTCTTAGCAACTGTAGACGATCTAAAAAAATTCAAATGATCAGTTTGCATAACATAGTTAAATTAAACCACTAACATGACGAATTTCAAATATGGAAAATTAATATTTCTTATTGATGAATTATATTTCTCGGGAACTGTAGACGATCTAAATGGAAGCCGATCTAAAACATTCGTAAATCATTTACATACAGTTTTTAAAATATAAGCAAGAATAAAACATACCTTATTTTAATGAAATATTCACTTAATGTAACTATCTTGATGGTTCGAGAACACTTTCGGAATGAATGGGAAACAGAAATTTCAGGCTTTTTATATCAGTTTTCGGCGTCTGCGTAATAAAATACGTCACGAACATTAATAAACAACTTTTTCTTGAAAGCTGTTAGTTATTATAGAAACAACTCGTCTTAATCTTAAGTAAACAATAATAAATATGTTTCTCTGTTAAAAAGTTAATGAAGCGTACATCAAATCTGTATGATTCAGAGCTCTGAAACAATACAATTAAACATATATAGTACGTTATAAGGTTGTATCTCTTTCAAATTATTTCCGTATTCATATTTTCTACACATCTAACTTATGCAGATTAACACAAGGGTGAGTTATTGTCATTTAAAACAATAATTTATGCCGCTTTTAAGATGACGATCTCTTAACAAATTTTTTAGAAAATCTAAATTCCTTTGAAATGTTCAATCATCTGTAAGAACGTTTTGTTTATTTATGGTTGAAAGCAGTTTCAAGGAATGTTAGAAAAAACAACGTGACTAATTACCTTGTACGTATTTTCATGCAACAACATCAGTTTGAAGTAACCCCTTAAACAGTTATAAATACAGAAAATATTTTTGAATATATATCTTGATACTCGATTAAGTTGGAAATATACACCGTGTCCAAGATAAGAATGCACAGCATGGGGATGTTGAAAGCGGTAAAAGATACAGGTTGGCTTAAATTATGAAAAAGTTGCACTATTTAGAGTATGTTTACATGCCGATCGCAGAAATCCATGATTGTTTATCGTTTTTGAAATCCAAAAAATGCAATTTTTCGGATTTTCGATTTTTCCAATTTTTGTATTTATTTTAAAAGATATTAAAAAACTAATGACACTTTTTCATTGTCACTTTCTAAGCTCTACAAAATGGCGTCTTCAAATTTTTTATCCGATGTTTCATCTTCGAGAAATCATCATCAACTTAATTTTTTTATATGGCCACAAAAGTAGAAACACCTTGTATACAGTAGCATTTTTTATTACAAATTCAACGATGTATCACACATTATGCTTCTAAAGCCAAAAAACAGAGAAAAATGAACTTTAATATTTTTTTAGATTCTTAATCTAGTAGGCATTGGAAAAAGAATTCAAAGATTATTGCAAGTGTTCAAATAAGTTCCCATTATTTTCCAGACACAAGTACAGCCTAGAAAAAAACAGCTGAATTTAAAACATGGTCTAACACTTCTGCCGAGAATGTAATTAAGTATTGTTTTTTTTTACTTTTTAAATAGTAGGCATTGGAACAATTGCAATATTTCTATTTGATACTACTATATGATCTATTTGATTGATGAAAAATTGCATTTTTTGGATTTCAAAAACGATAAACAATCATGGATTTCTGCGATCGGCATGTAAACATACTCTAAATAGTGCAACTTTTTCATAATTTAAGCCAACCTGTATCTTTTACCGCTTTCAACATCCCCATGCTGTGCATTCTTATCTTGGACACGGTGTATATTTCCAACTTAATCGAGTATCAAGATATATCCCCAGATATTTGACAGTACTATAGCACTTTAGGATTCCAGCGTATTTCTTTGTTGTCGATTTGTATGCAGGGAGGTTTGTTGTCTTCGTAGAGTAAAAATCTTTGCTTGGCATTTATGGGGATTTATTGTAATATTCCAATGTTTAAACCACGCCGAAAGCTTATTAGTTGCATGCTGTAGACTTACAACTGCTTCTTGAACATGCCTAAACCGGGTTGGTGTCAACAGCAAAGGTAGCTACCGTTGTCCTAAGCTCTGGCAAGTCAGACGTGTACATGTAAAGAGGACCGGGCACAAGATGGTACCTTATGGGACTCCGGCTCTAGAATTTTTGACCTTGGACAGGGTTCTACTGACTTTGACTGCAAAAGTTCTATTGTTTAAGAAGGAGAAAATAATTACCTTGAGATAAGTTGGCATGGAAATACCCAGGATCTTCTTTTTAAGGCCTTCGATCCACTTCTTGTCGTAGCATATTGTTTGTTTAAGGAGTTTTGATGGTGTCGTCAGCAGGCTTATGGGTCTATAGCTGCTTATTTTATTTTTGTTTTTGCCTGATTTTCCGAACATTAAAGTATGTGCATGTTTCCAGAATTGTATAAAGTAGGTTACTTTCATGCAGGCATTATAAGTGGAGCATAGGTATGCTATTGCCTTCCTAGTGAGGTGTTTAGGAATTATATTGGTAATTAGATCGTGACCAGAAGATCTTCTTTTACGAAACTTTTTATAATGTCGATGAGTTCAATAGGCGAAGTTTGTTGGATAAGGTCTGGTATTGGTAGTGTTCGTTCAATATCGTTAATAATTTGTACATTGTGCATAGACGTGCAAATGAGTCAAGGAGTGAAGGTATCTTTGAGATGAGTAGGAAAGGCAGTAGCTTTTGGTTATAAGCTAGTTTTAGAGCTATGCGAGCTAATTTTGCACTCTCTTTTATTGTTGAAGTGAAGTGGTTGATGGCTGTATCTATATCATCAGCTGTTTGAAGTCTTGTTGGGCAGAGGAATTTACTGTTAACAGGTGTTCAAATTTGTTCCAGTCCATTTTGCCATTGGTTAGTTTTGGAATGGGCTGTTTGATAGTTAATATGTTTGTTGATGAATGATACTAATACCGGTAGATGCTCTGAATTCAATTCGAATAGAACGCTTTGGAAGATAGATTTACTGAAGTTTTTTTGAAGGACAATATCAAGTATATCAGTCTGATGATCTTCACGATACGGGTAGTAGGTGTAGTCATCAGGTGCTAGAATTTGAAGGGAATTAGCTATAGCAAGATCTTCCAGTTTAATCCCTTCTGGATTTGTCACTATACATCCCCACAGAGTATTTCTAGAATTTACATCACCTAAGACTAGTATTGGTTCGATCGTATCAAAAATTCTTTTGATGTCTTCATCAACTGGCTTTATATTTGACTATCTGTAGGCCATCTGTAGGGTTAAACTTGATGGTCATAACAGTGTAATAACATCAAGTTATTACACTGTTATGACCATCAAGTTTAACTTTTATCGTTATCAATTCAAGTTTTTAATTAAGCAACTCTGGTAGTTGAGTGAGTTCGTATTTAGTTTTGATTGTTACCGCCACTACACCAGCTGCTACTCTGAATTTCGGTCTTTGCGATAGACGTGAAGCCGAAGATTCGAAATTTTGTCGATTCATTGAGATGCGTTTCTGATATACAGGCTATGTCCACATTGTGTCTTGCTAAAAAGGCAATTAAGAATGAGCGTTGCTTGTTGATGCCATTTGCATTCCAGTTGAGGATGGTTAAGTTTTGTATTATTTTACTTTGATTATGGTCCATTGTTAAGCATTGGTAAAAGAGTGTTGATAAAGAAGGATTTTATTTGGTTAAGGTAGGGTGTAATAAGATAAAAAAGCGTCTGAATAAGATTATGAGACCTTGTTGATGCGCTGGATGAGATAGTAACATTATTGCTCTGGGTTAGTCTACTTTTGAGTTTCTCTGAAAAAGTCTAGGTTTTATTTATATATGAATCTCTGGGTTGGATTCGTGTTCTTTGTTTTAGCAGCTAGATGTTGTGAGAACAGCCACGATAGTTTGCGCTGTAGTTGTCTCCATAGTTAGCACACTTTGGTGGGTCATTGGGTCTCTTTTAACAGTCAGTATGTAGATGGTCCCCTACTATTACCTTATATTTGCAAAATTAATGCATAACTACTAATATTTGCACAATGAAATATACTGTTACGTTTTTAAAAATTGATTTGATTGATTTCAGTAAAGTTTTAAAGAGGGTACCGGATACGACAGCATAATTATTCTGTCATTAATAATTACCGATATATAATTAATTATATATCGCTAAAAACGTAGATGAATTATTGTATCTTAACGTGGAACAAATAATATGTGTTCGAATTAGCTCTTTTACAAAATATGATTTTTTGTACGTGGCATTATATACCAGAGATCTATAAAACATCGTAAACTGTATGAAATGTTCAGCCGTCAAACACGAATATTCACACATTATATGATTATATTATAGAGAAATATGATTTTCGAGGAATTACTAACGAAGTTGTATCTAAGATTAAAAAACGGATTAGAACATTTAAATTAGATTTTGTAAAAGAAAGAGAAACAATGTCGGCATATGAAATCTAGGTTTCTTGAAAAGCATGAAGATTGGTTGGAGAAAGAATTTACTTTTCCTGAAGATACCTTTACAATGATGAAAGGAAAAGATGTGCCGACCCCTTCCATGTCAGGTGTTGGAAGACCTCGACAAAAGTTATGAAGAATGGTGCCCGTATACAAGACGGAAGCTTTTGAAATCTCCTGTGAAAGAGCATACTCTAGAAGAATTAAGCGGATTCGCTCAGATGTCTATGCGACCCGTAGTACAGAGACGCGGCGAATATTTAAAAATAAATCTATCGAATGACACCAACCTGAGCAACAAAATGCAAAAAAAGCCTATAAATAAATCTCCTAGGCTATTATCTATTCGCCTATACCTTATAAACCATCACGAGAAGCCTTTGACTTTTTTAATTTGAAATAATTGCCACACAAGTGTTCCTCAAGAGCCTGACCACATTTCCAACATCTGGTATTCGATGAACTGTAACGTGGTACTTCACAGTAACTATTGGGACACTGTGTATATGTATATTATAGCTGAATATAGTATAGGCCACGTATTAACTGTGAGAAAATAATTTTTATGTTTTGTCATGCTTCAATTTTTTCCTCCTAGAATCTGGCCCACTGTGCAATGGCAAGGTTTGGTAATTGGAAACTGAGATTCTGGTTGTGGTTAAACTCCAGTTAACGTTAACCAGTGCTATTATTAACTGGTCAAAAACTACTATTAGAATCTAACAGAACACTCGTATGCTTTTCAACAGTGTAATTGAACTATTAAAAATATCGTAATCTCAATTTCAAAAAAATTGAAATGCATTTACACCGTCGAAAAGCGTTATACACTGAGTGAAAGCAACCTAACGTATTGTGCTTTTATATTAGACACGTAAAAAATAATTCACTTGTCTTGTGGATTTTAGAACTCATAGTTTATTGTAAGTTTATTTGGGGAGAACCTCCATTGCTTCTACCCAATTCTTGTTTGTTATACAGGGTGACAATTTTAAAACTTACAATGGGCTATATCTCATGAACTAAAGATCCACCCGACAATCCTTAATGTCCAGGCCACCCCAAACTAAAATAATTTAAATAGCAAGCCCCTACTTATGATACATCGCTGCACTCTAAAAAATTACCGGTGAATTATACCCTAAAAAATGGAGGCAACTATGTTACCTCCATTTTTTGGGATAAATTTACTTCAAAGTGTAATTTTCATAGGAACTGAAAAATTTCAACATTAGGTTAAGTTTGCATTGTAATGTTTCCTTTTTAAGTAAATTTACAGATTAAAATTACAATCTCAATGTAATTTTACATTTTAACATTAAAACACCTGTGTAAAGTTACATGACAAAGTTAATATTTCATGGCCATAGTACTTTTCAGGGTTAAAATACAAATGTGAAAATACTTCTTGAATGTAACGATGACTTGCGAAAGTACTTGCAAATTCAATCGTTCCTCTGGGAATTGTATGAAACAAAATAAAATCAAAGTAATTTTTATTGAACGTATGTACTTATATAAAATATAAGACATTAACAGAACTTCTTTTCAGGGGCTTTCGGAAATATTTGGTCTCTCAAAGACATTCAGATAAAGTTTCGATTCCACCTAGAAAATTAAAAAATTATAAATTATATAAACAATTATACACGAGTACCTTTCTCAATTACAGTTATGCTAGTTTATTTCGAATTCTTCAATTTTTGATTCATCCTAGAAAAACATTAAATTAAATATTTTTATTTTATTGGTTTAAATTTGTAATTTTAACATATAGGTACTTACCGATTATTATTTTTTAACTTCTACTATAAAATAAAATTCTTCCCATCTTCGGTCATACGTGTAAATATTTGCCTTTAATAAATCCGCACTACACTACAACGAAAAACAAAATATTAATGAGCAATGAACACTTCGTTCGGTATCGATAGAGTACGCCTCGCCGAAATCATAAAAGAATGGTACACACCATTCCAACCATTCCCCAAAAAGCCTATTTGGACTGTTCATAATGGATTCCTGAATTCTTTCACGAAACGAAGGTCACAAACAAGTGCGATCAGCGAAATAGCATCTCAACGGTTAAAAACATATTAAGGGTAAAATTACACTATTCTTGTTCAAGTTCATCTTATCTTTAATATTACACTAAAAATGAATTAAGTTATTGAGCAATTATACATTTGTATGGAAAAAATTGTCTGAGTTATGTAAATTTATATTATGGATAGTGATTTTAACCAGTTCAATGTAGTAGAATTACTTATATTTGTATAATTTTACATAATTACAGGGCATTTTACCACAAATAGTAAAACTACTAAATGTATAGGTAAAATTAATTTTAGGGTAAAAATACCGCAGATAATAGCGAAAAGTTACCTCTTTCCCAAGGTAATTTTACCTCATTTTTTACAGTGTGGACATCATTTAGCGTTAATCTTCTAGAACTTTGCGTTGAATGTTGATAGAAATGTCCTGTATTGATTATTTCAAATTGTAATATAATTTACAACTATATCATTTGATATTAGGTACAATTTCATAAAAAAAATCAAAATTTACAGTACAAGGGCTTTACAAGTTACATTTAGATTTAAATTATTCATTATGCATCTATTGAAACTTAACAGCACCGCAATGCTCCGGGTACATAGATGACACTTTAGATTAGCATAAAGTGTGGAATTCTGATACCACGAGAAATGCCCATTACAATAAATCGTTTTTTGTTTCACACTAATCTCAATACATATATAAAAAACAGCAACCTAGTAAAAAGTAGGTAAATCTACTGACATTTAACTCTGCGCTTACAGTTTTCTTATGTCGATAGCAAATAGACTTTTGAACAGTTCGACTTAATCCTGAGATCTTGAGGCCTTCCTAAGAAATGTTTGGATTATGCTAGGATTTATATTCTGATAGGACGTTATCACTAACTGATAATTAAATGGCTAGTAATATAAAACGTCTTAAAACCTCTCAGAATATTTAAATCTACTACGTTTACCAAACAAACCTCGAATAATTTTGAACTGCTGTATTTCCGTGCGTAGCTCTTATAGCTAATTACATAATGCTCAAGTATCCGACAAATACATAATTGATTTCAATGATTTATTATAAAATTTGTAAAAATAGGAAAATTACGCATTAATGCCCTTGCAATTCAAATAAAAATCTACTTGATAATGAAATTTCTGCGTAGGTTGCTTGTTACCAATTACAGTTCACATGTATGTTTTTAATAGGTTTTCTTTTGCAATGTTCTAAGAGATAATACTTGTATTAGACACAGGCACCATATTAAAACAGTCTTTTCATGAGAAATTTCAAAAGAGATGCGCCTGAATTCTTTATAATGCAGACCAATTACACAACCAAAAAAATGTCACCCTCAAACACATAATACCTTCAAAAAGATGAATAGCTAGAAAAACCGTCATTTCTATTAATGACCGATTTTGTTGACAGATCTCAGAAAATAACAATGGGTAAAGCAAAGACATACCTAAATAGTCGTAGTTAATATGATATATGCTTTTAAAAGGTCGTTTGTTGTAATGCTCATTGTACTAGAGATAATGCACTTTATAGGATGACAATTGAAATCCAGTGATGCGTAAGGCCCGGTGCATAGTACTATAAAATAAACCACGAAGAACAAAAACCATAGATTTATGCTCTTTCCTGTTGCAGAAACTTAAAAGGGGAATTTTATTTTATGACAACCGCCGCAGTTTGCATTAATTGGAAAATGAATATAGTGTATGACAATTTGAGAATATATCTTTGATATTCTAAAAGATGGAGGTCGAAAACTTTTTGAATAATTCAGCTCCTCAATACATAAGTCGGAAACGACAAATCCGACAGAAATAAAACAATTAGTGAGAAATCGATGGAACTATGTTTGACAGTCCAACGGGTTTGTAACGTGACATGTTGTATCCTCTGTAAAATCTAGATATAGCCAGACATTTATTCCTGCATCTCATGAATTTTTTATTATCACTGTGGCTAGCGAGTTCGGGTTGCGTTTCAAACAATTAGATTAACTGGTTTTTAATTCATTTTAAAAGATAACTAGAATCACTTCCAATAAAATATTGACAGGGTCATTTTAGGAAAACTTCGTTTTAGAGTGATGTTTACCTTTCGTAACCCTAACCTTTTACAATATTAATTTTCTAACAATAATTGATATTCCATCACTTTTCGGAAAAAGAGTAATGTGATATATTTGGGACTCAATTATATAATTTATTATACGTAGGTGTCATTTCTAAAATTATAGAACTGTACAAAACTTGCTCTTCTTGTAAGTTCAGTTACCAAATCATAACAGTTTGAAATCAAAGAAGTATGACGACTTTCAGCATATTTCGGAATAATGTTATATGATGGAATATACTGTATATTACATATCCAGCCATTGCAATCAAAAGGTGTATACTGTACTATGTCCAATAAAAGAATGATCTTAGTTCTTTTAATGCACTCCGCTAACGTGTCGTCTTCTAAATCTCGGGCTGAAGGCTAAAAATTGAAATGGCAGCCCATTTGTAATGAAAATAACTATTTCTTCTTTAGTGGGATTTCTATAAGATTCTATTTCTCAGAAATACAAGTCCCCATAGTATTATTTAAATAATCTTGATTATTTATCACGCAAATGAGTGAAAAAAGGGACTTTCATAATGTGTTGTACACGACATTTTTTTTAATTGTAAGTTGAAAAATTTGTCCTAGAATTTATGCATTTATGAAAAAATTTAAGAAAAATCAGAAAAAAATAGTAGCCTTTGACAATAATCTCCGAGGAGATTGAAGTTTGTTTTTACAAACACAATTAAAATATAATAAAAAAGTTCTACTGTCATGGGTTGTAGTAATTATTATTATTATTAAATTTTTTTGTTAAAAAAAGTCAAAGTTTATAATTAATATGCAAAACAAAATAATTAAAAAAAGTGCTACTTTCATTAGGATTTTTCGTTAAAAAAAATCAACTTTCATAATCAATATACAAAAAAATATTCTATTAAAATTTTAGTTGCTGCTCGTAACGTCGGAACGACATCGCAATAACAAAAACCAATCCTAACATGGAATTATTTAACGGTAAACACATATATCTTAGACAACGCCTGTCAAAATCTCTGGGAGTGAGAGGAAATGGGAGTGAGATTATTCGTTTGCGAGTATTTCTTAATGATATTAATTCTTAATGTTCAAAATGCCACTTTTAACATATATTAGAGTTGTAGTAAATAAAAAGTAGTTGTTTATGTTGTTTATTCTAAACAATCCTCTCACAGAGTTTGCTAGTTAAAAATAAGCAGTTGGAGAAAAAATAGTATGTTTAATTCGTACAAACAATGCATGTTTTTGGGACGAATAAGAAAGTTGCCGGACGACGCGTTAGCGGAGTCTGGCAGCCTTATGAATCATAACTCTGATTATACTCGTTTATAGGACGTTTTTTTATAAAGGTATTGTTGAATAATATACAAGGTGTTGCAGCAGTCATAGCAAAACGACTCACCATGTATAAACAAAAACATTATAAAATAAAAATGTATATTATACTAACCAACTTTGGTATTTAACTTTTTTTTCGTAACTCTTACAATTTCCAATATAAGGTACAAGGTCATTTTACCTAAGCCGCCCTGTACAACACAATCACTGTAGGGTTAGCAAATAAAAGTGAAATGAGGCATTGCTTGTATTCCTGCGACAACATCACAATATCTAATAGTTGTTAATATGAAATGTGTATGTGAAATATGTTAATTCCCAGTGCATAGTAGTTACTCTGTATTGGTACAAGTACAAGTACAAGTATTGGATTTGTATACTTTTTTTTCTAAATGTGTACACTTGGGCAAGATCTTTTTACAGTGTTGAAAACTCAGATATTTTGCGACTACATTGATATAAAATGTTTATCCCGGAAGCAAACTAAAAGTTTAATTGAAATCATGAAATGTACTTGAGAAACGGTTTTTTAATACATGCTGTATAATTTAAAAAATCTACATAAAAAATATTTTGAAAAACATACACCTAATAAAATAAAAAAAACATACCTCCAGGCACAGCATCAATATTGATATACATCCAAAATCTTTTTACTTTCCACACAATAAACAATCGAATTCACTGTTTAGTCGCAGGTGATAGCTAACGTAAAATAAGGAATATCAGAACAGACTACTTTTGCCTGACGGATAAAAAAAGGAATGTTGATCTAATAAAGAAATAATTGCGGAAAACAATGCGTCGGTTCTTTGTCTTAGACGTTGCAGTGGCCACTTTTATATTAACGCAAATTTGTAAAATGACTTTTTGCCATGTTTTGTTGATTCCTGCCCCTGTGTGCGATGTTGCCTATCCACCCGCTACTCTTCTACTGGATCTCCAGGCTAGTACCGAAGCTATAATCATTTTTTGCACGTCCTATGTATAAGGCTCTACTTTAGTCCCCCAAAAGAGGGAGTAAAGTAGCACTTTTACTCCCTGAGGGAGTAAAGTGTTTCCATGACAACAACAAAAAGTAATCGCGGTACATGTTAGGATTTATTATCCTGAAACTATGTGATTTTGGCGTTTGCAGAGTTCAAGTGTCAGAATGGCATGTAACGAAATTTTCGGAAAAAATTTTCGAAATTTTAAATTTTTGCGATTAAGTCTTTTAGGACGTGCGAAAAATATCGTATATGCCACTGGGCTAAAGTGCCTTTTAATCCCTCGTGTGTTTATTTTCCTTGCTAACGCTCGGAAAATAAACTCACAGATGTCAGCACTCAATGAAAGTGCAGAGACTGCAAAAAAGCCATTCTGTCGGCTTTAAGGAATTTTGAAAAAATAATGATTTGAGGATAAATTCAATATGAAAATAGAACTATTAGTAAGCTTTTGGAAAAGACTACTAGTTTTATTTCATAATTAAAAACAAGAAGTTGTTGCTGTTCTTGAATCTGCTGTCTTGAATTTTCACCGTTGTTCTATTCCATATTCTCGTATTTGAATATTTACATTCCCGATCCTATATTCCAAGACAAAAAAAAAACAGCAGAAATTGAGAAACTGCCATTGTTTCAGCACCATCAGTTAGAAAAAGCATTTGAAAGGGAAGTAAAATCCAAGTTGAACTAAAAGAGAGACTAAAAGAGAACGATAAGAGGGCGGGCGATTAAATAGACTACTAAATGAAATGAGGCTAAAGATAAGTAAATTTATTAGATTCATAAGACGTTGGTCGTTTATAACTAATTTAAAAAATTTAGTACGTTAAAAGTATATTAAAATTTCATTAGTTTTAGTTTAGCTTTAAAAGGAATGGCTCAAGTCAAAATCAAGATCAGTTAAAAGATAGTTTTTCAGTACATGTTATACTAAGGTTGAAATAATTGAAAGAAATTGATAGCAAGGAACCATATCAATTTTAAAAGAAGGGCAGTAGGAAAGTCATTGTTAACTATTTTAGCATATAAAAATTGAAAAGGCATTTAACAGACCTGTTTCTCAAATAACTCTTTTAAAATTTTATAAGTTTTTGCATTTCTAATAATAATATCAATCCAATTTTAAAAATCACGCGAAATGCCTCTTTATTAACTGGTTTGGCCATTTTCTATCCATTCAAATAGATCTACGAGAATTTAAGGACGAAGGCTGATATTAACACAGTACGTATGCGGAGTAAACGCATTTTTAATTCTATTTTATTAAAAAATGGAATGCGAAAGCCTAATGTTCTTTATTACTACTCTTCAGATCTTTAGACCTGAACCTTTAGCTAAATTTCATTTGCAGTAGTTAAAATACAAATGTTTTTGTGGACCGGCACTATTCTCTGTTTACTAAATCTACGTCAACCCAACGCGACGTTTCACAAAGGCATATGTTAGATTTGTACAAACCTTCAGAATCAGAAACAAATCCTTTTGAAGTAGATTACAAAAATGAATTTACTTGTCATTTAAAGATTCTGATGGAAAAAAGTAGACCATAGCATAATAGCAACATATAAATGTTAAGGTATACTTCAATAGGGAAAATGCATTAAAATCCCGTTTTTCTTAAAACGCTGTTAAAATAGTATATTAAAGAACGAGTTTCATAAGACATGATTTATTTCTTGTCTAGTCCAATATCTTGCCGCAAACGGTCCGTTTTCTAAGTGCAATAATAACATGAAACAAGTATTTTTTCTATTTTGTGCCTTTTTACTCCCTTTTTAAATAAAAAATTTGAAATTAAAAATTTAGGGAATTTTGTGTTGGATGGCAACACTGATGTGACAGTTGAAAATTCAAATTTTTAGAGTTAAGTTTTTGTTAATTTTTCTTTTTTCTTCATTTTTTATTCAATGCAACCAACGTTGAAAAAGTTGGGCTATTAAAGCACTCAATGAGGTATTAACGCACTGTTTTGAGTGCTTTAATAGCTTTATTATAGACGCAAAATAGAAAATAGTATATTATATACCCAGGGACTAAAGTGCATCTTTTAATCCCGAATGTGAGTTTATTTCACGGGCGTTAGCGAGGAAAATAAACACACGAGGGATTAAAAGGCACTTTAGCCCAGTGGCATATACGATATTTTTTGCACGTCCTAAAAGACTTAATCGCAAAAATTTAAAAGTTCGAAAATCTTTTCCCAAAATTTCGTTACATGCCATTCTGACACTTGAACTCTGCAAACGCCAAAATCACATAGTTTCAGGATAATAAATCCTAACATGTACCGCGATTATTTGTTGTTGTTGTTGTCATGGAAACACTTTACTCCCTCATGGAGTAAAAGTTCTACTGTACTCCCTCTTTTGGGGGACTAAAGTAGAGCCTTATACATATTACGTGCAAAAAAATGATTATTGCTTCGGTACTAGCCTGGAGATCCAGTAGAGGAATAGCGGGTGGATAGGCAACATCGCACACAGGGGCAGGAATCAACAAAACATGGCAAAAAGTCATTTTACAAATTTGCGTTAATATGAAAGTGGCCACTGCAACGTCTAAGACAATGAACCGACGCATTGTTTTCTGCAATTATTTCTTTATTAGATCAACATACCTTTCTTATCCGTCAGGCAAAAGTAGTCTGTTCTGATGTTCCTTATTATACGTTAGCTATCACCTGCGAATAAATAGTGAATTCGATTGTTTATTGTGTGGAAAGTAGAGAGATTTTGGAAGTATATCAATATGGATGCTGTGCCTGGAGGTATGTTCTTTTTATTTTAATAGGTGTCTGTTTTTCAAAATATTTTTTATGTAGATTTCTTAAATTATACAGCATGTATTAAAAAACCGTTTCTCAAGTACATTTCATTATTTCAATTAAACTTTTAGTTTGCTTCCGGGATAAACATTTTACATCAATGTAGTCGCAAAATATCTGAGTTTTCAACACTGTAAAAAGATCTTGCCCAAGTGTACACATTTAGAAAAAAAGTATACAAATCCAATATTTGTACTTTAAAAACAGAGTACCTACTATGCACTGGGAATTAACATATTTCACATACACATTTCACATTAACAACTATTAGATATTGTGATGTTGTCGCAGGAATACAAGCAATGCCTCAAGAGTATTTCACTTTTATTTGCTAACCCTACAGTGATTGTGTTGTACAGGGACGCTCTGGTAAAATGACCTTGTACCTTATATTGGAAATTGTAAGAGAGTTACGAGTTGTATTTCAACCTTAGTATATCATGTACTGAAAAACTATCTTTTAACTGATCTTGATTTTGACTTGAGCCTTTCCTTTTAAAGCTAAACTAAAACTAATGAAATTTTAATATACTTTTAACGTACTAAATTTTTTAAATTAGTTATAAACTACCAACGTCTTTTGAATCTAATAAATTTACTTATCTTTAGCCTCATTTCATTTAGTATTCTATTTAATCACCCGCCCTCTTATCGTTCTCTTTTAGTCTCTCTTTTAGTTCAACTTGGATTTTACTTCCCTTTCAAGTGCTTTTTCTAACTGATGGTGCTGAAGCAATGGCAGTTTCTCAGTTTTTGCTGTTTTTTTGTCCTGGCGTATAGGATCGGAAATGTAAATATTCAACTACGTGAATATGGAATAGAACAACGGTGAAAATTCAAGACAGCAGATTCAAGAACAGCAACAACTTATTTTTATTTAATTATTAATTATTAATTATTTAATTATGAAATAAAGCTAGAAGTCTTTTCCAAAAGCTTACTAATAGTTCTATTTTCATATTGAATTTATCCTCAAATCATTATTTTTTCAAAATTCCTTAAAGCCGACAGAATGGCTTTTTTGCAGTCTCTGCACTTTCATTGAGTGCTGACATCTGTGTTTTTTTGGCCTATTGCTTTCTGAAATATTAAAAATATGAAGCAGTTGTTGTTGTTTTGTTACCATTAGCTTTTTATAAATTTTAGTAAAGATTAAATTTATGCCAAATCAACGAGAGCCATGTGCTTCAATGTCTCAGATTTTGTTCAAATATTTTCCTTGCATGGATACGTATGAGATGACATTAAATTATTTTTTCCAGATTTTTGGAATGACGGAAGTAAAGGTTTTTGAAAAATTTGGATTTTTGCAAATTCTGCTACCCGACACTCTACATCATCTAACTAAACTTGTCATAACTTCCATATTTCTTGTGTTATCTGGTTCATCCAGGTGTCAGATTAAATCTGACACCTGGATGAACTAGATAACTCAAGAAATAAGGGAGTTATGACAAGTTTAGTTAAATGATGTAGAATGTCGGATAGTAGTATTTGCATCAAAATCGAAATTTCTCAAGATTTCTACTTCGGTCATTTTTTATACAAAAAATCTGAAAATCGTCTAACTTTCAGAGCCACCTCACTCGTGTTTTAAAGTATAAAAATCGTCACGTTGCCGAGCTCCACTGCTAATAGTGGCATTTGGATACAGTTATTCGTTAAGTTCGAATCCTTTTTAATGGGTAGGTAATATATATTTTCATAATATCTCAACTTGCTGAAAATGTGAGGGATAACGTTTAAATTATTTTTTTATGTTTTGGTTCTCTAATGACTACCCAAACTAATTTGGGTATCATAAAGTACCTCTTTAAAGAATCTGGAATTTAAGTTTGTTATAACATCTAAAACTCATTAAAACAATAGTTTAAAATTTGTTACTTTTTATAGTCGTTTTGCCAGATACATATAACCGATAAAGCAGTATGTAACCAAATAATAAATAAACTAAGCTAAAATAAATGAAGCTTTATGCTTATGCCTTAATCTGATATTTGCCAAAGTTAACCTCAAAATTTACAATAAATGAATGTTTTTATAATTTTGCGTAAACGAATACCAAAAATATTATTCAATACTATGAATTAATGGTGTAGCCTAGTCTTTTCTTTGAAAGATCTGTGAATTTGTTTCAGCAAGGTTATTTTCCTCGTTCAATTTGCATACCTTCTGTAGAAATCTTAGTAAACAGTAAATAAAAAGATTATATTTTGATGATCTCTAGTTTTAATAAAGACCTAGTTAAACTTTCTTATTCTTTTTGAAATGATGTCAATAAACGTGTAATTATTTATTTGTTTTGACAACAATTTAATTCCCCATGCAGTAGTATCATAAGCAATAAAAACGTCAATAACTTGAAAAACCTGAAATTATTTTGAAGTTGAAGATTTATTTAGAATATGAAGTTCAGAGTTCAACGATAGCTGCGTTCTTCCTGTGTTCTTCCAGTAATTTAAAAGTATACGTTTGTTGTTTAAATAAGATCGTTAAGTGCTCTAGTGCCTTTACGGATTAATGCGAAAAGCGAACGTACCGTAAGTAATTTTGTTAAATAATTGTTTTTGAGTTTCAAATACACTAACGTTTGATTTAACTATGGTCTTTATTTACGTAATAAAACTGTATTATAGAAGGAGATTCCTAAGTAAGTTGACTGTGTAATTCTTCTTAGTTTTTTGTGTCTCAAACAATAAGGAAATGCGCATATTTGATATACGCTAGATTGTGCACTTTATTTACAACTAATTGACATTCTTAGACGTGATTTCATAACTAAAAATTAAAAGTAAACAACCACCTGTTATAGATTGGCTGAAAAACATGTGTAGTCAACTTTCAAAACAGAAACCAGATGGAATTATTTTCCCAAATCGTAGATTCCGTCACTATCTTTTAATGATAAATAATTTAAGGGGCGCCCTCTATATTATTCATTTATTCGTGTGTCTAGTCTGAAATTCTAGCCTTTATGATTAACACCCACAACACCTGAGAATAAGTTGAGTAGGTACGTAGTCTTAGCCGGAAGCTTTATTGCATAATTTTCATTGTTTATGCTTTTATTCGTTTATGACAGTTTTGATTATAATAAATTGATGCCCATTTGTGGGGTTTTTGTGTATATGACATATTTTAATGGTTAGAAATTGCCATGCAGTCGAGGGGCTTTTATGGATTTTTGATACAATTCTTGAATTTGATAAATTTCTAACAAAAACTGCACATTTCAATCATAAAGTAGACAGGTAAGCCCTTCTGGTCTCGACCAGGTAAGACAAAATTGCTTAACTTAGGCTACTTGGAAAATTTTATTAATTTAATTAAGCGTAATAGAATAATCGTAAAACTTGTTGTTCAAAAAATTCAGAAATCTTCCAACAGTTTCTTGAAAAATAACTAACTTCAATAGTCACGAAATTACCAAGGGATGAAAGCAGAGGGCAGTACTTCTCAACAATAATACAAAAGTAAATTCATTTCCAAACAACATACAAATACTAGAAAATCAGTTTCCCGTAAATGAAGATCATTTAACTAATTATTTTCACGCAGTACCTTGACTTTAAATTAACTTTCTTCAAACTCGCATTAAGAATTTTGAGATAGTACTGTAAGTAACTGGACGGAAAGAAAAATATTAAATTACTTTCGTTTAAGTTTAAAGGTTTTACTTCACAACTCAACAATTAATTATTGTTATTAGAATTATTTTGGTAGACAAGATAACTTCAAGTCTTTTGTCGTTGTCCTGTCTTACCATAAGTTTCAGAGCTGTTTTAGTTACTCGTTACAGAAAGTACTTGAAATCTGGTAATCCGTAATTTAAGTACTTTTAAAATCGCATACTTATACTTTCCAAATTTTTTGGTTTTGTGTTTCTTATGACAAATTATATATTTTATAAATACCTTTAATATAATACACTACACAGTCTTTTACTTTTGACGTTTCTAACCCTCACCTCCTTTTCATCACCATGCTATGCTGTTAAATTTTTTGCTAGTTCGGTAGTGGCGGTGTTGAAGTTTAATAATTATAAAATATCTTGAGCGAAATTTAAGTTTTGAATATATTAAACACTAAAAAATCAACATTACTAATAATTATGTCTTGCGTATATAAATATGAACATGGTGATTCAAGCTTATGTTACCCCCTTCTTTTTTGAAGATAATCTATTCGCTCAAATAATAATTTTATACAATATTATGTGCAGTTTTTTTAATCTATTTGGTCAAAAAATAATTTTAAACAATATTATGTGCAGTTTTTAAACATATTAAACGTTTTCAAAATTCGTATGTTATACAGGGTGATAGAAAAACTTGTTTATTGTGTTTAAAAACTGCATAAAACTACTTGGATCATTCGAGTCATTCAAAAAAGTGGTTGCTTTCATCTATTGGAAAAAATCAGATTGTCCTCATTAATTAAGTCATGTCTGGAGAGTCCAAAACATATTTTATTTTATTTTTAACTCAACCATATTGAAACTAGAAACCAAAATGGCCGCCATGGCATGACAAAACAGTGTTTGAACAGCATTTGCGGTTTTTACGATAAGTCAAAAAGTAATAAAGATACAACATTGATTTTCAGTAAAATACTTAGTACTCCAAGTAACAAAAAATGTATTTTGGTACTGAATACTGGTAACTCCCAGAACTTTTGTTCGGTTTTGGTGACAGCTCTGAGCCCTTTCAACCGTTAAAGTATCAAATTTTAACAAGAGTAACTAGAACAACTCTGAGAGACCTAAACATTTCTGAAGGTCTACCACCGTACAATTTTCAACTGCACTTGACCAAGTTCTTTGAGCCTTTACTTCATCGTGTTATAATTAGGTCGTAATAGGCGCTCGTTAGTGGGGCTATATCTAGGTTACAGTAAGTAAATATGTTACAATCATACACCTTGCACACACTTACACTTTATATATCAATTAAAATAAAAACAAAACCAAAATATTATTTCATGTAGCAAATACCTACTTAACGATCAATTTTATTACAAATTACACTGACTAAAAAAGTGTTAGCCTAAACGTGTAAATACCCACTTTAGCTATCAGAAATTGCACATCTGTCATATCGCTCATCACTTTATCTGACAGTAATTTTCACACAATTTCTTCAAATCTCACTGGTGCTTTGATTCGCTATGATTTTGTTCGAATCCAGCACTCATCCAATTAAATCCAGTTCCCACAGAGGAAACCTTAAAACTTTTTACGTTTGGATAGGACAAAATTAACTTGCATGTGAAGAAAATGATTAATCTTATTTTGATTCTAGTGTATATCTCTTCCGTGTCAGCCTTTTGGTTCAGTAATTTCGGAAAAGGGAATAATGGATAAAATTGTGGCGCGACGCGCACTTTTCCCATTTTTACCTATTCACCCATCAAATTGTACATCTCTAACCAACTTCGATCAAATGCTGATCAAATTCAATCGGTAAAGTCTGAATTTAATTTGCAATTGGTATCTAACGTGTCGAGCTGCCACTAAATAAAGAAAACCTAAACATTCATAGCAAAAACAGTCTTCCAACTACAGTTTCTTGACTCATCTAGTTTTTTTTATAAGTTCTCGCTTCCAGTAGAAAAGTAACACAAAGCAATTTTAAATTCGAAATGCTAAACTGAAATCGCTCTATACATGTCAATACGTGCAGAGAATTCATTACTATGTAATGTCTACAGCCTCTTTGTTTTCAAATTCTAAGGTAGTTCTCATCTATAAAGTACTAGCGGACTCAATTTTGTCGGTAATTGTAGCTATCTTTATCATGAGTAGTTGATTGAGAGGAAATCTTGAGTGACAAAAGTGAGTTTTGAGCAGTTTTCAGCATTGGTGTAATCACCACTAGTAGGATTATCAGCACGCTATTGGTTCGTTTAACTAAAATTGTGACATTTTATTGGTTAATAAATAATGCGTTGAATTGCCTCTTAAAATCCAGGAAAAATCGGACTTTTAATAGAATTTAATTAAACGCTTTCATTTAAAAACTTCTTTCAGTGTTTTATTTTCTTTTTTTCAGTCGAATCTGGTAGCAAGTCATACTAAATTCACAAAAGTATAGTTGTTTGTTATTTTAAATACTCTTGTAATAAGAGCAACGTTGTAAATAAAATTGTGAATAGTCGGATAAATAGTACCATCCTCGTGGTGATTGTTGAATAAATTTTGTCGATTTTCTGTGGTGGAAATCAGTGTTTCATTAAATTTGACTCCAAGGCTGTTTGTGAAACACTCTAAATTAGGATTTATGTAACCTGAATCTCAGTTACCCTAATATTATTATTATTTGTTAATTAGCCTTTAGAAACAAATGCAATTATAAGCAACGACATAATTCCTTAATGGGATTAAGAATTAAACATAGTGTAGGTCTGTTTACAAACTCAACGTAGATCATTGGAAATAAACACTTACAAACTTAACTAATATCCCGGGTGTCCCAAAATGCTGTTTACACGCAATATTTCCCTTATTTGAAAAGATAAATAAATCAACCAAAAACTATCGTGAATTACTCAAAATGGCCCTTCGGAAAGCATCTTTAAACGCTGGTTGCGTAGCAAGGTTTAAGAGATCATGCCAACGTTTATGCTTGCTTGCTTGCTTTATACTTGCATGCCAAGAATACATTTCCGTGAAAAAACAGAGAGGGTGCAATTTGAAAAATTAATCAAGTTGGCATGATCTGTTAAACGTTGCTATGCAACCAGCTCTTAAGGATGTTTTCTGAAGAGCCATTTTGAGTCATTCACAACCGTTTTTGGTTGATTTCTTTATCTTTTCAACTTGGAACATCCGGTATAAATACTATACGAGTATACAGTGAAAACTGTCTCAAATGGCCATATACAGTTCTCAGAAAAATGGTCTTTTTCAGGTTACAGGTTTACTATTATTATTACTATTATTTTCGTTTGAAAAAAGAGAGGTAGTTAACTATAATAACAAGTGGTTCAAAATACTGTTTTATTTAACTATTTACAAATGCTATTTCTATAACTACATATAGAAAATGTTGTAAATCTTACAATGGTTTACTATACAATTTTCAAATTGTATATTTATTAATTTCGAAACTATTATAATTTCGTCTTCTATTGAATCGATTATGGTTGAATTGAGATTCTCAGTTGTGTTTGTTTTGATTTCGCATTTATAAAAACATTTTTATATTGTAGTCAGTGGCACATTGTCCCATGTCATTTGAAGCATCAGTAATGACGTCAACAGCCTTTTTCGATGCAGCATTTTAAAAGCTGGAATTATTCCCTGATCCAAAGGTGAAGTTTGCTTGTTGCTTTTGGTTGGAAAACACAAGTTTTATAGTCGTAAGTGTAATATTCGAATGTTATGTAGCATTATCTAAGAAAAGTAAAACATTTCTCTTTTGAGCTTCCATTTTAGCATTGATCTGATTTACCCAATTGTTAAAAATCTCAGCCGTCATCCAAGCTTTTCTGTCGGAAAACTATTTAACACCCAGCTTATTCATATCAGTGTTGTTAAAACACCGCAGTCTGAACGATTTGTGTATAATGAGTGCATTTTTCTTTTCACATTCTGCATTGTAACACAGCATTACCGTTAATCTTTTGTTTGAGATTTTACCACTAAAACGTTTTTCACTTTTCTCACCTATGATTTATCAGGTAAAGCTCGATAAATCAAACCAGTTCTAAATTAAAATGTCTTTTGCATTATAACCCTTAAGTATTTTTTTCGACAAGTGTTCAACTTCAGAATGAAACTCAAAATAAACTCCCATTTATTTCTGTAAAATTTCTTCTTCCCAAAACAGAAATATTCTTAAACCTATGAAATCTGGAAAAATCTAGAGCTTTATAAATCCAAATTAAAAATACAAAAATATTTTAATTCTTTCTACCTGCCACTCAGTGCTCTCATCAGGTTTTTCTTAGAATTTTAAGGAAATCGTGGATTAGATAAAAGGAATTACACCAAGAAGGAAAGACCCTTTGGTTAGTTTTAGAGTAATTTTTAAATAAAAATATTATTTCAGCTGTCGTAATAATCATTTGTTTTAATAGGATAATGCACTTTCCACGTAAAATATTAAACTAAACAGGTGGTCTTTTTAGAGAGGTGGTCGTTTGTCGCAGTTTCACTGTAGATGCCATAGTTTTTATTTAATGTAATATCTCAGCAAGGATGATCACCAGTCTTTAGACATTATATATCAAATTGAATAGAGCTAAATTGTCCAGAATCTTTGTCTTTTTCATTATCTCAAACCTTATTCCTACATCCCTCCTTGATTCTTCGTTCACTACATTATTATGTTAGTAGCTTTTCGGTTACTAATGAAAAATAAAAAAGGAGGCATAGGAAAATATCGTTTTGCTATTTTTAGTTACTTTGGTTTGTAAGAGTTTTGTGTTAACTTTTCTGTTGCCGGCCATAAACACGGATGCTCTTTTAGATGTGCTTCATTCAACTGTGGACAGTGCCATTCGCTATATCTTTTCTTGCCTTTCTTCGCAGAATATTCATTTATTCCAGTATTATTTGCAGGTTTCTTTCTATAATTGCGCAATACCATTCAATATGCCGCAACTCTGGTACATTAGAAGGGTTAAGTACCTTTGGAACAAAATCTACACCGTTACCATTTTACCAATTAACAGTAGCTTTGAATAATGCGCAGGCGCTAAATCTGCCCAAACAATTCTGGAGTCTGTGTAGTTTCTTAGAAAACATAAAGGTAGTTAGAGCTAGTTTAAATTCTTTGACCTAATCTCACTGTTAATAATTTCTTTGGTAAAAACGGTGTGCTTGGTCTTCCACATTGAAAGATCGCTTGCCAAATGAATACTTAGTTGCTAAACTTCGTAAAAGCAGTCGTATTTTGAGATTCCTCTAGATCATAACCGGTATTACGGTATTTGATTAAGCGAAGGTTGAAGGTGTATGGACACATAGCTAGATCGCTCTACAGAAAGTGTAAAAATGCTGTGAAAAAATAGTTATTAGTTTGAAACACAACTGGTTTTTAGTGAATTTGAAAGTGCAAGAAGCTATACAGGTATAAGTTACTGTATTATGAAATTATTTTTATAATATCCTAAAATAGCCTCAATGCTAGAGCATTGTTCAGAAAAATATTACTATCACTATAATTCTGATAAGAACATAAACACATCTAAAAATTATAAGGTGTCCATACACCTAGAATACACTTAAAATAAATTTTGGTATACTTTAATAAACTTTTACAAATACGATGAATGAAAGTGCAATTAAAAAAATTGTTGAAGAATCTGTAAATAAAGTACTAGAAGAAGTGAAGAAAAGTAAAACAGAACTAATACAGGCAATAGACAATAGTGAAACTAGATTAAAAATAAAAATCGAAGAACAAAATGCAAAAATAAAATCTTTGGAAACGGAAAATTTCTTATTAAAACAAACAGTTGAGAACCTAGAAAAATCACAAAGAAAAAATAATTTAATCTTATTTGGATTAAATAAACCATCAAAAAATATAAATATAGATTTAGTAATTAGCGAAATTAAAAGACTTGCTCAAGTAGATATAAAAAAAGCGATATTAACAATTTCTATATCCTTGGCAACTCACCAACTGCCCTATTAAAAATTGAATTATCGTCTTATCTAAAAAAATATGAAATATTACAAAATAGAATAAATTTAGAAGCATCTGGATTCTCAATTGGAGAAGATCTATCCATCGAAGATCGTGAAGAGTACATGCAACTAAAACTGTACCAACGAAACTATAAAAAATCCGGGAAGTGTGGCAAATGTTATATTCAAGGGAAGAAATTGGTCATAAATGAAAATAAATACAGTTTAGAAGAATTAAAAGAATTGGAGGTACCAAAAAAAGAACCCCATGGTGCAGCAAATAACCTAAAACCAGAAGAGCCTCAAATACCATCCCAGACTGTAGAACAGCCCAAAGAAACTCCTAAACCGAATACTAGACTTACCTCTCAGAAAAGTAAAAATAATTAGGTCAAAAACGTACTGTTTTTTTATTTAAAATCTATTTTGTAATGTGCGTTATATAATGTAATAATTGTAATTGGTTTGATAAATATTTTTAGGTGAATTTTAATTAGCATAAAAAAAACAGAAATACATATCTAATTTTAATATAACTTTCCTTTTCTAATATAATCTATTAAGTGTATCTGTTATTATTTTATTGCATTAAGCGAGAAATTTTGTAATAATGGATCAGTTTGTAAGAGATTATCTAAATGAACCAATCGAGACCTTAAAAATCATTAATGATAATCAAATAAAAGAAAAATAAGTACAAGAGATTCCAAATTTTCAATTCTGCATATGAACATTAGAAGCCTACAAAAACATTTCGATGAATTTGAGGTGTTTTTAGAAGAAATTGATAATGAATTCAGCTGTATTATATTGACCGAAACCTGGAACAATGAAAAAAATATGTTTTTTAATTTAAAGAATTATGAAAGAATATATAATGAAAATAAAAGAAACCAAAATGACGGTATATCAATCTATATTAAACATAATATATTGTATGATTATGAATGTATAAGAAAGGAATCCATAATGCAACGAAACTTAATTTTAAATTTGCAAAAACTAACATATGCCTGTTTGCGGTTTACAGGTCGCCTTCAAGCTGCGAAAATGAATTCAACATAAATTTGGCAGAAATACTCTCGGAAATCAATTTTACATAATACGATGATATCTTTTTTGTAGGGGATATCAACATACATATACTAGAAAAAGAAAGACAAGTAAACTTTATCGACGATTATATTGATCTTATGTCAGAGTACGGGTTTGTCTCCCTAATAAATAAAAATACAAGAATAACCTCGACTTCATCAACTTGTCTTGATCATATTTATTTAAAAAGTAAACACTTCAATCCTGATATAATAACTTCAGCAGTTATAAGAACTAATATTTCTGATCATTCCCCCACAATTGTCATAATTAGAAACTTATTAACTGAAAAAAGTATCCACACAATTTTGCAAAAAAAAGTTAATCACAAAAAAATTGCGGAGCAAATTCAGAAACAATCGTGGAACGAGATCTACAATAATGATGATCCAGAAAATTGCTTAAATCTATTTGTTAAAAAATTTAAACAAATTATTGAAAAATCCACAAAATATATAAGCGCACACGCCAGTCTCGGTGAATTAGTGGTTTGCATGTTTGCTTCATAATACAAAGATCGCAGGTTCGATCCCCGGCCGAGCTGGTAATTTTTCATAGCGGAGAAAAATTAAAAACATGCCTTCTTCTCGGATAGGAAGTAAAACTGTAGGTCCCGTGTCAATGCGATGTTTGGCACGATAAAGATCCCTACTGGGGGTGGAATTCCCCCAGATTCGGCTAAATTCTAGTAGGGTTGGCCAAATGATCATAGCAATCGGTGCCATGAGGTACGAAGGATGCTCCGCCATCCTGATTCCTCGCCCAAAAACAAACAACAAACAAACAATATAAGCGCACGAAATTTTAATAAGAAAAAAATCCTGTATCACAAATGGCATGGTCACATCCATTAAAACTAGAGATAAATTGTTTGTTAAGCACATAAAATATCCAAATAATGTAGAGTATAAACAAGAATACATTACATATAGGAATAGGTTAAATAAACTTTTAAAGAAAAGCAAACAAGATTATTTTAAGCGGGAAATTGATAAAAATAAAAATGGTCCAAAAAATCTATGGAAACTAATAAAAGATTTTTCAAACCAATTTAAAAATAAAATTAGTGTTAAAATAGTCTCTGAAAATGGAAACGAACTAAGTGATAGCAAAGCAATAAGTATGTGAACAATTTAATAAACATTTTTCAGAAGTAGGATCACGCTTGGACGCAGAAATAACACCCGAAGAATGTAATTACATAGGGGTAGGCTTTCCAAGTTCTATGTACTTACAAGGCACAGAAGCCGCAGAAGTTGAACGGGTAATAATGCACCTACAAAATAACAAAAGTTCGGGAATCGATGGTATTACAAACGAGATGTTAAAAATTTCAGCGGAGTACATTGCCCCTCCAATTTCCTACATCATCAACAAGTGCATAGAAAGTGGAAAGTTTCCTAGGCATCTAAAAGAGGCAAAGGTTGTTCCTGTATTTAAGAGTGGAGACAAGACAAAAATGTGTAATTATCGTCCTATCTGGATTCTGTTATCGGTATCAAAGATTTTTGAAAAGATAATTAAAGAGCGTTTAGTTGGATACCTAAACAAAAACAATTTATTATCAAAAAATCAATACGGATTTCAAGAAAATCGGTCCACCCAAAATGCAATAGCAGAAGTCACGTCAACTATATACAAGGCTATTGATAATAAAAAGCTATGCTTGGGAGTGTTTGTCGACTTAGCGAAGGCTTGCGACACGGTGAGTCACGAACTTTTGCTGAGTAAACTCGAACATTTAGGAATAAGAGGTAGCACGCTTGATCTCTTCAGAAGTTACTTGAACCACCGAGAACAAAAAAGTCGAGATAGGCAATGAAACGAGTAGCAAACAACAAGTATTATTTGGTGTACCCCAGGACACGGTTTTAGGACCCATTTTGTTCTCATATATTTGAATTCACTACTCACCTTGGATACGGATGGAAATATTACATCATTGGCAGATGATACTGCTATATTATATGTCGCTGATACCTGGAAAGATGTAAGGATCAAATCTGAAAGAGGTTTGAAAAAAATTACAAAATGGTTTAATGCAAATCTATTAACTTTAAATGTAGAGAAAACTCAAGTATTGGCATTTGCAACTTATGAATCATATTTACCAGATTACATACATATTACAATTAACTCCAAACAGGTTGACTTAGTAAGCTCCACAAAGTATCTTGGAATCCACATTGACCAATTCTTAAAATGGGATGTCCACGCTCACAACCTAAAAAATAAATTAAGAGGTCTTATCTATAGATTCTATCAGTTCAGACATGTACTTTACCTTAGACAAACTGAAAGTGCTTTATTTTGCGCTTGTAGAATCCCTTTTGCAATATGGCATTATTGGTTGGGGTGGAATTACCAGAACTTATATGGACCCTCTAGAAAAAACTCAAAAAAGCATTTTAAAAGTAATGTATTTTAAATCTATTAGTTCTCTAGTGAGCAACTGTTCGGTGAGCTCCAAATACTAGATATCAGACAGATTTTTTCAAAAAATATTATATATCTATTTCAAAATAAGAAATACTTACAAAATTTACAGCACCAACCAGAAACACGAGCACAAACATCAGCTTCGGTATCTGTTCCTAGAGCTCGAAAAGCAATAGGGCAGAAGGCTATATCGGTCCTCGTCTTTTTAACTGCGTACCTCTTCATATTAAAAAATTTAATAACATCAATCTTATGAAAAAACACTTCAAAATTTGGATTCTCTCACAACCTAGGCTATTCTTTCATAATATTATAAATTCTCCTGCAGGATGATTCAGAACCAATCAAAAAGTCACTAACAAATCAAGAAGTATCCATATTTTTTGCATGAACAGATACATTAATAGATACATAAATCCTTCAAATAAATTAATTAATTAAATTATTAAAGGTGCTTGTCACAGACAGGTTCTCTCCTAGAACCTAAGTGGTTATGCAGCTAGATGATTAAATTGGTTTACATTGTCATAAATTTTTTTTTATGTATTATTGTCCTATAGAATATCATCTAGTAGTGAAATTAGTAATTTCTGTATATGTATATATACTATTGTAAAATTATTAGGACAATACATTATTATTATTATAAATTATTATTATTATTATTATTATTACTGAGTGATATTGTGGACCTAGTAGCTTTTGGGTACCTTTTTCCTTTTAAAGATTTAAATATTGTTCAGCCTTTCTACTTTCATGGCCATTACATGTGAAGTACCTGCTTTTTGCGATATCTCTGATGGACATTCGAGGATGACGAAGAATGATGCCTATAACTAGTTTTTCCAAATTTATATACATTATACCTTTTGGACGTCTACTTTTAGATTTATTTTGCATATCGCTACTTTTTTCTAACCTCAAGATTACTCTACGAACTGTGTGGTAGTTTGCATTGCACCATTAAATCAACATTCTTTAACTTATATCAGGATTCATCGGGCACTAGGCCATTAGTTCTCTGTGTCTCTTCACATGCTTCTTCATTTTTAATGCAATGGCAGTTAAACCATGCACTACAAACAATTATAAACAAAAAATAATTTACATAAACTGAGATTATTTTCAAATATTTATGCTTTCTTAACGATTCATAGTTTGCAAAACAAGGGCTCTATGCAAGAAGTCCCTAAGTGACATTTTAGAGATTTTGTGTTTTGTGAGCCATCTGTGAGGAAAATGGATGAACTTTCAATCGCACTTGCTAGTTTTTCGTTTAAAAAAGCCCTAAATACGTTTATTCAAATATCGTATTCTCCTCTGGTGCTGGAAATTTTATGCAAAAAGTGCCTAAGTGTTCAAAAAGTGCATATCTCGGAACTTGAAAAAGCGACTTAGGGACTTCTTGTAATAAGGACCGGTAACAATTATTGTTACCGGTCCTTATGTATTAAATACATTCCTACGAAATGCGCTCAAAGAAATATTTATTAGAATTGGAAATAGGTATCTATTTATTCATAAAAATAACATAATTAAACATAAAAATATTTTTGTGTACAAATTCTTACTTACTAGTGCTTCCTACTTAATAAGTACTTCTTAACTAGTACTTACTATTTGATGGTATCCGCTTACAAAGATATATTCAACATAAGAACCACCTTTTACTGCAAAAAAAAAGAAATAAATACATTGAATAACATAAACGTATGAGGTAAGATTTAAAGCTCGAAACCTTTTCGAACTTCTAATACACCCACGTTTATAGCAAACGAAGTATTTTTACAACATGTAAATCCTATATGCACGGTGAATTAGGTATCGCAACCCACGTTATACGGCAAAGCCCTATTTTTTGCTTTGTCAAAATTAACAGAAAGAATCTTTTCATTTTGAATGTTTGTTTAGGTCTTTGTGCGTATCACTCATGCGACTCGTTATAAAAGAAAAATCTGATGAAAAATAAAATTCTTGATAATCTCTCCTGAATGTATATCAGACGTTTTACTCGCCCGCCATTATAATAAAAAATTTCTATTACAGAGTTTCAAATTTGAATTTTTTAATTCAGTTAAGATTAATTTTGGTAACGAGTCAGCTATGTACGAATATAAAGCTCGAAAAAGGCAGCTGTGTTTTTGAGGCTATTGAAACCAACACGGGTGACATATTTGAAGATAGACATCCTTAAATCTCTATTTAGTATTATGTGACACGGTTCAATTGTTTGGAAAGCACTATTAAACGTGGACCACCTTGGATACACACAAAAGTTCGTGACACGCCCTCATATCAAACTACAAAATGGTTTTCAAACAGAAAATTTATTAACTTCCCACAATCATTTATCAATGTAGAGATACCCTCTAAAAAATGTTTTTACTTCTTTACTTCAGAATACGATTTATTTCTTCTTTGTTACTGAAACAATTTGTTGCTAACAAGACTCTTGTTCACAATAAGTTTCATAAAAAGTTTGCCTCCGGTTATTTATGTTATATTGGTGGATTATAACCGATAATATTACGTAATATAATGTTCTGATTTTTTTTATCCAATAAGTAGCTATGTACTAGATACTAACTAAGCTGCAAAGCTATTCACATTTTTATCTGCAGCAACGCTAAAAATACAGTAAATGTTGCGTCGATCTTAAAATGCTGAATAAATAACCCGTCATAACCAATAAAAAAGGTCTAGAGGGATTAGTTAATCTCTTTTTCAGAAATTCAATGAATAACAATAAGGAGCAGTAAAACATAAGTGAAAATTTCTAAGTTTTTTGTCCCACTTTACAAATATGGTTTAAAAACTGTTCGGTTTTTTTACAGAACCATACGTATAAAAAATTCATCGAATTGAATTGAAACCTTATTTTATAGAAAAACGTGTCTGGATGTGCGTAACACTTTTTTATTTCAACATTATTGTCTCCCAAGCTTAAAGTTGTTTAAGCATCGACATTTTTTACGTGTCTTCGAGATCTATATATAATATCATCTGCTGCAACAAAATTATTCTTATGTATACGCTCATTTTTTATAAAATAATTAAGCTTCATATGACTTTCAATTGCCGTTTTGTAAAATCTATTTTTCTAATGTCTATATTTGTTGGTGTTAATATTCAGTACATAAAGTTAAAATAAGCTTGAAAATGACTCGACCAATTTGTTTTTGTTTTGTTTAATAAAATTACCCAATTCTTTTAAATATGAATTTGCTTCCACAAAACTTATGGGTGGTGGCATTATCTGAGAACACTTTGGAAAGTTTACCACGGCGGGTAGTAAATCTCCGCAAGGTCACAATGAGAGCTTCTGCTGACAAATCACTAACAAGCTCCAGGTATATTGCTTTTGTTACAAAATATATGAATAAACATATACAGCACTTAGAAATACGGCATCCACGCCCATGTCTAATTGTCTATATTTTATTCAGACAGGACCTGCATAATCAACTCCTACTACTTTGTACTACAAAAGGTTGTCTAGATCGAAATCGTGGCGAAGGTAAATTTATATCGGAGCCGGATATTTGGGCGCGGCCGTTTCGGCGCGGGACACTTCGGCGCAGGGACACTTCGGCGCGGACCACTTAGGCGCAGGGACACTTCGGCGCGAAAAATTGTCTAGTATTATTGTAATGAGGAAAATCTGGAGATACTTACAAGTAATAAATACAGTATGATCGATGAAATACAGTATTCGATAAATACAGTACGATAAGAAAAAAAAACTTAATTTTTGCCATTCACAAAAGCTCGAATGTACTGTCAGATCTAAGAAAAATTCATTTCCTAAGCTACTCAAAACATAAAAATTAAAATTCTTTTAATTTGTTTATTATAAATCCCGCATTTTTGCGGGATAAGAATATCATGTTTGATATTTATGTTAATATAACTTTTAAAAAATAATTTTTTTTATAAAAACAATTAAATGACATAGGAAAATTGATATTAACATTGAATATGCCCCACTTCACGAATTTTGTCTCAGTAGGTAACACTGCTTAGTGCTCTATAGACAAACAACAGTGGAATAACGTAATTTAACCAATCGAAGCAAAATTCTGGAATTAAGAAGGTTTTGTGTACATAAAAATAAAAGAATGTGACGTATAGTTCACCTTTAAGTTTAATAATAAACAGTTCAATAATAGAATCATATTCATCAATAATTATTTATGAATATTAGTCTATTATAATAGACTAATAACTATTAATCGTACCACAAAATCAAATATTATCATCAATAAGACAATATTAACCAACAATATAAATAAAGTATGAATAAAAATGTTTACAGTACCTAACTCTGAATTAACATTAAACAGCTATTAATCAACTTTATAGACTGCTATCAGCTTAACTAATAATCTTAATTAACTCTTAAGACTAGAAAATATGTTACCTTGTAACTTACTTGAGTGATTAATAAAAAAAATACATGAATTACTATTATAGTTGTGAAATCAAGTACTCTCAGTACAGTTGAGTAGTCTGAATAGAGTTCCAAATTTCCATTTAAGTTTTCCAAGAAGGTACAGCTTCCAATATCCTTCGTAACCAGTATGTTACCGAAAAGGAATATATATTAAATTGTACTACATAAATTGATAACCAAACCTTTGGGTTTTGACAAATCAATTGATTTGTCAATTGATGTCAATTACTGGATTTGTTAAGACTCACTTAAAGTTGCTTTAAGTAGTGGATTTGTTAAGATCCAACTAACTTGTTTCAAAACCTGAATTTGTTAAGATCCAACAAACTTTGTCTCAAATATTGGATTTGTTAAGATACAACTAAATTGCTCTATAAAGAAAAGTAAACAAACATTAGACTACAGGTGAATGACCTAAGGTAGAAGTTTTAATGAAATCTAAATAAACTCGCCCTTTTAATTAAAGGAGCATCAAATCAACCAAAAGTCTATAAACAGACAATCATACATGAGTCGATAAATGGACCTCAACTAGTAACAGCACAAAATACTGACTATTTTCTACTACTAACACTGACTGAAAATGAGACTATTTTCAAGTTTTACGTTGTGGTGTATTTTTTATTCGATTCATATTGTATTTTAAAACGCATCCATTTGTAAATGATAAGGATGACAAATTCATATATTGTTCGTCTATGATTTGGATACCATCGTTAAGATCAATACCTTCAGCATTCGATATAACATCTAAAATAACTGTTGGAGAATATCTGATGTCATCCTCATGTCTAGCAAATCCTAGGTACCAAATAATAGCTGTTGTATGAGCACATGCCCCTACAGTTTTTGCTCCTGACTTGCAAGTGCAATAAATGCCCAAGAATTGGTTCGAAAATATTTTCATCCTTCTCCGGATCCAATTCTTCATTATATGCAATCCATAATTGATGTCTCAACATATTCCTGAACCTAGAAAATATCTTCAATCGTATGAAACCAGGTTCATTAGTAGTATTTAAATCAATGTGCATAATCTGATCATTTCCTCTTCCTACATCGTCATTTTGTGCTCATACCAAAGTATCCTGAATGTATGATGGTGACAGATATATCTGGCATGACCCAAAGTTATAACTTTTCAAGAGTTCAATTGTTACATGAGATCCAAATCATAGACGCGTTTTGAAATACAATATGAATCGATTAAAAAAAATACACCACAACGTAAAACTTGAAAATAGTCTCTTTTATAATACACATACACACACACCCGCGCGCGCGCGCACGCACACACAACAAAGAAGCCAAAGTACCTGTCACTGCGTTCGGTAACGCGAAGAACGGGTAACATTATAAACGTTGGAATGTAATAAAGAACTGGAATATTCCAGGCTAATTAGTGAATTGTCTTACTCAATTACGCTATCCTTATTGGAGCGGTACTAAATACGCGGTACCAAGCACATAGTCATTTCACACATGCTCCTACCCACGCATGCATACATACATCCACACATCACGCGCGCGCACACACAAACACACACGTACAGGTGTTACACATAGTTCGCGTTTTTCCGATTTGAAATACCAAGATTCGCCGGTGTGTATAACGAAAACTACTCATAGAAAATGTTTGAGCCAATGGAGACTTTTGTTCAACATCATCTGAACTATCTTTTTACGAAGCTTCAGGAAATTTGACAGAAATCCATTTTCCATTTGATTTGTGCGGGGTCCTTTATTAACATACAAAAAAAACAAGGAATTTTAGAACGATAAAATGTATATTGAAATCTATTGAAAACGCAAAATAACAAAAGGAATAAATTTAGCAAAATCGAAAACTTACTCATAAAAACAAGAATCATTAAATTCCTAAAAATTAGCAACCAATTTAATTATATTAAAAAATAGATGACACACTATACAGGGTGCATAACAATCTAAATACTATCCACAATTCCTATTGTAGATATAAACTCTAGTGTATACAACCACCCTGATCATGCACCACCCTAACAGTAATCATTCATAATGCTATTAACCATAATAGCCAAAGAAGTCACCAACTTCCCTAACCATAAAGAAGATAACCAATGCCTCCTAACATTATTCATAAAACCACCAGGCTTTAAGGATAATAAATCATAACGAAGAAATTAAAATTCTCCAATCTCAATAAATTTAGGCAGGCTCTTTGAATATTCAAATCTGCTAATAAGCTTCAAAGAGAGTCCTTACAACTCTAATAATAATAATACTAATACACCCTATATCAAATCAATAACTAGATAATAACTGGAAGCTAATCAAATTCGATATAAAGATTTACATAATGCTAAATAACATAAAAATTATAATATAATAAAAAACGGCGAGCAGAAAATCGGTCCAAGCTAGAAAAAAACTGTAAACGACGAAGTCTGGATATCAGGAAACAAATGCTAAAAAATTAAAACCCTGAAAATGAATACCAACGCACAACAACATGATTTACTAAAAGAAACAAGTTTTAGTAAGTCAGTCAAGATTGTCAGAAGAGTGTTAATTTGTGTGCAGCAATTGAAGAGTACATCCCATATTGATCACGGTCGCAGCTGATCACGTAGCACGCGTTGCCCGTTATAGCACAAAATTGGCTCAAAACACAGTCAATAGCAATGTACCTTCAAAGGCTCTAAGCAGATCAACCCTGATTACCAACAAATCTTAACCAGTTGACCCAACCCACTAAATAAACAAACCCCAGTAAAAACCAAACCCAACCCCAACAAAAACAAACCCTCCCAAAACCCTGAGGGGACAAATACAACACAAAAGACATGGACAGGTCTTCTTGGCACCTTGCGGGGGCTCCCCCAAACATCACAAGGCAGAGAGAAGGCGTTAACCCTCTACATCACGGATCAGGTGAACTAAAGAAGCTCGAGAGGTTAGTGGAAAGCAGCGCAACTCCTCTCGCTTCGAAAGAAGAGCACAGGGCAATTCTTTCTTAGCAAGGAATCAACTTTTTACCGTGGGGCATCCAACGACGCAACAACCCGAAAGTCGCCGATTACAAAAAAAAATACAAAAAAAATTTTTGCACCCAGAGCAACGAAAGGAAAGTGAGAGTAGAAAGAAGATAGAAGATAGAAAAAGTGGAAAAGTAAAATGGCGAAGAGAGGACATTCACGCACAGTGAAACAAGCAATGCACAAAAGAGTACAATCACAGACAGGAAGAGTATAAGGACAGAGAAGGAACACAAGACCTTGAAAAAGAGGTCGGGAAATATACTCGTAAAGAGGGAAATGAGCATACCCCAAAGTGTTTCCACCAGACACCCTCTCGCGGCCTACCAAACGCCCAACCAACCACCCTTTAGATAAAAAAACCTTGTAACATTTTAAGAATGTTACAAAAGGTTACTTTGATAATAGTGTAGCTAGTCCTAAAAATTAGACTAATGGTTCACAAAACGTTTTGTTTAAAGGTCTCTGAAAGTTTTACCCTAATTTGCCGCGGAAAAAATTTACATACCCCGAACTGTCTTTTCGTCAAAGTGTGCCTGCGCCTAAGTGTCCCGGCGCCCAAGTGTGCCTGCGCCGAACTGTCCGGCGTCTAACTGTCCTCGCGCTATTTATCACGGATAGAAGCTAAAGATTCATGAGGTGCCGCATGTAATAATCTCAAATGTTCAGCTTTCAACAATAATATTATTAAATAAAATTGACTTGATAATACGATAGGGTGCTTTTTTCAAAATCAAACCGAGAGTTAACAAGCCGACCTCCAACACAAATAATACAATTGTCAATAACTGAATTTAAATTAACAATTCTACTTTCACTGCATAGAGATTTATTTTTCTTAAGTATAGAATTTCTCTGGAAAAAGATTCAGTTTAAGCCAGCTTTATCAAAACTTCAAATACTGAATTAAATTCAGATAACGTAAGAGGTCCAACTATGCGTTATTAGGTGTTTTTTGAGTGTTGTATGTAAACCATAACTCTTTTCAATTTTGATAATTAGATAATCTTTTGAATATGGATTCTTCAGTATTCACGTGTAAAGAAAACTATTTTCCTAGTTTACTTTCAGCAGGTACGTGCTTTCTAATATCAGATGCAGTAAGATCTTGAATTTCAGATACTCTATTGGTAACAAAGGATTTTTGTGTGGTTCCGTTGTGAGTCAACCAAGAACCACGGTTGAATCAGACCAAGATATCTTTTTATGCAATTGGTTTTAATCGCAAAGATTTTGAAACTTTATTTGCCTATCTAGTTAAAAGTAATGCTGCACACAATTCTAATCATTGTATTGTAACCGGCTTTAATGGAGCAACCTTAGATCTCAAGCTAGTGTGGGATACTAGAAGTTCCGACACCTCAAGCGACTGTCCAGGCCTCTGTTATCCTGGGAGTAGTCTAGGATACTAGACAAGCCCGACACATTAAGCAACTGCCCGTGCCGCCATCCAGCTGCGTCCATCAAAGGCTATTCATGTAGAGTGCACCTCGTCCAGCTTCGGACTATCCTCCAATTCCTGTGGAATTGAGGACCACTACCCGATCGAATCCAACATCAATTGTGGCAGGACTTGGTTTTTTAATGGTTTTGCCACCCCGATCTATCAAATTATAGGCTTGGTGTGCTCTCGACAGCGCTTCGTTTGCCTACACGTTACAGCCCCCGGTATGTACCCTTTCAGGTAAAGTTGTTCTTGAGAGTGAGAGGCTATGTACCCTTCTCGCATCACTCCCTTTAAGTGTAAATGTTCTAGAGCCGCTTCAAATCACAGTACTGATTCGAATGGCTTCCGGAACCAGTAACTGGTGGCATGCAGTTTCCCATCGGGTCAGATTTACTCTTTATATTTACTCCATAGATTTTAATCAAACAGTGGGTTCCTCACGGTTACCATAAATGACCTTGTTACAGGCGAGAATCAAATCCACCCCATCCGGTATGTAGCGTATTCAGGTGAAGTTGTCTTGAGAGTGAGAAGATATGCTACCCCTTTTCGCATCAACTCCCTTTAAGTGTAAAGGTTCTAGAGCTACTTCAAATCACAGTACTCGACTATCGAGTCATGGGGTGAAACGAATAGCTTCCAGAGCGCAGTAACTGGTGGCATGCGGTTTCCCATATGACCTAGGTATACTTCCCTAAGCCGAGATAAACCTCACTTCAATTCTCCGCCTTAGAATACAGTCAAGCAGCGGGTTCCTAACGGTGACCATAATTGACCTAGTTCCAGGTAAGAATCAAATCCACCCACACCGGTTCTCATGTTAGCAAAGTTACCTCCGCAACGTTAATGAGTAATCGTCGAGAACACTTGCGTTTTTCTCTCCCACACATTTGATCCTGGGAGTCCTAGGCGGAGAACCTAGAAGCCTTTTTTACTAAATACGTGCCGCCATCCAGCTGCGTCCATCAAAGGCTATTCATGTAGAGTGTAGTTTGAACACACTAACCCTTCTGGATAATGAGACTGTAAATAAACTTCTTGCCTTCAAAAGTTCTCGGATATGACTTCTGCCATCCGATATTCAATCCGAGAATCCATTTCGTTGAATTACATCGTCATTAACATATTTCAAATCCTTGCCCAAGTAGCGAGATAACTGGATTGTGAACAAGATGTGTTTTGCACCACCTTTGCAGCATGGGGAGTGGGACTTTATGTTAAACCACGTAGGGGCATACACATTCTTTATATATTCTGCCAATGCCTTTAACTTCAATAAGGAATTCTTACTCGAAATATACAAACAAAGAAAGCGGTTGGTATTTGTGTCCAACCTCCAATATGCCACTTTTCATGGATGCCTATTCGACAGACTTGCATTACATTGGTCACTAGAAACAGCTTGACACATCTTAAATAAATATTTCTGATCCGCAATAAGTTTATTCAGAATGTCTTCAGAAAATGCAGGCAAATTGCCTTTAATGGGTTCCAACTCAACTATTGGCGGTCTCTCGTACGTGTCTAATATGCAGCTTGCTAATATAACCTGAAAATCGCGAAGCCCAGAAGTTTCTCCATTTAAATCATAAACCAGGTGCCGAAGGGGAAGATTATTTGCGTGAAGCATACAAACACTGAAGAGGTCTTCCAAAGAGTTCTTGCAGTAATCCTATATGCCTGCATTAATGCCTGTATTTACAAAAGTTCCATCACTGCCAACAGCTTTGAAGCCTTTAGTTTCAATCGAATTTTCCTCTAGAAACATTACGATACTTTCTTTGATACTTTGGGATGTACTAGAGACCGGTAATAAGTGCGTGTCCGATGTAAGTACATTCTGACTCTTGTACCAAAGTTATATGTTTTTCAACAATTCTTTGGCATCAAAGTACAAGCCATGCAAATTTACCAAAGATAATTTTTGCAGCTAGAGATATGATATGATATATTTGCCTTTTAATTCCGACGGTTGCCAATTATCTTAGAAGTATTATCTGACGTTACGACTCCAATGTCATGTAAAACATATACAACGATAGACACGGTTGTCTATCACATGGTCGCAGCTGCGTGATGTGCATCGACTTTTTGGGAATTTCATCTCGCTTTCAGAAAAATTGATTGATTCTGAAGACAGAAACTACTCACAGTCAGTTAGAATTCTGAAACGACAGTTTTTTTTTTGGCATGCGTTCAATGGTTTACATTTCGAGCAGCGTATTTTCTTTGCCGTTGTACTTTCTGTTTTAGATTTTTGGTCGTCTTCGCATCGACTATAACAACCATTTTTCTCGCCGTCTTTGATTTCTATAAGAAACTATTTTTCATCAAAAGTCGCTTTGCGATATTCATCACAAACGCATGAAGTAGAAGATGAGTCACACTTGTACGCTGCGATATCGAAAAGAGTAACTGTATTTTCTTCCTTGAAATTCTGAATCTTGGGTTTGTATGTTTCATTGCTTTGTCTTTTAATTTTTCATTGCTTTTGATTGGTTTCCTTAATTTGATGCATTTAGTATGATACGTTTGCAAAAGCTATAAAATTGTGGTGTGAAAAACTGTAGGAATGGAAGGTTTATGCCAAATTTCTTCCAACCTAACAGCCACCGATTCGGATATTTCGGGAAATGTAGGCTCCCTTCGGCTGTATTTTTTGACTGGTACGGCATTTCAAGCACACGGGTAGTTTTTTAATTTTATTTTATTTTAGGTAAAATGGCAACACATTATAAAACACTTATCTCACCATTTTAGGCAATAGCTTTCACACTACATATGTATATGTCGGAAAAGCAGCAGGGAAATCTCTAGATATAAGTTGCGACTTTGTTGGAGGTTCACCGATGATACGTCATTTAGTAAACTTTCCCACACTTGAGAAACCCACAGAATTAAGAAATTCTTCATAAACGAACTTTCCTTCAGCAAATTCCGGATCAGTTGGATTATGAATTTTGGTCCCAGATATTTCTAAAGCAACATAAAGAAATTGTACAAAACATTGCAGAACAACCTTATGGTATTTTAAGATTCAAAAAATATCATATAATTTAGACTTTTTTTTAGAGTCAAAGTCGTTTTGCTATCTACATCTAAGAATGCACTATGAAAAAGGCAAAAGACAAAATATGTGTCATTTGATTACTGTGATAGTATTAAACATGTGATTTCCTTAATAATGATGATGTATGGAACTGTACTTTTGTTCCTTGTACTAATAATCTTTGTTGCGGCAATCGCTTTAATAGGCTGTAAATCGCGAAGACAAAGTTAATGTTGATTTGAAGCTTTTGCGGACAAATCTCGACACAGGCTAAAGACTTTTCTGAAGTTTAGAAGCAGTTTCTAGAATTCATAAACCAGATGTTTTATGCAATTAAAGTACCATATCATTCCAGACAGCACAAATTCACCAAGTAGATTAGATGATGCACGTAATTTTGGCAGATGAAGCAGATTTTGGGAGCTTGATTTTGAGGCTTCTTATAAATTACTGGGTTCGGTATTTTAACTCTTGTTGGTCTGAAAGCTCTACTGCTATACTTGTAATTATTTTCAACAGTGGATACCATAGAAACCGAGCTCTTCGAGTAGATCTGAAATATGGAACGCTGCTATTATTGGCTTGTGGTTTTTTTGCAAATATTTGTGCGTCATAGGAAAATAATTCCTATGTACTACTCAAAACGAGGAATCTTGATGAATTTGAGGATTTCGGTCCTGAATTGGAAACGCCAATCAGTCATTTTAGCATATCAGCTGCAACATCTGAAAACACTTGCAACCTATAATAACGTATTGGATAAGTTCCAATAAAGTTACGTTTTACTGTATTAACTACGATTTACATTTTGCAAATGTTAAAGGTTTGTTGACATCTGGAAGTTACAGTTTTAAGTTTAAAATGTTTTCTCTAGGGCCGGCGGTGGACGAGTGGTGTTAGTGCATCACTCGTGTTCCAAGGAACGTGGGTTCGAATCTCACTTGGGGCGGCGGGATTTTTCTAATTGGAAAATTCCGTCACCTCAACTATGGATGTGTGTATTCGTGTTGCATGTTAGATGGGTGACAGATGACCTTAGATGTTAGTTTCCCTGTAGTGTAGGCGTCAAATAAAAAAAAATGTTTTCTCCAATTAAACATTGATTAGAATGATATAGTCTACAACAGTTGGGTTAGGTACTTCATCTTCTTGCTCTGAAAGCTCTATTGCTATAGTTACGAGTACAATTATTTACTACAATGAGCTCGATTGATGAATGCTTAAAGAATTGATGTTCTTTGTTGTTAAAAAGAGGGTGCTTATAACTCTAACTTTTTTTTATTAGTATTACAAATTTTTTATGTTCTCGGTAGGTACATTATTTTTTTAATTTTATCTTTGCAAGATAACTCTAAATAATACGATGGCATAAGATAGATAGGGACATAATAAAAAGGTCTAGACTTATTTTTCAAGTGCGTGTTAAATATAACAGAGTGGATATTTATTTTGTTTTTTTTTGTTTGAGGGAAGGTAGCATTTAGCCGAACTAACGTGTAAATGTATTATATACTTCAACGTAGCACACTCAACCTAATATTTTGCGAAACCGCGTTTAGTTGAAACTCGGAGATTTATATAATTTTTGTAAACAATTCTACAGGCTTGTAAAAAAACTTTATATGAAAACAAAACTCAACCCCAACTTATATAAAGTTCAATTTGGCAACTCACACACACCTGGTTTTTACATCTAAAATAACATTTTAAATTCCCACAATGGCTCTGTTGATTTGACCATTTGTAATAGAGTATTATACTGTACGAAATAAAACCGAAATTTTCCACTGAGCTGTGGCTGATGCTATATTTTATGTCGGGTTGAGGCAGCCATGTTAAGGGATACGACGCACGCGGACATATGTATATTTACGCGTGAACACGCATACTGTTATGTAATTGTCCCTTCCAACTCAAATTGTCACATCCACCCCTTTATACTTCGTGACATTTTGTTTGAAACGCTTCTCTCACTTCAAAATGCCAATAAAATTCCTGCGGTCCGTAAACTCCAAAAACTGAACATTTCAGCGACCACTATTTCAGTTTTATACCGAACCTATGTTCAACCTTACTAAAGGGAGAACCATTTGGCTTGTTTGTACTTTATAAAGATAAGGGCAAAGGGAGTAGAAGTTTCTAAAGCAAAGTTGCAACGTTTCACTCGCTTTATCTGTATGTGCAGATGTCAGCAGTAGAATGTTTCTGTACGCAATTAAACTTTTATTAGCGCATAAAAACGCCCGTTCTCTAAACTACGTAGATACGGCTTGTTTTAGTGTTTTTTCACCATACATACATTTATATAGTATACCATACGCCGGCAGCATTGGGAATTCACCCTTTTTTATTTTCTGTTACTACTTACTTTTGTATAATTGTCATAAAACATCCTGCGTTATCACAGAAGTTGTTAACTTTTATTGTACCGAAATTCTAAAATATTTATTCCTGCACTCCACAGAAAAAGAACTACAGAAATCCTAACCTGTTTAGAATTCATGAATTATACACTGACCCTCTTGTATAAAGAAATTCAAAAAGTCGTTTAAAATGCTTATTGCACATCCATAGCTCCCCTGTTATAAAAAAGAAATTCGAAGGAAAATGTACTCACCGTAGGCTATTTTAGTCCCCTTGTTATGAATGTTGTAATGTGAAGTGCATCTTTTCCTGACACATCCGCAAGGAAGTAGCGCGTTGAGGTGGTAAATTTCTTTTTTTCCAGAAGTATCGTACCACGTTTTATGACTGTATCAGGCTGATTTATTATGACTGTTTTTTTATGACTGACTGGGACTCTATGGGTGAAATACTACATAGCTTGACATATTAATTTAGTGACTTCTTCAGTTTATGGACAGGTTTTATGACTGATTGATTAAAAAGCTGTCCTTTAAAACCGAGTAAAATGGAGGAATTGAAACAAAGGAAAAGAAGAGTCAAGTATAAGTGAAAACTGCTGTTTTTATCATTTGTATAAACCGACGTATTAAGCTAGCGGAAACAAACTATTGTGTATGTTAATAATTATTAGTTATTATTTAAATTGTGTTTTGGATTAACACGAAAGCAAAACCAACAGACAGATTCACATCACTGGCGATTTCCAGCAACATGCACGTATCCCCTACGGATTCAATTACATGCAAGCAAATTGTTAGATACTCACTATTTCCGTAGTTATAATTATTATATTGTTTTATTAATTTCTTTTAATATTATTAACATTCATATTTCATTAAGATTAGCATTACATATATCACCTGTTCACCTATTATAGCATTTAATCATTAGTTCATTTTTATTTACAATCAATTATAAATTGTGTATCATTGACCTATTTAAAACTATTTATGATTGCCATACAATGAATCACAGAATTTCCATTTAATGTTAGATAAACATAATTGATATTAACTTTAAAATAATATTTATATTTACAGACAGCATATTGTATTTAGAAAATTTCCTTAATGAACGTTGAACTGTAAACTAATTAGTAATAACTTTCTTTTTCAATATAGATCACTTTTGTAGGCAGTTGATTGCCACCAGTCCTCAGAATAACTCAAAATTCATTTTCTATTTCAATCATAATAATAAGTATTAAATAAAATATATTATAGATTTAATAGTGTTTATTATCCTAAAATTAAACGAACACTACTGAAAGGAGGAAACCTGAGAAATACAACATAAATTTGGCGCGGTCGATAGGACGTCACCTTTTTAAAGAAAGAAAAAACAGATGCAACTGTTCTATCTTCAAGAAGAGAATTCCAATTCCAAGTGACGAAAAGAAAATCCAGTGTTTGCCACAGAGAATCGAGATTACACGTCAGTCGAAGTCTATGATAAAAAAAAAATCTCTACATAACTGGGTAATAATTTGGTAAGTACAAGTTTCCTTTAATCTTTAGTTGTTTGTATTAAATCTTGTGAAACTATTTTCCATAATGAGTCAAGGTAATGAAGATATACAAATTCCAGCAGATTCCCTTCCTAGTTCCTCAAATCTCAATTCTAATTCATGTACGTTTTCAATAGAATTTTTGTGCAAATTAATTCCCACAGAATTTACAGGGAATCGGTTAGAGTTAGGACAATTCTTAGCTAATTGTAATAATGCAATACAACTGGCTTCACCAGATCAAAAAACTCCACTTCTTTATTTTATTCTAGCTAAAATCTCAGGTAGGGCTAAAGAGCAGTTAGCTCAGCAAACGTTCGGTAATTGGAACGAATTAAAGCAAAAATTAAAAGATTTGTATCAGGACAAAAAACATTATTGTCAAATCATGGAAGAATTAAACAACTGCAAACAGTACCAAAACGAATCTATTTCAGACTTTTATCAACGTTTAGAACTTTTAAATTCTCGCGCTCTATCCGCCGTTCAGCAATATACAATTGATAAAAAAATGTTGCCGGGTAAAGTTGAAGCAATTAATGAACTTACACTTAATAGGTTTATTTTTCATTCAACCCCTTTTATTTCACAAATGTTGCGGTGGAAAGATTTTAATAAATTGAACGAAGCCTATACAGCTGCTTTAACCGAGGAAAAAGCTTTAAACATTCAAAAGCATTCAAAATTTAAATTATGTAAAATATGTGGTCGTAATAATCATGATACAGTTCAATGCAGAGTAAAACAAAGTCATAATCAAAGAAAATTCGTAAATCTAGCACAAAAACAAAACTCTCAATCATTCAGTTCAAACCCTAAACAACATATTCAAAACTTTCAAAATTCTCAAAGCTCTATTAATAATAATAATGATCTAAAAGAATCAAATTATCAGAGTAAATTTTGTAATTACTGTAAGAATAGAGGTCATGTAATTCAAGAATGTCGTAAACGTCAATATAATAATAATAAACTATCTGTAAACAAAAATACAAATTCTGCTCAAAGTAATCAAAATAACGGTCAAATTAATTTAAACTACCAAGAGTCTTCGACGGCGAACACCCCACTCGAGGACTCAATTGCGAATCTAACGGTGTTCGAGAACTAAAAATTCTTATATCAAATGATAATTTAAATTACATTGAAGTTATTTCAAAAAATTCAAAGAATAAAAATTCTTTATTCAAATTTTTAATCGATACCGGTGCAGGAGCTTCCTTAATCAAAGCTAATAAACTTTTACCTAGTACTATCTACAATTCTAAAGAAAAAATCACTCTTCACGGACTCAGTCCTAATAATCCTATACAAACAGTAGGAAGTTGCAATATTCCCTTACAATTTCACAATAAAATTCTGCATGCAAAATTTCATATACTAAACCAAGCTACAAACGTCTCTTTCGACGGCCTGTTAGGAAAAGATTTCTTGCAGACAGAATCCGCAACCATAAGTTTTCAAAATCAAACTCTTTCATTAAAATCTCTGAATTCTCCAATCAAATTAGAAACGCAATCATCTTCATCAAATCTTAACTATCATTTAAAAGCTAGAACTGAAACATTAGTCGAAATAAATATTAAAAATCCCGACATCCTAGAAGGAATTATTCCAGATGTTGAACTACCTAAAGGTACATATCTATCCAAAGCTTTAGTCAAAGTAAATAAGAATGGTAAAGCACTCGCAACGATATTAAATACTCGTATAGTCGATCAAACTGTACCTCCAATTTCCGTATCTTTAGAAACAATGCCTACCACTTTCAAAATCATGAATTTAAATTCTACTTCAGGACCTAATTTTTCTCGTCAACAATTGCTTAATGAGAACCTTCGTCTAAATCATTTAAATCAAGAAGAAAAGGATTCTATTTTAGAAATATGCGCATCTTACAATGATATTTTCTATTTGCCCCACGACCAACTTTCTTGTACAAACGTGGTAGAACATGAAATCAACGTCACTAATCCACAACCCACTTTTACAAAATCGTACCGTTATCCCGAAGTTGATAAGGCAGAAGTTAATAGACAAATGAACAAAATGCTAAAGCAAGGCATAATACAACCTTCAATTTCTCCTTGGTCTTCTCCGCTCTGGATAGTACCGAAGAAAAGGGATGCCTCAGGTGAAAATAAGTGGAGAGTAGTAATTGATTTTAGGAAATTGAATGATGTTACTGTAGGTGATCGCTACCCATTGCCCAACATTAAAGATATCCTGGACCAACTGGGTCATTCCAGGTACTTCACCACATTAGATCTCGCTTCTGGATTCCATCAAATCCCCATGAAAAAAGAGGATCAACAGAAAACAGCATTTAGTACACCACTCGGACATTATGAGTTCACAAGGATGCCGTTTGGATTAAAAAACGCCCCCTCAACATTTCAGAGGTTAATGAATTCTGTTTTGTCTGGATTACAAGGGCTACAGTGTTTTGTTTACCTGGATGACATAGTCATTTATGCATCTTCTTTGCAAGAGCATTCCCAGAAACTCAAATCCATATTCGATCGTCTTAGAATTAATAACTTAAAACATCAGCCTGACAAGTGCGAATTTCTCAGAAGAGAAGTATCTTACTTGGGTCATATTATTTCAGAAGACGGTTTAAGACCAAATCCCGATAAGGTTTCTGCTATTTGTAAATTCCCAACTCCCAAAGATCAAAAATCAGTCAGGTCATTTTTAGGGTTAGTAGGTTATTATCGAAAATTCATAAGCGACTTTTCAAAAATCGCTAAACCTCTAACGCTTCTTCTCAAGAAAGAGTCCAGTTTCGAATGGACAGACTCCCATCAAAAGTCATTTGATTTATTCAAAGAAATATTGACGACTCAACCCCTGCTGAAATATCCAGATTTCACTAAAGAATTCATACTTACCACCGATGCCTCCAATTATGCTATAGGATCTGTTTTAAGCCAAGGCGAATTAACCAAAGATCAACCAATCGCTTATGCATCTAGGACACTCAGTGCATCCGAACAAAGGTACAGCACTACAGAAAAGGAACTACTCGCTATTATATGGAGCGTTAATCATTTCAGACCATATTTGTTTGGCAGAACTTTTACCATAGTCACGGACCATAAACCTCTAACGTGGTTATTTAATTGTAAAGACCCAGGTAGCAGATTAGTTAGGTGGAGATTAAAACTATCTGAATATGATTATAAGATTCTATATAAACCAGGTCGACTAAATTCAAATGCCGATGCCTTAAGCAGGATCATGATCGATGAAAATAGTCATCCCAATGAACACAAACAAGAGAGAACATTGTCAACCCTATATCAGGAATTTCTTCAACTCGAAGGAGAACTGATGCCCCCCAATTCGAAAATCACCGAAACAAATGAAAATCTTTTTCACATTTCCACTGATTATAGCCTCGCTCATTGTATCAGCCGAGACCTTAAGTGTAACGAAGGAATAGCTAAAGAATTCAAGAATTTATTTGGGAAAATATAAATTTTAAAAACCCAATCACCAGAAATTCATAAGGTACTCTATCTAAAACAATGTAACCGCTATTTACTTTATATGATTACTAAAAATAAATCTTTCCATAAACCTCTTTACGAAGATGTCTTTATCACACTTAATAATCTAAAACTCTTTTGCATAAATAAGAATATTCATAAACTAGCAATGCCGAAAATTAGCTGTGGATTAGATAATCTAGACTGGACTAAAATCAAAAAAATGATTCATTTCATTTTTAAAGACACGCAGATCGAAATTAAATTGTGTTCACTATACCAAAGCTCTCAAAATAAATCAACCTTAATAACAATAATAAAGAAGGATGATGTATTCGAAAATTTCATTCAATATCATTACAAAACTGAAAATATACCCCGAATTAAATCTATTCCATTTGATAAATTTGAATATTTTCCAAATGTATTGTTTTATTCAAAAGATCTTGATGATAGTAATCAATATTCTCAAATACTTAGAGATAATTACGATCTTTCGACCATTTCGGAATCAAATAATCTCCATTCGGTTATAAAACTGTCAAGTACTTCTAAAGTAACTTTCTTACTCATTTGTAAAAATTTCCATTTCGATAAACTCTCGTACAAAGACATTTTCTATGCCATCCGTAACCTTCGTACAGAACTAATTAAAAATAACTATTCCGGAAACCTATACATACATGATGTAACTATTGATAATACAAATATTAAAATGCAAATGTTTGCCGAAATGTTGCACTATTTGTTTAAAGATGTAACAGGCATTACTCCAATAATCTTGGATCGGAAGAGAATCCAACCAACTTCAAAGGAAGACATTTTAAAAATAATGCACGACAACCACGATTCAAAACTCGCTGGTCATTCAGGATTTATCAGGACATATAAACGAATACGTGAAGCTTACAAATGGAACTCTATGAAAAAAGATATTCGATATTACATAAAGCAATGCCCGTCATGTCAAATGAACAAAACAAATTTCAAACCTAGTAAAGCGCCCGTGGAAATTACATCGACATCATCTAAACCTTTCGAACGACTAGCCATTGACATTGTAGGACCACTACCGCAAACTATAAATAACAATAGATTTATTCTCACCATGCAGGATGATCTAACAAAATTTTCATATGCCATCGCTATCCCGAATCATGAATCTCAAACTGTTGCTATAGAACTATCGAAATTTATCACTATGTTCGGTATTCCAAAATCTATTCTTTCTGATCAAGGAACCGATTTTACTTCTAAATTAATTAAAGATGTAATGAAACTCTTCTAAACAAAACACATTCTATCTTCACCATATCATCCTCAAACTAACGGTGCTCTTGAAAGGTCACACTTAACTTTAAAGGACTATCTTAAACATTATATTAATAATAAACAAAGTAACTGGGACGAATTCATACCTTTTGCGATGTTTGCATATAATTCACATTGTCATAAATCTACAGGTTTCTCTCCATACGAAACTTTATTCGGAAGTAAACCTTATTTACCAAACGCCATTACTCAAGAACCAAGTTTTAGCTATTCTTACGACGACTATGTTACAAATTTAAAACAAAAACTAAACATCACTCATAAGGTGGCTAAAGAAAGATTAATTGAATCAAAAAAATAAGTCTAAACAGTATTATGATCGTAAAGTTCACATTCACGACTATAAAATAGGCGATTCGGTTTGTATAATTAATAAAGCTCATACTTTAGGATTAAATAAAAAACTAACCCCGAAATTTTTAGGACCCTTTAAAATAAGAAAAATATTCCCAAACCGTACTGTTCAAATCCAAAAAAATAATAAACTAACTACATATCACGTAAATAAACTGAAACCTTTTGTTTCAGGTCATCAAGATGAGGATTCAACGAATCAGCAATCTCATCCTATTTTTTCTAACCCCTCTTCTTAGTTCATTATTTCTAATTCATTCTGCAACTGGAAGTTCACACAAAGTAAATTACCTTAATCATCATACCGGGTTATATTACAATCATTTAGGACATGCTAAGATGACTAATAGCAAATTCACCTTATTAATTCATTTTAACTTGACGGTTAGTGATCAAAGATATAAACAAATCAACAATTTTTATTTCAAAACCACTAGCCTTTGTTCATATACGAGAACTGTCAGTATATCTGATCACGTTATATTTTATTGTAATAATTTAATTAATTCTTTAAGAAATAGAATAGACAGCTTAACCGAAAAATCAGAAATCATTAATCATCTAACAGGACATCAGACAAATCATGATAATAATAAAAGAAAAAGAGCAGCCTTTGAGGGTATATCTTACGCACTACATTGGCTTTTTGGTATTCCAGATGCCGACAATGCAAGATTTTATGATGAATCAATCAAATCATTACTAAATGATAATAAAAACATGCAATCGCTCATGAAACAACAGATCGGAATAATTTCCACAACAATATCTAATTTTAATAATTCCATTCAAAATTTGAAACTAAATGAACAAAAATTTAACAGCAATATAGAACTTTTTACCATTTTTCGAAATATACCACCACGACAATTAAAGAATTTAAAATTCAACAAATTATAACTGAACAATTTACTTTATTAAATCAACTTGTAAATGAATTAGATAATTACTATACCAATTTAATTGCTTCAATTACACTTGCTCATAAAAATATCTTGCGTCCTAATGTTATTACCCCTCTAAATTTATTTAAAGAATTGTCTCAAGTTTTACTTAAAGACGGACAACAGTTACCTCTTCCTTTGTCATATGCAACAATTTATAGATATTTCGATATCATACATACATACGTAGACAAAAATTTAATTTTGGCTCTAAAAGTTCCGCTTGTAGATGAATTAAAATACAACATTTTTAAACTCTACCCACTTCCTATTTCCCATAATGTTTCACACCTATATTCCTATATAGAACCTTCCTTTAAGTATTTAATCATAAGTTCCACAAGGTTTTATTACGTACAACTTAGGGATTTAAGTACTTGTACAACCATCCAAGAAAATAACTACATATGTCAACAAAATGAAGTATCCAAGACGCATGAAAAGCCCGTTTATGCTAACTTCTGTGCTAACCCCGTTGCTAACTTCTTCAGAAAAGATCATTCCACCATCATGCACCACTAGAACCATTCAAGCAGACTTTGAAATTTGGCAGTCCATATTAAACAACCAATGGATCTTTATATCATCACAACCAATTCTAGTTACCATTTCATGTTTAACAACCCCGATGGAAGAAATCACTTTACAAACCACCGGAATATTCCAGCTCATGGAAAATTGCAAAGCATATACACCCACTAATATTTTACAAGCCAGCACGAATTATTCAGCTGTACACATTGATGTAGCTCCGAAGATCGATATTATTAACGACAACTGTTGCATTCACAACTCTTTAAACGTCAGTCACGAATCAATTACTTTACAGCCCATTAAAGTAGCAAACATCAACTTAGATGAACTAAACTACGCAAAACATAAAATGCATCAGTTCGACCACCTCCTTCAGGAACGATTAGATCATCCAACTACCTTTCACTATCAACATTGGTATCAATCACTTTTTTCAATATTTGGATCAATCATTGCAATTTTTGTTTTGTATTGTCTGTTCTACAAGTGCGGACTCTTCAAATTTTTATGGCAATTAATTTGTAGACCTAATTCAAGATCAAACTGTGGTACTTGTTGTGCAAAAATTTTCAATACAAACATAAATGGTGTACCCGTTACTCAACTCCAATTATCTACAATCTTGGAAGAAGAAGCCGATCATCGTAGAAGTGAAGATAATATTGCATTTAGTGTACGTGTACCAAGTGAAGTTGTGCCTACTGTATTGACGCCAAAACCGCGAAGATCTGTCTCGCGTGAACCGTCTATAGATTTCAATTAAAAGTCGAAATAAACGAATTATTTGATTTATGATTAGATTAACCCCATAAATCAATTTTATCAGGGGAAGTGTTAGATACTCACTATTTCCGTAGTTATAATTATTATATTGTTTTATTAATTTCTTTTAATATTATTAACATTCATATTTCATTAAGATTAGCATTACATATATCACCTGTTCACCTATTATAGCATTTAATCATTAGTTCATTTTTATTTACAATCAATTATAAATTGTGTATCATTGACCTATTTAAAACTATTTATGATTGCCATACAATGAATCACAGAATTTCCATTTAATGTTAGATAAACATAATTGATATTAACTTTAAAATAATATTTATATTTACAGACAGCATATTGTATTTAGAAAATTTCCCTAATGAACGTTGAACTGGAAACTAATTAGTAATAACTTTCTTTTTCAATATAGATCACTTTTGTAGGCAGTTGATTGCCACCAGTCCTCAGAATAACTCAAAATTCATTTTCTATTTCAATCATAATAATAAGTATTAAATAAAATATATTATAGATTTAATAGTGTTTATTATCCTAAAATTAAACGAACACTACTGAAAGGAGGAAACCTGAGAAATACAACAAAATATAGAAAAGTAGGGTTAGTGTATAGAATACCGATCTTTAAGCTTTAGTTACTAGTTAAACATACACTTTTTAATGCGACTATCTACAGAAGACCTTGAATACTTTGAAATTAGGCAATAAAAAAAAGTACAAAAGAAAACAGATTAAAGTTACAGAAACATCATGTTCTACGATCCTTTCCATTTCAATCTCAGCAGCTATTATTAAAATCTATCAGTTATCCAACAATGATTTTTTAAGAAACTACATGTAGTAGATACCCTAGAAAGCTTTTTCCATTACATTTTTGCATTAAAATAGGAATTGGCGAAAACGTGAGCGAAAAAGTAAAAACAATAAAATTTTTGGAAATTTACAGAATATTAAAAAAATTGTAATTCCAAGGTAGACCTCTAATAATCTTTCTCCGCCACTTTTTTATTCCATTTGACGACCGAACATTATAATACATTTATAAATAAGATTTATGGACTTGCGGATCAAAGATATTGAAAAGTTGCATTTCTGAACATTCCGATGCATTCAAAAATTTGTAGAAAATGTTTTCAGTAACCTCTTTATGAAACAGGTTGCTCTAATTTGTTACCTAACATTACTTATTTGTCAAAAATTACAAAATTTTAGAATAATGTAGGTTTCCTTTTAATACAGTTATCAGATGTTCTCACCTCACCTCACCCAGTGTAGGATTCTTTTTATGGTTGAACATTTGTGTACAGATCACAATTAACTGGAACCTCTTCTTTTTTCTTCATTCCTAAAGCACTACATCTAGATGTCGTAAAGCGATTGTATTAGCTCGTTAGGAAGGGTGGTAGACGTGTTCCATTTACAGCAACAAAGTGAAGCAATAAAATCACTTCAGTAGTTGAAGTGAGTTTCTTATCTTAATTATAAAATAAAAGCGGCTATTGTATAGCTACACATGGAATTGAGCAATACGAATTGTGTAACGAGTTGTACACTATATTTTCACTTTTGTTAATCCGACATTAGAAATGTTAAAAATGACATATATTATACAATGTATGTTTCACTTGCCTATTATTAACAAGTCCATGACAACCAGGACATTATAAGTGGGCATTATAATTTATAATGCCCGCTCAGTGTTTACTTTGCAATCGGAGCCGGCGTTAGGTTCAACAGTAATTTTAAATTGAAAATAGTAATTGTTCAAAATTCCAAAGGCACCTTTGATGGAGTTACTTTTCGCTCATAATGTAGATAAAATTAACTTATTCTTTAGATGACATGTGTTATTAGGATTTTTCCTGTTTTCATGTTGGTGACAACCAACAACAAAAACATTTCAATTTAAAACTTCATATCTCTGTTTCCTACTTTTGGAATTATAACCAACGTCCTTGACAACGCCAACAATTATAAATTAAAACTAATCTTCCGCTTGTACATATTCCAGTGAAAAATAAAATCTTGTATGCACCACGAGTGTTACTAGATGATAACGCCCTTGGTACATTTATTGTCATTAGAGTGGCTTTGTACATTAGCGGGTGTAGTGTTAAATAAAGCTACTAGATAAATGTTTTTATACAAACCCTATTAAAAGTTAACGTTTGTTGTCAGAGTTGAAAATGTCATTTTATGGCACCAGTCCCTAAAGCGGGGTCTAAAATAACACTTTAGATGCCAGTGTAAAAGGTAATTTCAATAAATATATTACCATAACAATTATTGTTGTGGTAATAGTAGCAATGGTTGTTATGGTAGACCTTCGTTCATAATTATAAGCCGCCCGATCTTTGCATTATTACAATTTTGTATGTTTATCATCTTTAACCGGGTTTATAGAAAAAATAATGTATGAAATATGTGAGTCGTCATGATACTTTGGTCATCCGAAAAGATAATCCACTCCGCTAGCGCGTCGTGGGCCAAACTTCTCTTCTTACAAAATAAACATTCACTTTTGACACTTGTATCATAAACTACTATTTTGATACTTCAACGGTAATAAATCAAAGTAATATGCATTTTAATTTGAATCTTTTGAAAGAAAATATTATATCAAAATGAGTCCAAAATCAAAAAGGTATTGATTTATTTTCGGCAATATTATGTGTAAAATAGACAATCCAATTAAGCCTTAGCACTCTGTTTTATGATGAATTCCTTGAAATCGATAATTCAAAGATTTCAAGCATACTGCGAAATGTCGAAACGAAACAAAAATTCTGTGAAATACTAGTAGTTCAAAAGTATTTTCATCAATTGAAGTCAGAATTTAGCATTTTAAAATAAAGACAAAACACTGAGCAAAAGGCGAAAAAGTAACTTATTTGTTGGAGCGAATGTTTATCTTTGGCGTATTTGTTGGTTTCTATTCCATGTTAATAATTTCATCAAAGTAAGAATTGTAATGGCGAAAGTGACAACTTTCCACGAATTCATCTTTCAAACAGATGTCAAGGATTTCCAGATTGTTTTGTTTTTCAACAATTTTCAATTCTTACGCAAACTCTGGATATTATTATATACAGCCCTGGTAGTGTAATATCTAGAGTACTGGACTTTCACCCAAGCGGCCCGAGGTCGATTCCCGGTGTTGGCAGATCTGGTTAAGGTTTTCTGCAGTTTTCCTTAGCTGTGACACAAAAGTGGGATTTGCGCTGTTCCATCTGTAAGTCGGCCGCAGCCGCACTTAGGGCATACGTAATAATAATAATCGCCCCCTCCCTCCCGCACAAGCTTATAGCTTCTGAGGCCTGATTTCTAGGCTATGGGTTGTAGTAATTATTATTATTATATTATTAGTTTAAAATTAAAAAAGCAGCATATTTTTTGCTGTCGCAGTTGGCGTTTCACAATAAATTTGCTTTGTTATCTTGTTGAACATATCGTTTTTGCTGACTGTTTAGAATTAACATTAGTTTCTTTTCACAACCTTTTTCTAATGCCAGAGCAGTAAAAGTGGTATTTTGCCACACCGAAGTGCTACTTTCACCATCTAGGCTGTAAAATATGACATTTACTGCCTATGCACAGAGTGGAAAGATATCAGTTTTATAAATATAGGTTGTAAAATACCGCTTTTACTTCCTAGGCAGTTAAGCATTTCTGACACTTTGATACCTGTTAACTCCAATCGGTTGGAAATAACATTTTCAGCATTTCTTTCCTTTTTACTATAAAAATAAAGTAGTATCATGTGAAAGAAACTAATTTTACATAAATAGATAAATACAAAAACATGCAGGATCAGTGGTTTAAAGCATTTTACGGCTTTAGTTGGTTATTTTAGTATAATTCTAAGCAACGTTCAAATCTTGTCAATAGTTCCCAAAACTGCTTTAGCTTAAAACTATGTGAGATAGCGGAAAACACCACATTTCTGTCATAATTATATCTCCATCATTATCCAAAAGTTGTTTTTATTCTCATTGAACCGTTATTGTCACTCAATCTAGCTAGTTTAAGTAACATTTCTTAAGTTATATCTTAGGTCATATTATTTTCTGTGAAATCAAGTTATGGCTAGCTTCACAGTTGTAATTTGTAACCTCTCCGCTTGTTATAAAGAGTAGAAATTGATAAAAAAAATATAAATTAAATTAATTGTCAGATACTTTAGTTGTGAAAGATTAGTAAACCTAAAAAAATTGGAAATGCTCACTTGAAACACGACAGCTTATGTTTTCGCATAGTTATTAATAGATTTATAATGCATTCCTGCTAATTCAAGTACCTCGGTTTGAGCATAAATTATCATATTTTGGTTGAATAATACTCTTTTGCAATAACCAGAAAATGTATGCGTATGGTTTTATTTATAACAACAAAAAACTATTATAAAGAAATTACCAATTGTCACATAAAAAATTATGCTATGTATAAGACTAATTAATCGGATAGTTAATCAATATTAATCATTGTCAGTACGTACTGTAATATACACCAATGTTTTAAAATTTTAGATAAATTAAGTGATATAACAGCAAAGTAAAAGAACTGTAACCTCCAACAACAAAATCATATGGCCACCGCGCAATCCGTGCGCTGGGATACTAATTGGGAGGGATATGTCCCTTAGGTATACATATTTTTTCTTTTTAAATAAAATGCTATTAGTCTTCTTTTAATAAATGATTATTACAATTATTTTAATCTATTTATATAAAAGAAAGTCGTGTTAGTTACACTATTTATAACTCAAAAACGGCTGAACCGATTTGGCTGAAAATTTGTGGGGAGGTAGCTTAGAACCAGGAGACGGACATAGGATACTTTTTATCCCGTTACCGTGGAACGTGGTATAACAAAACGCAACTAAAAGCAAAACAAAAAATTAATCAATCAAAACATAGCCGTTCATTTGTTAAAAATGGTATAACAAAACGCAACTGACATGGAATAACAAAACACAACTGACAGCTAAACCTAATGTTGTCTATGGTTAAGTATGGTTGAAAATTTTATAATTTGAAATTTTGGAGTTGACTGGTTGATGTGTTTGTTTCGAGTTTCAATTAGCTTATTGTGCCGATATTATCATTAACAATACCATGCCGCGAACAAGACGATCAAATCTTTCTCGACAAAGCCGTAATGCAACTAGGATTCGAAACATTGCGAATGAAAGGACTGAAGAAGAACAAGAAATTGCACGTGAAGAGCGCCGCGTTAGTATGGCTCGACTTCGTGCTTCTCAATTATATGTGGCATGTTCACGGGTCGGAAGACCATCTGAGTTAATTGTTCTTGCGTCTGATAATAAAACGAAAAATGTCGTCTATCACAAGGTGCTTCACTGAAGAGTGCAACCCATGCACTAAAATACATGGCCAATAAAGAATCATTAAAATACTTGATTTTTTTATTTATATTTATTATCCTAATAAAAAATTGAACTTAATAAAATCCAAAATATGCTCATTTATTGCCTCTAAGGCGGAACAAAGTTCGCCGGGTCAGCTAGTATTGTTATAAAAAGTAAAAATTGATTAAAAAGTTATAAAATAAAATAATTATCAGATAATTTAATTGGGCAACCTCTTTCATACTTGACTGTTTGAGAGCTCCGAGTGATGTCCAGGTGCATCATCACTCTCAGCTCTCAAACAGTCAAGTATTCGCTTGCTTGTGATACGGGTTTTAGAAAACCAACCAACTAAAAAATTCTATTGAAATACATATACAGTGCTATTTATTTACTATAGTTCAACCAAAACTACAAGATATGAGTCATCACAAACATGTGGCCGAAAATGTAAAAAGCATCTAGAATTACGTGAAGGCCACGCTGTAATCTAAATGATAAAATAAACAATAAATAAGCTAAAAAGATTCAGTAGCGGAATAAACCCCCTTTTAATTAAAAATAAATGTAAAATCAGCAATGAAAATCTGTTAGTTCTAGCGTACGCCACTGAATTCTTAGCAACTTGAAATTTGCACTCTTATCTTATCTCGCCCCGGGTCGTAGTTGTTTATTCAGGTGTGATTATGAAAATGACTCATTTCTTGTATTTACGGTTGAAGTATATGCAATATAAATCACATAAAATACCGAGCTCTATAATTGGTTGCTTATGTATACATAATGCAACATAGAGTATATATTGCAGATATTGCATTTTGATTTGTTGGCTGGACAAGGTGTAGTTATTGTTAAATGTCAACAGCAAACTTGAAATTTCTTCTAATTTTCGTTAGAACAAGTAGCCTAGATTTCATGCATAGTTTAATTAGAAATGGTCTGTTTCTAAGAACCCAAATATGATCCTTTGTTAAGTTTTATTAAGTGACCTTTAACTAACGATGAAATGTAATTAAGACCTTGACGATATTATAATCAGGAAAATTGTACGACACTAATTAACGACCAATAGAAAAATTTATTTCAATATCGTTTCCAAGGCAACACCAAAATTTCTTGATAATTTTGTTAAGTAGGGTAACCTAACTGTGATTAGAGCGATAATTTAATTCATGTATAAAAAATCCCATAAGCCGCGATACATTTGTCACTTTGACATCGGATAAAGTTAGCCCTAACTTTGCATCTGGATAAAATGTGTTTAAACTTCCATGGCTAACTTTCTCGAACCTGATTATTGTTTTTAATAATTGTCATTTTCAAGTTAATAAATGTGTTCTTGACTTCTTCATAATTACCTAGTTATTCCTTTTTATTATTCATTAAATTATCTCATCGAATTACGCTCGAGGTTTTTTTCTCCGGGATAAAATTGATTTTTTAAACTCTAATTTGGTTTCTTTTTGGTAAACTGACTCTACAAACCACCAGATAAAAAAACTCGTCCTTCGGACTCGTTTTTTTATCGTAGGTGGTTTGTATCGTCAATTTACCAAGCAACCAAATTATCGTTAAAAAAATCAATTTTATCCGGACAAAAAAAGACCTCTCGTGTAATTACAGTCGATAATTATTTGACATTCGCCCAGGGGCGGCACATTTAAATTTTGTCATAGCGGATGTCAAAATAAGGCTTTAGAAAGTAGTTTTATTTTATAAATAACACAAATTAATTGAAATTGAAACACACAGTTATTATACACATTATTTGCTGTACAACTGGAATCAGATGTTGAGATGCTGGCCACAGAAGAAAAGTTGTCACCACATACGGATCCTTTTTCATTCCTCATGCTCTCAATAATTTTTTTGTGATGGTATGCATCCATTTGCAGGTAAGGTCTAATAGAATGAGTATTACTATGCCCGTAATTTTGATTAGTTGTTCCTCTCCGATTCCCTGCTTTGCTAAATTAGAGACCGTACTTGCTCTAACAGAATGATTGGTGATCTTAATCTTTTTCGTATCAATTCCAATCTTCTGAGCGGATTCAGACATCCAGGATGAAATATTATTTCGTCCTATAGTCATATTTTTATACCACCCGTTAGAATTAATACGTTGCCAATTTGGATTTGGTGCCAAAAATAATTTGTCTATTGTAATAAATCTAGTTCTCTTCTCTAGAAGCTTTCTCAATAACCTAAAAATTGAATTTTAATGATGGGCATCCTTATACCACAAGATTCTTACCGTACTGGACAAATATCAGGATTGTTTGTGTTAACAGTTAACCATTTGCTGTCAGCTATTTTCTGGGCTCCTCCTTGTCTTGTTTTACTAAATATGGGGTTGTATTCCACACGTCCGGTACGCACACCTTCGCTATTTTTATCTTCTGAAAAGTGATGTACACAGCATGAGCTAGCCTCTCCACCGCGCCATGCTAGTTCATAGCCAGCAATAATAAAAAATTTTCGCTGCAAACCATTCGGAGTATTTTCGTCCCATAATTTCAGCATTTTAGTTAATTGCTGATTACTTAAGGCCAACGAACTCGACTTTCTTTTAGCAGGATCCGCTTGTAACTTCCGTCGTTTTGCGTCACGGGCACCCCTAGCGCAAGCAAATTCTACGTCAACATTTTAAAATACATCTCTTGCAATTGTTTCGCTGTAGAGTTCCACATCAATTTTATCACGGCTTCTTTGTAATCTGTTCCATCCATACGTTTCATATTAAAACCCCAGTCTTTTAATATTTCCGCTAATTTCTCTTTCGATGTTGGTTCGTTCAACTCATATTTTTTTTCCTGGCAAAAGCTTAAAAACTGGCTCCATACAGATTCTTTGCTTCTTTTTGTATTTTCGGGCACTGTAGTTTGTATCACTTTATCAATATTTTCTGAAGATTCCGTACCAAAACGCGACATTTTTCTCAAATTTTGCGGAAATAAATTTTTTTGACAGATCTACCAACCAGTTGCTATTGGATCTATTTCTATGATAACTCGATACTTACTTTAAAATTATTTTATGAGGCTTTATAGTACCTAATGATGGTGTCGAACGATTTTCATACCGAATCTACATTCGAGCATCAATTAATTACCGGTAATAATTGATGCTCTAATGAGATTATAAGTGATAATTATATTTTTGTATTTTTTAACTGCATTCTTTAACTGTACCTCAGAAGTTTATTTTGAACTTTTTCAATTTCTTAAAGGTGCTCTTGGGTCTATCCCTTCAGCTTATCTAGAAGCATATCCTAACTTAGGTCAAACCTATAATGTACAACATGCATAAGTACAACGGCATCATTATTTAAAAGCATCTGAATTGTCTCATAATAAATTCCAGTGCAAAAAAAACAGTATGCCAGATAACCTCTTTATTGCTACATCTGGCATCTTGTAATTATAACAATTATAATTATAACAAGTAAATTTGTACTTCTTTTAAATGACATAATGAAACATTTAGATTTATTAAAATGCTTTTATTGAGTATGCTCCAATGGTAAATGCTATTTACTTATGTTCTTTTCAAAATTAATAATAATCGGAATTTGATTTAATATTCATATAGAATTTGGCGTGATCTGCAGAAAGTAGACAACAAGCCTGTTGCAACACATCTGTCAAGTCGTTTATAACAATAGTAAATAACAGTGGACCCAAACTATACTCTTGTGAAACCCCAGAATTTGTTTTGAATGTATCTATCCATATAAAATAGTTTCTCTTCATGCAGGTTTGTACATTTAAAATTTTGTACATTAGTACGTTTTACATTCGCACGGTCATTCGTACTTCACCCGAGTGGGCATTTAAATCTATAACGTTAAGAAACTAATTCAGTTTTTTTAGATAAAATATGATTAGATGCATGCATATACCATACAACTGGGCGTATAGGTACGTTCTGTTTATGTCTTAATGAGCGCGCATAGTTTAGGTGATGGTTTATGGTGATGGTGCGGGTTTACTCGTATATATGGAAGATTTGTTGCTTTTCTAAATCTGTGAAATAGATGTTGCAGTTATCTTTGCGGATTCATGTTTAAGAGACCACCAAATTTTCATTATTAATAAATTCATTAACTTTTTGTGGATTTTGTGTGCCTCTTGAAATAACTGCCAAAGTGTTACCGTTATCAGCTTTAATAGAAATGGGATGTTTTCATTTGTTGCTGATTGTGATTTTCTGAGATTGAAGTAGTGACAAGTTGGGTGTTTTACTGTGCATTTTGTCATTTTTCAAAAACATCTGTTCGAACAAATTTGAACATTTACATAATTATTGTGATCTTTCTTGTAACACGTTTTGTTTAAAACGGGGTTAAATCAGAATGAATTGGAAACAACTCGATGAAAACTTCTTGAAATCAAAACGTAAATCCATTTTTAATTAAATTTTTCTCAACTTACATTCTGTAGTTGAGAAAAAACTATAGGAAAAAATTTAAAGCTAGTGATGGATAGGATAGGAATAAAAGTTACTTTTAGGCATGTTAGTCTTTCCATGTGGAGAATTTTGAAGATAAATTAAAAAACTTTTACCTTTCAAATTTCTAATCAATCAAAGTAGTTTGGCAACTTCAATTTTAACTTTTTTTCTTAAATAATAAAAATAATAATAAAATTAGTGATGGGTATATGTAAAGTAGGTAGTTGATATTTAAAAAAGGTGCCTTAATTTGTTAATGCTGCAATTTTTGCAGCAGCAGTTTCCGACAGCAGGCATTTAACACAAATTTCAAGATAAATAATCTTTCATTTATCGCTAGAATTTAATATAGTTAAGCAAATTAATGTAATTAATAAGGTAAATTAATATGAAAAATTAATTATTAAGAGTATTACTTAACAAAACTGTATATTTATTACTTAAATAAGTAAATGCTAATACTTAAAATTCTTTAATATTATTGTAGAGAATTTTCAAACTTAAGCTTAAATTAAATGAAACCACTTATTGTATTAATTTTTAACATCTGCGTAATTAAAGGAGCGACAACAGAAGGTGTATAATTTGACTTTGCCTAATTTTGTAAAGTTTGGGTTCGAACCAACTTTCAATATTACGTTTAAAGACTGAAAAATACTTGGTTGTTTTTTAGTAAATTACCACCTTTATTTACTAAGCACTCCAGGCAAGTTAAAAGTACTCTTCCGTGCAATTTTAAAGTGCTAACGCTCAGAATGTTGAGTCGGTTATGTCAACACCATTAATTGCTGACGGTTTATTAGTATACAGTCTGTTGTACGTATACACATCGTACTTATGTATGTTAGTTACCAAACGTAAAAGATAATTACAACTATACTCATTCATTTCGAATAATTAGTAGTTCTCATTCGCCTAATTTACGTATACGTTTTATAGAATGGTTTGCTTAAAGTTTTCATATCCGGCGAGATTATGCGCCAAAATTGGTTTTTTGTACCAAGATTTTCCTCTTGATGTGTAAAATACAATTATTCTATTGGTCGTCCCACGTTGAGACTACAGTGTATGTTCTAATGGACAACAGGGTTGCCAAACATCTTGCAAGCAACTTTTTAAAACACTTTCTAAATATTGTAGTTATAACTACATAAACCCTTATAATCCCTATTGTTCGAGCAAGTTATATTGCAGGTAGTCACTTCTTCTGACAGCGGTAGTAAAACAAAATTTCAAAAGTTGCTGTTCATATAGTGCGCGTATAAAGTCTGGAACTATCGAAATCAATCTTTTATTAAGTATTTTTGAGAAAAATCCTCGAACACGTCGATTTTTATCTTAAAGGAGACATATTTTAGTGTAATCGTTATTTGTAGATCGTCTTTTGTTTCCGAGTTATGGCGATAACGAAAATTTTTTAAATAGAAACCCTATTTTTTATGATGGATTTGGAAAGATAATGTAATGCGATTTGAAGTATTTTTATTCTTCGCTCTTTTTCTTGGATATTGTAGACCATCAAGTGAAATACCTTCTTGACGTACTGAGACCAAAGTTTTTTCGCTAATACCTGTTTCTTTAGAAACTTATCGAATAATTACTGATAATGACAGTCGGGTCTCAGTAAGACGATATTTTATCAAATTTGACAAAATCTGTTTTTCACCAACCTTTAGTACACTATCCATTCTGTTTTTAACAATATCCGCCATACTTATGTATAATGTACTTTGTGCGTTATGTAGTACTACATTACGAATAATTACAATAAACAACACGACAATGTTAACAATAATTACAAAAGATAAAACCCAAACAACTAATCGAAGATCTATAGACGCACAAGCTATCAAAATTTGAAACCAATTAATTATTTCTGTATTAAGAAATTTGCTTATATGCGTTCGGTGACAAATAATAGTGCCGACAAAAAAACTTTATACTATAATCTCAGTAAGTACAAACTGCATTATGTAGTTCCAGGAAGTAAAAGTAGAACAAACCAGAAGGGTTTATTGTTTACTAAAATCCTTTGCATTTGCTGCTAATCCTAAATTTCCGTTTTTGCAAGTTTCTTTTGAAACAAGTTGAACAAATGAATGATTTTATCATGATGAATCATTTTACCGTTAAGATTGCGTTTGGAACTACCTTTATTTACCTGTGAATTAAAAGATTAAAAAGATCATACAGAAGCTAACCAGCCGTTATTTTTATTTTGAAAGAATTTAAAGACGAAAGAATTAACCAAAAAACTATGAGTAATAAAATATCGAATATTTAGATACATGTACGACGTAACAATCCCAAGTAATGTTTAAACAAATAACAAATACATGTTAATAAAACTTTCTTTTAAATGCTTCTTTTGTATGGTTACGATTACACTTTTTCGGTTACTGTTTTCAAAGGTTTAGAACTTCTGGAATCTTAATCCACATTTCTATAGATTCATACAGTGAAATAGGTGGCAACAACGAAGCACAAACTCCCATAAGAAATACATTGGCTATCTTTCCTTTGCTGTCCCAACGTGAGACGGAAATAGGTACTATTGTTTTTTACATTAGTAGTGAGGTCACTGAAGTGGGTCAAAGGTCAATTACAAGTAATTTTCAAATTTATTCTTAAACAAAATATAAAATTATTCCCAAATTAAATTATTTATTACCAAAATGTTACCTTTGAATAGTAGAATAACAGTATGCTAGGTACCATCTATAAAAGTTAGTATTAAAGTCATCAGAGTGGGTCAAAGTCAATTATTGGTATTTTAAATTGGTTCTTGAAGAAATGGAAAAAGCATTATTGCGTAGACATTAATGAACTTCAACAATATTTTCTCCAGATACACTGTGTTTCAGCGCGCAGGGTTTTCACTTAAGATTCGTATCTTCAGAACAGGTGATAATACTCGTCAATGGGAACAAAAAACTCTTGTGCCATTTTTGATTTTACGCACATCGAGAAAATTTGCTAAAAAGTCAACTTTGGGAACTGCTGGAAAAAATAGTTAAAACAAACTATGGCATCACCTACTATCAGATATCACGTTGAAAATGTAGTTAGGTACATTCAGTTTCAACTGTGATTCTTAAACTAGTGATCACCAACCGACTTTTCAAAAACAATTTTTTTTCTCGGTTATTATGAAGGATAGGAACTAATGATATTAAGATTTTTTGTTGCGTGTTATGTCTACTATTACTTGTTCAAAGGGTACGAATCTTATGTAACACTCTGTATAATACTAATTTACACTCCAAAAATACAAAAGTACATGTGCACAGTTTGAAAATCAAAACCAAACTTATGTCTGGAAAATATGAAACTTTAATATTATTATGTCTCGAATTCTTCCGTACCCGTGCTTTCTTAAGCTTGCGTATAATCTTCATGATCGTAGTCTTGGATGTTCTCGCAGTGGTTGCATCTGCATAACGCAGTGCAAGGTAATCCATTTTTTAAGAAAGAGCAGTTAGGTTTTCAGTACATTGACCTTTACATCTGCATTTTACGTGTAACATCAACGCCTTTGCAGCGGGTAATTCTGTGTATTGCAGAGGTAGGGATTTGCCATCATTAGTAACATCCCAGCCAATTCCAGCAAGTGGAGAAATCGAAGATACTGGCTCCCTGTAGCCAGAAATTTTGTTAATAAATCTCCTCTTAGCACATGTGGTTTGAGAGATGCAAAAATGGGTGGAAGTCGATCACCTTCCAAATTATTTTTTTATAGTTTCTTTTGAATAACTCTCATTGTAATTTCGATACTGTATTATGTATTATGTCTAGATCATTGTAAACATCGCATACAAAGCTTTCAAAAAGAAGTTCACCGCGGAATAAGTAGTTGGAAAATGGATTCATCAATAAAATGAATACATCTGTATCTAGCGAATGGTTACCTATGGTTACCTTACTTATCGGCATCAAGTACGTGCAGTGGTATTAATGTATCTGCTTCTTCGTGTTCATGATACGCAATGTTATTGTCGTATAGGTTGGGTTTGTTGGCATATGCTGATGTTCCATAGAGGACAAAGAAAAGAATTTCCAATGTATTCTGTGCTTATTCTGGTAAGCTGAGCTTTTATTGATGTATGGGACAGAAAAATAAAAGGGAGCCAATTTATTATTGGTGTAGTCATTAATGTTACATTTTAGGGGTATATATGCAAAACGCGACATGTCCTTTTAAATAAATTTTGAGAAAACCGCAAAAAACTACCAGAAGTATATTTTCCATAATATTCAGATAATTTTTTTCAGTTTAGTAGGATAGTCTGATTTAAATTGATTAGCCTAACTTGATTAAATTTAACTGAACACAAAAAAAACAAAATTTGAGAAAAACTTAATGACGTGTCGCGTTCTGCATTTGAATGTACAACTTGTCGTGTTTTGCATCTAAATAATAAACAAATAATGAATTTGAAAGCTTATTTTATTGAACAAAAGCATTTACTCCGAAACAGTCAAATAAAATAATCCAAATGGATCTACATTTTTCTTTTATCAAAAACACTTGTTAGTATTACCTAACTACTCACAATCTGCCATAACGTCAACGAAATCGCGTGACCTATTTTCTCTATTTTGATTGGTTGTTATGGGCATGTCGCTGTTTGCACCAGACTGATTCAGGCAAATGTCCCACTTTAAATCTTAACGTAGACTAAAGTGACTAATTTTGTATTCATTTGTCAGGTTTTGCTTTTAAATACGAGGTGTGTAAATTAAGTAATGAGACTGGCAACGTAGCGTTCGATCTGGCGACACTTGGGACGCGGGACTTGGAGGAGCGGCAGGTAAACATGTGATACGCCTTCAGTACAAGTTTGAACTGGCTAAAGTCATTTGGTTGTCCGTAGCGATTTTTTTCGTTTTTTCTAGTGCGTTCTAAAAATGAATGACATCAATTTCGAGCAATGGTGTGTTATCAGGTTTTGCTTCAGACTTGGGCACAGTGCAACGGAAACATTTGCAAAACTTCAGCAGGCCTACGGAGACAGTGTTTTGTCAAGGGCCCAGGTTTTAAGGCATTTTCGGTGGTTTAAGGCATTTTCAGAGGGAAGAGAGTCGATTGAAGATGAACCACGAAGCGGAAGGCCATCTTCAAAAACCGATGAAAATGTCAACAGAATCCGGGATCTTGTGCGCTCAGATCGTCGGTTGACAGTCAGAATGATCGGGGAAGAGTTGAATTTGACTCACACCACCGTTCAAGGAGATCAGGAGGGAAAGGTGCCTTGACTTTTTGGAATCGATTGAAAATGATCCCCATGAACAGACACTACGTCTGTTGTAAATTAGGTTTAGGGATTTATATTTCTAATTGTCATTTTGTGATTTATTGAAGCAGATATGTTTGACATGATATTTTTAGTATTACCTGAATTAGCTTTTAAGTTTTTTTTAATATTAATAATAGTAAGTTATGATATATTTCCTGGCGAGATTTTGTGCCAAAATTGATTTTTGGTACTAAATTATTCTAGGTACCATTTTTTGACAGTGAGGTCAATACGGTGAGTCATAGGTTAATTATAGGTAATTTTCAAATTTATTCTTAAACAAAAGGTAAAATTATTCTCAAATGTTACCTTTGGTTAATAAAATAACAGTGTGTTAGGTAAAATTGCAAACTGCATTTCAGTTTGAAATTTTAGAGTGTAAAGATGGGTAAAGAAAAACGGTCTGTGTCTGTTACACTTCGAAGTTATGTTAAGGAATTCAGTGTTCTTACAACTGACGATAAGGTGTTGTATTGTACAGTGTGCGACGATAAGTGACTGCAACGAAACGCTTTCAAGTTACACAACATCTGAACACGGTTCGACATCAAAAGTGTGTTGCCCTGAAATTAAAAAAAAAACATTGTTACCGGGGTACATTAATAATTCGCGAGATGAGTCCAGCAAATCGATCGAATTTAATAAAAAACTATGTAGTGCATTAGTGGCTGCAGATCACTCAGCATTTCGTAATTTTCTGGAAGAAATTTCAAAAATGCCAATACCCGACGAGTCTACACTCAGGAAAAATTATTTACCTCGTTTATACGAAGAGACCATAAAATCAATTAGAAAACATGTAGCGCATAACTACATATGGGTTTCCATTGACGAATCTACTGACACTACTAGAAGGTGCGTAGAAACTTCATTTCCTTCGTTTTGTTAGTAAAATTTAACTAATTAAAGGCAGCAGAGCAATTTACGGATGTTTTATTTTCTATTTTGTTAGTTACATATTTAATCACAACAATATTTTTGCTTGATTAAAATATAATTTTTTTTAAATAACTGTTTTGCGCTAATTGTTTGTAACCGACTAATTATGTAGTTCGATCAAATAAAAATTAAATTTTTGTTTTCAGATACGTGGCTAACGTTATAATTGGCGTTTTAAATTCGGAGAACAATACCAAATCCTATCTATTAGCAATGGACGTTTTCAAGAGCACCAATCATTGTTCTGTGGCAACATTGTTTAATGATTCGATGGCTATTTTGTGGCCGGACGGCATACAGTACAACAAAGTACTCCTGTTCGTCACCGACGCGGCACCGTACATGATCAAGGCTGGAGCAGGCTTACAAGTTCTGTACGAAAAAATGATCCACTTGTCTTGCCCATGCAATGCATAGAGTTACGGAAAATGTGCGGGAAATATATCCTAACGTAAACTCTATAATTTCAGATGTAAAAAAATTGTTTGTAAAGTTCCATATCGCATACAAATATTTAGGGAAACTGCTCAAGAACTGAGCCTGTAATAAGAAGGTGGGGTACTTGGCTTTCTGCAGCAGAATATTATGCAACTTATTTTGATATTATTAAAGCATTTGTAAATAAACTTAATACACACGATGCACTCTGCATACAAAGCGCACAGGATGCTTTTAATACTAAGGAGGTGAGGGCAGAATTATTGTTTGTTTTGACAAATTTTGTGCGTTTAGCTAAAGTAATTCAGAAATTAGAAAGTCAGGTAAATTCCTTAGATGAATCTCTTGAGCATGTAAAATTTTTAGGTGTTTTTTTGAATAAAGTAAAAGGGCCAAAGGGTTTGACTATAAAACAAAAATTTAAATCCGTTATAGACAAAAATCCTGGTTTTCTCTTAATTAAAAGCATAAACGATGCATTATCTGGCCAAGACATTTTAGACGAGCTAAAACATTATTCGCTTGTAGAATTAAACAATTTTAAGTATGCCCCAATTACGTCTTGCGATGTGGAACGGAGTTTCTCAAAATATAAAACAATATTTAGGGATAATAGGCATATGTTTACTTTTGAAAATTTAAAAATGTACGTCATTGTGAACTGTAACGCTCTATGTTTAGAAAATATAATTAATTAAATTATTGCATAGGATGTCTAATTAAAATAATTTCTGTAAATAAAATGTAAATAACGCTAAACAGGTGTTTTTTTAATAATGAAAGTGCATATATTTATTAAAAATTTCTAATAAACGCATATTTCATGATTTTTAAGTGCATATTTCACGTTTTTATAGTCATAAGTGCATGCATATTTCAGCATTTTTAAGTGCATACAAATCCTATACCTGTATATCAGTATACACTATTGTCATCTCAAGTGTCTCCTCGTTCGAAGATTGAGACTTATATTTAAACTTTTATTGTTCAGCTCATCGAGCTGAACATTTTGAGAGCATCTTGGTTCAATCAGGCCCGATTATATTTTGTGACGCCCCCGTTAACCTGGCTCTATGGCCAACCAAAAACAAAGTTGTTGGTGGATGCGACTCGCGACATAAGGAAATTCTATGTCAAGGCTTTTGCATACTATTAATAATTGTAAATAACAGTAGAATAGCTAAGTTAGCATGGTTAGTCCAGTTAAGCTAGGTACGAATCTATAATATAAATTCGTACCTAGCTTAACTGGACTAACCATGCTAACCTAGCTATTCTACTGTTATTTACAATTATTAATAGTATAGTATATTATATGCGTCTGCATCGTTAGTTGGTGACATATAGTTTTGATTGAATGACTAAGAAACCTAGATATCGATATATAGTTTTATTGTATTTATATGCTCTAAGTAATTTGTAATTGTGATATATACATGATAGTTTCATTGTATTTATGTGTCCTAAATAATTTGTAATTGTAATACTACCCATACGCTAACTAAATAATAAATATAGTTTTGATAGACGTTTCTTCTCCACCATGTAGACTAGTACTAACAAAAGTAATGTTATTTAAGAGACTACTTGAGCAGGTTTTTTATTGAACGCACGCTATACGTCGGGGAATAATTTGTACTAGTCCTGCCATATTACGTTATTTTTTGTAATTAAAAAGCACTAAAGAATAGAGTCATGTTAGCCTTGTTGTCTTGGATCTTTATTATGAAACCAGCACGTACTTCCAGTCACATTGACACTTTTCCGGCCTTATGAGATTCTCTTCTCTAGATTTCTCTATGGCAATTGAAATTACAGAATTTAGATGTATTATCAGGTTCTGCAATGTAGACCTAAGTAAGTTCCAACCAAAGTAAACGTCTTCACGAGCGATGGGATTGTCTGTAGTCCTGATAATTTTGATTCTTCGTCCGACTGAATTTATAAACAGATGTTTATTTGTACAAGTAATCGAATTGTTCATTTAATAAAGGCAGTTTATTGAATTTAAGAACGCTATACATTGAACCGACAAAAAGGCTTAATGATTAACGAATCAGGTTTATTGATATTATGAACAATAAACGTCATTAATAGCGCCAACAACTTCTTTATCATTCTCAATGCATATAAATTCTGGTAACAACTCATCAATGATAAATACTAATCATATACATTGTTTTGCTATATTTCATTTTTAGACCAGTGAGTAGGTTCTTCGTTAACAATTATTGGCTCAATGACTTGTATATTAAATTTACATATTAGCTACATATTTACAATTTAATTTAAACGTTACTGTCAAATTTAAAAGAAAGTAATGTATAGGGGGCGATCTAATTCAAACATTTTATCTCATTTTACATTTTTTTAAATGACATCAAATCATCATCATCATCATCAATGTGTACTTAGGAGCTCATATTAGAAAATTAAATGAAAAACTCAGTCTTCTCCACCATTATTAAAAATTATAACAAATAAATAACGTCCAACTGCATTCGACTTCAACAAGACTCATTTTCAAGAATAAAATCTACAAAGAATTCCTTAATTAAATTCATGTTTTATACATAAATCAGATTTAAAAAAATAATAACTACAGAAATCTCCACTGGGGACTCCTCCCAGGTAGGAACCCCAGATCAACGCGGGAAGTTACCCTCCGCTCGGTCCGTTCTTCCTACTTAACTATCTTAGACTTGACTGTTCAAATTGAAAGTATTGCGGCGATCGTGTGGTTTTGGAAAGGGCAAATTTTAAATGAACCAGTAAAAGAAATGGCGGGATTCTCCTAAGCCAATGAGGGATAATTACGTCACATTGTTCCAGAACATTTCCAACGAAAACTCTCGGGGATTCCCCTTTGAATTTATACATTAGCCAAAGCACATTATACTTGCAGGTGGCTGTCTAGGCAATTTTATTCTAGAAGGTTCTGTTTGTCGGTATTTTGTTTACTAGAAAATATTTCAACCCAATGAGTTTTAAAGCTGAAAATTCGAAATTCAATGCATTTTAACCATAAGAAAACTTTTGTTAAAGCGAATATTATAATTATTTTATTAAATTTTATTAGTCTGGAAATATTGTTTGAAAGTGACCTTTGATATTTAGTAGGACTCATATTTATGCAGAATACCAACTGTAATTTTAAATCAAGTAAAATATTCAATAATATGCAGGACCACATTAAGAATTTTTATCATTTATGTAAACAAAATTGCATTTTTCGGAGGTTGAAAAAAAACGAACAGTTACACAACATAACTACCCCAGGAAACGATTTTATAAGTCCAAACAATATTGTTTCTTAATTTATTATTCTCAAGGTTGTCGAGAAAAACTTCCCCTGATAATGGGCTTAAAGGGGACCCCATGGATAGACCATTACATTGGTAATACGTGTTTGAAAATGACTCTTTAGTTGAAGTCGAAACTGCAAATGGACGTTATTTATTTGTTATAATTTTTAATAAAGGTGGAGAAGACTATGAGTTTTTCATTTAATTTCAATTTAACTCCACTAAGAGACATATGGAACATCAAGATTTAGCTCATATTAGGCCTAAAATTATAAAAAAAATACATTTTTCGATATAACGATATATTAATCTTAATAAAACACCAGTGCTAATACTTCCAACTGTGAAGCACATGTTTCTCACTGACAGAAATATCTTTACTGTGGTAACTAATATGTGACCCAAAGTAAAATGACAAGTGCATGACGATTCAGTGACGTAACTATTAGGGTGGCGGGGGGGGGGGGTAGTCGCCCTCTTTTTGTGAAAGCAATGAGAAAAACCTTAAATGCATTGTGTTACAAAAATTAGGTAGACATCGTTTTTGTTACTAAAATTAGTATTTTCATTCCATACACATTCCTGTTAATGGATTTTCGACATGAATTTATAGGTTTTACTTTTGATTCATAACTTGTAAGGTTTTCTATATTCATAGCGATAACAACGTCGATGGTTGGGAGTGTGAAGACTTCATCAAGTTCGTAGTGACTATTAAACGGATTTGTTAATTAATAAGTTCGTTCATTCGCACAATAAATTGTGTTCATTCAAAGCTTATATTTTCAGTTATAGTTTACATTGATTAATTCAGTTAATTACTTTAACAATAGTATCGATAAATGTAGAAATATTGTACCAATAAACAATTACAAGTATTCTGCCATAATATTAAATTTTTATTTCAGAAACAAAGCTTATTTTTGTCTTAATTTTATGCTTTTCTATGGTTATATGTAATTTTCTTCTGTCGTTGACTTATCGTATTGCTAAAAATGCCTAGTTTTCCCTCGTAAACGTAGATAACCCTCAGTGGTGATGTTTTTATCATTTCTTGAAAAATGTAGAATGTGACTCTGCTTGTTTTTGAAATAAGCATATACAATACATTTACTATTTATTAAGTCTGTTATATTTTCAGTAATATCTTATGTTAGTAATCGGTATGTTATAATGTATTTTTTTAATCTTTTGACGAGCTCTTTTCTGTTTGGTGGTTGCTTCAATAATTTTAAATATTTTTGCAGAAAATATATAAAAAATGCTGTAATCTAACTAATCTCTTTTCTAATAATGATATTTAATCACGTTATAGACATCGCTGCATTGGCACTTGCAATGCAATTTTCTAGAAAGAAGACGGAAGCCTCTCCAAGTTATATCACTGTAAACGAGGAAAGTCTTAACTGAAAAATCGGTAATCTTATCCGAGGTTGAATATTTTACAGACTTTGATAAATAAAGAACATCGCTTTCATCACTTTAATTAAATTAAAGTCACAAGAAGTAATGATAGGACAAAATTAAAAAGCGGACGTTGTTAATTAAAAAAGCAACCTTGACTGATTACCACAATTTTTAAACTTGAATTTAGTCAACATTTTATTTTAAAAGTTTCTATAAGAAGTGTTGAATTAACATGCGATTTCAATATTTTTTGTTGAAGTCTTCTATTCCTGACATTCGATAATGGCAGAGTCTACGTTAAAAATGACTGAAGTTCTCTCGTTCAAATTTATTTTTAAATCAAATAAATGTTATGTAAATTGGACTTGTGACACAGCCGATGGATAAAGGGCATTTCACCATCCTGGTGATTGGCTGCCATAATTACCTTCCTATTGCGTAGCTACCAATTAATTAGCCTCACATGTTTCACAGAATATCAAAGTCGGCTGATTTAAAATAAAAGCTCTCTCAAAGGGCTGGGGATGAGTTATCCCCGAAGACGCCTTTGTGCTCGCCGGCATGTTGACAGCCTAATTATTCTGGGACCTAAAAATTTAACTGGAGGATGTGTAGCTTCAGGCACCCTACTCTATACATCTTATTATGCGAAATGGTGTTATATCTTCACAACAGACAGCATTAATTTAGTTTTAAATAAGTTGCTGAATATACTTACCTTATTTGATCACTCATGTCATTGTCGTTTTAATATTATACCTCTATAATCTGCCTTTCCTGTATAATTATTATGCCTACTTATGTTGCTTACTTTTCAGCAATCATAGTAAACATACGTAAATTAACATTCTAATTTCGTCTCACACCTAATATAGCTTCGAAATCGTTTCATTTCAAATTACGAAACATTTTTTTAATTATTATCGTTTAATATCATCGCATCATGTAACAGTCATTTCTCATGTCACATATTTTTAAAATTTGTTTAATTACCTTCCGTTGATTATCTTTTTAATACGTTCGTAAGCAATTTAAATTATGTATCACTAAATAAAATAATATAATATTTCATATATACGAGACATACTCATTTATTCTGAATATATGTATAAGATTTTCCAAACATATCTATTACCTGATCAGAGTACAACTGTAAAAGATGATTATGGAACATATTACCGTCGAGCATATTAATCACTTCAGCCGCGTCAGTAAACTCGATGTTTTCGAAAGCTACACTACACACAAGCTCCCGTGTACACACATACACATAGTTTCATTGCGGAATTTTCAGGAAACTGAAACTACAAAGAATATGATGGAGGTAATGAGTAAACCACGAAAAAAAATGATTTTTATTTTACATTAATAAAAATATTTTATACATACTAACGATATTTACAAAACAATTTCTGCTGATCCTATTCTATTTTTCTATTTCATCTATTCTAATTCAGTATAATTCAGTGAGTTTTTTAAAACATCTCTTCCCTTTCGCTCCCTCCCAACTATAATGTTGACCTAACTCATTACTTAATACTCTGTAAAGAATCCTTTTTGTCAGGCTGGCAGCATCAGTTCGTCCCATCCTACAGAGCTTTTTCACATGCACACATGCCTCTGAAACTCTATATTCAGACATATAGAATTTAAAATAACTTTGAAATCTCTTAATTTAAAAACCTACATACCATTTACATTTGTAGTTGAAGCGAGTGATTGAACAGCAGTTTTTACTGACTGATTTCTGGTTGGTGTTTACGTATTTAAGCCTGGTAAGCGGTAGGAGTTTCAGAAGCTGGCCGAAGTATTTGTTGTGTAGATATTTGTATCACTTATCCACCATTTGCCCACACACATAATTTCTTCGGAACTCCAGGAATTCTACTATCGTCTGAATCATAGTTTTTCTCACTGCTGCTTCAGGAATACTTGCAATTTCTCTTAATTTTTCTTTTGTCCCTTCTGTTCATTTGCCCTCCTGCAAAAATAAAAGGTTCTTCTGTATTAGAACTCAAAGAATTACGCTCTTGTGCTTTCTCTGATTTTCTTTATGCAATTTTAAAATCATCTAAAAGCATTTCGTAAAGCAGCAATTGGTTGAAATACATAAAATTCAATAATATGGAAAGTTACTTACCATAATACAGCCTTGGTAGTGTAATGTCTAGAGTGCTGGACTTTCACCCAAGTGGCCCGAGGTCGATTCCCGGTGCCGGCAGATCTGGTTAAGGTTTTCGGCAGTTTTCCTTAGCTGTGACACACATGTGGGATTTGCGCTGTTTCATCTGTAAATCGGCTGCAGCCGCACTTAGGGCCTACGTAATAATAATAATCGCCCCCTCCCTCCCGCACAAGCTTACACCTTCTGGGGCCTGGTTTCCAGACTATGGGTTGTTATTATTATTATTATATTATTATAATGACCAAGTAATTTACGCTCATAGTTATTGTTTCCAGATATGTTTATCCACAGGACGTAATTCTCGAATTAATTCATATATCTTGCCATGGAATAGATTTTCAAAGAACCAACATGTCTCTCCAGACGAATACCAGGACTTTGGTACACATTTACCTGTGTTGTCTGGAGTAAAATGGACAACAACCAACATGATCTAGATTATTTCTATCACTAACAGGAATACTTATGATTCAAATGTGAAACCACAAATTAATCAGTATATTCTATGCTTAAGGATTTTTCTTCATAATGTACATTAGCTACATCAGGAGCTTCAATAAACTTAGAGAAATTTGGTGTTCTTTCTAGGTTTTGTTGCTCGTCAGTATTTGCACTACCAGTAGCTGGATCTGCGCTTTCCGTTATAATATTTGAAGTGTATTGCATATTTGAGCAGCAACTGTCCCTAATTTTCTTGAAAGCATTGTTCCTAACAGAAAGTAACAGTAAATATTAGGGCTCTAGTATTCAAAGAATTCGATTCATGATTCGACGTATTATTTAGATTAAAAAATGTAACATTACATTTTAATTTTTGTGGCTGTTCGATTTAAATTTATTATTAACATAATAATAGTTATTTCCGTTATAAGTTCTGGAAGTGGAATTTTACAGTCGAGTAATAAGATATTATCGAGCCGCGTCCGGAACATCGTAACGAGACTGTAAGAACATTTCCGGGACTATAACGTAATGCGTTTTATTTCATACTGCAATTATTGGTTTACTTTAAAAAAAGTATATATAAATTAAATTCCGAATTTAAAATGTGAACATATATGAATAACGAGCATCTATGGCAACTATTAGTTGAATTCAAAACATACACATCTATGAAGAACGAGTGTCTCTGGTAACTGGTTACTAAAGCATTGTTCAGTTGATTTATTTTATTTGAGTCTGGTAAACTTTTTTACAGTTATACTTGACCGTAGAATCGCATTTTCCGGACTGTAATTGCTACCAGTAAACATGAATAAATAAACATGGTATGAAATAATAGTTATTTATCTTATTAGTGGGATAAACGCATTATTAACATACAAATGCGTTGAGTTGCACGACGAAGGCGTTATTTCATGACTATCAGTGGCGGATTTAAGCTTGTAAGGGCCCTAAGCGCTACGAAAATTTGAGGCCCCATTTTCCAGACTTTTTTACACCACTATAGGCATGACTAAAAAGAAGCGCATAAAAAAACGATGTGTTTATATTTTTCTCTAATAAACATAAATCAATAATAATTATAGATACAAAAAAAATAAAACAAAACTCTAAAAAATATACTTTAACAGGGTTAAAATCTTACATAAAAAACAAAAACAAATAAACATAAAAACTTTACTACAGAGCCACTCTTCGGACTTTTGCGCGCGAAAAATTGTCAATCATCTCATCGTAATTTATTTCTTGAACTAATTCATTTTCAATAAATAATATGGCAAGACAACTTAAATTATCATTTAAAAGAGAATTCCTCAAATAATTTTTCACGCGTTTAAGCACCGAAAATGATCGCTCCGCAGTGGCATTGCACACAGGTATTGTGAGGAATATTTTTAAAATGGTTTCCACATTTGGAAATGTGGATCTCAAACGAGTTATTATTGCTTTGTACATTTCAGTGGGACTAGTAATGTTCATTTCTTTGGTAAAACGCAACCATTGTAAAACTTCATCTTTAAAAGTATTCTCTTGAATATCACTTGCGTATTTTTGACTCAAATTATTAATGCTTATTTCAATTTCTTCATCGGTTTGATCATGAAAAAAGAATTGAAAATCTTTTAAAGTTTCGTCATAGATTTGTCTTCTTCTAATAAGTTCAGAAGATAACGCATCACAAATTGTATTGTGAACATTTACAATAAATGCTGTTCTCCCAGCCAAGCGTATTTCATTACTGCGAGAGTCATCAAATTGCAATTTTCGCTTCTTATCCCTAGACCTTTCATCCTTAAAAGTTCGGCAATCATCTTCCATCACATTCAACAGCTCAGTTGCTTCATTTTCAATACTTTCAAAATTGTTTCGAACATTATTCACAAATTCGGTTAGGGATTTCAGAAGATTTGATCCGGTAAACAAATTGCACCTTATTTCTTGAAGAGATTTACTGGTAGAATTGATTCTGGATAACAATTTGTTCCACAAAACTGTTAATAAAACTGTTTCATATTCATCCATTTTTTTAAGTAAACCTTTAGCTTCCACCCTACTCACTGGTTGCTGGTTTGGGCTCTCACAAAACTCTTTCAACGCTTCCTTAATGTTCTGGTAATCTTCGCGAAGAGCCAACACTGCATCAGCTCTTGCTGACCATCTGGTGTCACTGACACGTTTTAAGTGTTTAGAATTGGGACGAGATTTGCAAAAATTCTCAAAACTACGTCACAAAAACAAAACAATTTCGTCAAGTATTGAATGTATAGGGATCGAGACAACCTTTTAACCAAAATGTCACTTTGACAGACCTTGGTAATAGTAACCTGAATTTCCTGAACACATAGACGTGCAGAAGGGTCCCGCATCTTGTAAAATTCTATAAGGGAGATGCTTTAAAAATTTGGTTTTACCTGTTGAAATTTTGAGGCCCCCCCTCTGAGCGAGGCCCTAAGCGCGCGCTTAGTGCGCTTATGCTTAAATCCGCCACTGATGACTATATTAGTAGGTTTTATCACACGTGTTAAGATACAACTTTTTATCTACGACTGTCCATAATTGAAGAAAATTATATTCTTTATTATGTTGAAACATTATGAGCAGCAGAGCAGCTTAGAATTCGAAGCCATAGCAACCAGGCAATTATGATTATGACTTCCTTATCCTACTTAGTGTGATAATAAACTTCATTATATATCTCAAATAAATGACATCATGTGTTCTTATCCAAGTAGACGTAGATAATATTATATACGCTATTTTTGCACGTCCTAAAGGACTTAATCGCAAAAATTCAAAATTTCGAAAACTTTTTCCGAAAATTTCGTTATATGTCATTCTGGAAATTGAACTCTGCAAACTCCAAAATCACATAGTTTCAGGATAATAAATCCTAACATGTAACCGCGATTACTTTTTTTTGTTGTTTACTTGTTGTTGTCATGGAAACACATTACTCCCTCAGGGAGTACAAGTGCTACTTTACTCCCTCTTTTGGGGGACTAAAGTAGAGCCTTATATATAGGACGTGCAAAAACACAATTACTATGCATAAAATGTTATTAATAGAATTCAAAGTCCGTTTTTTGTACAGAGCAGCACAGTTAGTGAGGTTATGTTAATCTTACCTTTTAATTTAATTATTAAAAAACTTACTGTTCGATAGGTTTGACGATGTTATAATAACAAGCATGATAATTCAAAGTCTTATTAGTACACTTAACAAATTCAACACTCAGCTCACTACATATTTTACCGATACGCTTTACAAAAAAATACCACTGCAATTTGTTGTCTTGTTGCTAGTTTATTCACCGCCATTCTGTCAAAAGCTCATGTTTGCATAATAATGAAATATTGGATTGATATTCGTTTCAAAATATTAAAATTACACAAAAATAACATATTTTTTAATTTTATATATTAATTTAATTTTATAGATATTTTTCTAATCTTTTAAATATTTAAAAAACATATAATATTATATTTATATTATATAAATATCGTTGCCTGGTCTCACACGCACATATCCACTCTGCGGCTCGGTGTGTCTGACGCCTCGACACCGTAAGGTATATAATAATAATAATAATATGGTGTTCGATATTTCGATATTTGATATTTTGTGTTCGATTCGAATTTCTTTGTGTTTGACAACACCTACTATAAACAAATTTTTGGAACTCCTATGGGCTCCTGTATTTCTCCAATCCTCGCAAATTACGTGCTGGATGATTTGATTAGAGATAGACTCAGGCTGATCCCCTTTAATATTCCTTTCATAAAGCGTTATGTAGATGATTTAATCCTCTCAGTCCCTGATGATAGAGTTCAAGAAACTCTTGACATCTTTAATGAATATGATGTCCATCTGCAATTCACATCTGAAATAGAGGTGAACTGTAGTATTAACTTTTTGGACATGAGCCTCATACGCTCAGAAGAGAATAAAATACGTACCAAATGGTATCGTAAACCAATCTCAAGTAATCGTTTCATCAATTACTTTTCTTACCATCCCCAAAAACAGAAGATTAATCTCGTCTTAGCGCTCAAAAATAGAGCGATTAGATTATCTCATCCCATCTATAAAAATGCTAGCTTGGAAATGTTGAAGGGTATCCTTGCTGAAAACTCTTACCCATCTCATCTAGTAAACAAATTACTTTTCAACACAAATAACCATTTAATACTTAATGAACATTCTGAAAACGCTGACAATAACAATAATAACCACAATCCTACAGATCTTACTACATCTAATCAAAATGATCTGCATCCTGACCCTGTGTCAAGATATGCTTCTTTGCCTTATATAGAGCATTTAACACCTAAAATAGCTAATATTTTTAAAAACACTGCGATTAAATTAGCTAATAGGAATGTAAAAACATTGTCTAGCATTTACACAAAAAATAAAACGCCTGTTGAAAATTTAGATAAATCTAACCTAATTTATAGGATTTCATGTTTAGATTGTTCTGGATCTTACACGGGCCAAACCTCTAGGAATCTAAAAGGACGTATCACTTCTCACAAGAGTGACTGCAAAAGAAAAATCAATTCATGTGCTTTGGCTGATCATGTTATTGGTACAAATCATAAAATGGATTTTGAGAATCCACAAGTGCTTAGTGTGGAAACTAATTATACTAAAAGATCTTTCTTAGAAATGATATATATTAATTATGACACTGATAGCCTAAACAAAAAAACTGATTTGGATAATTTAAGTACTATATACAATTACTTAATGTTAAGGATTATGTATGTATCTATATATTATATAAATATTAAAGAAATATTGTGTGCTACTGGGGATGTTCCTTTCGAGATCAATTTCGTAGAATCATGGACATTTCCTAGAAAAATATGAAGAATTAAAAACTCAAAGAATTATGAAATAAATAAAGATTATTAAAAGTTTCACAGTTTTATTAAAATACAACCTGACAATATTGTTTCGACAGCTATGCTGTCATTATCAAAGGTAATATAATTATAAACAAACACGTCGCTAAGGTAGATACAAAATGGGTAACTAGACAAAATAATAATAATAATCATAATTAAATATCTAATACTTCCAGTAACGGAGAATTACTGAGCTCAAGTTGTTCATTCATTAAAGGTACCCTGAGTTTGTGTTTGTATATCTCAAAGGCTTCTAAAATGTCTAATTTGCGTTTGTTATTACAAAAATGTAGGAATTTAATATTATTTTGAGGAGTCATTGTGTGATTTTGTTCTAAAAGGTGTTTGGCGCAATTCGATTTTTCAGGATGTTTATTTTTGTAATGACGTACGTGTTCTTTATATCTTATGTCAAAATTTCGAAGTGTTTGTCCAATATATACCGAACTACAAAAAGAACAATTTAAACGGTAAATGCCCGATTTCATGATATCATGTGTTCTGTCTTTAGCAATAAATAAAAATGAAAAAGTGTTAGTGTTGGTTTTAAATGTTATTTTATAATTGTTGGTTTTTCTTAGTATATGTGCAATTGTTTCTGATATTTTGCCAAAATATGGTATAGATATGTAATATGTGTCTTCTGTTTGATTGTCAATGGGATATATTCTTTTGATAGCTAACCAATAATCTTTTTGTTTAATTAAAGTGTCAATTATGTTCGGATTATAATGATTTGCATGTGCTAGTTGTTTAATGGTTGATATCTCTTTGCTAAAATCTGGTTTTGTTAGTGAAATAGTTAAAGCTCTGTGTACTAATGATCTGTAGGCTGCTATTTTATGTGTATTATGGTGACAAGATTCATTTGGTATTGTTATGTCTGTTTGTGTTGGTTTTCTGTATATGGAAAATTCAAATAGATTGTCTGCGTTAATCTTGATATTTAAGTCTAGAAAGTTTTGTTCTGTTTCTAGTGTAAATTTTATATTAGGGTGGATACTGTTTATAAGAATTAAAAATTCATTGATAACCTCAAAAGAACTGTCAAAACAAGCTAAAATGTCATCAACATAACGAAACCAGAAGATAATATGTTTAGAGAGGTTTAATTCATATATTCGATCTTCAAACTTGTCCATAAATATGTTAGCTAATAGAGGACTTAGAGAATTACCAATAGGTAAACCATCCTTTTGTAAATAAATTATGTTATTAAAAGTGAAATAATTTTGACTTATACAAAGGTCAAATAAATGAATTAACTCTAACCTTTTAACTAATTCTATATTACTATTGATCAAGAAACTATCTAATAAAGGAATACATTCTTGTGGGGGTATTCTGGAGAACATGTTGCAAATATCAAAACTAACAAGTTTTGAATGTGGTAAATACTTTATACTTTATACTTTATCGACTTGTACAACAAAAACGTACACTACAAAATAACCTTAATTGTCAGAACACTGCAAACTTTTATCCTCGTTTCATAAACTTGTCGAATATAACATTCAATGGCAGAGAAACACAATTTCTTAACAAAGGTTTCAAATTTTGTCCTTTTCCAAAATTTACCAACAAAATTAAAGAAATTTTGGCCGTTGAATGCGAAACTATACTTAAGAAAGATCATAATAACTATGCAAAATTCCAAATTTCGAATTTGTTAAAAGAGATGTCTTTGAAACAGGACAAAATGTACAACACATCTAACATATCACTTCTTCAATCTATAAAACAGAAAATCACAGAGAACAATCTAATTTCTGTTAAAGCAGATAAGGGTAACACATTGGTAATTCTTTCAAAAGATATTTACATACAAAAAGTTAATGAATCTATTAATAAAGAAAATTTAGAAACTTTAAACAAAAACCCAACCACAAAATTCCAAAAAGAAATAAAACAAGGTTTAGAAAACTGCAATATCTGCTTTTCAGAATTAGAAAAGCAACAAATTATTAATAAAAACCCACAAATACCTAAACTATATGGATTAGTAAAAACCCACAAACAGAATATGCCAATGAGACCAGTTGTATCATACATCAATGCATACTGAACCAGATTATTAACATGATAGGTTACAAATCGAAATACTCTGTTAGAAATTCATTAGAATTAGTAGATAAGCTACAAAACATACATCTTCCACCACATTCAAAACTTGTTAGTTTTGATATTTGTAACATGTTCTCCAAAATACCCACACAAGAATGTATTCCTTTATTAGATAGTTTCTTGAACAATAGTAATATAGAATTAGTTAAAAGGTTAGAGTTAATTCAGTTATTTGACCTTTGTATAAGTCAAAATTATTTCACTTTCAATAACATAAAATATTTACAAAAAGATGGTTTACCTATGGGTAATTCTCTAAGTCCTCTATTAGCTAACATATTTATGGACAAGTTCGAAGATCGAATATTTGAATTAAACCTTTCTAAACACATTATCTTCTGGTTTCGTTATGTTGATGACATTTTAGCTTGTTTTGACAGTTCTTTTGAGGTTATCAATGAATTTCTAATTCTTATTAATAGTATCCACCCTAACATAAAATTTACACTAGAAACAGAACAAAACAGGGCTATAGACTTTCTAGACTTAAATATCAAGATTAACGCACACAATCTATTTGAATTTTCCATATACAGAAAACCAACACAAACAGACATAACAATACCAAATGAATCTTGTCACCATAAAACACATAAAATAGCAGCCTACAGATCATTAGTACACAGAGCTTTAACTATTTCACTAACAAAACCAGATTTTAGCAAAGAGATATCAACCATTAAACAACTAGCACATACAAATCATTACAATCCGAACATGATTGACACTTTAATTAAACAAAAAGATTATAGGTTAGCTATCAAAAGAATATATCCCATTGACAATCAAACAGAAGACACAAATTACATATCTATACCATATTTTGGCAAAATATCAGAAAAAATTGCACATATACTAAGAAAAACCAACAATTATAAAATAACATTTAAAACCAACACTAACACTTTTTCATTTTTATTTAATGCTAAAGACAGAACACATGATATTATAAAATCGGGCATTTACCGTTTAAATTGTTCTTTTTGTAGTTCAGTATATATTGGGCAAACACTTCGAAATTTTTACATAAGATATAAAGAACAGGTACGTCATTACAAAAATAAACATCCTGAAAAATCTAATTACGCCAAACACCTTTTAGAACAAAATCACACAATGACTCCTCAAAATAATATTAAATTCCTAAATTTTAGAAGCCTTTGGATATACAAACACAAACTTAGGGTACCTTTAATGAATGAACAACTTGAGCTCAGTAATTCTCCGTTACTAGAAGTATTAGATATTTAATTCTGATTATTATTATTGTTTTATCTAGTTACCTATTTTTGTATCTACCTTAGCGACGTGTTTGTTTATAATTATATTACCTTTGATAATGACAGCATAGCTGTCGAAACAATATTGTCAGGTTATATTTTAATAAAACTGTGAAACTTTTACTAATCTTTATTTATTTCATGATTATGGAGTTCCACAAAATAAGGCTGGAAACAATAAACTCAAAGAATTAGCTAAAGAATATTGAAGAAAATAAAAATTAAATTTAAAAAAATAATTTAGTCAGGCAATTCAGTAACACAATGATCTGATGATGTAGATATTAAATATTAAAGAGAATTGAAGGGGAGGGAAATCATGAGGAATTAGGGGAATTATAAAGGCACTAAAAAAGAATTATGGAGGTATTTTGGAAAATCGAAGGAATTATGGAGGTATTTTAGGGAATTAATGGAATTATGGAGGTAGTTTGGAGAACTGAAGGCATTATCCTAGTTTAAAGGAATTTTAGTGTAGTGGAATTTGGACACTGATTTACTCCTTGGTAATAATATTATCACCAAAATTGAAAATTGAAATAAGTATATATATTATTGCTGAGTGGAAGTCTTCACAGAGAGAAATACTTCATAAGAGCTTTGCACAATATTGTTCAAAACGGTGTTGGAGAAATTTATATTATAATTGTAGAATTGTATTGTCCAGCGTTGTGTAGGTTTTCGTTACTGAATTGTCTAACAGGAACGTACGACAATTATTTAACACAGTTAGTTTTAGTTCTGCATTCTTTGGAACAATGTTGTAGAGGATAAGCTAGCATATTATGTTGAAGTATAATTGTAAAAAATGTTTAGAAAAATACAATATTTTGTTTGAATGGAATCATAATCCAGTGTTCAAACTGCTTGCTACTAATTATTGTGTTTCGCAAAGTTTATGGATGACATCTTATAGATGTCACCACTTGTAATTGTCGCTATTAATGTAAATTCGAGATTTATATATAAACAGGCGACAGCAAAAGAAAATCTTAGTGTTATACCTGTATATATTATACATTGTATAGTTATATACATATTAGTTACATATATTTTAATATATGTAAAAACATATATTTTATTTGTGATGCCTAACCTTCTGTATAGAATATTTGTGCCAGAGTATTGCACAATTTGTATAAATGTGAACAAGTAAGTGTGTTAAATACTATTAAGCAATTGTGGCACAACTAGCGCAACAATTGTACAATTTTGTATAAAATTGTATGCAACACCATTACACATTCTGTTTTAATAAGTAACAAAATTTGTTATGGAAACTTATAGACAACTATTCAGTTGATTCTAAAAAATTACTATTAACTTCCACAAAATGTTATATTTGAGTTTATACACATCCTTACAAAAAATTGAAAACATTATTTAAGAAATCTTGACAAACTAAATGACACAATCTTGTTTTATAATTCTACACAAATTGTCCCTGTCACTTTTTTAAGACCAATTTGTTTTACAATACCACACAATTGTTGATGAAATTTAAATACATTTTTCTCAGTGTTTCTCCCTGCTATCCGTGATATGCAGATAACATATTACACACTTTTCGTGGGTGTAAACTACACACACAATAACTGTATTCCCAAGATGAAGGAGTACAGTAAATTCGGATTTAGATTGTCATAAAATGCAAAAACTTAATTTTTTAATTACCATCAGTAATAAAATGTAATTTGATGTTAAGAATTACTTAAAACATGCAACATTTACAAGAGTTGTAGTTGTCTACTGCACAAAGTAGAAGAAAAAAGAAGATTAAAAACACATTGGTAAACATTGAATTTGACAGAAAAGCTTACAGACCTTCCTACGGCGTTTCCTCCTTTCTACTGCCCCAATTCTTTGAAATCCCTTAGTTACCCTTTCATCTTAATGAAAACTTTCACTGCGATATTAGAAAACACTAATTCATATTTAAGTCCATGCCCCAGAATCAAAAAACACTTAGAACTCATTGTTTCCTCGATATGAAAGAATTATGTAAAAATAATTGTTGAATTCTTTGCCCGAGTTTATAAATGAAACGCAGTTTTATATAAAACGAGCTTGAATGACTGAAAAATTACTAGAGAAAACTTTTAATTAAAAAGGAGACGATGATGATGAAACTTCCCTGCGGCCAAAAGGAATTGAAACAAAAAGTGAGCACAATGGGTGCGTGACGAAAGACCGATTAAAAAGCTGCAGAATGAACGTCGATGCCGTTTTTGCAAATGCTGTTAATTACCGCAGTCGTCTATGGCTTTCCATTTAAATACGCTACCTTTTTTTCTTCATAATAACGTTCTGTCAGAGTTTACAAAAACAAAAGATCTTCCAATATTAAAAATTTCGTTTTATATTTTTTTACTTAAATCATTTATATTGAAATTCAAAAATAATTAGAAGAAGAAGCTTGAAATACGTTTATTGCTGAAAATTAAACTGGGAGAAATCCTTGCTTTAGTCAATTAGTTCTTATAATTCCTCTTTTTATATAATTTGATTTATATTTATATTGCACAGGATATTCGTTTACTGCTGTTCCACTCTGTTTTAACGAGAGCAATTATAATGCAAAGATATCAAACAAAATGATTTTAAATGGATAAATCTAATGATAAGTGGAAGATCGAGACACGAGACATTATTTCATTACTTCATTTTTATTCTAGAGAAGTTCAAGAACAAGTAGTGCATTTCCAACTTAGACTTATTATAATCGTATTACTATGATTATTCTTATCGAACGTATACAGTGCCATCAAAAGAAAACGTCATTCAGTAATAATTGAAAAAATGACATTATACAGTGTGTCCCAAACTGAAAGCGTCAACATTGGTATCTTGCTTATTATACTATTAGACGCGATACAAAGGTTAAATTAGGAAAGCGTTGCAAAATTTCAAACTGTTTTTTTTAACTTTGTCTGTAATTTAATCTATATTTTTAGTTTTTCAGTAATTTGAGAAAAATGAGAATTGGCAAATTACTTTTTTTCGATTAGCGCAGTAACCGTTGATCTGATACAATTTTAACTTGCACATTATTAAAACATTTTTTTATGAGAAATCTGTTTGTGCTAATAGAAAGATCCTATTGTCTTTATGTATGCCAACTCTTGTTTTTCTTATGGCGCTAATCACGTGTGTTTTATGATCATTCGGTAGCTCTTAAAATAGCCTTTTCAATGATATGCAACTTGGCATAAAAATTTGCATTTTAGTGAAATTATTTCAGAAAAACGCTTTTTACTACTCTACTGCTAAATAAAACTAGTAAGCCATGAATCATATAAATAACCAAACGCATAACAAATGTATGATGTTTTCTAATTAGTAAATTGCAGAAAAAAAACTATAAAAACAAATTTTCATGCATTTTAGGGATAGAAAAAGAAATTCACGAAAAAATTTATTTTTAAATTTCAATTTCTAATTTTTCAAATTTCGCTTTGATTGCTATTTTTAGTCATGTAGGTACACTGACAGATATTAGCAGGGAGTAATTACGGTGGTGGACTGTGATTAAAAACAATAAACTAATGCACAGTGACATAAATAGCAAGTTTTTAGAAACGTATTGTGCAATTTATTAAAATACGGTAGGCGCAATCCATAAAATAATGTCAGTTCAAGAAGTTGGCCTACAAACTGGTTACAGTAAATCAACTGCACACAGAAATTATTATTAACCCATCATCAATGTTATGCCCACACATCAACAAAGTAAGCCCAAGGTTACTTTTAAAAATATTCAAATGAAAAAATTTTATTCAACACCACACAAAAAAGAAGAAAAACTAAATTAAAATTGAAAAACAAAACACTTAAAATTAAATAAACGAAAAAGAAAATTGGATACCATATAAAGAATGAAAGAAAAATGAATTATAAGACAGTATAATTCCCTTTGTCTTGTTAATTAATATTTCTAACACTACGAGAACTACTTTAAAAACTAAATCATGACTTTACATTAAATTCAAAATTCAAAATCTTGGCGCCTTATAACATTACCGATTTGAATTAGTAGCAACATGCAAAATTTCCTGTTTCCATATGATTCAGAATAAAAATGGTCGAAATGCCACAAAATTCCACCTGTCTTCATTAAAAAGATTTTGTGTTATTATATCAAGTTGAAATTATTAATACCATCTGCATTTCATAAGGTAAATCCATTTAAATGTATTCATAAATAATTTTCCAAATTCCAATGACAAAAATCCATCTTTATCATAATCTTTTTTTCACAAAAGAAAATTCAATCACTAATTAACTTCACAGCACTGTTTATTTATTTAATTTAAAATGGTTTATTAATAATTGCACTAGTTAAATTCAAAAACAACTTTATAACTCATTTTGACGTAACATTAAACATAACCTTCAATTTTTCACAGGAGGTTGACTTTGACGTATCATAATACAACATAACCTCAGAATTTTCTAATTTTTGCTTTCCATGTAAACGCGTGTTCTGTACAACTGAATTTTTTCGAGAGAGTGTCACCATATTTCGAACTCAATTTATACGTTTTTAAAAAAAATTCAATAACTTGGTTATTTATCTGGTTCCAACTAACAGTCTTTAGTGTTAAACAATTGAATAGTTTTGTTACTAAAATTACATAACCATATTGTTATTAAAAATTAAACCAATTGTTTAAACAAATATTATAAATGGATAGAGAAAAATTTCCTCTGTTTAATGCTATAAAACACTTATACTAACATGTAAATACAAGCTGAGATTGACCTACTTAATTTTCCCCTACACAGTAACATTATTAAAAGTTGAAATAAATGTTTAAAAACACTTTGTTGCTTCCTTTTCTTGTTATAAACTATCCTTAAATCTTATAGAACAATTATAACATAAATTTTCGGTACCCAACTCTTAAATAATAGCTAATTTTCATACTATCAGAATACAATGATTAATCGCATCAATCTTTGATTTTCAAATGCCTAGATCTTCTACAATAAATGATTCCTATATTGGCATTTATGTATCAATTGAGCCCAAGAACTTGCTTAACAGAATTACAATAAAATATTCCAAATAGTCCAAAGACAACATTGAAATCGTTCGATCTGAAGAAAATAGATAATTGTTCCACAATAAAATTAGCAGGTAAAGTAATAAATATCTGTGTACATTGGCTTTAATGTCTGGCGTAGAATTATAGGTAATTCCTTCTTTTTGGCATTTATTTTTAGTGTATTTGTTTTACAGAAAATCATTTAATCAGCTCATTTATTTTGCTGATAAGAATTTAAATGGCGCTACCAAATCAAGTACTACCTACATTACATCAAATTTTGACACGGGGCAATTTAATGAAGTGTGGTTTCAACAAGACAGCTGCCCAGCACATAATTCTGGAGATGTCCAAGTTTTTTTAAGGGGAAATTTTGACAATCGAGTAACAGCGAATTATGGACCAGTTTTCTAGCCAGCCCGCTCATCCGGGCTGGATTACCCTTTAATAAACGGAAACACTCTTTGCGGGGTTTGTAGATCTGTCATAAAAAGGTACCAAAAATGCATCGAACAAAACGGACCGACATATTGAGAAAATTTTCTTAATTATTTTCGTACTTATTTGTACAAAAAAATACAAAATCACAAAATTAATTGGTAGACAATTAGCGATATCTTACCGACTGGTTTTCCATATTTTACAGCCTTTCTTGAAAGGCTGCATCCTTATTACTATACCAGAGTGCATGTTCTCGATTTCAAGAATTTTGTAAGAAATATTCTTAAATCTATTTCACTAGAGATGAGTTTTCCAAAATTCATAATGCACACTATTGGTTTACGGATAATTCCCTATTATGTTACCGAACGTTCTCGGCTGAAAATGCATGGACAGGAATAACAGGACTTAATCAAGTTGGACCTGTTTTATTTGTAGCGCCGTTTAATTATTCACTTGCAAAATGAACTCAAATGGTTATTTGTGTATTTAGTGCGCGAAATGCTACTTTGGTGGTCAAAAATGAAAGTCTTTCTGAACGAAAATTTCATTTAAGTCCACCAAAGTCATTTCGAGCACGAATTGCACACAACCTTTTTTCTTCGGCCTTAAATAACCAGAAATAACCGAACAAGTCGAAAAAAATAACACAGCGAAATTTTTATTTTAGTGCAAAGTGGACAGTTTCGTTGTTGCTACGGAAACGACATTGCTCAAATATGCATAAATCGCATAAATGCACAAAATATTCCTGCACGTTGTCAAGTAAACAAAACCAATGTGGCATTTTGTATACGGATTACGGATATTAATGACAATGCAACTAGAAAGTTCTTAACCAATCAAATTACAGAATTTTTCAAATTGGGACTAATGAAATTAGTTTATAGTAAAAAAACCACCAATGGTTTTTTCTCAGAGAAAAAAATTATGTCAAAATGAAATATCAAATTTAATTAAATTAATATTAACTACAGTAATAAATAAAAATTTGCTGGATGGATTGTCAAGCCGAATTCAACTCGCGGTTTAGTTTCTTTTTGCAAAATTTATCATTTAAGTCATTCGTTGCTTTTGCTTTTAGAAAATTACACTCGTCTCCTTCGTCGACTCGTGTAATTTTCGTTGCAAAAGCCACTCATTTCTGAAAAGACAAATTTTTAGACTTGTTAAATTAGATATAAAAAAATGTTATCATTTTTGACAGCTGTAGAAAAAGATTTTTAGAAGATATTCCATTGGCAAAATGACAAAATATATGAAAGCAATCGTATAAGGCACCACATGGTGCACAATCTGTTCGCGATTGGCTTAACCAAAAATTCCATAACAAGTGAATTGAACGTGGTGAACCTGTGTTACTCTCATAGATTTCTTCTACTACTACTAAAATCTTAGATTTACGCTACCGTCGGAAAGTATATTTCTACTTTATCTGTAGTGTATTTGCATACACTATATATTACTATATTGGATTGATTCGGCCTTTACTTGATGAAGATCCATATTAAATTCAATAACACAATAAAACACTATTAAATCTTCACTTATTTATATTTGAAAAATATTATGACTGTCGTTTCGCTACACAGTAGCTTCTTCAGATAAATACTGTATTTATAATAAATCAGTATTTATCTGAAGAAGCTACTGTGTAGCGAAACGACAGTCATAATATTTTTCAAATATAAATAAGTGAAGATTTAATAGTGTTTTATTGTGTTATTGAATTGAATATTACTATCTAATGCTCTGTTTGTAATAACACGCAAAAATTTAACAACTCTAATTGATTTTTATTATGGGAAATTATGTTATGAACAATGTTTTAATTTGTAATTCAACAATTTATTATTGGATATTACAAAGTGAGATTTTCGACTTAAAATGGCGACCAAATGATTTGATAACTGTGCCCGTATTCTCGAACTCATACGAACAAGTTTTGCATACTAGATCATATAATTTTTACATCATAACATGCAATTTAGCCAGTCGTTAGAAGGAAGGTTAGAGAAGAGGAGAATTACGTCAGTTCGTATGCACAATTTTTTGAATGAGTTTAAAAATATGGGTGCTGCCATGCAGTCTGGGCAGGAGACAAATTAATTTCTCCAATGTGTTGGATCGAGGGGTGCAAAAACTACTTTAATTTAGAAGAAACAATCTATGGAGTTCCCTACAAGAATGTTGGAGTACACCTGAAATGTTGGAGAAATAATTCCTCGCATGCCCAGACTTGACAGAGCAGTTATCAAATTATGCGATCGCCATTTTACATTTATTAAATATTTAGACGCCCAAAAATTGATCTCTACTTTAAAACTTATTCTATGACGTCGTAAAATCTCCAGCGTAACTGACTGAGTGTAATCTAGGCTATCTTGTCAGAATTAATGGTCGTTGTGGATAAATCTGATATAACTGTTTCATACATACCTTATGTCTAAACTATGCAGCTCTATCAATAATCCCTAAATAATTATAAGTAGATTGAAATCAAATAAATCATATTCAATCGATATAAAATATTAGTAGAGTTTTATTTAGCAAGAAAGTGCCTTAGTTTTTATTTTCGTTGGGCATACCTTGTAAAAAATACCACCCTAGCTCATGTTGTAGTCTATCCCTAAGTTAAGCAGAATTTACTTGTCATCAAAAAAAATAACTGTGCGGGGGTGCGGGAGAGGGGATTTTAGTAAAAAACGGATAAAATTGAATTTTTATGTTATTTGTTGCGGAACATCATTGGCTATGTTGTGACAAAACTGTAAATGGTTACATCGATACTTAAGTTGTCAAAAAAAAAACATTTAAGATATTTATTTACATTGTTTCTTACGGAAACTTCTACTTTTAAAGTCGATTTTCTCGAAACAGCACTTTTAAGGTTTAACAAAGTTACATTTAACACTTAATATCTTCAAATCTAGTACATATTAAGAAAAAACAAGTGTTTATAGTCGAAATTAATTCACCTTCGCTGATTGGAATATATTTATTTTTAAGAAAGATTTTAACTCTTTCATCTGGTTCAAGGATTACCAAGGATTGGCTCAAGGTGTAAAAAGTTTACCACTAAAATGACGTAACAGTCCCGTCTGCAATAACAATAATTTCTCCTATCAATCCTGTTGATTCCCAAAAGTAATTACTATTGCCCACAACGAGTTGTGGTTATTTTTTTCGATCACTGAGCGTTTTCAATGTTTGAGCGTAAAAGAATTATACACTACTGCAAAACATTAACGAACTATTTGGAAATTATCAATTAATTTATTTACTTAATAGAAAATGAAAACAATTCATGTTATACTGAGCAAGAAACATTTAACATTAACATAACATTAAACACTAACTTAATTAGAAAGTAAAACAGTTAACATGGAATATTTCACCGGCCATATGACCACATGGCTTTTAACGACCATATTGGAAATTAATGAACTTATTCGATTTTGGTCAAGTCCATTTCAAATTTCAGTCAGTTTTTGCCTAAGCTCCTCTGGGTTATAGTTGAAGCTTTTTTCGTTTTTCAATAATATCCCAGAGGTCGGACAATTTTTTAGTAAACTGTTTGAGTGAATGAGGTCATTTGGGGGACTATACTCAATTATTTACTTCATTAGTCGTAACTTATTTTTCTAAATAAACCGCATACATACAACTTTCCTATACGAAAATAGCTGAAGCATTTTACTTTTTGACCTTTGTAGAAGTAGTAATTGACTTACTGAACCAGGGTAGAAAAGACTGCTTAAACTTTTCAATGATTTCACTATTAACATTAACAATTAAAATTACCCTAAGTATTCTTAGATGGCTTGATTTGATTTGCAGAATTGTTAAAGAGGATGTTTCTATCTCTCAACCAACGGATATAATTTTTAAATTTACGTCGATCTTACACTTTTCAAATTTCTGATATTTGTGATTTTGACATCACCCTTCATTAACTTCTAACTGACCTAAGAATTGCACCACTAAGCTGCGCTCATCTAGGTACATTAAAATTGCCATATTGGAGATGGTCGACTTTTGACATTTTGACCTTAATATGACCTCGTCGTGAGCTTGTGACCTATAAATCTGGTTAACGAATTCAACTGACTTACTGAACTGCCGAACTGTTGTACAAAATTTCAGGCGTCAACAGCGCTTCGCATAAAATAGCTATCGCGTCACTTGCGCTACTTAATAAGTGCATTAAATGAATTGTGTTGTTTTAACTTTTTTTTTACTGCAGATGATGTATAAACCTTAACTTTTTGACTAGTACATACATATATAAACTGTTTATATTACTTTAATAAGTTGTTTTTATTAATTATCCAGCAATATGGTAAATCAAACACCGTTGCGCTCAATTCATAAAATTGCGCCCTAATTTATAGTTTTGTAATTCTCCTCGGCTAAAATAACTTGATTAAACTGATGAAATTCAATTTTTATGTCAGATATTTTGTTCGGTACATTGTCAATATTTTTGGTCTATCCTAACAATTGGTTATGTTGAACAAAAATATTATGTTGCTAAGTAGCTATACATTCTGATTTACAAACTTACAAAATTTCAGTTAGTCCAGTCAATTTAGAATAAATTTTCATAAATAGTGGAAAGTTAAGGTAAGTCATAAATTTTTTCATAGACCTTCCTTGTGGGTTGCTAAATACCTCTCTAAAAGTCACCACCTGTAGGTGCTGAGCTCGAAGAGATAATGAAGGTAAACCACGTCACCTAACGATTTTTGTCGTTTTTCTCAGAAACTATATCAGGTTTATCGAGATGACGGAGGTTAGGTTTAAAAAAGTTTATTTAATTTCCTAATTTCCTAACGACTAGAACAAACGTTTTGTGTTGATTTTCTGTGAACACAATGGTGCTTTTATTTTTGACATAGGTATAATAAAAGCGAAGATATCTGCAAAACAATGTAAAGAGTACCGCGTCTCGTTTTTGCTGTTGGTTAACGAAAAAGTATTTTAGCGCGGTAATTAATAATGCTTAGTTGAAGTGTCTTACCCACGGTATATGAAATATATATTCTTATGCGTTTTACACATTGCATATCATACACAGTGGCATAGTTATTTGTTATTTCTTTCATAAATACATTCATATAAGCAAAGATATTCATCAACAACTAAAAGCCGCACTGTAAAAAATGAGTTGAAATTTACCTTGGGAAAGAGTTAACATTCCTCTCTTATTTGCGGTTGTTTTACTCTAAAATTTAACTTTACCTATACGTTAATAGTTGTTTTACTATTTGTGGTAAAATGTTCTTTAATTGTGTAAAAGTACACAAATATAAGTAATTCTACTACATTTAACTGGTTAAAATCACTATCCATAATGTAAATTTACATAACTCAGGAAACTTTTGCTTGGAAATTTATTATTACTCAATAACTTGATTCATTTTTAGTGTAATATTAAAGATAAGATGAACTTTAACAAGTATAGTGTAATTTTACCCTTAATATGTTTTTAACCGATGAGATACTATTTCGCTGATTGCACTTGTTTGTTGATGAGTGGTGACCTTCGTTTCGTGAAAGAATTCAGAAATCCATTATGAACAGTCCAAATTGGACTTTTGGGGAATGGTCGGATGAATTCTTGTTACAGGTTTCGCAATCGGCGAGGCGTACGCTATCGATATCGAACGAAGTGTTTATTGCTCATTAATATTTTGTTTTTTGTTGTAGTGTAGTGCAGATTTATTAAAGGCAAATATTTACACGTATGACCCAAGCTGGGAAGAATTTTATTTTATAGTAGAAGTTAACAAATAATCGGTAAGTATATGTTAAAATTACAAATTTAAACCAATAAAATAAAAATATTTAATTTAATTATTTTCTAGGATGAATCAAAAATTGAAGAATTCGAAATAAACTAGCATAACTGTAATTGAGAAAGGTACTCGTGTATAATTGTTTATATAATTTATAATTTTTTAATTTTCTAGGTGGAATCGAAACTTTATCTGAATGTCTTTGAGAGACCAAATATTTCCGAAAGCCCCTTAAAAGAAGTTCTGTTTATGTCTTATATTTTATATAAGTACATATGTTCAATAAAAATTACTTTGATTTTATTTTGTTTCATACAATCCATTTACCAGTGTAAATAATATTCAGAGGAACGATTAAATTTGCAAGTACTTTCGCAAGTCATCGTTACATTCAAGAAGTATTTTCACATTTGTATTTTAACCCTGAAAAGTACTATTGCCATGAAATATTAACTTTGTCATGTAACTTTACACAGGTGTTTTAATGTTAAAATGTAAAATTACATTGAGATTGTAATTTTAATCTGTAAATTTATTTAAAAAGGATGCTTTACAATGCAAATTTAACCTAATATTGTAATTTCCCACTTCATATAAAAATTACACTTTAAAGTAAATTTAGCGCATAAAATGGAGGTAACATAGTTGCCTCCATCTTTTAGGGTAAATTTACCGGTAATTTTTTAGAGTGCGTCCTAGGATATCATCTGTGGTTTTACATACTTACAATTAGTAAGCTACAACTATATTACAGCAGTACTTTGTATGTAACCACAAAAAATTTGTATGTAATAAGTTGAATATGTTGACTAAGAAAAGGCAAAATAAGAAAAATCACATCTTTGATTTAAAATTATTTCTTAAAAAATCATGGAAATATTTTGGGTCTTACACCTATTTTCATGGATTTTTTATAAAATTACAAAGACTACTCAATTCAAATCAAAAATACATATTATGTAATTATTTATTAACTATGTGAGATGAAAAAATTAAGAAAGAAAAACTGAGTAAACGCATTCACTCTGAATACTTGGAATTCCGAATCTGCTTCGATGTTTGCTTTTGGTAAACCATTTTGCATGTTTTTGCATCCTCCAGGACATTTGCACGTTGGTATGCAATAAAATTTATTTTTCATGTAGCAACAAATTATCGTCGAGCAATCGCAAAACAATTAAATTACAACCAATTGCTACACAATGCAAGTATTCAGAGATATAACATCTTTAAATACTGATTCCTGGGTTGCGAAAACTGGTGCTATTCCAGTTTCCGCTTTTTGACATCCGTAATTTAAAAAGCTTTCTAAGTTGGGAATAAATCATTCAACCACTCTTGAGTTTAGTAATGTACTCGTAAGCAAGCTGTATTGCTATCTTCTGTTTATTTTCCTATACCAGTAAATTGACTGATAGTATCGCAACTCGTCATAGCATGGAAACTAAGTATCATTTTAAGCCAGACCTCCAAACATATTTCATGAATTGCGATATATCTTTTCCGTTCTTGTCTTGTACATCTATTTGTACAATTAGTATAAGCATTTGTTTAAATGAAAATTAAAAACGGTGATGATCTATTTAATTTGAACAAATTGCAGATTTCATTTCGAATAATGATTTAGGTTTGTTTCAAAATTATAATATTCACAACAAGAATATACAGTAACAACCATATCTTTACTTTGAGTGGTTTTTAATTTTCTGTTATAGAATTCAATTCTTTCAACATGAACATTCTCTTTTTCATGATGAATATTGTTGTTTGGACTCAAAAAAGTTCATAGGAATATATTTTCTATTTCCAAAAAATACAGGTTACTTAATTTGAATAAATTTTTTCAATCTAAACATTTACTTGTTCAATACGAATAAACTTATATGAATAAATACCTATAAATGCTATTTTTGAGAAATTAATTTTATGTGTGTATCCTAGGACGGCTTTCAGTTATTGATGAATAAATATCTTTGCTTGTATGAATTTAAGAAAGAAATAATAAATTACTACGCCACTGTGTATGATATGCAATGTGTGAGACGCATAAGAACATATATTTTATTTACCGTGGGTAAGACATAACTTCAACTAGGCATTATTACCATGCTAAAATACTGTTTCGTTAACCAACAGCAAAAACGAGACGCGGTACTCTTTACGTTGTTTTGCAGATATCTTCGCTTTTATTATACCTATGACAAAAATAAAAGCTCCATTGTGTTCACAGAAAATCAACGCAAAACGTTTATTCCAGTCGTTTTTTCTTAATATGTACTAAATTTGAAGATGTTAAGTGTTAAATGTAATTTTGTTAAACCTTAAAAGTGCTGTTTCGAGAAAATCGACTTTAAAGGTAGGAGTTCCCGTAAGAAACAATGTAAATAAATATCGTAAATGTTTTTTTGACAACTTAAATATCGATGTAACCATTTACAGTTTTGTCACAACATAGCCAATGATGTTCCGCAACAAATAACATAAAAATTCAATTTCACCCCTTTTTTACTAAAACCCCCTCTCCCGCAAGCCCGCACAGTTATTTTTTTTGACGACAAGTAAATTCTGCTTAACTTAGGGATAGACTACAACATGAACTAGGGTGGTACTTTTTACAAAGTATGCCCAACGGAATGAACGATTGCAGCCTAATAAAACTACTATATAAGGATTTATTAAGATATTTCTACAAAATATCTTGGAATTCCAATTCAAAAGCTTTATTTAAAATATGACGTTGAAATACTTGTCACAATTTTACTTGCGTTAGTAGCGTTTAAATGTCTAACTTTACAAAAACCAATCATATGTAACATACATCTATAATATCCTTATTAAATCTATTTGTGTGCAAAATCTCAAAACCATCATAATTCCAAGGTGCCCATTAGGGAAAACTTCCCAAATAAACTTTCAACAATAGAATAACAAAGAACGTTAAATGAACCTTACAATAGTTCAATTTCCAAAGAAAGAGCTAACTAACTTTTAACTAACAATGGCTTGTCATTTCAAACTCATTTAAAAGTCAAATAATTACTAGCTCTATAAACGCTTGTCTCAGCATCAGTGGGGGCACTAGTAGAAGGATAAACGGAAATGTTACTAAAACAGAATATTATCTTACCATATTTTAAACTGATACTCCTAAAAAGTGAATCTAAGACAATCAGTATTCAAAGAGTACTATGAATAGAACGTGTTAACAAATAGAAACTGACAGGCAGAGAGTGCATTTATGCATATTATTACATCATCTTAGATACGTCGCAACTCTGGTGCCTACTGCTGCATATGGTTTTAAAATTAGATAACTTACACATCTTGAATTTGACTTATTTAGGACGTGTCTGACATTACATTTAAGAGCATGCATAAACTCTCAGATTTACTGCTGTTTAGATTTTTTTCAGCAAAAACCCGTACGTTTTTCGAAGGAATAGATTATTTCCCATTATACTCGGAGTTTGAAGGCGATAGACAATTGCTCTTATATTCTACTAGGGTACAATAAATCCACAATTACCAAATTTGGAACTATTTATAACTCAGATACATTATGATATGGTGTAGAATTGTTACCTTTTCAGAGGCTATTGCAGCGTGTTTGAACACACTTAAACATTTCTTAATAATATTTAGAAATTTATTAAGATTTAAATTTCAGTTCTAGTTTAAATCAATTTCAAATCAAATATTGTTCATCATTTAAAAAGCTTAAATAATTTGCAATAATAATAAATAACGTTGCAACAAAAGCTGAGAGTGCAATCTCGTTACTATACGTTTTGCAGTATTGCTAATTTCATAGCTTAGCATTTTATAATTCCCAAATTAAATTGTATTTATGTGTTTATTCACGACTATGTTATAATATACTCATTATAGTTCTCTATGTTTAATTATAATAATATACATTATGCACTACCATCGGTGAATAACGATTAATCACTACTACTTAGTCGCTGATTCGCTACCACTACCTACTGTAAGTACATGATTGACTGCCAGCGGTGATTAATGATTAATCACTGCTTGACAGTCGGGGAGTAGCCTGCTAAAATTCGATATGGTTAATATTGTTCACACATTTCTAAAAGTTAGATGGGTGTAGCAGACCACACGGCACCTGTCCATTGAACAGCTAACATCAGGATCAGTGTAGGTGGAATTTGATTCTTACCTGGGATAAGGTCTCTTATGGTGCCTTGTAGTACCTGCTGCATGACTGAATCCTATGGAGGAGAATTGATGTGAGGTTTATCCCGGATGGAAGGGTAAATTCTCGCCAATGGGAAACCGCAAGCCAACAGGTAGTTGTATTCTGGAAGCTATTCGGATCGCCCTATGACTTGTCTGCAGCTAGTCCTGTGACCTTAAGAAGCTCCAGAGTCATTACGCTTAAGGAGTGTTGAAGCAAAAACACAGTCTCTCACGCTCAAGACAACTTCACCCTGAAACGGGTACATACCAGGAGTCTATAACGTGTAGGCTTAAGATCGAAGCTCTGTTAAGGGCTGACCAAGCCTATAATTTGGTAGATCGGGGTGGCAAAACCATTAAAAAACCAAATCCTGCCACACCTTGAGGTTGGATTCGATAGAGCAGAAGTCCTCAACATTTTATGTTGGGGCGGGTGAGCGCGTTTCAGCTCCGGTACTAACACGGAGAGCTAGTAGAGGATGGATAGTAACCTCGCTCTCACCAGTAAACTATTGCGTATCATTGTAACGTGTAGGCAATGCGCGCTAATTGAGCGTATGTCAATTTGTGTCTTAGAGATAAGACGGGACGGAACACCCGGACGTTCGTACAAATTTCTCAATCCAAGACCTAAAGCTTCAACTACAGCTTACTTTAAAGTATTAGGTAGTATTTACTGTCTCCAGCCTTACTGTGTGGAACTCCATAATCATGAAATATAATCAAATTAAAAGATTAATTCAAAGTTTCACAAGTTTTATTAGTTTATCTTAACCTGGCAATATTGTTTCGACACTTTGTGTCATTATCAAAGATAGATAAGATTGATAAACAAACACGTTGCTAAGGATAAATACATACAGAAAATAGGTAACTAGATACAATACAGACAAAAACTAAAAATCTAACACTTCTAATAAATTATTAGAAGTGTTAGATATTTAGTTTTTGTCTGTATTTTCTGTATGTATTTATCCTTAGCAACGTGTTTGTTTATCAATCTTATCTACCTTTGATAATGATATGTTAATGTCGAAACAATATTGTCAGGTTAAGATAAACTAATAAAACTTTGAATTAATCTTTTAATTTGATTATATTTCATATTAGGTAGTAAGCTATAATTAGAATGCTACCAAACATTCACAAAAGTCGATTTCTAAAAGTATTTTGAAGTCTTTTAACATTAATATTTAATTGTCCTGGACAAACTATAGTATTTTACTCGCATACAAAGGCTATTATTTACAAGGATGAAGTTTAAGACACAAACCGTTTAGGAAAGTGTCGTAAACTTCATGCTTGTGAATAATATCCATCATTATATGCTCATTGAAAAATGTACTATTTTTGTTGACGTATGTTGATGTTCTGTTCACCTAGTTAAATATTTAGATGGTTGATGGAGGAATTATTTTTGTATAAAAGCCTTTAACTTTTTGTGTATAAACCACAATTTCCAGTAATACTCAACCAACAATAAGCCTTTTTATTTTGAGAAAGTGAAGCTGCTTTTTGCCACAATAGTGCAAACTGTAATCAGGAGTAAGACGTTAATTCAAAGTGATGATTTTGTATAATAATCTATTTAGTACAGATGCACCTAGTTGAACAATTAAAATGAATAAGCGATGTTAATAATAACACAGTATAATAATAACCAGTAGGTGCATGCTAGCAGAAATATTTTCTTGCGGCCTTGATGTATTCTCGGGCTGTTGATGGGCTTACGGAACAACAGTTATGCTGTGATTTCCGCTGCTCGTTATTACCAGCATGCGATAACAATCGACAAGACTCTGCGAACTGATCGTGGTGTGCTGATCGTCACAATCGAGTGTGCTGTACATTCTTATGGTGTAGTAATGACATAACAGAGGATCAATGCAATGGCTTTAGCTCAATGAAAAAGCGCGTGCGACTCGATTTTTTTAAATATTATGTTTGTTTATATTTATATTATTTTTTTGCTGTTTAAGGTATGAGATATTTAAATTCATACATTAAAATATTTGATAACAATTTGAGTAATTATTTTCTGTTATTTGATATAAAATGTATTTTTGTTATTAAAAAGGTCTTATTTCTGAATATTTTTTTTGTAAAGATTTTGAATCATTAAAATACAAAAATTGCAATAATATAGGTAACGATATAATACTTCCGAAATGTCAGTACTAACCATGAAGCTATTTGACGTTAGCTACTTTTCTGTAATATTTATAACTAGACTAGACTAAGACCTAGAACCCAGAGAGTGAGTTTTTTTGGATCATTTAGTACTTATTGAAATATTCAGGTTACCTGTTCCACTAATTTTACAACAGAATCTGTTTTAAGCATCAATAAGGGTCAAACTAATTAAATTATATTCTCTGTGTCTATTATTGTTTAAAGTAAAGCCTTTCATCGTCAATGGCGTTTCATTTTCCATATATTGCATGTATTTGCAGCAATTGGTTATTCGTAGAAATTGATATTACCTATTGTTACCTGTAGGTTATATAGATGTACTTGATAATAGTGTAATGCACAGATTTTAACTTTAGTATATTCTGCCCAATCTAATATTACGAGGCACGTGGCGTGGAAATTATAATCACCTGGCATGTATTCAATTCTGAAAGCTCTGTATTTTCGATTGTGTATTCTCCTCATAATTTTAATCTGCTGCTGCAATTTACATATCTACAGTGCAGCACTAATAAGTGCAGACAAGTAGTTTACATCATTTAAGCTTTTCAAATCCTGCTTATAAACAATAAACTGTAAGACAGTTCACAAAGTAGCTTGCTCTGTCAACAATAGCTTTGAATATATCATTTTGCATAAACATCGTTTTGCAGACATGCTTACCCTTGATAAATAATATAACCTTTTTAAGTCGAGGTACTGTAGATTAATATTATTTGAGATTGTAAGTGACGTCGACAATTTTCGCAACAAAAGCTTCATACATAATATGCAAAACAATAAATAAAAGTATATTTGCTAGGATTGTAGTACCTACTATTTTAACACTATATTATATTTCCACCTTCTATGTAAATGGTACTTTACAGGTATTTATGGTAACTAAGTAAATGAGTAATTACAGCCATAGCCCTGTAAAGTTTCACAGTGTCATAAAAGAAACCTGTAAAATGTTACATTATTTATCACAAAAAAGCTAATGGAAACACCATGACAACGTCCAGCTATAAATTATTCTACCGTCTTTGATTGCAAAATCTTTTTATAAAAAATATACAATAAATTAATAAAAAACGATATGCGAAGGAAAATGGAAAACTTCGTACGCCGCACGCTTTCCAATGAATCTTTACTGGGCTCTCTGGATTATGGAGGCTCGTTCATTCGTCGCTCGCCTCACAAATTTTCCAGCTTGCACCACAAATTTCCCAGCTCGCCTGTAAAGATTAATTAGCTTGCAATGTAAATAACTGTTATGAGCTTCATTGACATAAGACAAAAATTATTATTATTTTCTTTTTTTAATTTGAAATTGAGGACTAGCATCAGCCTTCTTTTTTTAAAAATAACAACGTCGAAATATTATTTTCTTTTTTGTGCCATTCCATGACCGCAATTCCATTTGGCAATTAGATTCAGGGTTTGTACAAAGACAAACCGTTAAATAAAACATCATTCGAAATGTAATCATCGAATATACCGTCCATTATTGAATTTAATTAAAAAATTTAATTAACCTGAAATTTTAAGATTGATAACTTCGTTCAAACAAAATTTAATAGTCATCTGGTTACTTCAGACGTAATTCTCAAATCTGGTTTATGTTAGGAAATACTTGCCCTTACTTAATAGCTACAAACATTTATCCACTTTGTACGAATTTGTACAAATACCATTAACTTTAAAACAAAGAAGAAGAACAATTAAAAAGGTAATTATCCATAATTGCTAGAGCAACCCTTTCGATAAATCAACTTCACACATCAATACGATTCAAGAGAAACAAAGGCATTTCAATATTGTTAAGTGCGGTTAGCTCATTCTGTTCCTCTATACAATACCTACAGAAACATTTTACATCACATCACGTATTATTTCAATGAATTGGAATATATTGCTCTAGCTTGATGTAAAATGTGCAGCACACGGAAAAAGTAAATGCACTAAAGAATTCTGCGCGCATCAAATGAGAATCGAGAAATTCCCCTAGAACAGATGTCTGTCTGACTGATGTGAATTATTCTATCGGAATTATTTCTCGGTTTTATTAAACTATTCTAAATCTGTATTTCCTTATATATTGCAATCCGTCCAATACATAGAACGTCATATTGCGGCACAAGAAATTAGTGAAAAATTCTGAATAGATGGAAAACGGTAAATCAACTAGAATTTAAATTTTATCCCTCTTTATATTTTTGTGGAATTATTTCAAAATTTAATGTGGGGAAACTGCAATAACAGTAACGTAAGATTATGCACAATAATTAAAGTATGACTGCTGTGACTATCTTAAAGGGTGTGCAATAACAACTTAACGAGACCCTGGTTTGCTCTCGAAAACATAGGTTCATTAACAGAGTACGTCTACTTTTTTTTTTATTTACAATTTTTCTTGGTGCTTTAACTATTATAGTTATTAGCACCTGTACCATCAACATTAAAAAATAATTATTATACATGTTACAGTATAGTTATAATGCTTGTACGTGTATAATGTAGTGTAAGTAATAATAAGTAAGTTATGTGTCTATATTGTGATGAAATCCAACATTAATGAAAAATTAAAAATTACACAGTAAATTTCGTTTACCCTTTTAAGCTGACTCAGGTTTAAATTAATAGAGCATGAGATAAAAATATTTGCTTCAACCTTAATAATTCCTGTACCTGGAACGAGACTTACTATACCAAAGCATTTGGACTTCTGCAGCTAAACAATAGGAACATAAACTCTGTATGAAGATAAGAACAACGGATACTTTTATGAACATTAAATAAAAACATGATTAAATTCAAACACAGACTTTTATTTTTATTGTGGTTAAAACGAAAATCAAAATTCAAAATAAACACACAACACAAGTGTTTAACCAACAGAAATTCAAAATTAGGAAAATCTTAGAGTTTGTTCAAGTGTTTTAGGTCTTAGTTATAACCTGACAATGGGGTTTGAAACTAGTATCCACTTCAACAAACTAACATAAAATAATGAAATAAATAAAGATTATTAAAAAGTTTCACAGTATTTATTAAAATATAACCTGACAATATTGTTTCGACAGCTAAGCTGTCATTATCAAAGGTAATATAAATATAAACAAACACGTCGCTAAGGTAGATACAAAAATAGGTAACTTTGTAGATAAAAATAATAATAATCAAAATTAAATATCTAACACTTCCAGTAACGGCGAATTACTGAGCTCAAGTAAACCTTTAATGAATGAACACCTTGAGCTCAGTAATTCTCCGTTACTGGAAGTGTTAGATATTTAATTTTGATTATTATTATTATTTTTATCTAGTTACCTATTTTTGTATCTACCTTAGCGACGTGTTTGTTTATATTTATATTACCTTTGATAATGACAGCTTAGCTATCGAAACAATATTGTCAGGTTATAATTCAATAAATACTGTGAAACTTTTTAATAATCTTTATTTATTTCATGATTATGGAGTTCAACAAGGTAAGGCTAGAAACAATGAACAACATAAAATAAATTTATCAGTCAATAAAATAATTATTTACAAATACTAAATGAACTTATTAAACTAAATTGAATTATCTTTGATGATAAACAAATTCAAAATTGTTTAATTGTTATCTCTTTGTTATTTAAAAACAATCCAAAATGATCAAAATCAAATTCTAGATTTAAATAAAAATTGTCTTTGTAACTTTATAGTTCCTTATGTGAACAAAATTCTTTACTTTCGAAATACCTTGTATATTATCGTCCAGATTCTTTTAAAATCTTTTATTAAATTCTTCCAATTGCGTTGTTGGTAATACCAACTGCTTTCAATAGGCAGCTGATCGATCTTCCAAATAAATCGATTCTTCAAACCAATAAATAAATCTTCTTTATATTGTTTATAATAATATTTACAATCCCAAATAATTGTTCTAAATGTGGAAATATTTCCTCTTTGTTTTATATAACAGGTAACTGTTCCATAAATACTTTGTTTACATTCGACATATGTTTATCAAAACATGTGGCTATGACTTAACCTTACTTTATTTTAGAAAATTTTTGTACGAGTCGACTTGGACTTTTTAAATACGTTTTGTCGACTCAATTTGTTATTTTTTCTGGCCTTTTTATATGTTTTACCAAAACAATTGAAACACAACACAAATTTTCAAAACAAAAACGCATCAATGTTTTATCATGACGTCACTATCGAAAAATATGTGTTCATAATTAGCACTAATCTTAAATCCAAAAGACAGAAATGTAGCTGGCAAAATAACGATTAAAACAACAAGAGACACTTATAGTCTAAAATCAACATTAACTGTGAAAATTAACAAAAACGACCAACGGTCAAACAATCTCATTAACGCTTAATTACAAATAAAACTCATTAGCTCCAGCTACACCTTTACAAGAAATGAACACATAGCTACACTAGGTAACTCATACATAAGCAGTTTACATAGAAAAATATTTACAATAAAGAAAAAACTAAAATAAAAATCCGTTTATACAATTTTTTAGATCGAAATTCATGCTAAACTCGCAAAAACGTGCGAAAAAATGCAAAACTCCATACAAATAACAACATAAATTAAATCAAACAATACTCAAACTTGTCTAGCATACAGCCCTCTAAGTGCTTGTATTCAAACAACGGTGAAAAATGTTCTATTAAAATCAAAATTTGAATAACCTCCAACATATCCAAAACAGCTGATTTTCCTTAATAATTAATACAAATCCTTTAATTACAGGAATTAGTAAGTTAAATGTACTATTATAGACATCATAATACTGATCTATTTTACATATTTCCAGTGAAATATAATCCCAAAACTGGTTCAGCTTACTAGGATAATGAAAATACTATCTGCGGTTCCATCATCGGCACATCAAATTTAAGAAAAGATAAAAATCTTCTAAAGAAATGGACAAACTATCTTAAACATGTAACATGGGTTACATACATCATGTTTTAGTACAAAACAATCAAATTAAATGATATTCCTTTTTATAAAATATCCTTTTTAATGAAATTAGGTTAAATATTAAAGATACCTATCATAGTACTATTTTTACTATTTTTACTTGACAAAACCCATAATGAAGCATGTAGTCTTTAGCATGAATAAAACTACTGTCCTAGCATGTACATCCTTTCATTTGTTGCTCGAATAATTATATAAATGCTCTCTGGCTAAACCCGATACCTGTCGTAGTCTATTGATTATTTTTAATATGTCGTAAACTCATGAAATCTTCAAATAGATGATCCATATCATCGCAATATAATATATCTATAAATGACATGTAATACAGGGTAATTGCTAATACTGATAACTTATATTTTATCTAATATGTTTATTCTCCGTAGAAATTCAGAAATTCTATGACATGATGTTGATTGCAACGCTCTGGATGTAGAGCTTCCTGGAGGGAGTTCGGAAAGTTTAAATTCCTTCGTTGGTAAGTATGATCTGGATAGACGATAGGAGGTGTTCAACTGTCAAAACCGTTCGGCATGTTTGACATTTTGGTGGCGGCTCTTTACTGAGAATATGTCCATGGGTGATGATCGTGTGTCCGATTCTTAACCGGGTAAGTATAATCTGTTTTTTTACGGTTGCTTTTGTATTAATTTTTCCATGGTTGTACTTTAGTTTTAATTGTCTGAAGCTTTTGGTTTGACTGTTGTAATGGTACATGCACATACCATTAAAGAAATGTATGTAGGCAGCGTTGAAAAAGAAATATTAAAATAATTTTTGACAACATAAATGTGTGTGATTTTTGAAAAAACTTACTATTTATTAAGGACATTAAGGTTAATAAATAAGAGCGTAAAATAAAGAAACATTTCAAGAACTACCCTTATTGCCCACGTCCTGCAAGAGTCTATAATAGATATACTAAAATATGACGATGAAATGTATGTAACAGTAAACATCCAACGGTAAGGTTGTTGGTACATATTAAAAAGCAAAAAGAGGAATTGTAACACTGTGTCCATCTAATTTGCCACTGTTGTAGGATCAACTGTTTGAATTTTGTTTTAGCATCCGAGTATTTCATTTTTATAGTTGTAACTGAAGGGTTTTCAAAAGCCTCAATTGGTAAACGATCGACCTCTTCGTTCTTTTGAATACCAACATGTGATGGTATCCATATAAATCTAATGGTTTTTCTTTGCTGTGCAAGTTTTACAAGGTGTTGAATATTCTGAAGGATTTGGTTTAGAGGATATAGCTGCTTGAATGATTTGAGTGAGCTTAAGGAGACAGTCAGTACAAGTATTTGCTTGTTCTGGCTGTGTAGGGTATACTTTAATGCTGCCTGGATGGCTGTTAATTGCGCATTAAAGATCGAAGTAAAATCGGGAAGGCGATATTTGACCTGTTTTGATGAGGTTCTTATTGCACATGTTGTTTCCTTTCCTATTTTGCTTCCATCAGTATAAATTTCTTTTGCATTCTTGTAGTTATTCAAGATTTCTCTTAGTTCGTTTTTAATTATCATAGGGTGGGTTGATTGTTTATTATACTTAGTTAAATAAGTATTTATTTCGTAAGGAGGGATAATCCAAGGGATATTTGTATGTTTAGAAAAATTGTGAATTTTTGATAAATCAGTGCCCAGTTCTTGCAATAGATTATTAAATCGAACATGAAACGGTTTATTGATCCTCCGTTGATTGAAGCATGTTGGACTCTTCCAGGTAGGATATTATTATAAGATGGATGGTTGGGAGATGCCAGTATTTTTAAAGCATAGTTGATGGTCAACAAACTTCTTCGAGTGTTAAGGGCTGCTATTCCTGTTACGTCTACTTTCAGAATCTTAAAAATATTATTTATTTTATTAATTATATCTTCGAGATCCATCATTGTTAACCTAGTGGGCCTTTCTCAGACGTCGCCTTGAATTGAAATTTAAGTGGCGACTCTAATAATTATTGTGGCATTGACATGGATATCTGTATTAAATAGTTATTTATGTATTAAGGGCATAAAGAAGCTTTTATGGCCAGAAGCGTTATTTCTAGCCCGAGGCGTCAGCCGAGGGCTAGGAAAAGGCTGTAGGGCCATAATAGTTATTTATGTATTAAGGGCATAAAGAAGCTTTTATGGCCAGAAGCGTTATTTCTAGGAAAAGGCTGTAGGGCCATAAAAGCAAGTTATGCCCGAAATGCATACACTATTTTATGCACAGATTGTTTTTATCTCAAATCTATTATTGTGTAAAAAACATAATTAAATGAGTACGTAGGTTACATCAAGCCGCTGTACGTATACTTATGTGCTTATATACGAAGTACGTTACTATAGTTACTATCTAAAATACTTAATTTCAGCTTATTTTCATTGGTGATAAGTTTACAAATTATATTAAGAACCAATCAAGTTCTACAAATACAGCTCTGACATTTAATTGACGTTTCATTATTGCCCGTCGGATCATAAAGAGGCCCTTGGGGCATAAAGAGACAGTTATGTTTAGATAGATCTATCAATAATAGTCTAATTATAATGCATCTGTGCATAAAGGTATTTCATTACACCATTCCTGTCTATTTTCTACAGCCTGGCATATTTCTACTGACAAGTTGGCACCTACTACACTGAGAGAAATATATATTAACCACAAACAAAAATTCGTTAACGGTAAACAAATATCTACCTTAAATAGGCGCCAAGTGAGTTATTTTCTCAGGGCTAGCAAATCAGTTTTGTTAAAATTACTTACTTAACAGTAGTTAGTTGTCTACTAACAAATTTAGCCACCTTACTGTTAGTATATAACTCACTTATGCCAAGTACAGCATTTACTTGCTTTAAAACAATGGCTTACTAGTGGTAAGTAGGTTAAAATACTGAATTAAATAAAAAAATGACTTATTGTAAGTAAATATATTTATTTAGTAATATTTATTAAAATTGCAATAATAGCACAAAACAGAAAAGTTTACAATGTATAATATATGATATAAAGCAGTTTACCGTGGTTGATTCTTCCGTTTGATATTTTTCTTTGTATCGTTTCTTCGTCAAGTAACCAAAAACTTTCGTCGTTTATACTCTCCTCTATAAAAAATTAAAACCCACTAAGTTAAAAAAAACTGACTAAGCTTATGTGTTGGGTGTAATACGAAAAGATTGCATACAATATTGACAAGATTTAATTAATTAATACAGTAGGTACTTACTACTTACCTTCAAATGCTTTCAAGTAATCTTCCAAACCCCATTCTATCAATTCTGATTCGTAATTGTAAACCATTATGAATGGCACAATAATATTATAACACAACACATGCACAAAGACTGACGCCAACTGACACTTCAAAAATACGAACACTGTACCAATAATGGTAAAAATGCTGACTACTCAAGTTATATCCTTTATTATATTATTATCAAATTATATCCTTTTACTGTAAATGGATGAGGACTTCACAGTGACAAAGAACTTACTTATCCGTATGTAGCTTTGATTAAAAAGATCATTCTTCTTAAGATTAACGGATATTTTATTTACTGCTAATAAACTAACTCAATAAACTAGCCTTTAATGAACCGTCTATTAACACTTAGCAAGTGCTAATTTGTTACAATAAGATTGTTTTAAGAAGATTGGTTTAGTAGCCCTTAGTTTACAGCCTTGTTGCTATTAAAGAGGCCAATGCAAGACATGTATCAGTTAAAAACTAAAAACTCTGTGTAAGTATTTCCAAAGATCCAAGTAAAACCTACATGATATTTGAAATTCACTTCCAGATCGTTGGTAGGGATATATGATGTATCCCCGTTATGGTCGGAGTCGGACATTAGGGCACGGGACACTAGAGCACAAGGACAGTAGGGGGCGCGGGCACTATGGCGCGAATTAGTAGTAGGTATATGTTTATATGTAGGTAGTAGACACTGTATTGGTGAATGGAATCGCAATGGTTGCAGGGTAATGCTTTATATTATAATACAGCCTTGGTAGTGTAATGTCTGGCGTACCGGACTTTCACCCAAGCGGCCCGCGATCGACTCCCGGCGCCGGCAGATCTGGTTAAGGTTTTCTGCAGTTTTCCTTAGCTTTGACACAAATGTGGGATTTGCGCTGTTCAATCTGTAAGTCCGCTGCAGCCGCACATTGGGCCTACATAATAATAATAATCGCTTCCTCCCTTCCGCACAAGCTTATAGCTTCTGGGCCTTGGTTTAGGCTATGGGTTGTAGTAGTTATTATTATTATTATTATTGCAAAATTGACCTATTCAGTGACTAGAGATTACTTATGTTCAATGTAATCCTCAAATGAGGGCAATTTTCTTTTCAACACGTAATATGGATTTCTTTTATATAGGATAATATTTATTTCTTTTATGAAAGATATTACATATATGTATAACTTAGTAGTAGTTAGTAAATGTGAAATAATTTAGTACACTGCCGTATATATTCGTATTGTATTGTATTCGTTTTGTATTGGCCACTATGTATTTTACTTGCCAATAATATCTTTGTTTTTTAACTTTAATAATGATTAGATTTAACCATTATTTTATTAAATAATTTGTATTTACAATAGTGCTATTATGTTTTTATTTATTGACTATATTTTGTGCTTGTTAACAAATTTCTTGTATTAAATTTTTATATTTTACTAACGAATGGCTTCAACAGTTAGTTTATTGATTTTTAAATTCCCTCGCGCTTTAATGGCCTTGCACCCTAGCGTCCTCGCCCCGCCTTATAGCAGCGCCCTAGCGGCTGCATCTTAACGTCCTAGACCGCTGTTATGGTATGTTTCGATAGGTATATACTAGCAGAACTAGCTGAAGACAGAATAATTGGTTGATTGAAAAGAATGCCGGCACATTTTAAGATATCGATTTTTTAATTTCCGGAATTAGTTAACATTTTACATTACTGTGATGGTAATAGTAAAGATCTCGGGTGTTTATTTTATCATTACAAACGTCTACAATCAGTATACAGCAATACGGTTGAACGTAAAAAGATAGTGTTTAGAAAATTAGTGAAAGATAGTACACAATTCCTAAAGTATCTAAATAAACTTTAAGTTTACCGACTAATGCGAGCGGAACTAAGAATCTAAACGTATTTCGTAAAAATATCTTTTTAAGGCAGAATATGTTTAAGAGTCGGGTACCAAAACATGAATCAACATCCACAGGCGGTCTGTAAAGTTAATTTTCTTTCGAGTGAATTCTACTCACAGTACCTTGCAGTCAGATCAAAGTGGTACAGTTGCCGCTTTCGCACAATACAGTGGAAAATAAAATTTTAGTTTTTTAATGATATTGTATTAGAAAAATATTAGACGATTCCAAAAATTACTTTACTGTAATAATTTTATAGGTAGCACTCTTAATGGGACGTAAATATGAATTTTACATTTTTGTGTTGTAATTACCGTAAAAACCACATATATCCTTTTTTATCTTAAATTCTATTAAATTAAATTAAACTTAAATTAAATTCGACGAAAATGTTTTGGCGAAAGTAATTTTATGTTATTTTATTTTTTGTTGGAATTGCATTTTCTCATTTCTTAAATAAGTTTACAGAATGTAATATTTCCTTTTCTTCCATAGACGATTTTTCAATTTATAATGTAACGTTTACGACGATTCGTACGTATCTAATTCCGTACAATACTAATTACGTACCACCTGTATAGTAAACCGATTTTTTGTTGTTCTAACTTAATTTTAGCAGTGTTAACTAAAAATCTAGGTCAAAATAAACAAACGATTTGTAAAGTGAACTATTTGTTTATGGTCAATCGGTCTTTGGCAGATCTTACTGGGCTTCTAGTAAAATCAACCATTAGTATGGGTAAAGTCAGCTTAACAAGGATTTTACGTTAGCAGGGCTATATCAGTCTATAACTCGGGCTAAAATAGCTTAAAAACTTGATTTAATCGACTATATAAACAGGTAAAATAAACCAAACCTTACGGTTACCATTCGAAATAGTAGTTTTCACTTTGTAAAATAAAGTTGAATTTAGAATAATGATGTCATACATACGTACATAAAAACAAAAGTAGCTTTGTTATTTGATATCCATAACATATATCAGTCACGTACAATATGCATTTATGTTTTGATAAAACGTCTGTGTTGGGTGTATTTGTGAAGTTGCTTTTATACCATTCCTATTAAAAATGCTATATATCAGCTTTTTAGCCTGCGAAAATTAAAAGACATTTTATATTGTGTCTTTCAAACGCGAGTTCATTTTATCGAGTGCTGTTACAAGTGAATATAAAGTTTATTGGCAGAAGGGTTTTAGGAGTACATAGACACCTTCAAAGGTAAGTCACTTTATTTGTTCATGATACCAATAATATTTAACTGTCTTACAATGACAAGAAAAAAAATTTAAAATTCGATATCTGACAATGAGTCAGCATGAGTTTAAGCATAATTTAATTATGTATTTATGTACTTTAATAAACTTGTTCCACAGTCATTAAGGCGTAAAATTTGTTACTTTTCCGGTTTTCAAGTCTCAGCGAATTCATAAATTTTTAAAGAGCAAACCCATCGAATTTCTAGGTTTGAAGATTGATTCTTCTGAATTATCTAGTATTTGTTTTTAAGCATAATTTTAACGTATTTCATTCTTTATAAGTTGAACTTCTCACTACTATCCATTTTTTTTCCTAGAGTCCTCTGACTTTGATACCGTATTGCTCGAAAAGTACTGAAGCAAATTAAATATTTGACAAACGAGCGGATAGTAAATTTATTTCTACATGTAACAGTAAAATATCATATTTCTAACTGATATACTTTTATTTTTATCGGACGATACATAATAAAAGGTACCCATTTTTAGGGAAAATTTCATTGAGAGTGAGTTAAATATTTTTTTTCTCAGAAAGTATATCTCATATATCTATGAGATTTTTGTAGGGGTTAGAAAGCAACCTTGCGGTTGTTATTCTATTAATTTTCTGACAAAAAAGTGTTTTATTTAAGATATATATGAAAAAATAGCGAACTATGCGTTCTTGTTTATTAATGGAGATAGCGTCAAATTTTTTCCGCTAAATTAACACTTTTCATATGTAGACATTATTTTCTTTAAATAAATGTTTCGAATCTTAACAATGAAAGTGCAATAACAAAAAACCCGTTTTTTGTCGAAATCGCTTATCATCAAAAATCGTTTTTTTGTTTCCGCATTTTTATTATTAAAATTAGGAACATTTTTTTAAAAACAATAATGTCTACGCATAAAAAGTGTTGATTTAGCGAAACAATTTTGACGCTATCTCTATATTAATAAACAAGAACGCATTGTTCGCTTTTTTTTCACATAAATCTTTAATAAAACGCTTTTCTGTCTGAAAAACAATAGTATAAGAACCGTAAGGTTTCTTTCTAACCCCTACAAAAATCTCATACATATACTACATATACTTTCTGAGAAAAAAATTAGTGAACTTACTTCAATGAAATTGTCCCTAAAAATGGGTATCTTTTATTGCGTATCGTCCGATAAAAACAAAAGTATACCAGTTAGAAATATAATATTTTACTGTTGTATGTAGAAATGAATTTACTACTTGCTCGTTTTTAAAATATTTAATTTGGTTCATTAGTTCCCGAGCAATATGCTTTCAAAGTCAGAGGACTCTAGAAAAAAAATGGATAGTAGTTCATTGTTATTGAAAATTAATTATGCCGTTTATTGTTACTAGAAAAATGCCTGACAGCAGTTATCTCCCGAGATTTGATACCGGTTGCAGGGGACCGCTCTGTTTTTATGTTTAACCTATAGCAGTGGAAATCTACATTCCAAGGGACTGCAGTCAATAAGGTTAGTACGCTTTAAAGTATAGTTAGTACTTTAAAATTTAATTATCTACAACGTAAAAACGTGATTTTTAATAATTTTTGGGCAATAACCTTTTAAATAAACATTTCTGGACCTGGTCTCTGCAAGGGAGGGCTCTCGAAATGTTGCCATAAGAAATGTAGTATTATAGACTGAACTTCAAGAACTAATAATTACTATTTATTACAGTAACAGAATTACATTGTTCTTTTCAGTCAGCTGCTACGACTGATCTTCAGAACGTAGATATTGGAGACTTGCCATCACCAGTTGGTCAGTTCACCAGCACTACTCAAAGTCAATCTGAGGCCGCCTATAGTTCTAATCCATCCTTCAGCCAGGATAGTATTTCTTTGGATCCTGCCACAGATACATACAGCATTCCTACACCATCTCCCAGGTCGAAGGGAATAATGAAAGTGTGAGTATGAATAGTTGTGATATTTCAGTAATTTAACACATTGCTTAGGGTAAAGTGTTTCACCGCTGCCTCCAGTTGGTTCAACTGTTTCATGATCACTGTATAACGATCTAAACCTCTTTAAACAGAAATACATATCTTAGAAAATTCCATACCAGTATTTTTTGACCACTAGGATAGTCTTATTTTGATTGACAGTAGGTAATTACACTGGAAAGTTCTTGACAATTTATTTTCATATTTGATTTTTTTGAATTTGAAGTTTGGTGTGAAATCTTCGTACCGAATCTCACACGCGCTTGAATTAGTAACCAGAAATTCTGTCTCGATCAGGAATGTTTAAAGAAAATTATTCTTCATCTGTGATTCGGGGCACTTTTCAAAATATTCCTGACCTCGACATTGCAAGAGACACCTGTAGGTGGTGAGCTCGAAGAGATAAAGGTAAACCACGCCCCTAATGGTTTTTGTCGTTTTTCTCGAAAACTATTAGGTTTATCGAGATGAAGAAGATTAGGTAAAATAAAGCTTATTTAAATCCCTTTGCCAAAACCCATCAGGCGAGATTATCGATATTCTTGGTGCCAGTTGGCTGAAAAATTCGTTTTGGCAAGTTAATTCTTAGGAGAGTACACTGTACTAGTCAATTTTTTAATTCAACCTATTATGTAAAGGTGTTTCGTTTGTTTTGAAATCCTAATCTCCTTTATTTATAAGATCAGTAAAGTTTTCTGGAATGATTTTGGCTGTAAAACTGAAATATACAATTTAAAACGAAACTGTTGCCTTACTGTGGCGCCCGTACAATACGAGCAAATCAGGAATTAAATCGTGTATTTCAATTTCACATCAAAAATCATTCAAGAGAAAAATCTGCTCGATACCAAGGTCTTATAAATAAAGAAAATTCGGATTTCAAAATAGGCGAAACACCCTGTACGTATTGGGTTGGATACAAAAATTAACTGGTACAGTGTACTCTCCTAAGAATTAACTTGCTAATACGAATTTTTCAGCCGACTGACACCAAAAATATCGATAACCTCGCCTGATGGGTTTTGACGAAGAGATGCTAAGGTAAAAGATGACTGGACCACGATCGCGTCCGGATCTCAACAAATTTTTCTTAGCTACTTCATGACGAATATTAGACCAAAAAGTTACGCCCGAATGTTCCTTGAGCAAATTTACTGGTGCAAATTGCTGATCCATGTATGACATACCTTCTTTCTTCGAATACACAAAACAAAGGCGAGGTACGAAAAAGCATTTTTGGTAGGGATTTAAATAAGCATTATGTTACCTAATCTCCATCTCAATAAACCTAATAGTTTTGAGAAAAACGACAAAAACCGTTAGGGGACCTGGTTTACCCTCATTTCTTCGAGCTCATCACCTACAGGTGTTGACTTTGAGGGGGTGATTTAACAATCCACAAGGAAGCCCAATGCAAAAATCCACGGACTTAACTCGACTTTCCGCTATTTTTTGTAAGACTGTACTATAGTGATTTGACTATTATTTTTTACTTCAATATTTTTGACATACTTATCATTTCTGAAATTTAAATAATGTTCTCTTTTCATTGCAGGAAGTGTATGCTGTAACACTCCAACTAGCCCCACAGGGCAGAACCTTATTAGATCTTTACTTCGAGAAAGGTATCCTAGATCAAACAGCCAGAAAGAGGTTATGTCACCTTATAGTTGACGAGAGCTAAGTGAGGAACCAAGGAAAAAAGTCGCGTCTTTAGATTTACATTTTTATTGGAATTTTTAATTTGTACTTATAATTGTCACATGTTATCATAATTATAATTATTTGGATAATTATTTCCGGATGTTGACTATAATGAATACAATATAATTAATCGTTCTAATGTAAGTTTATTATTTAAATATCGTTTTATTTTATTTGTCTTGCCTTCATTTTTGAACAATAACAGTTTTTTTTTATTGAATTTGTTAGCTTAAAATAAGACTTAAAATTAGGGAGTGGGGGAAATTTGGAGATTATGAAGAGAAAATTAGGCAAACTACCAAAAATAGTGAGTTTAAATCACCAATGTCATCTGGTAGAAACAACCAGAAAATATAGTAATGTGAACTTGAATCGATGGGTAAAATCAACTAAGCAGAATGGTATTGTAACGTTCTTTCTAACAATAACACAAGTGCTGTTTAAATCGTCTATTCACAAACAAATATTTATTTCTATACACTAATGAATACACTATAAATTAACGCTATGATTATAAAACATTAAAAACTATTATTTACAGACTACAACATTTATATTCACTATTTATTTTGTAATACACAGTTAATGACTTGCTGTTGACTGCCTCTCTTTTATCCGCAATCCGCTTTTATATCCTCATATAAACGCACCAGAAATTGCTGGAACCTTCTATGTATTCTTAGAAAATGCTAGAATAAACCACGTCTGATTTACATGCTTGTGCGATGCGTCATTTTCTCGAAGGCGACAGAACACACCACCTGTCGCTCGAAAAGAGGTTCGTTCCTTTTCTCTCCCGTTACACTGCCCCCCTCTTCAAGTCTGTTCTGTCCCAGAACAGGTTTTATGCTCTGGTTCCTGTAGAACGGGTCATGACGATATCGACAGTCTTCACCTCGACTACACGTTCCATTACGGTAGAAATAACAGTCTACACTCTTCGTTGGCCTTAATGCGGGCTGTGGGTCAAAACTGCAGACGAAGATCTTGACGTCCGTACCTCTAAAGACAACTTCCAGCATGTTTCTAACGATTCTCCAATCCAGCTGGTCCCGCCCACAGCCGAGTTTGGGAACTGCCAATTTGTTAATTCCCCTGGTAAGCAACTCGATTCTCAAATTCTATAGTGCCCTCCACAAGTCGGCGTAACTCGGTTTCTGGTAGTAAAACTGCTTGGTTACCAAGTAGTAAATGGATCGGTCATGATCAGGCAAGCGTAAGGATTTACCAACAGAGGGATTTTGTTCTCGAAGTTCATTCAGCCGTCCAAATTTATTTCTAAACACTACTGCGATCCCCCTGGACATACGGAGATCCGCGGAGACACAGTGGGCAATGGAATAATCACCAGGGACCCGGAAGAGATCTTGTTGCATCTCAGTCGTGACTCCGAATCGCGCTTTTCTAGTTCCAGAGAACGCAGCCATAAATTCTCTAAAGGTTGGCTGATCATCTTCAGGCCTTACGATTTTGATAGCCACCTCGGCCTCATCTTTCCGATCCGGGACTGCGTCATTATTTCCCTCACAGTGCGCCAGACGATTGGAGTGTACCACCTTTGGTTTCCCCCCTTGGCAATTTCTGGATGCGATAAATCAAGTCATTTATTCGTTTCTTCACCTGGTATGGACCCTCCCAATTTCGCTGTAACTTTGGAGAATAGCCACGACGCCTTTGCGGGTTGTATAACCAGACAAGCTCTCCAGGTTGAAACCCTCCTTCTTGGGCTCTCACATCGTACGTAGCCTTCATCCGGTCACTCGCGATTCGACTATTATTTCGGGTTCGGTCGTGAATATCCTCCAACTTCTTCTTTAAGTTGATGACATAATCATTTCCAGCTACCTCCTGCTCTATAGGTGGAGACCCAAATTCCAGATCACACGGTAACCGTAACTCGCGTCCAAACATTACAGACGCTGGTGACTGACCGGTTGTTTCGTGGACCGATGCACGATAAGCCATCAGGAACAGATGCAGGTATTGGTCCCAGTCTCGTTGATGATCGGAGACGACCTTGGCCAAATATTTGCCCATTGTCCGATTCATGCGTTCTACCATTCCATCGGACTGCGGATGTAACGGTGTGGTCCGAGTCTTGCGAATGCCCAACAATCGACAGACTTCTCCAAAGAGTACAGACTCGAAATTACGGCCTTGATCCGAATGCAGCTCCATGGGCACTCCGAAACGACTGAAGAACTCTTTGACTAGTACGTCAGCAACAGTCGCAGCTTCCTGGTTTGGTAGGGCATATGCTTCTGGCCATTTGGTAAAATAGTCCATTGCCACTAAGATGTATTTATTCCCATCGTCAGTTTCGGGAAATGGTCCGGCAATGTCTATAGCTATTCTCTCCAGAGGACTACCCACATTGTACTGCCTCATGGGTGCTCTTCGTTTCCCCAAGGGTCCGTTGCCAGTGGCACATAGTTCACATTTCCGGCACCACTCCTTCACGTCTTCTTTACAGTTGACCCAATAAAAACGCTCCCTAACTTTCTCCAAGGTCTTTTTCACACCGAAGTGTCCTCCGGAGGCACCGTCATGGAGATGTCGCAATACTGTAGCCACTCGGCTTCTTGGAACCACGAACTGAGACCTAATGGTGGTGCCATCTTCACTCTCCAGTACTCGCTTCAGGAGATCGTCTTCCACCTTCAAGGACTCCCATTGGGCCCAATATGCTTTGAGCGTTCTGTTGAAAGGGCTGACGGCCTCCCAGGCAGGCCTTTCTCCCACGCGCTTCCATTCCAGTACCATTTTTAGTTCGGGATCAGCCTCCTGCTGTCGTTGCAATTCTTCCGGCAACCAATTGTCGTTGACGATGGTAGTCCTTAATACTTGGCAAACCCTCTCTTCCAAACGAGAGCAATGACGGCAATCCGTTGGACAGGGTCTTCTTGAAAGAGCATCGGCATTTCGATGACTAGTGCCCGCTCGATGTTCGGTGTCAAAGTCGTATCCTTGTAATCGTTCGATCCACCTTGCGACCTGGCCTTCAGGATTACGGAATTGTAGAAGCCATTTCAACGCTGCATGGTCCGTCCTCAATAAAAACTTCCGTCCGTACAAGTATTTGTAAAAGTGCTCAACGGACTTCACGACGGCCAATAGTTCTTTTCTGGTCACACAATAATTCTTTTCGGCTTTAGACAAAACCTTACTAAAATAGCCGATGACCTTTTCTTGTCCATCCTGTATCTGAGAAAGTACACCCCCAATGGCCAGATTACTTGCATCTGTGTCAAGTATGAATTTCCCTTCTGTCCGTGGATAGCTCAATATTGGTGCGGTTGTCAGGGCACGCTTCAGCTGTTGGAAAGCTGTTTCACACTCTCCGCTCCAAACATACTCGCGTCCATCTTCAGTTAGCCTTGTCAGAGGCTTCGCTATATTGGCAAACCCAGGAACGAAACGCCTATAGTAGGTACATAACCCAAGAAAACTACGAACTTGGTGTTTATCTTTCGGTGTTGGCCACTCTTGAACAGCACGAATCTTATCGGGGTCGGCTGCCACTCCATTTTGTGATACGACGTGCCCGAGATATTTCACTTCCTTTCTGAATATGTGGCACTTTTTCGGACTCAGTTTCAGATTGGCTCCACGTAGTCTTCGGAACACTTCCTCTAGATTTTTCAAATGTTCGTTGAATGATTTTCCGACTACAATCACATCATCTAGGTATACCAGGCAGGTCTTCCACGACAACCCTCTCAGGATGGTCTCCATTAGACGCTCAAAGGTGGCCGGAGCGTTACATAGACCGAAAGGCATAACTGTAAACTGCCATAGTCCGGAACCAATAGTGAACGCGGTCTTCTCCCGGTCTTCAGGTTCCATTTCAACTTGCCAGTAACCGCTCTTCAAGTCCAAAGTCGAAAACCATCGTGAACCAGACAGGGTATCTAACGTGTCGTCGATGCGTGGTAAGGGATAGCTGTCTTTCTTGGTCACGTCATTAAGCTGCCGATAGTCCACACAAAATCTCGTTGACCCGTCCTTCTTACAGACCAGGACCACCGGTGATGCCCATGGACTGCTGGATGGCTCGATGACCCCTTGTTCTTCCATATCAGTAATAATCTTTTCGGCTTCTGCTCTCCTTGCTAGAGGTAGACGCCTCGGCTGCTGACGGACAGGCATAGAGTTGCCTGTATTGATTTTATGTTTTACTATATTTGTTCGTCCCTTCTGGCTATCGTCAAGAGCGAAGATATCTTGGTATCGGTGAACCAAACCCTGTACCTCTTTCACTTCTGTTCTGTTAAGGTCTTCGCACGAACTAGTAACCATGCCCACTAATTTTCCACCATGGTCTTTGGGCGCTGGTTTTGGAACATCAGCCATACACCTGGCTACTCGGAATACTGGCACACACTGTCCCACAAGGGTACTCTTCTTCAATGTCACCGGATCCACATTAACGTTCATAATTCTCACCGGTACTCTCTTTCCAACCTTGATCAGCGCTTTTCCCACCAGTATGCCACTATGGATCTTCTTATCACAAACAGGCTCCATCATTCGCACACACCCTACCCGAAGATCTCCATCCAAACCCGCCTCGACAACCATCTCGCTTTGACCCGGCAATATCACATCTTCAGTCAACAAAACCCTTACAACCGGATCTTCTCGTGGGTGCAAAGGAAGTTCTTCGTTACCGACCTTCAAAACACCCTCTTTCAAATCCAACGTAAAACCAAATTTTCTCAGGAGGTCCACTCCCAAGATGAAGTCATCAGTGATATCGGCTACCAGCACCTCATGATCACATTCTTCACTTCCAATGCCAATCTTCATCTTCACCACTCCGCGTGTTGGTATCACTTCACCTGTTGCTGTACGGAGTTGAGTAGTTGTCGGTAACAATTTAATACTTGATTGTAGAACATCAGGGCGTACGATGGATTTTGTCGCCCCCGTATCAATAAGTAGTGGAACGGTTCGGTTAGCAATCTTTCCATCTACAAACAAACTGCCATTACTATTCTTTGATGTTACGGCATGGATCGTGATCTCCGGGGCATCTTCACTCGCAGTCAACGTTCGCCCCCTCTTGCCAACCCTTTTTAACTTTTCCGACGGTTGTACTTTTCTTATTTTGGGACAACGGCGTTCTACATGTCCTTGTTCGCCGCAGTTCCAACAACGAGGCCCTCGAACTTCTTGATGATTCTTCTTACGGCTTTCTTCCTTCCGAAGAACTCTCAGTACTAACTCCTCTAGGTGATCTTTAGAACCTTCTTCTTCCTCCACAACGGCCCGAACACGCCCGTGACCTCGGGACGCTTGCTTTGCAGCTTCAAATTCTAAGGCGTGAGCAAGCGCATCATCAGTTGTTCTTGGTCGTGCTAGCCTCAATGATTGTTGTGTTTCCCCGTCTCTTAACCCATCAATGAAGATCTGCACAGCGAGCTGTCCCAGAAATGAATCGGGTGCCGTAGGGTACGCCAATCGGACAAGCCGCGCAACATCGGCTTCAAACTCCTGCAGGCTTTCTCCATTCTTCTGGATACGATTCTTCACTTGCGCGTGATACACTTGTTGAAGATGCGCGTCTCCATATCTCATCTCCAATCTAGACACTAACAATTGATAATCAGTTTCCTGTCCTACTGGGATTGTTTGCAGGACGTTCAACGCGTCTCCACGCAAAGCCACAGTTAAAGAAACGGCCTTTTCCTTGCCTGTCCATCCGTTGGCCCCAGCGGCCGCCTCAAATTGTTTGTAGTAGGTGGACCAAGGTATCTTTCCATCGAACGTGGGTGGTTTTACTTTTATCCCTACGGCAGGAACCTTTTCTTCTTTAAATTGTTTCTTTACTTCATTAAACGGCCACTCAGAAGTTGAGGGAAACCGTAGTTGCCTCATTCTATCTTCCAACATTTCGATCATATCGTCTTTCTTAGTTGTTGGTGGTAATTGCATTTGGGCTATTTTCTCTTCTACCATCTTTATTACCCTATCTTGTTCCGCCAATCTACCTTCCAATAGTCCTAACGCACTGGCATTCTCCAAAAATTCTTCGAAAACTTTATCTTCCAACGCTTTGACATTTTCCAACAATTCTCCTTTCATCATTTTAACATTTTCTTCCAGTGCTTTAGTATTTTCAAGTAATTCTTGTTTTAAAATTCTAGAATTCTCTTCGGACTTTTCCAGTAGTTCTTCTTTTAGCATTCTAACATTTTCTTCGGACTTTCTAGAATTTTCTTCGGCTTTTCTAGAACTTTCTTCCATTTTACTTAACAACAAACTAGTATCAATTGCGGGTCCAGGTATTTCGAAGAGGAAACTTTCAGGATCTTCTTGCTGTTCTATAAGCCATTCTTTTAGCCGATTTATTAACACGTTTTTAAGGCCAGTTGTTTCCAAATCTCGTTCTTCCAGTTCATGTTTCAAGTCTATTACTTTCAGATCTTTCAACAATTTCATCGCCATCTTAATTGTTTGTTGAAATTATTTTTAACACTAAAAATTTAATCTCACAGCACTTTATTTAATTATTACGCGATTTTATTTATTTTAAAACCTCACACCTGTAACACCACTGTAACGTTCTTTCTAACAATAACACAAGTGCTGTTTAAATCGTCTATTCACAAACAAATATTTATTTCTATACACTAATGAATACACTATAAATTAACGCTATGATTATAAAACATTAAAAACTATTATTTACAGACTACAACATTTATATTCACTATTTATTTTGTAATACACAGTTAATGACTTGCTGTTGACTGCCTCTCTTTTATCCGCAATCCGCTTTTATATCCTCATATAAACGCACCAGAAATTGCTGGAACCTTCTATGTATTCTTAGAAAATGCTAGAATAAACCACGTCTGATTTACATGCTTGTGCGATGCGTCATTTTCTCGAAGGCGACAGAACACACCACCTGTCGCTCGAAAAGAGGTTCGTTCCTTTTCTCTCCCGTTACAGTATTTTAGTTATATGCAATGGTCATGACTGCTATCATATGTAGCTGATTCCACCTTAGAAAGATGCTGAATTAACTTGACATATAGGTATTTTTACTATCCAATATTATTACATCAGCCAGAAAAGCCAAGCTAATGCAACTACATCGTGAGTTACTTTTACTAGTCTACTAGGTTGATTTAACTATATGAGCTTCATTTCTAACTGTTTCATTTCGTACATCTAACTATACTATTAAGACTATTTTAACTATATGCAAGGCTGAAACAACCTAACACGGTATGGTAAATTTAACTATTTACCGGTTGCTTCTACCATATGGGAGTGTGATTGATTTAACCTTATTGGGTAAATTTAACCAAACACATTTTACTAAAATCGTATAGTTCGTGTTACCCATAAGTATTGTTGTCACTTTTTGTACCATATTTTCGGGTTGCTGCAACTCATTTTTGATTAATTTAACCTGAATATTTTTTCAGTGTATGCGTGCAGTAATTATTCAGCTTGATGGCAGTGCTTTATTTAAAATTGAAGCAGTTCCGATTGCTCTCACTACCTGTTATTTCCTAATAAAGCTTATGTATTTCTTACTTTTAATTATGTACCTCGGTTCCAAAGCTTGAATATACCTTGAAAATGGTAAAGTGAAGATTTCCCGTGAAAATTCTTATAATGTATATTCTTACCACAAATCATAAATTCTGATACACAACTTACCATTAAAGGCCACCTCTCACAAAGCACAACTATTTGTCTTAATTAAAAACGAATAAAATGCCAAACCAAGCAATTATTTACTCTCAATGATTATCAAGTAATCATCTGTTACGAAGCCAGCATAAGAAGACACAGCATTTGTGTTTGATATGACAGAAACATCTAAATAAAGTTAAAATTTCAGTTAGCTCATATATGTAGTTATATGAAATTTAAATTACAAAGAGAGTACATGCACCTAAAAATACAGTAAAGTAAAATAATAAATTATTAATAGTTGTTCAATACTGAAAGTAGCTCATAAATAAATTTGTTTAATTTAATTTAGATCGTAATGTTTATTCTTGTTTCCTAAAGAATTGCTATAAATTAATTAAAATGATGGTAAAAGTGCGTTCTAACATTTGCAAAATGTTTGTAAATATTTAAATACTTATGTATAAAGTTAAACTCTTGGAATACCAAAAGTTACTACAATCAATCTTGCGTAGGAAACTTCATTATAATATTTTCATTACACCGATAAGTTTGCGAAGTTCTAGAAGATAAAAATCTAGTAAAAGTTTGCAACTTTATCAAGGATTTTGAGGTTATAGCGTCTACCTTTGTAATCACATTTCTTATAGGTATAAAGTTCTTTCAACTTTTAATCTTCGTATCTTAGTATTTACCACGATATTTCAAAACGCAATACTTTATTTTCAACTTTTAGAAGAGAAAAACCATTGTTACTGTTTGTCGTTTGTCATATGTAATTGTTTATAAATGAAGCCCATTACAGCCATCAACTTACAAAATGGAAATTAATGCATTGGGACATAAAACTGTATGCATGCATATCAAAACCGGGGTTACTAAACTCACACGAGGTTTGTCATTTGTTTTCCTATTAACATTTTAAAATGTCGGAATGATAATGTCGGCTAACTCGTTGCCAAATATGATGCATACATACAAAGCATGTTCTCCTAATTTTCGGTCTCGCTTCATTATATTTGCATTCCACCAAATTGTGTTTTTATTTAAATTAATGGCAGTTTTTTCATTTAGTATGTTCTGCTTTTGCTGTTTGCTTGAAGTACGAACAAAATGAAACGTAGTAATATACAATGTGCACATAACACGCCAACATTTTACTGACAAACCATTGAAATTACATATGTTGGAATAACTATTTAAAAAATGAGAAAAAAATATTGTTATTGCATATTAGGCATTCGCACTAAGATATAACATACTTTTTTTCTTAATAGTAGTATAGAATATTAAATTTGTAACGCCGGTTTGAAACAAAAAAGAAGGGTACATAATTAAAATTATTTTGAATATTTGTGGGATTACTTAATTAAGACGTGAAAGATTCCCAGGAGGTGATAGCTACACGATTTCGCATCACCCGTGCTAGACGATATCGATAAATACCTAGTAATACTGCAAAGCTTACATAAACCTAAACAAGGTACCTAACAAAAGCTTAAATAATATGATATGAAATACCTGCAAGACACAAAGAATTAATTAAATAAACCAACAATCATAAAGGTGTAAAAACATTTAATAAAGCCTTCCAAATAGTATGCAACAATTGTTATTAAATTCAGAGAGATAAGCAAATAATTTATTCAGGCGATAGATAAACGTTTAGTTCTAATAATTTGATGAAAGTGCCATTCTATCTGTAAAATGACTTTTGGGTGTATATTGTTTTACAAGTAAAGAAAATATCCGAAAAATAGAAGAGAAGTAAGCTGAAATTTTACAGACAGGTGGGCCTTGCCCCAAAAGAGTGCCTGGGTATATTTTTAATCCTAAAAAACCCAATAGGGCCGCAGGTGGAGTCATTTCTTTAAAAAACCATTATGGCTATATGTATCTCTTGAATGGCGTAAGTTTTCACAGATTATACTTGAAGCAATTCTAAAGATAAAGAAATACATAAATTACCGGTGTTTCATCCAGGGGCGGAATAAGACAACATTTCAAGGGAAGAAGAGTTTTCCGAAAAAATAATTAGTAGAAAAATTTTGATTTTGAATAATCTGTAAGAGATACAGCAGTATATGCCACCCTGGACTTTTTTGAGCCTTACATTCGTTTGCTTACAATTCGCCTTTATCGGTTACTAGATTTTACTGGCTCCAGCCCTACTTTGTGGAACTCCATAATCATGAAATATAATATCAATACAAAGGTTAATTAAAGTTTCACAAGTTTTATTAGATTCTTAACCTGACAATTTTGTTTCGACATTAAATGTCATTATCAAAGGTAGATAAGATTGATAAACAAACACGTTACTAAGGATAAATACAGAAAATACGTAACTAGATACCATACATACAAAAATTAAATCGACGTTGTTCTGACAAAACGACGTACGAATTATTGATTGGTCAATACAAACAAAAATACTGAACATGACTTCTGTTATTTCTTTGCAATTTTTAAGAAACAATATATTTACTTTGATACACTTTTCAAGTCTTGAGAGCTAGTTTTGTCGCTTAAGTCATTTAATCCAACTGATTTGGTGGTTAAGTCTTTTTCGTATGTCACTTACGCGAAATTTATTAGTGAATTTTGACGAAATTGTCGCTTAAGCGGCACTTACGTCTTTTTGTTTTCTGTGGTTTACTATCAACTAACGTCACTTATGTCTAAAGAAACAGATTAATCTTACACTTTAGAAGCAGTAATTATGGTTTATCAATCAATGTAACAGTGTTTGCTATTTAGAAGTAAAATATTCGAGACAGAGATTTAGTACATTCAAATTATATTGCTGTATGTCGCTTACGCAAATGAATAAATGCTAGTCAAACAGACGTAACGGAAACCATTTTTATTATTATTTTAAACCATTTGTTCAAGGTTTACATAAGGAACTAGTAGAAAATTTGAAAAATAGATAACGTAATAATACAATCAAACATAGTGCAACTCACCTAGTACGTCTCTATTTACTTACAAACCATACTATCAATACCCATACGTCCCCTATTCTACACCATCCTAAAATGGCGTTTACGCGGGTTTGTAGTGGCGCTTACACAATTTCAAAAAATATCTCTTAAAAAGAATTTTCTGGTGAATACGCCTAGCATCAGAATAGGTGGGGTTTAAGCTCTAGTATAGAATGGTGCTTTAACCCATTTTTTGACTTTTTGGCGCTTACGTCGTTTTGTCAGAATAACCCCGAAATATCTAACACTTTTAATAAAGGAGAATTATTAAGCTCAGTTTGTTTATTCATTAAAGGTACTGTGCGTTTATGTTTGTATATTTCAAAAACTTCTAAAATGTCTAATTTGTGTTTGTTGTTGCAAAAATGTAAGAATTTAATGTTGTTTTGAGGTGTCATTGGCTGGATCTGTTCTAAAATGTGTTTGGCATAATTCGATTTTTCTGGATGTTTATGTCTATAAAAGCGTACGTGTTCTTTGTATCTTATGTCAAAATTTTGAAGTGTTTGCCCAATATATACCGAACTACAAAAAGAACAATTTAAACGGTAAATGCCCGATTTCATGATATCATGTACTCTATCTTTAGCATTAAATAAAAATGAAAACGTGTTAGTGTTGGTTTTAAAAGATATTTTATAATTGTTGGTTTTTCTTAGTATATGTGCAACTTTTTCTGATATTTTGCCAAAATATGGTATAGATATGTAATGTGTGTCTTCTATTTGATTGCCAATGGGATATATTCTTTTGATATAAAAGCGTACGTGTTCTTTGTATCTTATGTCAAAATTTCTGTGTGTTTGTCCAATATAAACCGTGTTACAAAAAGAACAATTGTAACAGTAAATGTCGGATTTCATGATATCTTGTGTTCTATCTTTAGCATTGAATAAAAATGAAAAACCGTTGGTATTAGTTTTATAGGTTATTTTGTAATTGTTGGTTTTTCGTATTATAGTTGCAATTTGTTCTGATATCTTGCCAAAGTATGGTATTGATATGTAGCTTGTGTCTTGTATTTGAGTGTCAATTGGAAATATTCTTTTGAGAGCTAATCTATAATCTTTTTGTTGAATTAAAGTGTCAATCATGTTATGGTTATAAAGGTTTGCAAGTGCTAATTGTTTAATGCTTGAAATTTCTTTATCAAAATGTGATCGTTTTATCAACTATCTCCAGTGACAACACTTCGAAATATTTCAATTGATTTTAATGTACAGTTGTTAAACTAATACTCGTATATCTGTTGGCCAAAGTCTGTTCAGTCTTCTTGTAATTCCAGGAGACATATTTAGCTGCCTAGCATCTTTGTTCGGGTGACCTTGTAATCCATTGAAGTAGTTTCTTGTAATTCTTCGAATTTCGTCGTCTACAAATGGTATGGCAGAGTCATCACGAAGTATTTTCTTACTAACATATCTTGTGGCAGTGCGTATAATTCTTTGTACTTTCTATTGCAATCTTTGGATAATCTTCCTGTTAGATAGTTTCGTGCAGCCCCACAGCTAGGTTTCATAAGTTCATATTGGGTTTATATAGTAGTAATTTTCCGTAGAAGGTTTAGATTTTCGGCTAATAAACCAGCTCACTTTGTGGTTGATTTGCGTTTTAGTTTAGTTAGTATGTGGGGTTTTCACAATAATTTCTGGTCGACTATTAGTTCCAGATATCCCACTTCGGTGTTTACTTGTAATCGTGCACCGTTGATCGTCACCATAGGACAGTATGCTTTCCTGTTCCTGAAGGTCCCTTGTGTTGGCTTGTTTTGGTTGATTTTCACGCGCCAGTTTCTGAGCCTGGTTTCTATGAGGTTAAGGTGCCTTTGGAGATTATCAGTTGCAATGCGAGGATTTTCACTAGTGGAGATTATAGCAGAGTCGTCTGCAAATGTTGCGATTGTGCTAGCATTTGTAGTCTTGATATCGGCAATGAGTTTGAGTATAAGAAGGGCCCAAAAACGCTACCTTGGGTACTCCTAATTTGATGAGGTAATACGAGGAAGTTTTGGTATTGAATTTGATTTGGGAGTAACGATGCCTAAGCTAGAATATTAGAACAAGGTAGTGAGGAGTTGGAAGTGTCACTTTAAGTTTATAAAGGAGGTCGTGATGCCTAACTCGGTCGAAAGCTTACTTCACATCCAGAAACACAGCAGTGCAATACTAGTTATTCTTACCTTATGAGGATTTTATTTATGATCTTATGGGGTTGTTGTATCGTAGAGTGACTTTCGCGAAATTCAAACTGATAAGATGGATTTTTTGTGTCTATATTAATGACATCTTTAATTCTTTTAAGAAGTATTCTTTCAAAGATTTCGGACATGATAGGTAGGACACACACCAAAATATTTGTAGTGACCACTTGATTGAGGTTTTATTTATCTAATATAATAAATAAAATTGATAACCAATTCATATGTTCAATATGTTTATTAAAACTAACTTAAGTTAAAAGAAATGTTCCATGTTTCATCGATTATTACCAATTGAAGCTACATTATTCTTTCAAGAGTTGCCTTCCGGTATAAAATGCAAGTTTACGGATACCATGGAACACACAGTATGTTCCACAGAATGCACGTGGGGTTAAGTATGCCAAAAGTACGAAGCGATGATTTTACATTATGAAATTAAATGATATGATTTTATAATTATTTTTTTATAAAAAGAGAAATAAAGTCATTTATAAAATATTGAATTTGATTATTACAATTTGACATTACAACAGCTGATTGGTCAATAAGATGTAATTATATGTTTGAAGGTTTACCTTGTTTATGAATTGTAATTATTTGAGCAAATTTCCGTATCTATGGGAAGTATGTCAATCTCAACATGCTAACTATTATAGATTATGGTTAATAGTACCACTGCTTCCTTGGCAGCTGTTTCAGTATTTGGCCTGAAATTAGATCAAATCCGGGTGCTTTGTGATTGCTAGTTCTGGCTATCTCTTGTTTTACTTCTCATGGACGCTGTCTAAGTAGTTTTGATGTGGTTTTTATTATTGTTATTGTTAGTGGAAAATCTTGGAAGATCTGTGGACGAAGATAGGTGTACGGCATAGGCTGAGACTTTTTCCTAATCTGTTTTTTCCCAGTTACCGTTTTCTCGCTTGATAGGTAGAATATAGGCTATCGGTCTCTTAAACCTTTTCGTCGCTTTCCATATAGTATTATCTTTTGTTGACAAGCTAGTGACGCAAGTTTCAAATGTGGCATATTTCTTGTTTCGATTAAGACTATTTTAATTCTCTCATAAGTCGATTATATTCATTTTTGTCAATATGGTTTCGGCTCAAATCAATGACAAATCAATTAAATCCGGTAGTCTATTCGAATCAGATGGCTAACACGTGGACTATCCAATGGATAAATAGGAGCAGTTATTGTTGTTGATAGCTTGTACCTAAGTTCTACTTTTCCAGGTGATTAGTCGTGATCCCCACTCGGTATGTTTGGCATTTCAGTCACCTCTAATTCTTCAGTCTCGATCCTATGTCTAGGTAGGCTGTACACTGCATCCAGATCAAATAACCACGGTTGAGCTTCAATGTGAATTATTGCAGCTTGAATCTTATTTGTTTGCTGTGCTGGAGCTTCATACTGTGTTATACTATTTCTAATCATTATTGCCGCTCCCCCATGAGCATGGTATAATGAGAAATGGGGTATTCTGTATACGGTTCTTTCTGTTTCTCCGCTTTCGTCTGTCATAACTTGAAAACAATTGACATGAGCAAATTTTTTTATACATACGGTATAGGAAATTTTATTCTCTACAGCTTTGTAAATAACTACTTTTACTCTCAATTGCAGCGGAAACGAGATATTCTCAAAAAACCAGGTTTTGGTCGCCATTTTCCAAGATGGCGGCGTCAGCGGCGGCTTCTCGTGCTTACAAATTTCAGGATTTCATTAGGGTCCCAGAATTAACAAAATTGCCAAGTATAAACTTTCCCCGACCTTTTGCGAGACAAAGTCTTTTTGTCTCGATTGACTGAACTAATAGTTTTACGAGTTTACCTGTTCTGTTTATTTGTTGTGTAGATTTAGCTTTTAATGTTATTAACATATACCTAATGAATTCGGATATTTTTGTAATTTTCATAACAAATTAATTTTTTATATACAATTATATTTCAAGAATATACATTTGTATTTGTAACATCGAATATTATCATTAAATACCTCTTCTTACCTATAAGAGTAAGAGTTCTCGTATAGAGTAATTAATTAAGTTTTGATTAAGTATTAAATAAACTTACGGGAAGAAGGACTGTTAGGGTTTTTTGATTTGTAATGTAATAATTGTGTAATGTTAATACGTATTACAAATGGATAGACCTATGAAATAAAAACACATATCTAAAGATAAAAACAATGTACGAGTATATTCAAAACTTTCAACCAATTCTCGGAATTATTATTATCTGTGTTGTTTTCGTAGTTACTTAGCAACATTCTGAAATATGTAAATCATTATTAGACCATCCTAAATCTATTATTTGTGTAGGCTGTAGATACTCCATCTTCAGCCTTGACGGTGTGCAGAATATGAGTAGTTTGAATAGATTTCAGTAAGTTTTCAACACTTGGACATCAAGAAAAAGTTTGACAGAAACTAACGTATTATAGATATTATTTCTGATAATCTAATTGCAAGTTGTTTTTTATCACTTTTATCTATCTGTTCTAGTCTTACTTAACGTGACTATGTGAAGGACTATTTCATCCTGATTTTGAATCATCAGTATTGATAATTCGAAATGAGAATGAAATGACCCTTGATTTTGAATTTCCTGCACTTTACTTGATACTTTATGGGTTATACTGTAGAGTTGGACAAACTTTTTGAAAAGCCCCTTTCAGATAAAGAAAAAATCGGGATAACAAGTTAAGAAAAAAAACAGGTTAATTTTTGAAATAATTAAATATTTAAAAACCTTAAAACAATAATTTGTGTCAAGAAAAACCTTGCCGATCCAGAAACAACCGTGCTGGAGAAAAACTCGGGTTGTAGCAAGGGCTATAGACTAAAATATTGTAATCTTTCAATTTCAAAACAAGGGAGTTGAATTTAAGTAAGTTTTGTCCCACAGGGTCATTTTAAAAAATTTTAATTTTTCCTTGATTAATTGAAAAGCGTTGATGAAAACGTTAAAGAAAGTTTTTTTTTGTGTATTGTTTCTAGCCTTATTTTGTGGAACTCTTTAATCATGAATTAAATAAAGATTAATAAAAGTTTCACAGTATTTATTAAATCAAAGGTAATATAAATATAAACAAACACGTCGCTAAGGTAAATACAAAAATAGGTAACTAGATAAAAAGATAAAAATAATCAGAATTAAATATCTAACACTTCCAGTAATGGAAAATTACTGAGCTCAATCTGTTTATTCATTTAAGTTACTCTGAGTTTGTGTTTGTATATCTCAAAAGCTTCTAAAATGTCTAATTTGCGTTTGTTATTACAAAAATGTACGAATTTAACTATCAAGATTAACGCACAGAATCTATTTGAATTTTCTATGTACAGAAATCCAACACAAACGGACATAAAAATACCAAATGAATCCTGTCATCACAAAACACATAAGCTAGCATCCTACAGATCATTAGTACACAGAGCTTTAACCATTCCACTAACACAGCCCGATTTTACCAAAGAGATATAAACCATTAAACAACTAGTACATGTAAACCATTACAATCCGACCGACGATGATTGACGCTTTAGTTAAACAAAAAAATTATAGGTTAGATATCAAAAGAATATATCCCATTGGCAATCAAGCAAAAGACACACATTACATATCTATACCATATTTTCGAAAAATATCACCAATAAAAAACCAACAATTATGAAATATCCTTTAAAACCAACACTAACACGTAATCATTTCTATTTAAGCTAAAGGTAGAATACATGATATCATGAAATCGGGCATTTACCGTTGAAATTGTTTTTTTTGTAGTTCGGTTAGTTCGGTATATATTGGACAAACACTTCGAAATTTTGACATAAGATATAAAGAGCACGTACGTTGTTACAGAAATAAACATCGTGAAAAATCTAATTATGCCAAACAACTTTTAAAACAAAATCACACAATGACTCCTCAAAAGATTAAATTCCTACACTTTTGTGTAGGACGTAACTTAATAACAAACGTAAATTAGACATTTTAGAAGCTTTTGAGATATACAAACACAAACTCAGAGTACCTTTAATGAATAAACAGCTTGAGCTCAGTAATTCTCCATTACTGGAAGTGTTAGATATTTAATTCTGATTATTTTTATCTTTTTATCTAGTTACCTATTTTCTGTATTTACCTTAGCTACGTGTTTGTTTATATTTGCATTACCTTTGATAATGACAGCTTAGCTGTCGAAACAATATTGTCAGATTATAATTTAATAAATACTGTGAAACTTTTATTAATCTTTATTTATTTCATGTTAAAAATTAAAAAAAGTTTTACTCTTATGACTATAGCCACAATTAAAAGAAGGAAGTTTAATTAATTAATAAAAAGATTTATTCACGTCATGTTACAGTGGGTAATATTTGATTAAGAAATGTTATGTTAATTGTTTTTATTCATGTTACGTTTTATTCTGGTTTCAACAATTTGTTTTTTTTACTTCAAAATTTTTTTAAAAAAATTTAATTTTGCAAGACAGCAAAAAGCTGAAACAATAAAATTTATTTTATTGAAAAATCACATATTGGTTATTATAAAGTGGTTGCTAGGTAAACTGTAATAATGGTCGTTATGGAAAAAAATGAAAGACAATAACAACAAAATCTTCCATATTGAATATTGATTTAAAAAACTTGCTGTATAAAAATAAAATAAAATTTTGTATAAAACCAAATAAATTAGGGAAACTAAAAGTTTAATCGTGAGTTTTTATTTTATAAAATAAACCAGTCCTTACTGGAATATAAGAAAACACATAACAAAGAAGAAAGAAATACTTTTTTTTAAAGAGTCATATTGATAAAAATAAAAAAAATTTAATAATAAACTTAAGTTGAGCGAGCAAAGAGAAAAAGTTATTAAGAGGGTCTACTATTTACCTTTCTAAAGAAAAACTAGGTATCATTTTGCTGGTATTTCATCTAAGTTCCCACATAATAGGAAACAGAGAGGCCAAAGAAGCGACAGCGTTCCAGAGGGATTCCAGCACATATAATTTTGTTGTAGCCTGCGTTGCAGCTGTCATTGTTCCTGCATCAAGACCTGTATTTGTTTCCGGAGCAGTCATCAAGCACCTACGATAAACAGGTATCTGTGTTTTGAACAGGAAATAAAGTGTTTTTGTGTCTTATTTTATTACTTACTTATCAATATCTTAAAGCGTAAAGCGTTATGTCTTCACCTAAAAGAAAACGAAAGTTAATTAATTGTTGCGTGTCAAGAAGTATTAAAGAAAAACTAACAACAACAAACGTTCTATTAAACCGGGGGATTCCCCTGTGTTCTAATAGTAGGAAAAGCATGCAGAAATTACATTATTTTAATACCGACCCATTTAATGTAATCATTAAATTTGATTTGTTATTAGTTAATAAACAGATATTAGTTAATTAAGAAAAGATATGTTAGATAATTTAATCTATCCATCAATAAGTATTGTTATTTTTTATTTATTGTATTGGAAGTCTAAAATCTAAATACAGTAGTACAAAGTGCCTTTAGTAAAATGTTTATTTTTTTATGTTTTGATAGAACGACCTTAATGGATGGTAATTTGTTTACATAAAAAATGACTACATAGTACAAAAACAATTCGTAAAAAATAAGTACTGCTCCTTTTAGTACTTATACAAAAAACTGCAGTTTAAGGGATTTGCAAATTGTTAAGCCCTGACCTTGACCAAGTGGTTACAAACATAATATGTACTCAAAATAAAAGTTGTCCGCCGGGTTGTTTTGATTACTAATACAGCCGTGTCCAATTATTAGTCACAATTCTTAGGAATATTTACGGTGTCTACAGTGATGATTTTATTGCTTTTCACTAGAAATCGGTACTCCTTATTCATTACATAGTATGTGTACTTTCTGGAAATAAATATTATTTTAAATAAAAAATAGAAAATAATACAGTACAGCATGCCTAAAAAATAACACATTTGGCACGCGGCTATCAGAAACAAAAATCTAATAATCAAAACCCATAATACTACTATAGACTACTAAAAAATAACATTAAAATTGAAATGACCCAATAATGTTCTTGTAATAAGTACCTTACAGCGAAATTTTAATGTAAATAGTATATCTTATTTGATTTACTGTAAACAAAATTAATACGAAAATATTTTTTTTATTCATAGACCTGCTTGTATTACACATTGGGCTTAACGTACCTATTAAAAGAATATGAAATTATCTCACAATTACAAATCACGAAACAAAAATACCGTTTCTGAAACATAATATCCAACCAGAGGTCGTTTCTCAGTATGCTTTGTTTATTTAACTCTGTTTATCTGTTGTTATTCTACGAAACACTTGTCCAAAATAAAGAGGGGTTTATTACTTTATTACGCTACCCTTGCACATTCTAGAAAATAAGTAGTATTTGTTTATCACCTTCAGCTTTAAAATATGTGTCACGTGCATTCATACTATTAAATTTAAAAACATTAAGCTGAACTTCGGCGCCGGTTTTGTCCAAAAGTATAGAAGTACGAGAAAAATAGTTTATAGGAATTATTTTTTGTTTAATGGTTATCTAGCCACTGGAAAGGTCTGACTATGTCTTAATGGGCCACCCTGTATAACAAGATATACTAGATTCACGAACACCAAATACGAAATTTGAATGCTAAATGTGTAAATGAATGATAACATTGTAATTACATTAATTACTTTCTTTAAGTATTGGCACGAAGTCCATATCGCGCAACACGATTGTATCCTACCGTAAGAGATCAGTCTTACGGTTAAACCTTTTAAAATATTCTGATTTTGGGATTAACATGAACAAGACGTTACCATATCTGTGGAGGAGTAACTTTATTAAGACGAATTTTGCTGTACATGACATAGTTAGCTAAACTATTTTAGTTATACGCGATTAAATTAATTTTGACGATTATTTGTATAGCGTTTGGTTACTATAGGTTATTGTATAATAAGTAGTGTACCCCGACTCGACCTAACTAAAGATAAAAATGATGGATGAGGTACGTAACTGTAACTCTCGTTCATCCGGTAGTGCTCTAGTGCACTCAGCTCTTTATGATGGGTGGTTGCGGATTAAGTCTGTATCCACTACGTCGCGATTACCACAGCGATTACTATCTACGTGGTAAACACTAGAACTAGCATATTCCTAACTACTGGGTAATGATGTTGCTACAAGAACAAAAAATGCACCAAGACGTTTTCTATAAACACCAGGTAATAAATCTTGATACCTGGTAAACACTAAATCTCGCCTATTCTTAACACCTGGGTAACGAGTTAACTGTAACCAGGTAACAAGCTGCGGCAATGTAATTAATCACTACTAGATAATAAATTTTGTTATCTGATGGTAAACGCTAAAATTAGCTTATTTTTAACAACTGGGTAACGAGTTCTGTAACCAGGTAATAAGCTGCGGCAGAGCCAGTTTTTGAACCGAAGAACAGAAATTGTACCAAAACGTGTTTAATCACTACCAGGTAACAAATTTGTTACCTGGTAAACGTAAAAGCTTGCCAACCCTTCTAATGCATTTAAAAACCAGTTTTATTTTTAAAAACAAATTCGAATATAACTGAAATTTGACCTGACCCTAGCAACAAAAAAATCATAGCAAATTCATGATCTGCATCTTAAAAATCCCTAGAAAAAATGTATTAAAACCTGGAAATTTTCTTAAAGTCTAATTTTGTTGTACTTTGTAATGATTGTAGGTATCTGTATTGAATTTGTACATCTTCACCTTGTTTAGATATTTATTTTATACAGAAAATAAGCTTTAAAGTTTAATGAATTTTGGATCTAAAAGGATCCAAGGTCAGGACCGGATCCAAAAATCCAAAAAAACTTTAAAATTAATTTTCTGGAAAACTTCGTTTTTGACCTATACTTGTCAAGGTAAATTAGCTCTACTGCCTCCCCCTCTACCTACCACTTATATGATTACCTTTATTTCTGAATCACCCTGTATAACTTCTCTCCAAATATCGAATAAAATATGATATTTGTTGGAATTTAGATAATTAAGGCAAACAATGCCGGGTATGTTGTTGTCTCCGTACTTCAGCTATATAAGCATTAAAGTTTTATTGACTTAATGAAATGTTATCTTTAAGTACCCTATGCTATACGAACGATATCAGTTTTATATTGTTTAAACTATTAACTGCTTTATCCAGATAACTCATTTTACAGATAAAATTTAATTATGCTTGCAGACTGCGTTATAATAGCATCTTATATTATCTAATAAAAATGATAGGTCCTACCCTTTCAGCATTAAAAGTATTTAGTTATTAGACTAGACACATTTTCAAATTGTGATCGACATAAATCTGTTCATGGAATTAGGTAAACCTTGGTTTGGTCTTCCGAGACGCGATGGTCGATATACTAAGGGAGGCGGCACTAACCTGAACAGACAGCGAACTAACTTCTGTGTTCGAACAGTGGTCACGGCATGCCACCCCCGAACTTCTGAAGCCCATATCTTTACGGACCTTGTCTGCAGCCGCCCATTTCTCTTGTATCATCCAGCTCTTACTTATAATTAGTTTCGTCTAACTTCTTAATCCTAAGCTTTTGTTAATAGCGCAATATATTGAACCCAATAAAAATAAAATTACAGCTTGGCGTTTTGCCCGAAACTATTTTCTTTAGGACTAGTTTAAAACGTATATATTTCAGTTACTCTTGAGGATCATCTTATCTTAAGTTAATAAACTTGATAATATTATATATCTATTATTTAGGTTCTACAATTACAATTACAATTTATGTTCTATACGATAACAATTTCTTAATAACTTAGCAGACATTCTGTTATTCCTTCTAAAAAGAAGATTTACTAACACAAATATTTATAAAAAAGCAAGTAAGTGAAACTAGAAATAAAAATGGAATCAAGTATTAAGACATATCGACACACAGATACCCTAAGTTTGGACACAGAGTTGTAAAGATAATCCAATTTACAACCCCAAACAATTACAAGTTGTCAGCAAACATAAGGGCTTTCTTGGCAGTAATATCAATTTATCAAGTAACTTTTAGAAGTTTTTTCGCAACTCTACAAAATAATGACAGTTTATCGTTTAGTTTAAAAGTGTTACAAAATATGTCAGATAATTTAAGTAACTAGTTTTACTTTTCTTAAAACACATTAGTACTTAAAAGGTTTCCATGATGCAGCAAATTTTGACAGCGTTATAACCATTTATCTATAAGTTTAATACGCGTTTTTACCTAACATGAAAAGAATACAACATAATATTTTGTTAAAACATGTAGGCAAAATATCTGGCGGGATTTTATTAGAAAAAGTGGTTGCTGAATATTATTATAAAAAACCCCCTTTTGCAAAGTTGAGTGCACTAATAAGAAGAAATCATAACCTTTTTTCGAAAAACACAACACATTTTCTCGAAAAGTAGGTATAAATCTTGTAGTTACATAGTTGTATTTGCAGTACTCAGTTGTCGCTTAGTGGTTGAGACATCGGTATAAGTGATTTAATTTTTTTTTCTTTTTTATTTATTAATTTATTTTTCTTAAACAGGCGTAAGCCTTTTTACATGAGAATACAATGTCTATATACAACTGATGATGAAGTATAAACGTAATGCAAATTGTAGACAAAGACATTTATATATATATATATATATATATATATATATATATATATATATATATATATATATATATATATATATATATATATATATATGTATATATATATATATATATATATATATGATTTTACATTAAATAATATTTAGCATGCAAATTCATATAGAAAAATGTAGATGCAGTCTACATCGTGTAACCACGCGAAGCAGAAGGAAGTTAGAAGTGACCTGAAGATGGCAAGTGTGATCTTGCCGAAACGTCGTCAACCATTGTCTGGTTCCTCTAGGAGCCGAATAGTGAATACGCAGAGTGAAACCCGGAAAAATAGTGAAGTATCATATAATATCCGCGGAAATTTAAAATGTAATATATATATATATATATATATATATATATATATATATATATATATATATATATATATATATATATATATATATATATATATATATATTATATAAAGGCCTACCATGCGTCCGGTCCAAAAGCGTAGCACCCAGCGTCCGGCATATATAAGTGTATATAAATGATGGTATCAGTCAGCGTCTTTTGCAAGCTATAGGTTTATTCAGCGTCTGTTTATTTTATGCAAGCTATAGGTTTATACAGGCTTCCATTTATTTTTTCAGTAATGGCCAGCCTGCTTGAATTCATTTGCCTGTCTGCGGTGTCGAGTTACTCTCTGCATTTCTGAGTAAAGATTGCGTCATTTAAACTGACAAAAATAATTCTATTTTATTAACGCTATGTAATAAATACTTTTACTTTCGTTTCTGTATGTGTATGAATTTTATTTAAAAGGCTTTCAGATTTAAAATATTATATGCATAAAAACATCATAAAACTCAAAATATTATTTTATTTGTATGCAATTTTCTCCAAGAGGTTTTTCAGGTCGCTGATTTCAAATTCTATGTCAACGTTTGCAAATTTTAAAGGACGGATGAAATATGGCGGCCATAATAATTAAAATTTGATTTATTTGCATAAAACTTAACATCTGGGAGTAATTCGAAATAGCGTATATGATATAGCTCTCTGCGTTGTCAAAGTACTATGTGTGTTTCTCAGTAAGGATTGCGTCATTTAAAGTGACAAAAATAATTATGTTTTATTAAAGCTACTTAATAAATCTTTTACTTCCATTTATTTGTGTCTGAATTTTATTTAATTCAGTTTAATCTAGTTGATTTTAATATGTATTTTCTATATGAAAACTATTTAAATTGTGTAGGTTAATTTATTATTATAGGTTAAATGCATATCCCTATTTAAATGTTAAATATTAAAAACGGTACATCAACAAACATTAATAAAACGGGTTTTACACATTCTTGTTATTATTTTGTTTATTAAGCAAAGTCGAGCCGATATACATATGTAATAAAATAATGATCTAGACGTAACCAAACCAAACACTTGCAAATTATATTTTTTGTTAAAGTTGTTTAATCTCTTATTAAAGAACGTGTAATTATCATAAAAAATTGTGATGATACTTATTGCTACTAATACCAACCTACTAATACCTAGTTCTATATTTTAAAGAGCCGAGCGACTTAATGTGTTAATTAGAACTTCCCGATTTGTGGTTTAAATCGTTATTTCTCCAAACATATTTGAGCTAGAAACTTGATTCTTTTTTAAATTAAACCTTAAAAATGAGCGCATGCAACAATATTATCAAATATTGCCTAAAGACAAATTTGACAAAAAGAGTTTGGGTAGTCATAGGTATTTAAAGTGACAAAAATAATTACACGGAATTCAAAGCTTTAATCATTCAGTTTATTTAATCAATTACTGATGCTGATTTAGGCAAAGCTTACATTAAGTACCTATTTATGTAAATGGTTTTTATAAATTTAAACCATTATTAGTTTCAGAAAAAAACAGCTGTGCATTCATAATACGTAGTATTAAGATCATGCTAATATAACAGGGGATTCACCTATTTTTGGTATTAAACACGTTTCTTGTAACCTTGTTATATTTAATTGTTTATTTCGGATCATTTTCATTTGTGTTTGGAATAATATTTTGAGAAAGAAATTTGTATTATTTGCAAATTTTAGTTTTATAAGCAACCTTTATTTATTTTATTTCCCTTTTAAATATAAATTCTGGTATTAAGTTATCGATGTTCCTCTGTGAAATTTACAAAACATGCACAAGCCCTAACAACTAAATATGTATTCGGACAGTTTCATGAATTCTATGTTTATTTTTTCTACTAGTGTTCCAAATTATACCATTTTCAAACAATAACCATTAACTTCTGTAAAAAAAGATCTGCAGAAAACAATTTTCAAAAATTCAACAAAACTCGCTGACAACTAAATATTCAGATAGCAGTTTATAAATACAATTCAATAAGATTTAACATCTCGCTTTGCTTTATTCGCCGCTTAAATTTTGGCTGATATACTTCTAACTTGGGGATTACAATTATCTAAATTGGATAATGCTCCACTTGCTGATAATTTCAAATTCAATAACACTAAAGATCCGAACTGCTTGAGGATCATTCAACAACTTTGAAATTATGATTTTCAAACCATTTTTTGGTCGTTTTTGATGTGTGGTAAGAAGCACCATCTTGTTGAAAGATTAAATCGCGGTCAAGATCGATTTTTAACGATTGGTAACAAGTTAGCGTTAAGAATTTGCTGATACTTTTCAACATTAACTGTGCCGTCTATGGACTGAAATCATTCTAACCTTCCAGCTGATATATAGCTCTAAACTATTGCACCTTGAGGAAACCTAACCGTACGTTTTAAGCAGTACTTATGGAATGCTTCATGTTTAGCTCCGATCACTCTTTTGCGAGAGTAACCAACGAAAACACCAGACTTTGACTAGTCGCTGAATATGACCTTATACCAGTCATTCTCTGGAACATTGTCTAGGACAACTACATATTTAGTCCATGTCACTCGTCGTTGTTCTTGTTTCTCGGTTAGAAGTTTTACTTTGACTAAATACAAAAACCGTTTATGTTACAAAGATAGTTAAGGAATACTCAATGCATCAAAGTTTAAAGATAACTAACTACCTTATTAAAGAATGGAGAGTCTATCTGAAAGCAAATAAACTGTTTGGATTCTTGGCAATTGTTGCGACAGAAAGGTAAAGACAAGATTAAGTGTGCCCAAATAGCTGCAGGACATGATCTGGACTAGCAGAAATACATAGAACAAAATTAAATAGCTTATCGGTATCTCCAACGTAAATGACTGCTTCTTCACGGCTTGCTCCAAAATCATGTCTGGATTTCTTCAGCTAGTTTGCAAGGATAATTTTCAGAGAAGATGGAGTAACCCTTCACTCTTACTAAGACTCTTTTTCAGTGTGTTGTAAGCAGCATTTTTATTTCTAATGTTAAATTTATATTTATTTTTAAAGTTTTCATTTCTTCTTGAACCTCTCCCTGCAACTCTTGAACTTCTGCTGAACCATACCTAAGACTGATAATGGAGGGCAAGATTGAGGGTAGAAGAGAACTGGCAGGAGACAAGGCTCATGGTTGAGAAATGTGAGAGACTGCACTGGCCTAAACTCACAGTTATTACTAAGAATAGCAAAAGATAATGAACGATTTGCCGAAGTTGTTGCTAACCTTCTATAAGAAGATAGCACCTTAAGAAAAAGAAGATGTAAAAAAGGCCGCAAAGTTAGAAAATGTAACAGTTTTATCGACCTTACTGAATATTTCTGAATTTGTTTTTACTCATGCAGTTCTATACAATATCGACTCCTTTGCCTTCTTCAACATACCAATACAAATTAGCTTGGGGCAACGTATCATGGCCTAATAAAAACAGGATTCCAATGAAACTGAAAAGTTTTTCCCTTGTAAATATAAAATCGTGTGTATCATGAGCCTACTTTACAAAAAATCGCAATACTATGTCTTGAACTTCATCATCAAAAAGTTTTAGAAAAATATCCAGCGGTGATTGACCTGCCAAATCATTTTTTAGCTGTTCAATTTTTTTGTGTTCTCTTCGTCGGGCAAGTTCAGATACAAAAAGAAACCTCTCTGTACTTGGGTTTCTGGTTATTTGTTTTGAGCAAACTTGAGAATGTGAAAAGAAGAAGAAAGCATTTAAGTAGAAAAAAACTGAAAACAATACAGTTATGAAAACACCTGAAGAAAAACTAATGCCCATCTCTGAATAAAAAAAAACTGCACGAAAACGTTTTGTTGGACTTGGACCTGGAAAAGGAAAAAGCAATGAGAAATAAGCAATCCGTACTCTAGTTTTGCACGAGTCGCTGGTGAAACCTTGGAGCGTTGCTGGAGGTTAAAAAACCAACGGAAAAGATTTTTAAGTGCTTTGTTGATGTCCATTGATATTCGACACTACCGTCTTTATAGTTTAGCAAATAAAACAATTGGCCTTGCACACAAAACAAAAATATCCTACAGTACATTCTCTCGATGCCATCCCTATGTTATTACCGTCTATATTATGTATGCAAACCTAATGAAATAAACAGAGCTACCTGTTTGTACAAGCAAGTGCAAACATAAGCTTCAAACCACAAAAACTAAAACCACTAAAACTTGTAGGTAATGACAATTCATATGAACTCCTGTAACATGTAGTAAGGATTCCGCATTGCATATGTATATCAGGTCTCTGAAATGTCAAAATAAAATGAAGAAAAGCTTCAATTTAATGTTAACATTGCAGCTAAAATCAATGTTACGAAACCTGTCCGAGAGTTGCAGGGAGAGGTTCAAGAAGAAATGAAAACTTTAAAAATAAATATAAATTTAACATTAAAAATAAAAATGCTGCTTAGAACACATTGAAAACAGTCTTAGTAAGAATGAAGGGTAACTACATATAGACTTCTCTGAAAATTATGCTTGCAAACTAGCTGAAGAAATCCAGACTTATAATTTTGGAGCAAGTCGTGAGGAAGCAACATTGTACGCAGGAGTCACTTACGTTGGAGATACCGATAAGCTATTTAATTTTGTTTTATGTATTTCTGCTAGTCCTAGGACCTTGAACTGCTTCTCTAGTTCCAATGCCTAAGCGAAAACCAAATTGTTCTTCTCCTACATATTGTCCACATTTTGTGTGTACTCGTTGATGCATGTTCTTAGCATTATCTACAGTACATGGCTCATCAGGCTAATCAATCGGTACTGTGAGCACTGTTTTACTCCGCTCTTTTTAGGTATCGGAATAAAAATAGATTGGGTCCAGTCGTGTGGTAGGATTCCTGTATAGTATATTCTATTTAAGAAAGATGTTAAAATGTTGAGGCTTTCATCGTCTAATACGTTTACGCATCTCAGTATAGATGTTATCTTCACCTGGGACTCTACGTGTTTTGATAGTTTTATTGCGTGTTTCACTTCTGCTATAATAATTTTCAATGGCTAATCTTCTTGATCTATTTCTCTTGATTCTGGTTACATTCTGATATCATCAAAAAGCTCTTGTATATAGCTTGTCAAAATCTCTTCTATCTCGTCTGGGTCTATTGTTTTTTTGTTACTATCTGTGACTAAAATATCGTGTTGATGGGTTTTATTTCCAGTTATTTCTTTTATCTTCTTTTTTGTGTGTTAAAGAAATCATGCTTTCTTGGCAGCTCTTCGAGTACTTGACAACATTTCTCCATCCAGGTCTCCTTTGCCTCTCTTATAAGACTTGTAATCTTTTTATGGATTTCTTTATATTTATTATAGTCTTTATGTTTGTACTTCCTTCTTTCGTTCATTAATAAAAGGATTTCTTCCGTCATCCATTTCTGTTTTGCTCTCTGCTCTTGGTTTTCCAATTCATTTTCTTGTACTTCATGCTTACATTTTTAATAGACTGCCAAAGGTTTTCCATTGTTTCTGTTTCCAATTATACCGTTTCCCTAAACTTACTATTCAAAACTCGTGTTATTTCCTCTTTTATTTGTGGTTCCCCCAGTTTCTCAAAGTTAGGTCTTGTTTTATTTCTCTTCCGGATTTTCTTCAATTTAATTTCACGTTTTTCAGCTACGGGGTTCTGATCAGATCTTATGTCTGATCCAGGATAAGTTCTTACACCTTTAATTCCGTTTCTATATCGTTTATCAATCAGTATGTAATCTATTTGATTTTTTATGATATTTCCTTCATTGTCTCCTGGTCCTAAGTACACTTCTAAGTGTACAATCGCCTTTCTGGAAGTTGGAACCAGGTGTTTGCTGCCATTAAGTTTTCTTCATTACAGAACTGTACCAGATATCCCCCCTATCGTGTCGTTTGCAAATAATGCCATGGTCTCCAACAATATATTGAACTCTTCCTTTACCTATCTTTCCGTTGAAGTCACCCATGATTATATTCACTTCATTCTTTTTGGTAAATCTTAGTAGGTAATTTTTACATCATGAATGAAAAACTCATGCAGCATGGAGTATTCTCGTGCAACTTATATTACTAGATGAACAGATAGTTCCATATTTTGGACGGCACTCGCAACAAAATGCTTCTAAAAGTAAAACCGGTGAGATTCGGTTTCAAATTATGCTATATCTGTTCACATGAAGGGTACTTATACAAGTTATCCTCCAAATAATAAAAAATCAAGACTTGGGTTGGGAGGTGACTTTGTTTTTTATCTACTATCTATTGTAGAGAACAATCATAATCATAATATTTTCCTAGACAACTTCTTTTCTTCATATAAATTATTCGACAAGCACACACTATGGTGTTGGACCATTGAAAACTGCAAAAAATTATGACGCAAAGGAAAAGAAAAATACTACTGTACTGCTCAAAAGCTACTGTACTATCAAAACAAAAGGAAATAGTGACGTTAACGAAGAAAATAAAGTAAAAACCTTCCCAAGGATCTTGTATGGTTTCTCTATTTCTTAGAAAATCAAATGTAACTGAACTAAACGGTTCATTGTGATGCAATGAAGAAGTACATCATATGCTCAAAGAAATTCAGTGTGTCTAAAAAAAATCCCAACCTATTGCTTAGTCTTGGAGGGATTCATCCAGTGTTGTAATGTATCTAGATACAAGTATCTAGATAGAGTATCTAGATACTTTTATGGTGCCTAGATACATATCTAAATACTTTTAAAATTTTGTAGCTGTATTTGGATCTAGGTACATTTTCTGTAGTATCTGAGTATCTGTATTGTGCAGATACTATTTTCATAATTTAATGATTTTATAATACAAAAATTGTCATGAATGATGTGTAGAATCTTAAATTTGAAATAAACCGCTGAACATAATAAAACTAATTTTTAATATGGAATTGCTTTGAAATCATGAAATCACATATGAGGAGTGACTCTGCAAAACGCAGTTTTGTACTAAATCAACTTTTTGAATAATTGAACGATTACTGTTTGAATGACCAAATCTTGCTTTTAAGAATTAGTGGTCATACCAACGTGAAATTTTTGATGTACATGTTGGCTATATGATTGAACAGAAAATGTTTAATCTAAAAGTACTTTACAATTTAAAAAAAAAACATCTAAAAACTGCGGTTTGTTGTGGAAAACGTAAAAAACAGCATTTTGTTTTGACAATATAAACAAGACTGCGTTTTGTTCAAGCAACCATGATAATAATGTACTTGAATTTTTTCAAGGCTATGAGTAAAAACTTTTAGAAATTAAATTTTATTTCAAGAAATAATAATTGATAACATAACATCTTTTAAAAGTAATTAAACAAAATTAAACGTCATATTCGACAGATATTTTAACAAAAATAAAAATTAAATACGCATACAATTTTCCTCCTCGGCACAGTCACATTCGTGTTCCTCATCGTCTTGGTTACCTTCCACACTATTATCATTAACAATTGCTGCTTCGTTGTTGTCTATAATTTCTTTATACCATCTAAGATTTTCGTTTTCTCTCCAATTTATTTTTTTGTCGTTTTCATCGGTCTTTGAATATGTTTTGTCAAGCAAATTGTCGATATCTTTCAGTTTCTTTGCCTTGACGACCCTACCCAATCTTTCTTCTTGGAGTTTCACCTTTTGCAACGATTTTCCTGCTTTTAGTAATGTCTTTAATTCTTGTACATCATTTCTGTAAAAGGGCTCTACTCGTATTCGTATTTTCTGAGCTGCATCTTTTTGCAAGTAAATTCTCTTTGCATCTCGTATGTTATCAACTTTTTTGAAAATTTGGCCTAATGCTTTTAAATTGTATAACTTCCACTCTTCCCCCAAACGTCTGACTTCGCCTACATCTGCAAAAATTTCCCAATAATCCTCTTTATTGAGAATTTATGTTCTTTTCCTGGATATTTTTTCTATCCTTCCAAAAACGCGGTCTGCGGGAAGAAAGGAATGTCCCCGCACAGGAAACACAAGCAGAACTGTTGTGAGGGTCTTTGGAGCCTTATGGTAAAGCCAAAATATAAGCATGCCTATAATAAATTGGTTTTTATTTTGGCCTGAACATCCGTCGCAAAAAAGCCGCAACAATGTGCAATCATTTGGCCAAGTGGTTTTCTGTAAGAAATCGTACAGTGATGATCCAATTTCGTTGGATCCTCGGCCACTCTGAGTTTCTAACCAACTGTAGAACACAGGACTTTTGGTTTTGATATCAGTAACACAAAAATTATACAATGCCAGTTGAGTAGAATAAAAAGCCTCTTGAATAGGTACTTTTGGGAGAACTTGTACTTGTTGTAGGTCAAAACAAACAGACAAACATTGTTCTTCAGGTGTACTGTTCATTATTAAGTTAAATTGTTTCGCAGATAACTTGTGCATTCTAAGCTGCAACATAACACGTGACTTTTCTTCTGGAGTGTTGGCCGTTTTTATTTGAATTTTCCTCTGGTAGCAAAAACTACACACATCTGTAGCAGGGCTGCCAAACCCAATATTAAATTTATTGGAAAATATATTGGAAAAAAATGTTTTCTTTACATGTAGCTGAGTATCAAGTACTGAAGAGTTATACATTTTGTATAACTTTGTGACATTTAACTCTGATGACAAGTACAACCTTGCAGATTTCTGTCTATTATAGTGCGATTCCGATGCCTTTAGTGCGCCAATGAAGTCCATAACAGCTTGCTTCTTTTCAGAATACTTTTTGGAGCGACGATCGCCACCTCTATTTTCCTTTATGCCGTCTCCTAGTAAAATTTGTTTTGATATGGTTAAAATCCGACGCTGAGAAAGTGTCAGAGCAGCACAGAAAAACTTTTGACAAACAGGTTGCAATTTGTTGTTTTTGTCAAAAAAACGGTAATGTACACGTTGACCTTGCACACCTTTATTAGATTTTCTTATTTTAGGATGCCTGACATGCAGCAAGTTCGAAATCTTTTGATTTTGAACAATTCGATTTGGTATTCGATAAATTTTTCGTCTAGCTAAAATGATTGCCTCTCGACATATTGTTGTGCAATTAAATTTTTTTGTCGCGTGCTGACAAGGCCTCTCAAATGATTCCAAATTGGGGAAGTGATCAGAGTGCCTAATGTTATAAAAGAAACAATAAATTGCACTAATATAACCTAACATTTTACTCTCACCTTATTTGCGTTTTACGTTGTCTTTCGTACAATGTTTTAGCCCTTTTTCTAGATCCGACGGATTTATCCTTTACAATAATATCACCTTCATCCATAACAATGCGGTAAATGCGGCAAAATGTCACTGTTGATTTAATTTGCAGTGAATGCACGTGTTCTCATCAACTTTAATACAGTCAAGCAAAAACTGCGGTTTGAAATAAACAAGTGGGACCAAATACTGCGGTTTGAAACGAAACCTTCCCTTCAAACGGAAAATACCATATAAAAGACTGCGTTTAGAAACGTCAGATGTAATGCATTGAAAACACATTGTTTTAATGTATCTAACGCCATCTCTACCTTAAAAATTCAACTTTTGTCAAAAACTGCGTTTTGCAGAGTCACTCCTCATATGTCACCTCGTTAAACAATTGAGTCACTACATCTAGTCAGCCAGGTCAACTTGGCGTATCAGAGTTTCGCTATCGACGCCATATTGAGATAAAAGAAGTGTAAAATATAGTAATTCGTAAATTAAAATCGCATGTTACGTATTTGGCGTATTACAATTTGGGGCTGTCAGAATGAAAACTATGTAGAAAAGCCTTTTAAACTAAACATGGATCTAATTAAATTCAATGGGGATAATAATAATTAACAATTTCGGGCTTTTCTCGCCACAAAATTGGGTTGTTTGCGCTACTCTGATCCGCCAGTATGGTCTGGCTGACTAGATGTAGAAACTCTATAAACAATGGATATTGTTACAGAATTACGATATTACCGATTGTGTGAGCAGAAGCACACGATCAATCAATATTTCATATTGTGCAATATTATTGACCGTCTAGGGTGCGTATTGATAGTTTGATCAAAATATTGAGGATATCAAAGTTATTTGTTATTTTAACATCAATAATATTGACGGCGTATAAATATTGACCGTGTAGGGTCATTTTAGTCACATTGCTCAATATTTGTTTAGTGTGTGTAGGTTTTATTAGGAAAGGAAACATAGCGAGTTCTAATAACTATAATAAAGAATGTGAAAGACTATTTTTAAAGGAAGTAATTAATTTGTATCATACTTTGCATTACCATTATTGTACAATAAAATTGACCAATATTATTGTTCAATATTATTGATCGTGTAGGGGGCCCTTAAGATGTAAGAAGCTTGTTGAATATTGTTGTGATATAGGTATCCCGCATAACATATATGCACGATGTGTTCTTCCAGGCGAAAGAAGGATTAAAAATTTTTTAATTTTAAAAAAAGAAAGAATGTTGTTTTGTTTCTAGTTCCGAACTAGGAAAATCACTAGCGATTCGCAATTGTTTTCAAATTATTATAAAAACAGCACGAAAATTTGGTCACTCTCTCTTGAATTTCCATACAGAGCAAAAGTCATGTCAGGTTGTACGTTATTTTGGTAAAATTTCGAGGTTATGTTGGTGAATTCTATGTCACTTAAATGTCAACAAAGTGAGGTTATGACAAATCTCATCTTGTTTTAATTTTTTTTATAAGTTCTTAATAATTTAATTAATAATAATTAGAAATGAACAATCAAAGTGAACTTAAAGTGAAATAAACGAAAGTGCAGTTTTTTTAATTTGGTGTTCAGACTGTTATTATTATTTGGAGAAATGTTTGGAAATTTATTTTATATGGAACGAATTAAAGGAAGGTGATGGAATCTTGTTGCAAATAACCGAATTATCTCATGTACTCACGTCATGGAAGATACGTGTTGCAACTTTAATAATTATAATTATCTTAAACAATCACAAATAAAATCCATTTGAAGGATGACATGGAATATGAACAGCTTATGAACAAATAAGCAGGTAATTATACCAACTATAACAGGAATCTGCTAACTTTCAGGTTAGGGTGACTAACTTTTTTGTGTGGCGCAAATAATTTTAAAATTTAAAATAATTTCCAATTTTTAATTTTTTATATATTAATCGTAATTTAAGATTGTTGAATTGATCAGATAAGAATTAAAAAGGAAAAAGAGAATTAGAATGTCTCTTAATTCTTATTTTGTTAAATATATTTGACACCGAGATTTAATTTGATTTTCTTTAATTTTAATTTTTAATAGTTGTTTTCTTTTCTCTTCATGGAATTTTAATTTTTTTTTGTGTTAATAAATAAAATTATCCAAATATTTAGATTAAAATGTTTATAATGAAATTTATTTGTGTCTGGTCCATTAACAACGTTTTACAGATATAATTTAAATATGCTTCCTAATTAATTAGCGGCCCGCCTGATTTCGTCTCATGCATTTATGAAACTTGTTTTCCAGTTTAGGAATTATAGCCGGAATTATTTTTTTATAAAGCAAGTGATATTTAGTTGTGTATATTTTCACTGTTTTACCGTGATTTTGTGTTTGTGAATTTCAACAATAACAGGTTTATTTTGCAATTTATAACCTTTCATATTTCAACAAGTGTTGGGGGGTCTATTATCCACTACAATTAATATTTCTTTTTTTCTTTTGTCCCCACATTATCACAACAATATGTATATTTGCGTCAATATCTCTTAAAGTAGTGTCCGAGATAGCTTCAAATGGCTTTGCCATACCTTTCCATACATGCTCGGCTAGCATCTCCATACTGGATTAATCCACACTTAATCTGCAATCATCCATGCACAAGGTGGGAGCGGAGTGTCGAGACTAGCTTGGTAATGAAAGAGAGATGTAGTCGCCCCGCCATGTAGGCAGATTGTAGGCTAACAAGGCTAACAAAGTGGTGAGGGACAGCAATTAAAAACTAAAAAAATCTAATTGCCCCGGCTGATAGCACCCTGAAACGGCCCCATTCCATGACTAAGAGTGACAACTGGTCAATGATATCCATTACAGATCAAACAAATCAATGGTTTGAAGTACAAACGAAACAATGGCTATTGTGAAGCAGATAATATAACGTAATATGGTAACAAAAAAGTTCGAAATGATTAAACACTGACCAGTAGTTACGACTAGTAGACTTTGATTTCTGCTTCTGCAATTAACAAAACAGAATTATCTAGCAAGCTTACGCAAATAACGAAACTTTAGTTCTTCCAGTGGTGTATTTAAAAATTCTTCTCGGGAGTGGGGTTACTCTATAAAAGTCCCGAATAAAAATACTTAGATTTTCACATAACATAGATTTTGACACAAATGACCTGACTATTAAGATAAATTGGGGGTGGCTCCAATCTCCCCCCTAAATATGCCACTGAGTTATTCTGATAGTCTTTAATCTTCAATTAGGAAAACTTTAGAACAAAACAAAACAGTACAAAAATAAATAATTAATAGAATAAATTGAAAAACTTATTTTAGAATTTCACTAATAGATAGAAAGCCGCAATAAGAAATTATTGGTGTATTTTTTACTATGCCAGAAAGTATAAATCTTATCATATCGAACACGAGGGGCAAGAATATGACTATAAAAAACTTGCATTTAGTCGCCCTGCAGAGGGCGCTCGTTTAAAGTCTTTCGGGCGGTCGGAACCCACGCGGGACTTTCCAATGTTTCTGGCAACGATGATTCGGTATCCCTTATGAGGCAAAAAAGTTATTAGAAAAAAGAATCAAGTGGTAAAACTATGTCACGTGACCTTTCCATTAATGCATTGTTAAAGGCTGTCTGGCACCCACATCCGACTGTCTAATGATTCTGGCAGTGGTATTCTGTATGATATTCCGTTTGGTATGCAAAAGATACCAAACCATAATTGCCAGAAACATTGCAAAGTCGCGCGTGGATGCCAGATCGGCCGAATGACTTTAAATGAGCGCCCTCTGCAGGGTGAGTGAAAAGCAAACTTTTCATGACCATATTCTTGTTCTACGTGTTCGCTATGATAAGATTAATACTTTCTGGCATTGTAAAAAATACATAAATTATTTCCTATTGCGGCTGTTTATGTATTAGTGGAATTCTAAAATAAGTTTTTCAATTTAGTCTATTAATTATTTATTTTTGTACTGTTTCGTTTTGTTCTACATTTTTCCTTACAGTATTTTGCGTCTATAATAAAACTGTCAAAGCACCCAAAACAGTGGGTTAATAACTCATTTGAGTGCTTTAATAATCCAACTTTCTCAAAGTTGGCAGCCTTGAAAAAAAATTGAAAAACAGAAAATTGACGAAAACTTCACTCTGAAAATTTGAATTTTCAAATGTCACATCAGTGTTGTCAACTACTACAAAATTCCCTAAATTTTGAAATTGCGATTTTTTTTATTTAAACAGGGAATAAATGGTTCAAAATAAAAAAAAATAGCATAAAAACTCGTTTCATAAGTCATTATTGCACTCGTCCTTTAGTAAACTCGCCGCAAGCGGCTCGTTTTCTAACTTTGGACTATTGCAATCAATCTTGCCTTATGAAACTCGTTCTTTGATATACTATTTTTATTTTCCGTTTATAATAAAGCATCCAAAACAGTGTGTCTGGTCCTACGTCTGGCGTTGGTCCTGATGGACCTAGAATGCTACGAACAGTAACATTAAGAAACAAACCTTATTACTCAGCGATCTTAAACTGTCCAATCAAGGCAGTAACTGGTCTAAGAATCATGCACATAGCTCAAAGAATAGCTGGAGTACAACTAACTACCATGTGGAGAGCGACCTAGTGGGAAAATGAAACATCATATAGCAATATATAATGTACTAACTTTCTGAACGCGCAAAAATCTAGGCAAATAAATTAAACAGCATAAAATGGGATTTCATCGGGCTAAACTTCATCTAGTCCTACGTCTGGCGTTGGTCCTGCTGGACCTAGAATGCTACGAACAGTAACATTAAGAAACAAACCTTATTACTCAGCGATCTTAAACTGTCCCATCAAGGCAGTAACTGGGCTAAGAATCATGCACATAGCTCAAAGAATAGCTGGAGTACAACTAACTACCATGTGGAGAGCGACCTAGTGAGAAAATGAAACATCATATAGCAATATATAATGTACTAACTTTCTGAACGCGCAAAAATCTAGGCAAATAAATTAAACAGCATAAAATGGGATTTCATCGGGCTAAACTTAATCTGGTCCTACGTCTGGCGTTGGTCCTGCTGGACCTAGAATGCTACGAACAGTAACATTAAGAAACAAACCTTATTACTCAGCGATCTTAAACTGTCCAATCAAGGCAGTAACTGGGCTAAGAATCATGCACATAGCTCAAAGAATAGCTGGAGTACAACTAACTACCATGTGGAGAGCGACCTAGTGAGAAAATGAAACATCATATAGCAATATATAATGTACTAACTTTCTGAACGCGCAAAAATCTAGGCAAATAAATTAAACAGCATAAAATGGGATTTCATCGGGCTAAACGTGCAGAAAGAATTATAAAATTAAAATTTGGACATATTGTGATGTCTCTGAGCGAATTAGGCTTTATTTTTAAAACCTTTTAAATTAAGCGCCTTAAGAAGTTCTTATTTAGATGAACTTTTTCTGTGGTTAAATATCAGGTTCCAGATACTTTATATACATATTTTCATGATATTTTTCATAATGCAACATAGAGGATGCACTTGTTTTATAATATTAACGAGTTTTATGCAATTTAAATATGATTAAATGTTAAATGGATTGCATAACCGCATTATCAAAATGAAAACTTTTGATAATATTTTCTTAAATAAAAATAATTCTAAGTAATTAGAATTATTTTATAATAATAAAATAACAAACATGCACAGTAGAACACTTTAGGTAGATAAAGGAGAAGTGGAAATTTTCTTTTTCTATACAAAATACACAATTCTCTTGTTAACTTACCGATTTGGGTGTCGTTAATGTGATTTTTCAACTTACATAAGTTTGATTGATTTTGAATGTAAGATTTCACCTGGAACAGACAAAGTGTATTGCATTGAGGTTGTATGAAAGTATTTAGCAACTTACCTAGTCGAATTATAGTTAAAATTGTATTTTTCTATTAACGAGATTCTTTCATATAGAATAGTTCATGTATTTCAGGATTTTAAATCGTTTGGCTGGATTGTTTTTGTGAAAAGTTGAAGTACAGCTTATTCGCCACAAAATTAAAATATTTTTAAATGTAAGGGTCCCATCTCTGTTATTGTAAATGTATAAAATCATGTAGTTAAGTTGCGCTTTTAGAACGTTCAGTGAAATATTGTAAATTGGTTTAAAATTTAATGTTGCTTGTATCTAAAAATATTCAAACAGTATTAGAAAAGATGTATTTAATTTTGTGAAGAAGGAACGTTGTAAAAGGGTATTTTTGGATAATTATGCCAAAAATGAGTTTAAGCAAATTCTGTTTCATCGACATTGTATTATAAGGTTAATTTTGTATGTTCATGCAAGTGTCGTATACCATTAGAACCGCAATTTTAAATTCTACCAGAGTGTTTGATTAGTTTTTTTTCCATTATTGAACATTTTTGTATAATATCTGGTTGTGTTAATAATGATGTGTAAGAGTTCATTTGTTTTCATAAAGTTTAGCATAGTTGCTTTTTGCTTTGGTCAAAACGTATAAAAGGATAGCCAGTTTTTTTAACAAACTATCATTTTCAATTTCAACTGGCAAAGACTGCACGACTGTTGTAGAGCATAAATAAATTTAAGGTTATGTTTAAAAATGTAAACAAATTAAATGTCATATATTTGAGGTTAGAGTTATTTTTCAGAAACGTCAAAGTGCTTTAATTTGAAAAGTTTATAAATCTATGTGTTTAATTAATAAGTGCTTAAAATTAAATGAGTGTTTAATGAATTCTATGATTGTTTATTGCTAACAAGAATAATTTATAGAAATTTTACTGGGTTATAATTGGGTTTGCATATTAAAAAAATGTATTTACTTGTAAAGCCTTTTTATACGAAAATATTTAGGACTGGATTATGTTTATTCAATATGTTCTTCGATATGTTTGTTCAATTCTTTGTCGAGGTTAGTGAAAACAAGCAGTTGATACCACGGAATTACAAAAATATAGTACGTATTTTTGTGACGCCAAATTTTAAAAAGGGAAGTATTACTATCTTAATAAATAAAAACCGTGAGTTTTTCGTAGTAATTAATTTTAGTACTAGTTAGAAATTTGCCGATACCAATAATAAATTAGAATTATAAACAAATTATATTCTTTATTGAAAGAATTAATTTTTTTATAGTTAAAGAAAACAAATATTAATTTGAAAGAAAATTAATTATCTCCAAATAAAGACTACTTATTTATTTTGGAATTAAGTAAAGCTAATGAAAGAATTAAAAAGATCTTTTTACTTCATATAAAAGAAAATTTAGTTTTTATATTTTTTGCTGGTATCAATTTTCATTTTAATATATGTTAATATTGTTTGTATAAAAATAAAAAAGTTTGTGTTGTTGTCTTGTTTTGCCCATAATTATAATGATATAGAATACTGTTATAGCGACCCCCCTGAAAGTCTCAATTTTTTGCAAAGTAAGGTTTTTCACAGCAGCACTATTTAGCCGTAGCATTATTTTATTTAAAGGTAGGCAAGTTGAGAATTTTGTTATTTCACCTTTTTCAAACGTTATTGTCTGTATCCGTTATATTAAACCCCCAATAGTTAATTCATCATAGTAATATGTTATGAATATTCTATACTGATAAAGTAAAATTATAACCTATAAAATTATGTCAGATGCCATTATCAGTTTAAGAAGTATATGTATCCACATTCTCTATTTTCAGTATAAATTGTAAACATTTAATCACTTCATTTTATCAATATATTTAGCACTAACAAAAGAATATACTAATTTAGATTAAGTTCAAAAGCTCAAAAACAATTGCAGTATTCGTAAATTATTTATAAAGCAGTCTTGGGTTGATCGAGATAATGTTACAAACGGAATTATTTCGAATTGAATAATTTCATAATTCCTCAACATGCTTTCCGTTTAGTGCAAATGTTACCACGGTTACATTCATCTATGCAGCGGCTGCCCACATGACAAGACCACCTGCAGAAATCATCGCACGCGAATCGCCATTTATATGATAATGCATCTTATTATAAGTAATTTATTCATTTATACAGTATGCATTTATATATGCATCTCGTTATACGTAATATATTCATTTATGCATTAACGACTTCCGCAATATTCATGAGGATACAGTATATAAGCAGCTTGCTTCAAATCTAACATTCAGTCGTGAAAATGACTCCATCGAATCAACATCTTGAAGCAAACTGATAAGTGACTTTTATTATTTATTGTAGTGGATCTCGAATCTCGTGTCCAGGGGCACTGATTACCTGATCTCAAATGTGCTTAGTTGTAGTATTTTAGGGGCCTAGAAGCTAGTACACAGGGGTACCGCGTACCTGGTTTCCTAACGCTTAGTTCCAGGACTTAGTGTTAGTACAGGGTGGTTCCAATCACCCTCACGTTTATGTTAGTTTTAGGAAGACCTAACCGTCCTCATACTTATGTTTGTGACCTATTGTATTGTGACTTGTTGTTTAGTATATAAATAATTTGTGACCAGTGTTTACTTTCTATCTCTACCTTTGACTACGACCCTCAGTCACAAAAACCCCACGTGACAATAATAATCAGATTTAAGATAAATAGTGGACTATACTGCCCTCCTAAAGAAGAAGGCATTGCCTGCAAAATACTAGTTTTGAATTATTTTAACTTCTATCTATTTTTGAATGCTATCGCCCAATTTGCTTAGTTAGTTTCAAAGCAGTCATGGAATACTTGTTATTTTATCATCGTGCATATGGTAAATCTAAAATATTTAGCGTACTTAGACAGAACAACTATTCAGAACCATCTAATGACATCTCAAAACACTGGACTCTATCTTGCCATTGGGCTAAATACCATTAATACCATTGGATAGAGAACAAGATTCTGAAGAGAACACCGTAAGAATTGCGCTAAAATCTCAAAAAATTCACGAAGTTGTGATGTTTTTAATTTACATTGGCAAGCAGTAAAACTATCAAATCAAACCATTTGTAGTTGATCTTGAGATATGTAGGTAGCGTTTGGTGCAACAAAACCCAAACATGAAATTTCGACCTAAACTCATGTTTTGGCCTGTACTGAAAATTTTAATTTGGCAAGATAAAGTCCCTTTCGTTACACCGCAACACAATTAGACATTTCAAAAACTTTTGAAATAGACGAACATAAGCACACCGTACCTTTAATAAATAAACAAACTGAACTTAGTAATTCTCCTTTATTAGAGGTGTTAGATATTTAGTTTTTTTATGTATTATCTAGTTAACTATTGTCTGTATTTATCCTTAGCAAAGTTTTTGTTAATCAATCTTATCTGCCTTTGATAATGACATTTTTAATGTTCAAACAATTGTCAGGTTAAGAATTTAATAAAACTTTTAATTAATCGTTTTATTTTTATCATATTTTTATAATTAGCAGTATGTTTGTTAAAATAATAGCCCAACGGATTTGTTAATAATATTTATGAATAAAATTCTATAAATACATTTACATTTTGGAAATAAACATTAAAATCTAACGTGGTCTTTGTTAGTAAATATTGGCCGGTTTAAAAATAAAGTTTGTGAACCGTTGATCACTGGCTGATCAGCTGACTTACTGGCTTGGAGGTGCTGGTGTTACCTAAATAAATTATTCGATTTCCTGACGGTATATTTCACCTGTAATATATTTGCAATAAATTTTTCATCATCATGGTATTTTCATTTTGCTTCCGCTGCTTGCTTAAACATACTTAGTTAACCCGGTTTGAGAATAATTTCCATGCAGTTAGCTCTCTGAAGTAGGGGAAAATACTTTGCAATAAGATAAAATATTATTAGAAAGAGACAGAATATATACTGCAAAGCAACGGGTATGGTATAAATACCAGATAGCAATTGCACAAGCTGATAAAAATCAAATAACAAAACACAACAATGAAGCATTCAACGTGTACAAAAAACTAATTTAGCTTCTTTTACGTTATTTATAAAAACTACTTCTATAATAACTTTTTATCTTATCATGTAATGTTTACGAATACGATACGTTATGTAGTTATGTGTATTACATTGATCTGTTTATTGGCTCATCGTCAACAGAATTCTCGTGACCCGCAATATAAATCTGACAAGTAAACCCTTCCGTAATATGAATTTATGCAACGTTTATGTATTGAAAATCCATACTACTGTCTGTAATGAATGTTCTCTGTTTTTAATTGCTCCTTGTATTGACTACTGGTACAGGGTTGTTTATGTTAACAGCGTATGCTACAAATACTGCCTTTATTTGATCTGCTATTGCATCACCTTAAAATACCTGTTTCTTACAAAACAGTTTTCCAAGTCTGTATCTGAGATTATACGATTTTCTAAGATCTTTTCAAGACTAAGATCGGTTAAATTTAAAGGTTAGTTATGCTAAGAGAGCTCCTAATTTGCATAAATCTAAGGTCAACCCTTATCAGACAGTACGACGCAGATAACTACTTATTATAAAATAAATAAAGATTAGTAAAAGTTTCACAGTTTTATTAAAATATAGCCTGACAATACTGTTTCGACAGCTATGCTGTCATTATCAAAGGTAATATAATTATAAACAAACACGTCGCTAAGGTAGATACAAAAATAGGTAACTAGATAAAATAATAATAATAATCAGAATTAAATATCTAATACTTCCAGTAACGGAGAATTACTGAGCTCAAGTTGTTCATTCATTAAAGGTACCGTGAGTTTGTGTTTGTATATCTCAAAGGCTTCTAAAATGTCTAATTTGCGTTTGTTATTACAAAAATGTAGGAATTTAATATTATTTTTGAGGAGTCATTGTGTGATTTTGTTCTAAAAGGTGTTTGGCGTAATTAGATTTTTCAGGATGTTTATTTTTGTGTGTTTGTGTTTGCCCAATATATACTGAACTACAAAAAGAACAATTTAAACGGTAAATGCCCGATTTCATGATATCATGTGTTCTGTCTTTAGCATTAAATAAAAATGAAAAAGTGTTAGTGTTGGTTTTAAATGTTATTTTATAATTGTTGGTTTTTCTTAGTATATGTGCAATTTTTTCTGATATTTTGCCAAAATATGGTATAGATATGTAATTTGTGTCTTCTGTTTGAATGTCAATGGGATATATACTTTTGATAGCTAACCTATAATCTTTTTGTTTAATTAAAGTGTCAATCATGTTCGGATTGTAATGATTTGTATGTGCTAGTTGTTTAATGGTTGATATCTCTTTGCTAAAATTTGGTTTTGTTAGTGAAATAGTTAGAGCTATGTGTAATAATGATCTGTAGGCTGCTATTTTGTGTGTTTTATGGTGACAAGATTCATTTGGTATTGTTATGTCTGTTTGTGTTGATTTTCTGTATATGGAAAATTCAAATAGATTGTGTGCGTTAATCTTGATATTTAAGTCTAGAAAGTATATAGCCCTGTTTTGTTCTGTTTCTAGTGTAAATTTTATGTTAGGGTAGATACTATTAATAAGAATTAGAAATTCATTGATAACCTCAAAAGAACTGTCAAAACAAGCTAAAATGTCATCAACATAACGAAACCAGAAGATAATGTGTTTAGAAAGGTTTAATTCAAATATTCGATCTTCGAACTTGTCCATAAATATGTTAGCTAATAGAGGACTTAGAGAATTACCCATAGGTAAACCATCTTTTTGTAAATAAATTATGTTATTAAAAGTGAAATAATTTTGACTTATACAAAGGTCAAATAATTGAATTAACTGGAACCTTTTAACTAATTCTATATTACTATTGATCAAGAAACTATCTAATAAAGGAATACATTCTTGTGTGGGTATTCTGGAGAACATGTTACAAATATCAAAACTAACAAGTTTTGAATGTGGTGGAAGATGTATGTTTTGTAGCTTATCTACTAATTCTAATGAATCTCTAACAGAGTATTTCGATTTGTAACCTATCGTGTTAATAATCTGGTTCAGTTTTTTGGATAAAATGTGATTAGGTGCATTGATGTATGATACAACTGGTCTTATTGGCATATTCTGTTTATGTGTTTTGACTAGTCCATATAGTTTAGGTGGTTGTGGGTTTTTATTAATGATTTGTTGCTTTTCTAATTCTGAAAAGCAGATATTGCAGTTTTCTAAACCTTGTTTTATTTCTTTTTGGGATGTTGTGGTTGGGTTTTTGTTTAAAGTTTCTAAATTTTCTTTATTAATAAATTCATTAACTTTTTGTATGTAAATATCTTTTGAAAGAATTACCAAAGTGCTACCCTTATCTGCTTTAACACAAATTAGATTGTTCTCTGTGATTTTCTGTTTTATAGATTGAAGAAGTGATATGTTAGATGTGTTGTACATTTTGTCCTGTTTCAAAGACATCTATTTTAACAAACTTGAAATTTGGAATTTTGCATAGTTATTATGATCTTTCTTAAGTATAGTTTCGCATTCAACGGCCAAATTTCTTTAATTTTGTTGGTAAATTTTGGAAAAGGACAAAATTTGAAGCCTTTGTTAAGAAATTGTGTTTCTCTGTCATTGAATATTATATTTGACAAGTTTATGAAACGAGGATAAAAGTTTGCAGTGTTCTGACAATTAAGGTTATTTTGTAGTGTACGTTTTTGTTGTACAAGTCGATGAAGTTTATTTTTCTGTGTTATATTTATATTTATATTTCGTCTTCGTTAGAAGAACAAGCCAAGTTATACAAGAAACTTATGATCAAACACGGACTCGCAAGTCAGAATGTTTGTTTTAACCAAGAATGTCTGAAACGTCAGGTTATTCCTAACTACGTTAACATCACTACCAGAACCAAGAATTCGATTGCCGAAAAAGTGATTAGGAATGCCAAAAGAAGATGGCTCAAAGAAGAATCGAAGAAATGGTTTAGTATAAGAGACAATATGCACGTTTATATAAAGGTACTCCATGCAGAACTTACTCATAAATTACACAATATCCAATTTGACATCTTAGATTTTGACATTACAGAAACCGTCAGTCACATTAAATTCAAAAACTACACCACACAGAAAAATAAACTTCATCGACTTGTACAACAAAAACGTACACTACAAAATAACCTTAAATTTAACGCTGCAAACTTTTATCCTCGTTTCATAAACTTGTCAAATATAACATTTAATGACAGAGAAACACAATTTCTTAACAAAGGTTTCAAATTTTGTCCTTTTCCAAAATTTACCAACAAAATTAAAGAAATTTTGGCCGTTGAATGCGAAACTATACTTAAGAAAGATCATAATAACTATGCAAAATTCCAAATTTCAAGTTTGTTAAAATAGATGTCTTTGAAACAGGACAAAATGTACAACACATCTAACATATCACTTGTTCAATCTATAAAACACAAAATCACAGAGAACAATCTAATTTCTGTTAAAGCAGATAAGGGTAACACTTTGGTAATTCTTTTAAAAGATATTTACATACAAAAAGTTAATGAATTTATTGATAAAGAAAATTTAGAAACTTTAAACAAAAACCCAACCACAACATTCCAAAAAGAAATAAAACAAGGTTTAGAAAACTGCAATATCTGCTTTTCAGAATTAGAAAAGCAACAAATCATTAATAAAAACCCACAACCACCTAAACTATATGGACTAGTCAAAACACATAAACAGAATATGCCAATAAGACCAGTTGTATCATACATCAATGCACCTAATCACATTTTATCCAAAAAACTGAACCAGATTATTAACACGATAGGTTACAAATCGAAATACTCTGTTAGAGATTCATTAGAATTAGTAGATAAGCTACAAAACATACATCTTCCACCACATTCAAAACTTGTTAGTTTTGATATTTGTAACATGTTCTCCAGAATACCCACACAAGAATGTATTCCTTTATTAGATAGTTTCTTGATCAATAGTAATATAGAATTAGTTAAAAGGTTACAGTTATTCAATTATTTGACCTTTGTATAAGTCAAAATTATTTCACTTTTAATAACATAATTTATTTACAAAAAGATGGTTTACCTATGGGTAATTCTCTAACTCCTCTATTAGCTAACATATTTATGGACAAGTTCGAAGATCGAATATTTGAATTAAACCTTTCTAAACACATTATCTTCTGGTTTCGTTATGTTGATGACATTTTAGCTTGTTTTGACAGTTCTTTTGAGGTTATCAATGAATTTCTAATTCTTATTAATAGTATCTACCCTAACATAAAATTTACACTAGAAACAGAACAAAACAGGGCTATAGACTTTCTAGACTTAAATATCAAGATTAACGCACACAATCTATTTGAATTTTCCATATACAGAAAACCAACACAAACAGACATAACAATACCAAATGAATCTTGTCACCATAAAACACACAAAATAGCAGCCTACAGATCATTAGTACACAGAGCTTTAACTATTTCACTAACAAAACCGGATTTTAGCAAAGAGATATCAACCATTAAACAACTAGCACATACAAATCATTACAATCCGAACATGATTGACACTTTAATTCAACAAAAAGATTATAGGTTAGCTATCAAAAGAATATATCCCATTGACAATCAAACAGAAGACACAAATTACATATCTATACCATATTTTGGCAAAATATCAGAAAAAATTGCACATATACTAAGAAAAACCAACAATTATAAAATAACATTTAAAACCAACACTAACACTTTTTCATTTTTATTTAATGCTAAAGACAGAACACATGATATCATGAAATCGGGCATTTACCGTTTAAATTTTTCTTTTTGTAGTTCAGTATATATTGGCAAACACTTCGAAATTTTGACATAAGATATAAAGAACAGGTACGTCATTACAAAAATAAATATCCTGAAAAATCTAATTACGCCAAACACCTTTTAGAACAAAATCACACAATGACTCCTCAAAATAATATTAAATTCCTACATTTTAGAAGCCTTTGAGATATACAAACACAAACTCAGGGTACCTTTAATGAATGAACAACTTGAGCTCAGTAATTCTCCGTTACTGGAAGTATTAGATATTTAATTCTGATTATTATTATTATTTTATCTAGTTACCTATTTTTGTATCTACCTTAGCGACGTGTTTGTTTATAATTATATTACCTTTGATAATGACAGCATAGCTGTCGAAACAATATTGTCAGGTTATATTTTAATAAAACTGTGAAACTTTTACTAATCTTTATTTATTTCATGATTATGGAGTTCCACAAAGTAAGGCTGGAAACAATAAGCTACTTATTACATTTTTCAAATGGACACCCTAGAGTATCGTTAAGAATATCTTATATCTTATTTGCCTAAACGTGAGACAACTCTGCTCTGCTTGGTTTCAACTCTGAAATGATTCTATCTGTCTAATTACATTGCGATTATTATACAAACTATCCAGACTATTCAGACTATGCACACTCTACAGACTATACACAGACTTTTTTGTTTTTATGCAATACATATATTCAGCATGCTCCATTATTTACAAAATAATACTACTCGCTTTTGATTAACTACTTTCATAAATAAGTAAATAAATTAAACTAAATTATTCTGATTGTTATGACACTGACAACTTTACACTTGTAATATTTATAAGTTCTACAAATTATTGTATTGTCTTTTGTAAATCTCCAAAAATGATGTGTATATTTGGACACGAGATCTTTCTTGTCTACTATCCAAAAACCACCATCAATAAGTATATTGTTTCTTAATTATCTTCTTTGCCTCGTCAATTTACTACACTAATAAATTAGGTGATCACTTGTTTGCTCTCCATGACCGCATATACAGTCTGGGTTGTCTATTATTTTGAATCTGTATAGATAACTTCTTATCTTCCCATGCTCTGTAATAAGAGTTGTGATATTCAATGTCATTGGTAATTTACTTTTCATCTGTCTTCTATGTTTGGGAAGAAGGCTTTCGTTATATTCCCTTTTTGGGAATTTTCCCAGTTGTTCTGCCATTTGATTTTACTAATGTTTCGTGCTTCTGTTATTACTATACTTTTTGGAATCTTTTTATATATTATTTCTTCTATTGCAGTTGAAGCTTCTTTAGTTAAAGTATTTGCTAATCCGTTACCTTCTATACCTGTATGGGCTTTCACCCAAGTGAATTGCACTTGCCATCCTTCTTCTTCCATTATCTTAACTCTTTTTCTCATCTTTTCTATCATATTTGTGTTGTTGTCTCTGATTTGTAGCGCATCTAGTGTAATTTTACTGTCTGTACATATTTTAACTTCTTTTTCTGTATTCGATCTTTTCGTTTGTCCAATCTTTTCTAGTGCCTCTATTTGGTTGTTAGTACATCTCGAATTTAGTTTATATTTTAAAGTATGTATGATTTCTCATGGTTTTTGTAAATTGCTATTTCTGATCCTACACTATTCTCATTCTTGCTTTCATCTGTATAATGCTTCCATGTCATAAGATTTATTTGGATTTGCTTCCATTATAGTAAGTGTATCTGCCGGATGTAGTTTATCTTTAAAATTAATTGGTGCATAATAGTTTTTAACGTGCTACTAAATTTGAAGATCCATTTTAATACATTTTGAAAATGTATTTATTAACACTAATCTTAGTACGGCTCTGTATATATGAATATATTTTGCTTGTTTAAAATTGCAGACATTATTCCATATATAATAATGTTTTTTCGTTAACTTAGAAGCAGCTGTAAAAAGGCTTTCAAGGCATTGTCACGCAGATAAATTTGTTTTTAGCAAAATATCGAGAGAAAGTTGTTTATGGATAATACCACACGTACAAAATGCATTTAAATCAAATTTATGTTTCCGCTGCGTGCTTATTTCGTATCTGTTAAATAGATTCTTGAAAATCTACATATGAAAAACCAGTCTGCAATAAATTTGTTTGATATTAGATTAAATACCTATCGAATATTCTAGAAGGTATTTTCCCATTGGTGCGAAGTACGTCACTTTTGTACTTGATAGGGTGTTACCCACAAAATGGGGACTGCTTATTGGGAAACGGTAACAACCTTTAACAGCAGTTAAATCTGCCGGCTGCCAGCTAACTAGTGGGAGGTCGTGAGCCTCACTAAAGGTCTTCTGTAATGAGCGCCAAGAATCGTCTAAAATAGCTACAGTATTGGCCGACAAGATCTGAAAAGAACAACACATTTGCGACTACTACCAATGTTGTCGACTTTTCCCAATATTGGCTCCTCTATACCTGAAAATATAAACCACAAATACCAAACATATAAATAATAAGTCTTCAAGTAAGAGATTTACAGTGCTTTATTATCAATTAAACAAATTATCAGGTACATCAATTAAAATAAATCAGGCAAGTATGGTTATATCTTAATCAAGGACATATAGCCTTGACAGAAATTAAATGCAGGTTATTGATTTTATGTTTCCAAATGTGATCTGGGTGAGGATTGATGCGAGCTATTTATTTACTCTAAACTTGACTTGACTTCAAGTCTCAAAAATGTAGCAGGCACGGTAAATTAACGCGAATACCTATGATGTAGATTGCGCAATCATTAATCGTCAGATTTTTAATTCTTTACCAATTCATTACGGAACAAAGTCATACGTATCACTCGCAAATATTCCTAACAAAGGTGATAAAATATTATATACCAAATAGATACGTAAATATAAGTGCTACATGCACACTAGAGAAAAACCATTTAACACACAAAATTATAATATACAAATATACAGAAATGTTTTATATACAGTAAGGGTTGTCGAATGTCATTGATGTTGTAAATAGTTGCTACAATATAACTAACTCACGATACAGATGTGTGTTCTTCGAACTGAAGAGGAACGTCACCAACCAGGTCGAACGTAGCGTGATCCAACGAGACAACAGCAACCAAGTCAGCGTAATGGTCTTTTAACAACCCAAATATATAATGTAGTGTATGTAATTATTGTAAGACAACCAGGAAGTTATAAAATGAGTAAAGGTAAATCCAAACGGTAAAAAAAGGTCTGTAACAAATAGAACCAAATTACCAGAATACACTACACAAGCACTTTATAAATGCCTTCGGTGTAATGTGACCTTAAGAGATAATTATATCGCCTCCATATAACGACGATTATGCATCGAAACCTATCAAAAGAATTATAGCATAAGAGACTGAATGATAGAAAAGTTAACCTATAAACACTTACGAGAACGTGAGCTTCATATAACCTCTAAAAAGAACAAGTGAAAATATCCCCAAAAGGTTCCAATCTAAATTGGAAAAACATCGCCACAAATAAATCACAGACCTGCACCAAAGCAATTCCCAATTCACAACATAAGGGAAGACGGCGATGTCCACTAAAATATTCTTCAAAGAAGTTGACTCCCGAACGGATCGAACAAAAGTGACAGTCTCTTATCAACGCAGGAAATTAGTTCTGCACAAAATGGCAACTACAAGGAGAGAGAATGCGAAAATCCCTAAACGCTATACAATTTAACGCAAACACATAGCTATACAGGGTGCTACGAAATTAGCACATAACAAGGGTGCGTATGTGTTTCCCTTTCTTAAGAATAATAACTATTTGGGTAGAAGTTGAATTTTCAAAACAGTCTTACAAGGGCTTTACTTAGGGGCTTTAGCCTTTGCGGTCGAAATGGCATTTTTAAAAAGAAGAATCTGATGTACTTTACGAAGTGCAAAAAAGTTTGTTTCCCGTATCGTTTGTTTTTTCCGTTCACAGTCTATAGTAAAGACAAGCCTTAAGTGCTGCAAATTTAAAGTTTAGCACTTCAGTTAACGAATCAGTAATTAATCCATTATGCCGTTAGTTGATGACTTGTGAAGGGAATTTAATAATAAATTGAATTTGAAAGCTAATAAACTTCATTTCTTTGTTTTCCATTGCAATACTAATATAGTGGGATTGCAGAATTTTGTGCCGGATCAAAATAGTACTACATTAAAATAATGCAACCTTCTGGTAATTAAATTTGTGTCAACGTTAAAACGATATTATACGGGTTCAAATTTTTGTTTTTGAAAGACTGGTGCCAAGTTATGCAAGTCATAATTCTAGAAAATCTTAGTTCATAATCAACGGCTATAATTTCAGTATCGACACCAGTGATCTAAAGTTCTACATTTATAATGTGTGAGGTATTTCGTACCTAAAGTTTAAGTGGATAAAGAGGCATTCATGTGTAGTTCTATTTGTGGTTTATTGGACTGTAAAAGCTACAAATTTAACCACAATTAACTGATAGACTGTATGTTATAAGTAAGTTCTGTAAATACAATTTATTTGTACCTATTTTATGAAAACTTATTGCTATTAAAGCAATTACTCTATAATAACCAGGGATCCCTAATAGAACCTCATCAAGATTATTTTTATATTGTCTTTAAAGACAAGATATTTTTTGTTCAAGGAATAAATAAGAATTAAACTAGACATGGTTGTGATAATGTTGCACCATCAATCATTTGTTAAAGTTCACATTAACCTGCTTTAACGTGAACCTGACTAACAACGATTAGTCTACTTAATTCAATCAATCTAATCAGAATCTATTCTCGCTTGTGGATTCCAAAAATGTATTGTAATGACTTCAAGTGAGTGGCGCCCATATTTCTTTTTTTTCTTTACAATTTATGAGCTTAAGAAACCAGTTTCTACCCTGAGATATAATGAGTCAAAAAGAAATCTTAGTCAGAGCATAAGTATAGTAAGTATCGTTTGGAGTTGAGCAAAGTTATGGCATAAATTTAAGTAAAGTAAGTACGGATCTGTGGAATATTCTGTTTAGTATTTTGAGTTAAAGTAAAAAAGGTTAGTTGCAAGGTTATTCTATTTCCGTTTTTGTAGCTTTCAAAGTCCTGTAGATTAATTCTGTCTTTTAATTTAATTATTATTGGAGTTAAACGGGTAATAACGCATGATGCTTCATAAGATATAGTCCTGTTATATTTATCAATATTTGTACTCTCTCTAATTTCTTCTGATTGTATTTTTTATCTAATGTTTTAACCCAGATTGATATCCCGTAGGAAAGAAGTGGTAATGTAGCTCCATTGTAAATAATTTTTAGTTAACCCTTGCAGATCTTGCCAAAGTATGTTCACAGTTCAAGTAATGTTCAATTCAATTCAATTCAATGTAAAATTACTGTTCAAAGTAATTTTCACAGAGTTTGCGATTAATGCCCTTCTATCTCTAAAATAATCCGTTGTTAAATTATATAAGAGTCTTGAGCATCCAAATTTTCTTAACGCTGATAGTATTGCTGGCCAATAACCAATAACAAAAATTTCCAGTTCCCCGACTCCGTCAAAACCAGCTATAGCATGTGAGTAGGCGATGCTTCTACGGAGTGTTACACATTTACCCCCCCAGGTACACCAAGGTGATCTACAGTGTCTGCCATAAAGTTGGATCCATATGGGAAAGTTTTTTAATATTTTGCCTGGAAATAAACTTTGTGGGGGAATCACTTCTGCTTCTAAAAATACTGGAAATACGCCATGTCAAAGGTGACAGGTGACATTAGGTATCTGTCAAATTCGCCATTGTTTTTTAAAATCGACGTTTTTTAAAAATTTAACCTTATTTGTAAACATATTGAGAAATATTAATAAGAGAAAATGTTTCTAATGACATTTTACGTTCATATACCGAGTTTGAACGAGATATTCCGGCATAAGGAAAATTTTGTTTTTTAGTATTTCTTGATCAGCCCCGGCAACTGATTATTATATTTAATCATTAAAAACGCTTTAAAGGAGTGGAAACGCAACAGTTGCATAGCCTATTTTGCTAATAATACCAGATAGTGTAGGAATTTTTGACAAATACCTGGGGTATATACAAAGGTTCTGGATTATTTTCCAATTTCCAAGAAAATAGTTTGTAAGTCTTTTTCTATTCAGCCACGTTTGAATAATACAAAAATTGTTGCAATCATAATTTAAACAACTTAACACGAAACTATTACTTAAAAACTTAATAAAAAGAAAGATTAATAAAATTATGCGTTATTTTCTTGCAAATTGGAAAATAGTCCAGAAAGTTCCATTTTGTTTTTTGATAATTTTAATATTCGTAAAAAATACCTACAGTATTCAATATTATTAGAAAAACTCTCGTTCAAACTCGGTATGTGACCGTAAAATGTCATTAGAAATAACATCATTCTTAATAACATTTTTCTATATTTTAACAAATAAGGTAATTTTTTGCCGATTTTAAAAAACAATTGCGAATTTGACAGATACCAAATGTCACCTATCAACTTTGACATAGCATATTTTAAGTATTTTTAGAAGCAGAAGTGATTGCCCCTCAAAGTTCTTTTCCAAGCAGAATATTAAAAACTTCCCATATAGATCCAACTTTATGGCAGACACTGTATATAAGTGATGCATTCTTCGGGCAATATTACCTTTACAGGCCAAAGAGTCATCACTGAGAATTTGCACTAAATTGGAGTTAAGGGATTAAAACAAAAATTTTTCTGTTTCCAAATTTGTGCAGTTTCGCGGAAACAACCTCTAAAAGTTTTACCCTTATACGATGGTACTAAAAGAATATTTTTAAGCTATCTGATAACTTCTCGAAAGTAAGTCAGGTTAAAGTAACCAAAAATAAGTTGCAGCAACCTGAAAATATGTACAAATAGTGACAACAATACCTGTGTGTAATACGAACTGTATGATTTTAGTACAATGTTTTTGGTTAAATTGATGCAATAAGGTTAAATCAATCACACTCCCATTTGGTAAAAGTAACCGAAAAATAGTTGAATTTACCATACCAGTTGGTTATTTCAACCTTACTCCCAAGTTTGACACAACTCGTGTTATGTAGAGCATACACGATGCTGTAATTTATTGCATAAACAAGTTTGTTTAATAAAATTTAATAAATTTTAGTATTTTATTTTGCTTTATGAAAGGAAAGAAATAATTATTGAGTTCATAATAAAAGGTCGACTAAAATCTCTTTCTTTAATTAGAAGTATTTAGTATTATGCAGCCAATAATGTCCTTCATTGTGACAAAAAGGTTTTAACAAAATACGGTACTATCTGGAACTCCAATTTGTTTATGCAATAAATTAAACATTGCATTATTATCCCGACCACGTCCCCGACGACGTCTTTGGCGACGTATGCACGGAAGACCGTGAGTGGTGCCCATTAGGTTGTTTCAGCCTTACATATGGTAAATGAAACCTATCACAAAATACTACCCTTTCGAAGGGTAAAAGTTGTAACCATAACATTTGGATCACTTTACCTATTTATATAGTAGCTTGAATCAATAAGTTAAGCTATTTTAGTTTCATTTGTAGGTTAAAATAGACAACTGTACATGTAGATTTACCCAAGTAAGGTAAAATCCTCGTTAAGCTGACATTACTCATACTAGTGGCTGATTTTACTAGAACCCGTGTAAAATCTCCAAAGACCGGTTAACTATAAATAGATAGTTCACTTAACAAATCGCTTGTTTATTCTGACCTTGGTTTTTAGTTAACACTGCTAAAATCATGTTAGAACAACAAAAAATCGGTCTACTATAATATAGTCATCGTTAGGTATAGGATTTGTATGCACTTAAAAATGCTGAAATATGCATGCACTTATGCACTATAAAAACGTGAAATATGCACTTAAATATGCACTTAAAAATCATGAAATATGCGTTTATTAGAAATTTTTAATAAATATATGCACTTTCATTTTTAAAAAAACACCTGTTTAGCGTTATTTACATTTTATTTACAGAAATTATTTTAATTAGACATCCTATGCAATAATTTAATTAATTATATTTTCTAAACATAGAGCGTTACAGTTCACAATGACGTACATTTTTAAATTTTCAAAAGTAAACATATGCCTATTATCCCTAAATATTGTTTTATATTTTGAGAAACTCCGTTCCACATCGTAAGACGTAATTGGGGCATACTTAAAATTGTTTAATTCTACAAGCGAATAATGTTTAGCTCGTTTAAAATGTCTTGACCAGATAATGCATCGTTTATGCTTTTAATTAAGTGAAAACCAGGATTTTTGTCTATAACGGATTTAAATTTTTGTTTTATAGTCAAAGTTGGCCCTTTTACTTTATTCAAAGAAACACCTAATAATTTTACATGCTCAAGAGATTCATCTAATGAATTTCCCTGACTTTCTAATTTCTGAATTACTTTAGCTAAACGCACAAAATTTGTCAAAACAAACAATAATTCTGCCCTCACCTCCTTAGTATTAAAAGCATCCTGTGCGCTTTGTATGCATAGTGTGTAAGTTTATTTACAAATGCTTTAATAATATCAAAATAAGTTGCATAATATTCTGCTGCAGAAAGCCAAGTACCCCACCTTGTGATTACAGGCTCAGTTCTTGAGCAGTTTCCCTAAATATTTGTATGCGATATGGAGCTTTACAAACAATTTTTTTACATCTGAAATTATAGAGTTTACGTTAGGATATATTTCCCGCACTTTTTCCTCAACTCTATGCATTGCATGGGCAAGACAAGTTAAGTGGATCATTTTTTCGTACAGAACTTGTAAGCCTGCTCCAGCCTTGATCATGTACGGTGCCGCGTCGGTGACGAACAGGAGTACTTTGTTGTACTGTATGCCGTCCGACCACAAAATAGCCATCGAATCATTAAACAATTTTGCCACAGAACAATGATTGGTGCTCTTGAAAACGTCCATTGCTAATAGATAGGATTTGGGATTGTTCCCCGAATTTAAAACGCCAATTATAACGTTAGCAACGTATCTGAAAACAAAAATTTGATTTTTATTTTATCGAACTACATAATTAGTCGGTTACAAACAATTAGAGCAAAACAGTTATTTAAAAAAAATTATATATTAATCAAGCAAAAATATTGTTGTGATTAAATATGTAACTAACAAAATAGAAAATAAAACATCCGTAAATTGCTCTGCTGTCTTTAATTAGTTAAATTTTACTAACAAAACGAAGGAAATGAAGTTTCTACGCACCTTCCAGTAGTGTCAGTAGACTCGTCAATGGAAACCCATATGTAGTTATTCGCTACATGTTTTCTAATTGATTTTATGGTCTCTTCGTATAAACGAGGTAAATAATTTTTCCTGATTGTAGACTCGTCGGGTATTGGTATTTTTGAAATTTCTTCTAGAAAATTACGAAATGCTGAGTGATTAATCTTACTTAAAGGGATATCTGCAGCCACTAATAAAAACAAAAACTAACATAGTTTTTTATTAAATTCGACCGATTTGCTGGACTCACCGCGGGAATTATTAAGGTACCCCGGTAACAATGTTTGTTTGTTTGATTTCAGGGCAACACACTTTTGATGTAGAACCGTGTTCAGATGTGTAACTTGAAAGCGTTTCGTTGCAGTCACTTTATTGTTGCACACTGTACAATACAACACCTTATCGTCAGTTGTAAGAACATTGAATTCCTTAACATAACTTCGAAGTGTAACAGACACAGACCGTTTTTCTTTACCCATCTTTACACTCTAAACTTTCAAACTGAAATGCTGTTTGCAATTTCTGAACTGTCTTAATTGAAAGATTACAAGATTAGTAAACAAAAGTACAGGCAGATTTGTCTATGAACAGGAAGTTGTCAAAGGGTCTTTGGAATTTCCTAATACCTATTTATCACAATACTGCAGGATGTAAGTATTTAAATTTTAGTTGAAACTTTTTCTTTCTTAGAAAATATTAACAAGTACACAGATGGTTACGGCAGTAAAATATTTTAAAGCCTAGTATTTAACAATAAGCTTAAATTATGGGTTTCCCCTAGACTCAACTAAGCCGTCCTTGGTTGGTTGTCTAAAATGCTAAAATTATTTAAAAAATATTAGAAATTTCATAATTAAAGCATGTAAAACGCTCAAAAAGTGGTAAAATATGCATAGTCGTTCAAAAATGCTAAAATATACATGCATTTATAAAAAACACCTAAATATGCATTTATATGCACTTTCAAATTGACAGAAATATAACTCTGCATATGTTTGCTATAAGCAGAAAAAACATGCAAATGCATAGAAATCCTATACCTAGTCATCATATTTTGTTAATATTTTTCTCAGTGTACTGAAGCAAAAACTACAGTTGACAACATGGTAAATCCATCTATGAATTCCTATTCAGCATGATCACCATTTTCATATCGATGTTGATGATTACTATTTTATATTGGTAATTATTTTATAACAAAGATTTCCATTTTGTTAAATAAACTAATATTAACCCTACAGTACTCAAATATCACTATACCAACACTTAAATATTCAAGGTGTTAATTTGATTCCGGGTAGTACTCATAAAGTATTTGAAATTATGAACTGTTAATCGGTAGTGATACAGAAGATATTAAGAACTCCATTTAAAAATTACTCCTTTTGGGCTTTTTGACATGATCTTTGAGCAAAAGTGAACGTGTAAACAGTCAAGCGTCTAAGATAATTCGGCACTGAAATGCTGTCTCTTATACAAAATTCACTGCGTAGCAACCAGTCATGCGTCAACCCAAAATATACATATTTAGATACATCCAGAATTTTTTCACGAAAATAGTTACTCAAGGAAACGCACGGTCGGTAATAGATGCACGCAAGGATTCATATATTACTAAAATCACCGCTTTTAAAGTAAGTTATGCACATGTTTAAGTTGGTTTTTGTATAAATAGTATATTCAGTTTGTATTTATTATTTAATTATTAATATCAATAACGTAAAAGTTATTTTTTAGTTTAAGGTTTTATTAAATTTTTAGATCTTTAATAATGTCTACTGAATTTCCAATATATTTTCGACAAATGACGTAAACCCGCTACAAAGAAATTTATATGGAGAATCAAGAAAACAAAGGAAACGTCCAAAAAATTAGGACACATTTTATATGTCGAGAAGAGATACGCAATGCCATATCGTCCACCTTCTACTTTCGCGTTTCATTGCCTCCAATATGGCACATACAATTTATTGTTTTTCGATTGCCCGATTTTCTAGAACTTCACGAGAAAGAAAAGGTCAACGACATAGTTTTCAGAACATACAATTTTTAAAATTGCTACGTTTCCAGTAAATTTCTAAAAAAGACTACGGCATAACAATTCCGGACGCTTGGAAGAAAATAATTAGGTTACCTAATACCTCAAGATTTCAAATCCATCAAATAAAAATGGTATTAATAATTGTTGTATATAAATTTATGGTTTCAATTTTGTAAAATGAAGTGAGAAATTTTGCTGAATATGTAAATCGAAACATAATAAAAGTAAGCTAATAATCTCAAAACGTACAATTCAAGCGCCTGATTCTAAGCAACCCAATTTACAGCTAGCGTGATATGTGCTATAGTTGTCCGCTAGATGGTAGAATTACAATTAACTGCTTCTACTAAATGTTTCCTGCAAAAATGATAAGATGGCTCACTGTACATTAAAGTGTAAATTTTCTTTTGTAACAGTAAATAAACTACTTGTTCAATAGCCTTTTATAAATAAGCGATATTTTAAATACACCTTTACTGTGTGTGTTGAAACTACCCCATTTGATCAAAGCTCAAGTTGATATACGCGAACCACTTATAAGAACAAAGCAAACCATCTTAAGAGGCAAAAAAGATAACCTAATTTGTTGACGGAAACAAAACCTAACAAGGCCATCTAAAGTTAATTCAGTGCCTGAGAAAATTAGCCGTCGAACTTCACAAAGACAGGGAAATGGCTTAGAAGTCTGAACAATCAGGAAAACAACTTCTACCTCTACTAACTTTCTTACGTTTATCGTTAGCCTTTTCTTTGTCTCTCCTATTAAGAACAGTATCTGAAAAAGGATGTACGTTAGGAATCCCTAGGAAGAGTAAAAAGTCGACTAACTAAAGAAGGGGATAATGAAAGCACACAGCGTTGCTCACAAACGGTACCGGAAATGAGCGTTGTTCCGGAAAACTCAACGTCGTAACTGGGACAGCTGACACTTACGCCGTTTAAACATGTTTTATACATATCTGCAGTCTTTCTTCTATACACAAAATGTATTCACAAAGTAATTTCGAGACAGTGAGCACGAAAATAAAATGTCCATGACACACGTGCATTCTTTTGTAAAGTAAACCTATTCCTATTTGTCATGAATAACTTGCTGTCATGGTCACGACACTAAAACCATATATCAATGTAGATAATTACTACCGGCTATAGTAAATATATTGCCTTTTTTGCATGAAACAAAAAGACGTGGTTGTTGCATTGTTGTAATTTATTGCTTAGCCATAAAATTTTATGCTAGGTACGTAAAAAGTAGTTAAAACTCTACTACGTGATAAGTATTCGAAGTTAGGCATCTCCTTCCTTATGTAAATTAAAAAATGCAAAAGCACAGCCAGAGATTAGACACGGTTGTCTAAGCAAATTGATTTTAATTAAAATAACTTGTCAAATGGTTTTATAATAACTCACCCACCAAACACTACGTCATCGTCTTTTAAATATAATGGAACAATATAAAATAATTTACCTTTTTTTATTCTATGAAAAATTTTTGCTTATAAATAACTCTAGACAATTCAATTTTAGAAGATTATTACATCAACAGCGCGTATATATTATGTGTTATTAAAAATAATCCATTATAACTAATGAATGTGAATATAAAATGATATATAAGATAACATTTTTACAATTAAGTTATTACAATAGCCAACAATGTAATGCTCCATATTTAAGAGTATTATATTTTTTGTATATTCATGTAAACCTTAAATTAATTCATATTGGTAAGAAAAGAAAGGGAGCAGCCTCTATCCAAAAAGTACCTTAATAGGTCTGAAACAAACTAAATATTTAGTATGTCAAACTGACCACTATTTGGGTCATCGCAGTGAAATCTTTGTGATAGTTTTATTTGTATAATTAATTCATCAATACGTGCCTCTCATTCTTTTTGCACGTCACAATTAATATCACAAAGTCATACTCAATGGCATGTAATAATTACGTGCCTCGAGGTAAATCTTTGGCACGTTAAAAATAATATGAAATGTGAAAAATACATCATTTTCATATCTTCGTCATTGCTATGAACACCTGTTGTTAGTTAACCTATTTTACAGATTTTAGTTTTGTTTACCAAAAAGTGTGATTGGGATTGTCTGAATGTCGCTACGGTTATTTGTTGTAATTAATGTTAATTCCGCGTTTGTACCTAGTTTGCATAAATATACTTAAATGCGTCGCTTTTGCAAAATTATATTTAGAAATATTTCTACTTCACTAATCTGCACATTATTTTACGTAAATAGACTGATTTCAACAAATACACTAGTAAATTGTTTCAGAATTCTAAAAATCAATTAATTAATGGCAATTAGTGGCATTGATGGCATGTAATAAATACATGCTTTTCTGTACATCATTTTGGCTTGTAAAATAATTGCAAAAAAGACGGACATTTTATCTGTATGGCAAACGAAAATTGCATTATTTACACGTAATAGGTACTTTTTGTTTCTGAAAATAAAATGTCTATAAAAATTCTAATAAAAACTACAAATTATCTTGTGAAATTACATTGTTTTTGCTATTACCCCTATAAACCATCTCAATATATTTCTCCGAAAATTCGCTACTCCAACAAGTTAGCACATTTAGTTTGAAGTATTTAAACAAGTTTCAAAGTACAGCACGCAGAACATACGGGGAAGGGTTTTAGTTATCCCTAATTGTTTGAGCAATGTATATCCATAATTCTCTTTTGTTGTTTCTATAGAATGTTCTTTTACCTCCAATACTTTGTTTTAAAATTTCTATTTGCAACCAAATAAAATTTCACGAAAGCGGCGCCCTTCGTTGCGCTGTTAAGCATTGCGTGCCAACAAGTTGCTAGGTCTGCGGGGGGTGGGGTAGTTACGCCACTGCTAACCAACTGATTCGGAAAGAGGATCTGGTGATATTGGAATGTGTCTGGTATGTTGTTATATCTTGTATAAATATTTCCCTGAACGTAATAAGAGAAGTGTAATAATAAAGCGTTTAGTAACCTAATTCTATATGAGCCTAATGCAATGAACTGATTTAAATAAACATTATAAGCTAAGATACACTAACATCCTACAAATTTAAATAATTTAGACTATTCAATTCACCTGTCATTTTTCAAATATTAACCAATAAAATAGCAGATATTTACTTTCGCAGCCTAGCGCAAATTCCAGCGAGTATTTCATTAGTGAAAATATAACTGGATATTCCACTAGTGATTGCAGTGAGTATTTTAAACTAACTTGATTATTATTTTTATTCAAGGAAATTATTGTTTTTTTACAAAGTTAACTGAACAATTTGAAAAAAAACATTGTTGCAACTCTGGAAAATTCTTGCTTCTTTAAACGAATGCTCAACATCACAAATTTCACCCTCCCTGCTGTTGGTCAATTTAGTCGTCGTCGTTGCCGACGTAGTAGTTCTGATTTTTCAACAATTGTCCTGTGATGTTCGTTGTCCATTTGCAAATAAGGCCTGATTGAATTAATATTATTGTGACCTGTGATTTTTATTAACTGAAGCTCGCCAACACCTGCTTTGGCCAATGACGAGACGCTAGTGGATCTGGTCGAATGATTGCATATTTTTCTTTTTTTAGTGTTCAACCCTATTTTTTGGCTGCTGTTTTCACCCATTTTCCAATTTCATTTACTTCCACAGGGGAATTTTTGTATACCAATAGTTCTTTCCATTAGAATTCCAAAATGGGTTAGGCGTCAGAAACATTCTTTCAGTCTTGACATTGCTGCCTCTCTTCGACAACAGCTTGTGGTACTGCAATTATCTTATATTTATAAATCAATTAAAAAAGGAACTATGGACTAACCTTACAGGAAAAGGTTCCGTGTTTTCATTGGGTATCAACCATTGACTTTCAGTTAAACGTTTTGCACCGCTTTGAGCAGTTTTGGAAAGAACTATATTTTACACGCCCTGTAGGAAGACCCTCATTGTTAATTTCTTCCTTGAAGAAATAAGTTTGACATTGATCCCCTTCTCCACCTCGCCAAGCTAATTCATAGCAGGCAATCAAAAAAATTTCTTTTGTCCGTCGGGGTTATCTTCGTCGAAAATTTCAACAATTTTTTGATATTCTTTTTCAGACAGAGCTGCTGTGCTGCTCGTTCTTTTTTCTGGAAGCGCCTGTAATCTTTGACTACTCGTTGTATTATAACTGAATATTTATGTAACAAACATGATTTCATTCCATAAAGTTTATTTAGGTAAAGCTTGTCTTAACTCAACAAATTTTTACCTTATCTGTATTGTTATATTTTACACTACCAGTCATTTGAACCAGCAAGTTGTTCACGTAAGTTGAAGCCTACCAGGAAGATGTTTCTGTCTCCAAAAACCACCACATTCCTTTATACAGTGGCGGCCCGTGCCAGAATTTCTTGGGGGTGCTGCGTCATGTAAAATGTTTATGTTTGTTCTGCTTTGCTTGTTAATTTTGACAACTATAGCGAATCGTATTTCATTATTAATATGCGTTATAGAATTTTTTTATTTTCCTATTTTTTCACTTGAATGATACCAGATCTCTTACCCCCATTTTCGTCTAAATCTTCTCGCCACAATCGTAAGAGTATAACATACCGGGAAAATTCCAATACCATTCCAATTTCATTTAAAATAAGATCAAAAAACACACGTGTAAATAAAATCGCTAACAAAAAATATGTACGTATTGCTTTCTGATTTACTTATGTATTTATTTTTCTCACTATTTCTACTTTTTCTTGTATTTTTTGAACCTGAAAGCTTTCTGTGCAAGAACAAAACGTCTATAAATACACAAACAATCGATCTCTAATAAGATATAAGTCGCGGCGGCTCGCGATCGACTCCCGGCGCCGGCACATCTGGTTAAGGTTTTCTGCAGTTTTCCTTAACTGTGACACAAATGTGGGATTTGCGCTGTTCTATCTGTAAGTCGGCTGCAGCCGCACATTGGGCCTACATAATAATAATAATCGCCCCCTCCCTCCCGCACAAGCTTATAGGTTCTGGGGCCTTGGTTTAGGTTATGGGTTGTAGTAGTTATTATTATTATTATTATTATTATTATTATTATTATAAAAAAGAGATCAGATAAGTTGAGTAGAGCAAGATACGCTAATATTATAATGTTTCAGCGAAATGCTAAAATCTAAAAAAAGTGTCAATTAGATTATTCAACGAATCACAATTGCGACTAACTTAATTAAATACCGTATTTACTCGAAAATAAGACCCCCTCGATTATAAGACCCCCCTATATTTTGGAGCGAATTTAAAAAAAAGCTTTTGTATGCGAATATTGGATCCCTAAAAATATAAGTAATATAAGATATTGAACTTTTTTCAGTTTTATATTGTTAACAAATTCCGTTAGTTATGTTCATGGAAAAAATTCTACCCTTTATCTCTTTGCAAAAACAAAGCCTTTGTGGAAGCAGTTTACCTGAATTCCAGGAAAACTTCTAAAATTGTAGGAAGTTCATTCAAAAAGTGGTCAGATGTCACTGCAATAGATAATAAGATTTTGCACACTTACTGCAAAGATTAAGGTGCTATTATTGTTAATAGTTAGGTAGGTACTTAAGAGATTACAATTCTTCGGACGGTACTATGAAAGGCTTAATTGAATTTCTTAGAAATGTTTTCACCATCACTGGGTTTTTTCACTAATATCGACTCTGTCAGTTGTCAAGCTTAATTTGTAAAACCATTGTTATAAAAAAATATATTATAAAGGTTAATAACGATCTTACAGAGGGTGATGACGACAACGGCGATTCTGACTAGGTGCTAAGCTAACAATAATTGTATATGATTTCATAATTTTCGTAATTACTGTAGTTGTTGCAGTCAATAAACTTAACTTATCGCGGGTTTCACAATGGCGTCAACAGAACGCTATTTTAGATGTTATTCTATTGTAATACAATTTTTATTATAAATACTAGTAAACATTACTCAGTTACACTCATTGTTTTCACATTTTATTGAATATATCTTTTTATACTCGATTATAAGACCCGACTCGAATATAAGACCCTCCCACATTTTAGAGCAAAAATCTAGGAAAAAAAGGGGGTCTTATTTTCGAGTAAATACGGTAATTAATTTAGAATCAACATAATCCTTGATTTATTTGAATATTGAATCAATGCAAATTCGAATAATTATCTAACAAAGGTATCAATTTGTTTGACATTACTAAACTTATCAATAGAACTCCAATCAGAAAAATTTAGTCACTTTCTACCGTTTACAAAAAGATTGGCCAACCCGAAATGATACCAATAGACTATAAATTGTTAAATAGTCTATACGGCTACAAAGTAAATGAATTAGCTCGCATGGTAATTCTAGCACAGTCTTACATCTACATATTATAATACAACCATTCTACAAACCTTACAGGGATGTGATAACGTGAATTATAAAAAAATAATGTTGGGTTGAAATTCATTTAATGCCACAAGATACCTTGTGCCATTCACTATCCTAGATATGATATGCAGTCGACCAACTCCTTGGGCAAACATGCATCCCCATACCATTGCAACATTTGGATGTTTAATTGTAGGGAGCACACATTTTGGTACATATTCTTCTCCAGGAAACCTTCTAACATACGTATTTCCGGCATGATTGTTGATATTAAAAATTGATTCGCCACTAGAAAGCACCTGCTGCCACTACTCTGTGGTCAAGAGACAAATGTCTTCCTTGGTCTACATCCACTTAATCCACAAGCTAGCAATCTTCGTCTTACAGTGGATGTACATGCACTAACATTGGTAGCTTCGCACCATAATTTAGTCAAGTAAGTAGAATTAAGACCAGTGACAAGTACCCATGGTTGGATGGGAAGGGAAGCCCCCTTCCTTACGTTAATAATTTTAAACAAGCGTTGGCAATTTCAAAATTTGTGTTTAGAGATCACTATTCAGGGTGTAACTAATATAACTAGAAATTTCGTAATGGGGGGTAGCTGTAATGATTTAAAACATATTTTTCTTATCAACATGTGGTCGATTGCTGCTAATTCTCAAGAAAAACGTATTTTAAATTTGAAACACGCCCATTGTACTCACATTACATTAAAAATACTACACAAGTAAAAAAAGTTTATGGAATGATTAATAATAACGTTTATTACTTGATATACGTATACGATCTGTAGGTCATACTCATAACAGTGTAGCACAGTACCTATTGATAACTACATTGAGTTAATGACAATAATTACATAAAACAGCTTCTGACAAAACTGCAATATGCAGAGAATTCAATGTCAAGACTTTTGTATGGTAATTTCATCTTCGTTTGGAATCATCAGCATGTCATATTTCTAGCATTTTCCGTCCTATAATTTATATAAGTTTATACACTTTTTTATTTCTTATGTTTATCTTATATAAATGCACTAGAAATTGAGTTACTTGTCATTGTGCCGTAGTAATAAATAAATGTAGCATATTATGAAAGCTAAGGCTTAATAATTCTTTATCATATACAGGGTGTATAAAATGTGTATGGTTTAAAGAGCTCTAGTTAATGGTCTTATCACTTTTACCTTGGTTAACATCGCCAATGTTTTTTCGAATTGAGATTAAAAAAATTGTTGACTGGAATTGTGAATCAAACTTTTTATTATTGTGCAAATAAATGATATAGTGTATGAACTAGAATAGATGACTGATACTCCAATCAAAACAACTGAATTATTTATGATAGAATAGAACTGAATTTGAAATTCAGCAATGGACGGTGGTGTGAATTTTGCTGTGTACGAAAATCTTTCTTCATGTGAAAAGCGCATATTACGAGGGTGGTCCCAGAAGTACCCGACCTGACCAAGAGGTGGCGGTAGTTGTTTGAAAATATCACTGTATTGGAAAGTACGCAGTCTATAAAGCATATGTTTCAAGTTTGAAAGCGCCACGTTGTTCAGTATTTGTTTGGCAGCCATCAATAGTGAACGTTGTCAGTGAATTTGTGAAAATGGAGAAAATTGGTCATCGTTATGTGATACAATACTTTTATTTGAAAGGCCTCAGACCAACCAATATAAAAGCTGGATTCTACTCTGGGTGAGTCTGCTCCTTCGTTTACAACAGTTAAATTTTGGGTAGCTGAGTTTAAACGAGGCCGTACGAGCTGCCAATACGAGCATCGCAGTGGTCGACCAAATGAGGTGACGACTCCAGAAATGGTGAAGAAAATCCACAAAGCGGTACTTGATGATTGTCGACTGAAAGTGCGCGAGCTAGCAGACATTACGGGTATTTCAAAAAGTGCGGTACATCGCATATTATCTGAAAATTTGGACATGAGAAAGCTGTGTGCAAGATGGGTGCCGCGTTTACTCACACTCGAGCACAAACAGTGTCGTGAAAATGTTTCAATTGAGTGTTTAGCGAAGTTTCACAGCAACAAAGCAGAATTTTTGCGCCGTTTCGTAACAATAGATGAAACATGGGTCCATCATTTCACACCCGAGACAAAAGAACAATCGAAACAATGGACTCAAAAGGGAGAACCGGCTCCAAAGAAGGCGAAGACCGTTTCATCTGCAGGCAAGGTTATGGCGTCGGTTTTTTGGGATGCGCGTGGAATAATTTTTATTGACTATCTCGAAAAAGGAAAAACTATCAACGGCCAGTATTATGCAAACTTATTGCAATGTTTGAGCGAAGAAATCAAGCAAAAACGGCCGCATTTGGCTAAAAAGAAGGTGTTGTTTCATCACGACAACGCGCCAGCTCACAAATCCGTTATTGCAATGGCCAAAATTAATCAATTAAAGTTTGAATTGCTACCTCATGCACCATATTCGCCAGATGTAGCCCCCTTGGATTATTTTCTGTTCCCAAACTTGAAAAAATGGATCAGTGGTCAAAGATTTTCCAACGATGAAGAAGTGATGTCAGCAGTTAATGGCTATTTTGAGGAGCAAGACAGTTCTTATTATAAAAAGGGTATCGAACTTTTTGAACACCGCTGGGAAAAGTGTATAGAGCTGAAAGGAGATTACGTTGAAAAATAAATAAATCTTTTTCCAAAATTTTTGTGTTTTCTTTGTTGGGACGGGTACTTCTGGGACCACCCTCGTAAAGCAACACATAAATACAGTTATGCTACTACATCCCGCATTTAGTATTCATCATACAAATTATCATGTTTGGTGGGATTTATCAATAAAATATTGTTATTAATCAAGAACACATTTATTTCATTAGTACAGTCTTGCTAATTATTTAAAGAAAAACAAGTTTTATTTCGCAAGATTAGAAACTTACTACTTGAAGATTAGTCACTACTAAAGAAACCTCAGCCTTTGATATCGCTTAATATAACGGCTTACCGGCTTTCATGTTCAACTCTATTTTGATTACTTTTACATTTTTCAACAGTTTTGTGATTAGATATTTTGCAAAAAAAAGCATCTAATGCGCAGAAATTCAAAAGTAACTGTAGTTGTAACGTTTACTTCGAACTACTTGAAGTAGGAGATGATAGCTTCTTTAAAAACTTTTTTACGAATTAGAAGTAGATGTTCATAAAAAATAACCTAAAATATTATATATAAATTACAGCCGGTGTCTTGAGCACGAGTAAAAAACTTGTAAACGGAATTTAACGCGAAAAACACATTTCTTCAATATAAAACAGCTCTAATCGGCGGGAAAATAAATCAAAAGCGTGCGTTTCCTATAAAAAGTTAACATCATAATTTATGTTATAGCTATGGGCTAATTATATGTGATGGAGTGCTGGCTCGTTTGTTGAAATATGAAATAACTCGAGCTATCAGAACGCTAAGCCCCGGCTTTGTTATTACAGAGCGATGATGTTGATTCTTCGTGGGCTTCTTCCAGGCCCGTGAGATCTCCATATGACCTTGGAAAAAACCATACGAGTTCAAGTTTGACCTGACGTAACGATAACGAGTTCATGTCTGTAATATACCAGATAAATATCTAAATGTTTTATACGAGTTTTTCCAAACTTGCCTTCACAAAACCAAACCAGGCTTATTATACTAAATTAAAAAATATTTCCTTCAAATTGCATTCAATCTAGCAGAGGCGCTCCTACATTGGAAGACGTCGGGTAGAGAAAGAAGGCTTTTTTTAGAATGCATATCTTGAAACAAAGGCAATTTGACATCGTTTTATTTTTAAAGTATTACGTCCGGTAAGTCATATTTCAAAAGTACAATAAATAATAATTAATTAAAATATTTAAAAGTTAATCAAGCTAGAGTCTGTTCGCTAATCGGGGCGTAACGCAGACCAGAGATTAATGATCCGATTAAAATTTTAATCAACGTTTTTTCGGGGATATGTTGAGAGATCAGTAGCTTCGTTGGTTTTGTGTAATGCGTACCATTATTAATACACTGCGTGACGTCTTAATAGGCCTAAATTACAGTGCACAAGGTCTATTGTCTGCTGGTAACCTTCTTAATAATATCGATTATCCCTACATTATCAGCATCAACCAACGGATATCCGTTTATCACACTATAGGTAAAATATTTTCGGCTAACATATCATGTTTGAATAATTTATTTGGAAACTTCCGTATTAGGAAATTTAAGCCGTAGCTATCATTAACTGATTTCTGACTTACAAGATTATTCCTACCCTTCAAATACCCCATTTTATATAAGATGAATAATTCAACAACAGCTATAATGAAATAATAATTATGTAGCTTAAATTATACTTACAAATTTTGGTTTATATGCAAAGGTATGCCGCCACAGAGAGTAGCAAAACTATCCGTTACTGACTCCGGTATCTTCTTCAAAGTATGCAGTTGTTGATTTCGTTCTGAAAAGTAAAACTTCCCGATTGACATTCGATAGCTATTCTACATATATTTTAAGATTTTTTCATTATTTACACCATTAGACTATTCTTCATAAATTTCTTCAAATATTTAGCATTTTTCAATTTTTCTTTCAAATAGCAAGAAATTATTATAATAAGAAAGTTATTTATATTTAAAAGGCGACATCCACGAAACTTGCAATTCGTGTTGGAATTCCACAATCATCTGTTCTGAGAATGGAAAAGAAGTTGTCAATTAAATCGTTTACAAAAAACGCTGCACTAAAACACGTCAAAAATCAAGAGCAGAGGTGCCGTAAACATGCAGGAAAACCTATCGGATGATGCTTGGGGGAAAAAATTGTAATGAGCAATGAAAGTTATCTACCATGTAACCATGAAGAAGTTGCGAAATATGGTAAGTCAGTATCCGATAAAGTGGATTTTGGACCTAAGACTAAATTTCCTTGCAAACTCTTGGCGTGACAGACAATTGATTCCAATGATGACGTTTCGGAGCCCTACATGAACAAAGGCACAATTAATATGGAGGCTTATTTGTATATTTTAAAGAAATATTTGGTTCCATTGATTGAAAATCAATTTTGGCCTGACTCAGCATCTGCTCAATATTCTGTATATATGACTCAATCCTAGCTGTGTTTTACAGTGTTTTTAAATTAGTTATAAATAAATAGTACTTTATACTTTTAGGCATCCTATTTATTGTTATATGCAAATCAGTTTTTGTTTGTAGTTTCTTGAAATAGATTGATTTTCAAACAAGTGGCTTTACTTATGAGCTTATGACTAACCTTTTATATCGAATACGAACTACACGCTTTTATGATACTATATATTATATTTTGTTCAATAGTTCTATCTTTGTTGAGTTGAATAAATCATAATTGATGCTCTACCAGGCCCTAAGGATATATTGAATGATTATTACAAAAAATGTAAACAGTGGGTTTGGAAACTACAGTTAGTCTGGCAAATCTTTAGAGACACTTTCTAGTCGTTAATACATACATACATACATAATCCATTCCCCTTTTACCGCATTTCGCAGTGTTGGGGTTCCACACAAACTCTTATAGTCTCGAGTGCAACGTAGGTAATGCAGCTATTGTAGCAAGTACATTACGCTCCCCCATATTTTATCACTCATACAACTTTCATACCTTAACCTAAGGAGCTCAAACACGATAGTACTAAATTTTTAAAATTCAGTTGCAACCGAGGTTTGAACCCCTGTCTCTCTGAACGAGAGGTAGGATCTCTACCACTCGACCACGAAGGGCCTACTAGTCGTTAATAATTAATAATAATAATACAACACAGTCCAGAAATATGATGATTATTGAACACTGTTTTTCTACTCCTACATGTAGATCATCTGCTTCCAACAAACAGTACTGTTATAATTTCACATTCACACGTATGAGGATATGAAAATAACCAATCAATGAAATTCAAGTTGAGTTCATTTGTTCATTTTTAATATATTTACTGCAATTCCTGCAATAAAAATTAAACTTTGTTTATTTTAATAATAGCTAAAATATTTAGAAATATCATGATTTGTAAATTTGTAGCTTTAGAAATTGTACTTTTGTAATTAAAAAATAAATATTACATCATTTAAGTAAGTACAACCTACTTTTAAAATAGGTCGATCGCTAATGTGGTTTCGTAACAGTTAGCAGAAGTGAGATAGTAGTAATCGGAAATCGTTGCGCCTAGGTAATCTTTTCTTAATTTTTTTACAAAATAAAATTTAAATGATAATAATTTTCTCTTCGAGAATGTTCACTTTCTGCAAAATTTTAATAAATCTTTTTAAAATTGTACACTGTACTCGATTTGTAGCTGAGACATACAAACTATTTTTTAATGGATTTGCTTAGTGGACGAAAACATATACTGTACAACTTGAGTGAAATGTCCATATTACCCTAGAACGATCCTTCGTTCGAAACGAATCTTCTTCCTTGCGCGATATGGACATCAATTGCACTCACGTTGTACAAACTACTATTTTGTATTTGTTTTGTCAGATAGTCACCGAAAAAAGTGGTATATAACTAAATATATAAACTTTTTCATGTATGTACCTAATTTGACATCTGTCAAAGTTAACTTCAAAATTCACAATAAGTGAAAGCTTTTTACAATTTTGTATAAACAAATACAAAGCATATTGTTCGATATGCGTGCGTTGTCAATTTTCGGTCGCTTGGCCTAAAAATTGACGTGACATCGCAAAATGTTAGATTTTGTTAGATTTATTTTCTTTACTTACTAGAAGACTTGGCAAAGTGCGCACTAAACTTAATTGTTTGGAAACATACATTAAATTTATTCCGAGATACACATTCCATATTTTTACTGCTAAGATAATATTAACTGTGCTCACCAGCAGTTCCAGTCGGTAAGTTTGCCTTAATTTTTCTTTTAAGGAATTTCATACTGGGATTAGTTAACCAAAATTAAATTGCTTACTTTTACAAAAGTTTTTTATCTTTTATTATTTTTCATACACTAACAGCTTCAAATAAGATTTATTAATTTGTTATGGTATGCTAGAAGAAGTTACAAAAAACGATTCACCTTTGTACATGCCAAATTAATTTTTAATAATTCTTTTAAAAGGTAATATTGTACCAACCTCTGCAGAAGGCCTATCTATAATATTGATGTAATGAACTTATTTCTTTTAAGAACAAAAAAAAATGAAGATGTAATCACCTGCTGGGTACGTTGATGGAAAACCCAAAATATTGAATACATGTAAATATGGAAAGTTTTACAGAAATCTTATTACCGGTTATTGCATTTTACATCATTCCATTCTTTTTCTTTTTTGAGATTGCTTTACTGTTTTTCATCAATCAAAACTCTCATGTATTATACGTGATTTTTAAACTACCTACTTAAGTATGCTATTTATGAGAAGATTCTTCTAGATATCTTTGAATGGAATTTGTATGCAAACAATAAGTGTAAACATTTTCTGTTTTTTGATTAATTTATTTAATAGTTTCAGCAAAGAAATACCAAATAAATACAACTAACTAACTAAAAACCAATTATTTACAGAAGAAAAAAACAGAATTGAACCATACTATTGTAAAATGGAACAGTGAAAGATAAATATACTAATAACTTATAAAATAGTATAGTAATATGGAAGATCGCAGCCAACGTATTACAAAGGTACGTAAGGTCTGTCTGTGTGTACCTGTAAATGTCATAATAATGTGGAAGGCCTGGCAGACTTTACAAATGCAATGTTTAATTTCAAGTCATTTTATGATAAAATTGCGTCGTAGTTTACGTACACATTCAGAAAACTAAAATAGTGTACGATAGAAAATTCTAGAAATTAGTCCACTAGAGGGTTGTCAACCTGTATTCACAGTTTTCCTCAAAGATTGGTGAGTGGGGGGCGCTTATAGTCTCTGAAAATTTAGAAATAAATTTTTGAAAAACTGTTTTAACAATGGCTAAATATGTATTCACTCAAAATCGCTTATTTAAAAAAATATCTCAATTTATGGAACTATCGCCTGAATTGGCAACTCTGGTCCATAATTTATCTAGATTTGTGTTTTGTGATTTATGTATATGGACAATCATTTATATGATTGGCCATAGATACATAAATTACGAAAAGTACATAGATAATTAAAAAGGAGAAATACTGCCAATGGGATAACAGGATCATACAACAGGGGCGCTTAGCTAAAGGAGGCACTCGATATGAAAAGATGCCTCTCGAGGGTACTCAATAAAAAGGTATTGTTAAAAAATTGAGTTAAAATTGTAAATAATCATGATAATATAAGTCAGAATATACACAAATTATAAAGGGCTTTTCAATGGAAACTATCTACATTAAATAATCTAACCCCCTCCCCCATAGTCTTCTCCTGAAGCCAGTTCCAAAGAAAGTTTTAAATGGTACATACGGTCATGGGATGGCTCATTTGAAACGTCTTTCAATTCTGGGCATGACTATTATATTTTGTTGTTTTTTTACAAAATAAAACTGGTATTTCATAAATAATTATTATTATTAACGAAATTTGAGCACAACAAAACGATATTTGTTAAATATTTGACAATAATATTTTTTTTTAATAAATAGATCTATTACAAAAAAGTTAATAAGTTAATTATTTATTTACTAAACTATATTTTTTAAATATTTTTGTTTGGGGGGGGGGAGTAAATCGTGTAAGCTCATGGGCGCATTTTGTCTTAAGACGGCCTGAATATATCTGTTGCAACTAATGGCAGTCATAAAGACCTAGTTAACATAAGTGACAGATCTTTTCCGTATTATTCCCTACTATAACACATCAGCAGGCGCGTGCTGGGTCAATTTTGGGGCCCGGGAAAATATTGCCTTAGAGGGCCCCATCACCCAACTTCGGTTAACTTTTTTACGGTTAATTTATTTATTTGGATTAATTATTAGACATTTTAAACTAACCAAGGGTTTTAATAAAGCTTGTTAGATACTAAATACATTACACAGACTGGTCCAGACCAGCAGTACACCCCTTTTAAAATGCGGGGGATTAAAAACTTTTAACAAGACGATAGGTGATCTTACTAATGTCGATGTACTCTATCGAATGACGTCAAAAAGGAACCCCCCCTTGTAGGTGGTAAGGGGGGCAACTTTAAAAATTTAAATGGGAATCCCTAAATTTTATTGCATATTTAGATTCTACTCATCAATATATGAATAAGTTATTTAAAACATTTTTTTATCTTCGCAACAGGTGGCGCTGTAATCGCAAAAAATCTATTTTTTGCATTTTCCGCCGTCTCTGGCATATTTACAGGTGCAAATAACAGTCTTTCATATTTTTTACTAAATAGTGATGAAAAAACTTTGCTAATGTGTACTTTCATGATAAAAATTTTACGTTAAGATGAAAAACGGAAATTCTCTCCCTAAGGTGTTTTTAGATTTTGATGAGAATTTAGGCTTCCCTAGCCTAAATTCTCACCGCACGCCACTGTCCTATTACTTTTTTACCTAGCACCAACTTTACAAAAAAGTTACTATATTGTAAGACTTGGCAAGTAAGCCATAATATCTATCTTTTTCGGATGAATTAGTATTCGCTAGTTTTCCTTTGCTCACACATGAAAACCCAACCTCTAATCGAGATTTTTCCAATATTGTATAACTAGTCAAATAATATGATGGTCTTACTTATATAAATAAATAAAATGAAAATTGATTTAATAAGATTATTAAAACTATGTCGGTATCCTAGTGACAGGGAGCTGATCGATATTCGTATCGAAGAAATGGGAATCTACGCGGACCGATCTAAGATGGAGAACAGAGTCGGAACCACCGTTTCGACTGTGTTCTCCATCCTAGAGTAGCATACTACCACAGTATAAAAATATACAGCATACCCACTCGATTGTTGGCACTTTAAAGTTAATAAGACACTTCGTATTTCCCACACAACAGTGACAAACCACGACCGGTTTTCCGAGGCTTGCCGGTCGTCATTGTATTGCATGCGGATCGTAACGAGGATCGTATATCACAGCATAAGTGTTGTTTCTCCGTAGCCCACCAGCCCTTTGTTTAACTGCCCGAAAATCAACAAGGTCAGACACGACGGCTTTTAATATTTGCGAGAGTGCGCCTACTGGTTATAACTGTACTGTGATACTACTACAGTATGTGCCGCTTATTATAATCACATTCGTACACGGCATTTTTGAGTCAATTAAGCTGCCCATGTATAAAATGTATACTTAGGGGAGTTAAAAGAAATCTGTAAGAGTCATAATAGCAGGTAGTATGTATTTATGATCGATATGCACTAAAACTGACGTTTACGCACAACTGTTTCGTAACTCAAATGTCCCGAGTTAAATAGATTACTAGAAACAAAATTATTCAGAAAATAAATAAGTATAATCCTATAACCTTTAAAAATGGCACGTTCGGGTAATATAGGAAAATGGAAAATCCCAACCACCAGAATTACAATAGGTAGTAAAAAACTGGTTAGTATGTACAAGAGAAGTTTTGTATGTTAGGAGCAGTTGCGTGCGGTCCATGGGAGCAAGGGAAGCAATGCTTCCCTTAAGAATTTATTCTTTTTCTTCTTCTTCCTCGCAGTTTATTAAAATTAAAAAACAATGCTAACAAAAATAATTTTATAAAATTATGGTTATCGTTTATTTAAATTTGTATTATTTAATCAACTTAAAGCTCAATATCAATTCCGTACAGCAAAAAGTATAATTATTTATGGCCGGTTTCACAAAGCTTGATTAAATTCTGATTAACTTAATTGTCATTAAATTTGAAATTCAGAAATTTCATTGGCTGAGATTTAACAGATCTTGAAATTTATCCAATTATATTTCTAGATTTAAAATTTAATCACAATTAAGTTAAGAATTTAATCAAGCTTTGTGAAACTGGGCATTAGAGTACTATTTTAAATTAGACTCATTAAACTTGCGCGGAAAGATAATACGGATTCAAATGTGTTACTTACACTGCATATAAGCACTGATTTCGTTGCTTCCTGCACTTCTTACTTTCGAAAGCGGGCGGGTCGCGGGTGCGTTGTGGGCTACAGTTAACATCGTATAATAAGGTTATTTTTATTAGCGTACTCCGTGATCAGATGTTTATTATAGTTTCGTTGTTTCATGTTGTTTGATTTTTCATGTTTGTTAAATGTTACTTAAGCAGTATAAACCTGCGAATGAGAACATTTTATTATTTCAATTTATATAAGTTGGATTTTTTTAAAGACAAATAATTTTATTTAGTTTGTTCTGTATGCAACATTTAAACTTGTTTTATCGTCATGACTGCAAAGTGCAAATTCAGCTGCTTCGGTGAAAGGTTTGAGTACTTCCGATACATCTGAATCGCGACGATTTTGTTGTTCAATTTGTAAAGTATTATTATCGTATTATTAGATAAAGAATTTTCTTCATACAGTTTCGGAGGGAATTATTGAGAAAGGCAGACCCAAACCAGAACTTTTAAATTTAACAACCAAGATTAAAACTTGCACCAGGTATTTTGCTAAAAAAGGCCGGAAAATCGAGTTGCATTATAAATAAATAAATAGTAGTACTTTTTTTTAAATAAAGAATAATTGTCAACAAATTCCATAAATATAAAAGACGTATTCTTTTGCACATTGTGATTAAATCTAAACAATCATAAAAATTTGAAAATGCTTTGTCACAGAAGAACGATGGTTACAAGTTTCGTTACAGCACTTTTTATGCTTCAATCATGTCACCGAATTTCTACGATTCAAAGGGGTACGGGGATTACCAATCATGCTAAAAATATCTTACTAGGTGGGGGTTAATCAGTATTCAAAAGAACAAGATGTGCTAAAAAACTACCTATCCGATTAATCATTATAGTGTAAAAGAATACTGCTAAAGTGTAAAAGTTCTAAGCTTAATAATTGTAACACTGTTTTTTATTGTACCTAGGTGAATTAAAATTAAAATCGTGGTTACTTCCCTAGCCTAAATTCTCACCGCGCGCCACTGGATTTATAGCAATTTAAACTCAATAGCTAATACTGTAAAATTTTTTATGCTGTAATTTCACTGGAACATAAAGGCGGTATCAGGATGACTTGAGTTTATACGCGAAGAAATAGCTATCTTTACTTAAACGAAAATTAAATCATTCAATTCTCTTGGAGTATTATATTTTCTATTCAGCGTTACGCCCATTATGTATTTAACTGAAAAAATATTAAATAAAAAATATGCAGATATCTATACAGACCTATTATATTAAATAATAAAAAGATATATAGCAACGCAATAAAAGGCGAGACCGATTACTAACAAGTCAGTTGGTGTGTAGGTATGCACAAGTACAAGTAATCATATTTCAGTTTTGATATAGGTATACATATAAATGCAATTCATATCCACAACAATCGAGAAAGTAAATACAACCAACAATAGGATTCATTTTTCAAGTGCTTGTATAGAGCGGTTGCTATTTTAAAACAACGGGAATTCTCGGACATGAATCAAACCTTTCAATATGCTAATGTGCGTTGGGCCGGCACATCCATCACCGCGACACTGACATGACAAATCACCCGCCAGACCCGCCAGCCTGGCCGGGCCCCTCACGAATTCAAATTGGTCTTGTACACGAATCCAACCATTTCGATGCCGACAGAAACTGCTGAACCAGCTCATATAGGAAGTAATCTATAGCTATCGTATATGTGCCATCATGAAAAATTAATCTAATGTAAACAAGATAATTTTAAACGAACCACAATTGACCACTGCTACAAATCTGTTCACACTTTCCTAAATCAGTAGGATATACACATAAAATTATCGAGAGTTTAATTTCGCAATTAGTGTTTTACTTGCAATTATATGAACAGAAGCTGCTAAATACATAACTGCATACTTCCTTCCTGCATGTTACTGTAATTAATGTAGCAACAAGTACTACATAAACTTTCAAAGCTTCAGTAATCGCATGCATCATGCATGGTATGAATTTTACTTTATGTTATCTAGGTTCCATCGAAACTCCGTAGGTACTTGGAGCAGTAAATCATTATTTAAAGGCGAATTCGATTTACATAACTAATGAACCTGCCTTTCCAGTTACCCAAACTCTCCAGAAACCAACAAATGTTCTAAAACAATGCATAAATATAAAGAGATTATCTGGACAATTGCGTATCTTTAAGAGGTCGTTGATATTTGACACCTGTTATTGGTAACAAGATGGTAAATAACGATTACATTTTTAATCATTCTTATTTTAACAAAATGAGAAACTAATTGCTTTGCAAGCAACTGTAACTGCATTTTTAGTTTGGCAGTTTCTTTATGGGAAGAAATGAAGTTAAAGAGAAAATAATTTTTAAGTAAAAACTGAATAAGCAGTTAGAACCCTGTAATTTAAAAGCATATAAGAAGGTTTTTGCAGATAATACAAACATAGTTACTTCATTTCCTCTTTCGTAGGAATGAAGCAAATGTCAGTTATATGAAAACTTGTTTACTCCATTATGAAAAATAAGACATAATAATTCATTTATTTTTAACGATGGACTCAAATAGTTAATTTAGACATAATGTAGCATTATGTGTGTCTTTAAATATGGGTATGTCTGCATACCTTCCGCTACATAGCACCACAAAAACACCACCAAGCTCTGCAAAAAATGTTAGATGTAAAAGAAAGGATTATATAATTTTCGCTACTTCATTTTCTTCTAACACAAATTAGTTTTATTTCGTTCAGTTTTTGTTATAGATTTTTATCATTTTTCTTGTGTGAGGTGGGGCGGATTTGAATACCTCTCATACTGAATTTGATCCCAAGAACGACCGAATTTACTTCCGGATAAGCAGGTAAAAATACTGGAATTATGTATTTGGCAAAGAATACTTTCCATAAATGCATAAAAATGCGCAAAACATCAGTCTCCAGTAAATGTTTTGAATTAGAAGGGGATATGTTTGCACATGGATAAAAGTTAATTCCATAGTAATCACATATCACATTTACTTAGTCTCAGTGAATTTACCTCATTGAAGAAACTCAAAAAAGTTCATTCAGAATACTACAGTTAAGGAATTTAGGAAGTGTATAGGCCTTTATGAAAAGAATACCACTGTACTATTTACGCATAAGCCCTAAAATAAAAAAATAACAAAATTGGAATTTGTTATATAAATAGATAATGCTCATACTGCTTCCCACCGTCATCTCTGTTCCATGCCTTCTACACAGAGAAAAATGTATTTAAATTTCATCAACAATTGTGTGGTATTGTAAAACAAATTGGTCTTAAAAAAGTGACAGGGACAATTTGTGTACAATTATAAAACAAGATTGTGTCATTTAGTTTGTCAAGATTTTGTGGAAGTCAATAGTAATTTTGTAGAATCAAATGAATAGTTGTCTATAAGTTTCTATAACAAATTGTGTTACTCATTAAAACAGAATGTGTAATGTTGTTGCATACAATTTTATACAAAATTGTACAATTGTTGCGCTAGTTGTGCCACAATTGCTTAATAGTATTTAACACACTTACTTGTTCACATTTATACAAATTGTGCAATACTCTGGCACAAATATTCTATACAGAAGGTTAGGTATCACAAATAAAATATATATTTTTACATATATTAAAATATATGTAACTAATGTATATAGCTATACAATGTATAGTATTTACATACTATACAACGTGTAGTATATACACGTATTATCCGGGAAGTAGTGATTGTATTGACACTTTAAAATTGACATTTTATTGACAATCATAGAACAAAAAGTTTCATATAGATGTCAAATCCTGTTTGACCTTTCTAGTTCATTTAACACATATGTGTACTTTAATTAGTTATACCCTGACGAAGATTATAAAAATAATCGAAATATAGGTATATACTAAAAGCTAACAAGTTTTTAATTGGCTGACAGTACCCAAAAATATTAATATTGAGTAATTTTGTGCATGTTCGTTTACGTTTTCCTTGATAACTTTTGAAAGAAATACGATAAAGCAATGAAACGAAAACTATTTTAAAGTCCATCATTTGGGCCTTAAAATGATGGGTTTTATGTCATACTTTAATATGAAAAAAAAATTACATCGGGTCTCTGAAATCTTTGACCTTGAATTTCTCAGAAAACATATGATTCAAAATTCTAAAAAAACTGGACATAGAGTTGCATATTTTTTAAATATATATGTGCCAGATTTCAACTTGGGATCTCAATGAGTCCATTACTCAATTATTTAAACAAAATAGCAATGTTCAACATTTTACCATAAATATTTTTTTCAATATTGGGAACATTAGAGTTTTGTTTTATAAATGATTATTCTCTGTTCTGGGTAATTACTTACAAAGACTCTGGGTTAGATAAAACATTAATTAACAAATTCCTGTGAGTTTTTAAAAATTCTTAAAATTAATTGTGAAACGTTACCTAAATAAAATATCATGGGTACACTTCTTGTCGAGAAAATTCTTCAGTATTATCAGAACACGTACAAATTGTTATTAACTATCATAAATTAAAATCACTATGACACACAAAGAAAATTTTAATTCGATGCACAGTAAGAGATTTAAAATATTGGATGCTATTGGCATTCCCTGCAAGGAATTTTTCTGTGCAGGACCATCAGGATGTAGAAATGACTTTTTACTATTTGAAGACATCACATGGGTTAACCACCACTTGCAGTTATATCCACATGTAACAAAACCTGTAATTTTATATATTTCTAATGTAGCTCTAATTAGTCATCAAATATGAATGAATATGGTCCTGACAAATGTTTCTGCTTTATTCAGTATGATACATACTAAGCACTATTCAGGTCCGTAGCCAGAATTGTCTTTCGGGACTTCTCATATATTAAATAAAATATAATTACTACAAAGAAATTCTTTTATACAATAAAATAAACTTTAAACGGAAAAAAACTCGAACTTGAATATATGCTTGGGGGGGGGGGCTTCACCCCAACCAGCCCCCTGGCTACCTGCGTGGCACTATTGGTTTCATAATGATCTAGGACAGCAAGGCCAATATGATGTTTTTTTTTACATAAAGAAAAGAATCAAATAACATCATATTATCTTACTGTCTTAGATCATAATGAAATCAATAGTATCTAATGTCATTTGGTACTAAACAGTAAGTAGTATGTTTTAAAAAAATTATTAGTAATGATTCCATTGAAACCTCGAGTTGAAATTTGGCAGACATACGTATTTGAAGAATATGCAAAGTTTTAAAAAATCAATCAAAAATTTGTTAATTAACGTTTTGTCTAACCCAGATTTTTTTGTAATTACGAGCCCCGACGCTTATTGATTCGTCTACTTTTATGTTGTGTTAAAAGTCACCCAGGAATCTTTATCCCGAAATTCTCTTCTGGTTTAGAAAGTGACTCTTGCTTGTTGCCAAGAGCGAAGTAGTGCATCTGCATCTACACCATGCGACGTTTCATAAAATTCTATCAGGGGGTTTCCTTACATCGCTACTTGCAAGGCTTTTGGTACTACTGGTGTGAAGAAACTTCCTTTAAGAATTTCATTATTCTTGGCACAGAGTAGGTGCAGGAGTAATACTTCGCTCTAGCAATAAGAAACATCCACCTCAAAGCACAAAAGAAAAATACTGGATAAAGATTGCTGGAGACAAAATATAAAAAAGAATACCCCACAAAATATATAGTATAATAAACATAGGTATGTTAGAATAAAATTTATGTATTAAATAATTGTATCTGTATACTAAAATGTGAAGTTAGGTTAAGAACTATCCTATATTGCAAAATATATTCATTTGCTTATATATTTTGTCATGTATTTATTTTTCATATGTTAAAATAATGGACGCCCCGTCATTTTTATCCCGAAGGGTCTACGATTTTTTCTGGTCTACGAAGTAGCAGTTTCTTGTTGCTAGAGTGTAGTACAGTAGAAATTTGCTCTTGCACCTACTGTATGCCAAGTTTCATAAAATTCTGTGGGGAAGTTTCCTTACACTGCCTCGAGATCGACAAAAGTACCCAAAAGCCTTGCGAGAAGCGGGGAAATTCCCGATAGAATTTTATGAAACGTCGCATGGTGTAGATGCAAATGCGGTATTTCACTTCTAGCAACAAGAAATAATCACTTTCTAAACCAAAAGAAAACTTCAGGGTAAAGATTGTGGGGTGACTTTTAACAAAAATGAAAGTAGACGAATTAATATGCGTCGGGGCTCGTAATTACTCAGAACAAAGAATAATCGTTCATAAAATAAAACTCAAATGTTACCAATATTGAAAAAAAATTATTTATGTTAAAATGTTAAACATTGCTATTTTGTTAAAATAATTTAGTAATGATCCCATTGCTATCCCAAGTTGAAATTTGACACAGACAATTTAAAAATATGCAACTCTATGTACAATTTTTCTCAGAATTTTTAATCAGTAGTTTTCTGAGAAATTCAAGGACAAATACTTCAGGGGCCCAATATAAAAATTGTTTTCATATTAATGTATGCCATGCATGTCCATCATTTTAAAACCCAAATGATGAACTTTAGAACAGTTTTTGTTTCATTTCCTTATCTTAATTTCATAAAAAATTATAAAGGAAAACGTAAACGCCAACATGCTCAATATCACTCTTGTTTGTACACTTTAAAAGGGCACAACTCTGGAACCACTTGAGCTAAAAATGTAGTATTTTAGATTTTTACTTATCTTTAGGAGTATAACAGTTGTGCCAAATTTGAAAAAAATCAAAGAGGGTGATGGTCAAAACTTAAAAAAATTGAATCACATGAAGTGGAATTACCCTTTCAATATACATAGTAGCCCGGTCTCACATGAATGTTTTTATAATTAATATTTATCAATCAACAAATAACACAGGCCAACAAATTTTGACTTTTTGAAAGTTGATTTCGATCTGACATCTGATTTTGTATAATTTTGATCTGCTGAATTCAAATCCGAGTGTCATTTTGCCCTATCACGTAAGGTTTTTTATCAATGTTGAAAATAAGTTAATAAAAAGTTTGGTCAAAATAAACGCTACTTTTATTGATACAGAGACAAAAACAAATTACAAATAGTAAACTAAATTGAAAAAAGTCTTAAACAATCTTTAATTTCTTTTCTTTCCAGAAGATCTTTCCCTCTTGGATGACAAACTTCGTTTAGTGGATTTTCTTCTGTATTCCAGGGCCGGATTGTCCCTTTTTATTGACCAACAGTAATCAGCCATCATTGAAACATTTCACCGACCTTGATACCTGCGTTCCATTTCTTTCATGTCTTGGTGGAACCTCTCACCTTACTCCTCACTCACATCACCAAGATTTTCGGGGAAGTAATCAAGATGCGAGTGTAAAAAGTGAACTTTTATGGTCATATTACATCCCAATTCCATAAATTTCTGTAGCATGTTTGTCACAATTTCCTTGTAGGATCCTTGTTGTTTCCCAAAAAACCTTCAATAACATTAGCAAATAAAATCCATGCATCTTTCTCAGTTTCGGTCATGGCATTAACAAATTCTTGATCTTTCGTTAATCTCCTTATTTGAGGACCGACAAAAATTCCTTCGTTTAATTTTGCATCTGAGATAGCGGGAAATTTTCTACAAAGGTATTTGAAATAGTCTCCATCTTTATTTAAACTTTTAACGTATTGTTTCATTAATCCGAGTTTAATATGCAGTGGAGGTAACAAGATTTTTTGTGGATCAACAAGATTTTCGTGCAGAACATTTTTTGATCCGGGAGTTAAATTATCTCTTCTTATCCAGTCCTTTTTCTTCCAATGTTGATGTCTACTTCAACTGTCGCACTCACACAAAAAACATGGATACTTTGTATACCCTGACTGCTGTCCTAGTAGAAGTCCTACAATTTTCAAATCCCTACAAATTTTCCAACTATGATGTATTTGATTTTTTCAAGCATTACTTTAAGATTTTCGTAGTTTTCCGTCATTTGCACAGAATGGGCAGCCGGTACCGATGAAAAAACATTCCCATTGTGCAAAAGAACAGCTTTAAGGCTTCTTTTGGACGAATCAATAAAAAGCCTCCAATCATCGGGATTGTATGTGCCCCCAAGTTTGTTTATTAGACTGGAAATGTCGGTGCAATAAATTAGACAACCACTTTTTTCAAAATAGCCTGAATACTCGGACTCGCGTTTCCTAAAATACGAGATTTTAACGTCTTCTGCCAGTAAATTTTTACTTTGAAGTCTGGATGCTAAAATTTCGGAAAGATCCTTTGGAAGACCTAAGTCTCTAACTAAGTCATTAAGTTAGGTCTTGGAAAATAACTGCGGTTGCTTAGAAACGCTCGATATTTCACTGGCATCGGTAAAGTTATTTTCATCAACTTCAGGTTCAGAACTGCTTGTAACATCTTCTAAATTTGTTAGTTTCTCAGGTATTGGCACGTCTGGACCATGTGGCACTGGCCTAATTGCAGACTTGAGGTTCGGATAAATGATGTTTTTAAATTTTTTGTGTTATATCCACGTACATTGCACATACAGAAATAACAGTCATCATGGTGATTTGTTGGATCCGTCAAATCATTGGTATTCCAAAGGGTAGGGATTTCCTTGTTCCATTACTCCAATGCCTTAAACCCTCTTCACATATCTTACATACAACATATGGTACCCAATGTTTGTCTTGATCACCAATCTTTACTTTAAAATACTCGTAGTATTGGTGTTTCAAGAGTGATGTAATTTTACGTCTAAATTTCTTGACCACAAAACAACTATTTAGTATTTGACACATTCCTATGCTAAATATTAACTCGGTAACAGTTGTCATCGCAAAGATATGACGGTGACAAGTTACTTTATTCACTCGGTTTTTCGCAGTTTTATCTTCTCTCTTGAAAATACTGGCGGTTTCTATGTATTATTTCCTAAATTCTGTGACGGATTATTATAAATAACACTATGTCTCGTTTAGAGCAATGTATGTAAATAAGATTATCACTTTGAACAATCTGTTTTAAACGATTACTTTTGTTCTAAAGGCCAACAACAACTATATCGCGTCTATTATTTCATTCCAGTTAATTTAAAATGAGATTTTTTTTAATTAACGCAACAACGTATTGCAAAACTGTTCAGTTTCATAACAACAAAAGTCTGTAGATAACAGTGATACTAAAATGGCAACAATCTTTTTGCGCTAACTAAAAAAAACTTCATTCAAAGTTACCTGTAATGAAATAATAGACCTGATTTAAATCTTGGTCTTTAAAACAAAAGTAATCGTTTAAAACAGTTTGTTTAAAGTGATAATGTTATCTACATACATTGCTCTAAACGAGACATAGTGTTATTTATAACAATCCGTCACAGAATTTAAGAAATAACATATAGAAGCCGCGAGTATTTTCAAGAGAGGAAATAAAACCGCGAAAAGTCGCGTGAATAGAGTAACTTGTCACCTTCGTATCTTCGCGATGACAACTGTCACCGATTCAATATTTAGCATAGGAATGTGTCAAATGCTTGTCTACATGCCTGCATTATGTTTTTTCAACAAACAAATCACTTTAATTAGATGAAATATAACATGTCAAACACAAATTAAAAACAAAATTTAGTCTTTGGCCCAATTCATGTAAGACAGGGCTCGTAAACGCGTCGGCCTCGAGTCAAAGAACACCAAAGTTTACAATATTAAACAATAGTGTTTTGTGTCTCGAAGGCAAAAGGTTGGGAGTTGCAGCATACAATTGTTTAACAATTGTTGCCTATTTGACAACTTGCCTACTATTTAAAATATCTAAAATGTTAAGCACGAATGCAATTTAGTGTTTGATAAATGAAAACAAGGATATTTGATTAGCAAAAATCTTAATACACAGTATTAATAGTAGTAATACTTATGTTACAAGTGAGCTAGCTATTACGTGAAGTTTTAGAGTCGAGATCGAGCCCAAATAAAAGTTTTTGTGGTATTTTAAGGAATCTTTATTAAGTTTATAATAGTTTACGTATAAATAATAAAATATAAACCAAATATAAACATGAAAAGAAGACTAATAACTAGATTACAGTTAAATTATTTAGAAAGGCTTCTTTTATATATGTACATTTATTTCTGCAAATGACTTTACTTTGCCATCATACTACAATCTGGGCCTGGGGAACCGGACCAGTGCTGGATCTTCGGAGAATTTTACCGAAAACTAGGAGCGATTGACAAAGACACCTCTTGGTTATAAAGGACAATAAGCAAAGCATGATTCAGAATCTTAAAACTGATTAAATTAATTTGAAAGTAAACATGCGTAGCTTATAGTTTGCTCTTTCTTAAAATTTCGAAAGCTCATTAGAATTATGGCCTGTTTCCATACGTCATACAAATCATTTTTGTTGTTTAAGCGATGACTCTTAAGGTCTATTCAATGCGTAATATAGAATTAAGATCATTACGAAGTTTTAAGCAGATGTATAAGTTCGACTCGTTGAAAGTTACTGACGAGACTGTAAAAAGACTCATAGAGGTCGGCATAGAAAATTAAAAAAGATGGAGTGTATTCAATTTTGTAATATGTTCCTAATAGCTATTTTCTTAAATATATTGTCTTTATACATATTTTAATTATTAGCTATTGCTTTAATTATATATTTGGTGTGAAGACTTATGGGACGAACCTTAGATAAAATTTGTAATTATATTTATAAAATTATTGTGGCAAATAATTTTGGTAAAAATTTGAATTATTGTTATAATGGTAGTAATAGAGGAAATAGAATTGTGTTTAAGAACAAAATTGATTGACACCTTTACTTAAGTAGGTACATGCATAATTCAAAATTTACAAAACTACACTCTAAAAAATTCCCCTTGAAGTTGCCTCTATTTCTTGGGGTAAATTTACTTCAAAGTGTAATTTTCATAGGAAGTGGGAAATTTCAATATTAGGTTAAATTTGCATTGTCATGTTTCCTTTTTAAATAAATCTACAGATTAAAATTACGATCTCAATGCAATCTTACATTTCATTTTAACATTAAAACACCTGCGTAAAGTTATAACTTTACCTAATATTGACCTAATATTGAAATTTCCACTTCCTATGAAAATTACATTGGAAGTAAATTTACCCCAAAAAATGGAGGTAACAAAGTATACTTTATAAAAGCTTGTGCTTGTTCTAGAGCACAATTTCACTATAAGGTCAAGTCCAATAAATATAAATATTTAAAAATAGGGTACATTCTATGTAATTATTATTGAATCATTGTTTAATTGCGTATAGAATGCATATGTTCAACAAATTCGGTATTATATGCCATGCATATATAATATTGAAATTTCCCACTTCCTATGAAGATTACACTTTGAAGTAAATTTACCCCAAGAAATGGAGGCAACTTCAAGGGGAATTTTTTAGAGTGTATAGCTTTCTTGCTAAAAAATTCTTTATTATAATAATTAAGGACTGACTGCCAATAAAACATATTACATATATAATATTACTACGTTTCGCCTATCAATGTAGGCTTTTTTAAGTAATTTTTTTTATTAGTGTGAAGTTATTAATTAAAAGTTATTGATCTGAAAATATATAATATGAAACATATAAAAGAGTAAATTCAGATTTCTGAACGTGTACAAATTTCTTTTTAATTTATCATTATAGAGATTTTCTTATTTTATTTGTTGAAAATTTAAAAGTTCATTCGTTAAAGTCTTTTTATTAATATCCAACAAAAACTGTGTTAATGTAAACATCAAAACGTACCGTCTCAGTTCGAGCGATTTTAAAATAACCGAAATGTACGCGGACATTTAAATATTAAATTCTTTTATAGACTGTTACCTTACCTGTTACCCTAGATCAAGTTACCTTTGGAATAGCGTATTACTTCATGCACATCTAAAAAATTAGCTTATATAACAAAAAGTAGACAATATACCTTACAATTCACATATACTCACATCATTTTACGTTTATTATTATTACTACAATACTAACATTTAATATTTACCATAATTTAATTCTGGTTCAACATAACTAGAAGATCCTTCTAATGAATGGAAAATTACAGGAATATATTCCTTTCGCAACCTTCATTTCATACGATACGGGGCCACTGCACAATGCATAACTAAAGTTGTACGGCTCTGGCATAATCGATGTGTTCGCTTGCGCGTATCAAACATAACTGCTGTCAAAGTCCCGAATGGCGGCTTTCAATATTTGCGAGAGCGGGCCTACTGGTTATTATTATACTGTGGTTATACAATGATTATTGGGGTATAAACTAATGGGAGGAAGTCACAATATAATAAATATAACAAATAATTTTTGTCATTACATAACATTTAATTTGTATAGTAGCACAAAAGAGTACTATTTATTTTAACAAACTATTAGATTTACTAGCTATCAGAGGAAGCTACTACTTTGGGATCTGTTCCAGAACTCGCCCAAACAATAAGTACACATCCTCAAGTAGACCGCAGACTATTGCCTATCATTAACCTTCAATGCAGATATATTCCATATACAACTATGCATGCAGTAACTGTACGACACTTATAAAAAGATATCAAGTAAATAAGAAGGATGTTGGCATTATGTTACCAACAGTCAAAATCAATTTATTCGATAAAAGTAGTACTACTGGGAAGCAAATCCACATAATGTGCATATCTTGAATTACATAATACTAACTCAAAAGTCGTTCTGTGCATTTTATTTCGATCATGTAAGTCTAATGTGAAACCAAAAATAAAAACAAATTCGTCGTGAATTTCCTTTTATGCTTACAATTGTTGCAGATGAGAAAATTTACATACAATTCTGTAATACATTATTTATCATTTTAACACTATTCTTATTTCTATGAATATAATTTTAGAATTTCACGTTTCTTGATTCTGAAAGATCAAAATAATTCTGAAAATTATTAAGATCAACGAGTTACATACACCCAAAGCTTTATGTTAAGGCACGAGAATTAAGATCTTCTTTCTCATTTACCGCTAGTAAAAAAAAGATCTTTCATGCTTCATTCTTTCTTCCTCTAGAAATATCGTAAGCAACTTAAATTGTTTTTAATGAATTAGGACAGGTGTTAACTTATGTTGAAACAATCTACCAAATCTGAAATTATCATCCCAACGTTAAAGCTCCATTTCGTCCATTCAAATATTCAAAAGACGATATGTTCATAGTAGGTGTGATGCACGGGTGTGATGTACCATTATTATTTGTTGAACATCTGAATGGTTTATAGTCAACTTACTTCTTTAAAAGTACAAACCAAATTACTGTTGAAATATCACTACCAGGACATGATTGGAAGAAATTATTTAAGCAGCTGCAGTACAAAAATAACCCAAATTATACTTGATTAAATGTAAAAATAGAACTGTTTGCATTAAAAAGTTTATAAAGTGTTCTTCCTAGAGACACATGTAATATATTACTTATTACGTCAACTAGGTGTGTCTAAAATACATTTCTATAATTTTATTGCTTAAATTTATAATCTATTGTTATAAGGAACTTCCATTTTTTTCGTTATTGTTGGTGGGAAGTTTTTACGGTGTCATACATTATAACAAATATTTTAATGTTCTATACTGTACAAAAGCTTGACAACTACATCAATTTATGTGGAGAAATTAAAGACTCCTAGAATTTATTAATATTGATTTATAACGTTTCTAAATAGTACAATTTATATACAATTACAGTAGTAATGTTTGACTCTAAAGTGATATAAATAAGTGTAAGTGAGATATTTAACAATAAATCGATTTTAATGAAAATAAGATAAAATCCTAATAATTATTATTTGCATGTAATAACTAGAAACACAAAAGTAATAATTACAAAACAGTTTAATTGATTATTTGAAACATATTTCTTTAAATTCTGTTTTCTTAAACTTTTCAATATCAAATCTTTCAAAACCGATAAATGCATAGATTTATAAATTTTAACTGCATTGCATGTGAAACTTCTTTAAAATAAAGTAAATGTATGACGAGACATGCTTAACATGGTATTAAACCGAGTGTTTACGGAGTTCACACATGACCTGGTTTAATTCAGATTTAGGGGGATGTAGAATCATACGATAAAAGTCATACGATCCCAATTGATGCTACCAACGATTTTCCATTTTCAACCAATCGAGCTCAGTTATTTTATTTAGAATATGGTTCAAATCTCGCAAGTTGTAAATAAATCGACAACACCAATTCTGTGCTTTGTACTCTGCATTTCTGCACTCTATAAACGATAATTATCACCTGCATCGAAACAAAGACCATAAATAGAATGGCAATGTTAAGGTGCGATAGAACAAGAGATTCTGACACCTTTTTTGACTAAACCCTATTAGCTTATAGTAACTTTAAACATGAGCAATTTTTTTGTAAAAATTACAAATATGCTGTTTAAACCACAACTTAAGGACAATGTAAATAATACTAAAAATGCTGTTTTAATTGTCTATTAACAAAAGAAATATTCTTACTAACACTAATTACAAACACTATAATTATAAACTGTTAACGAACTTAAATACTAGATATTTACAAACTATTTGTTAACATTTATTCTTAACATTTATCTATATACAGTATATACACATTATTTATATCCTATTAATTCACGATGCGCGTATTCAATTCACTAGTTGACTACTGATTGACTCTTTCTTACGCGGCCGCGGTATATATGCGCAATTCGACGAGTCTCTAAAAATCTACCGTCAGTCTGGAACACTGTAGAAGGTGACGGAAACTTTTCGTTTGTTCGTGACCCGTGTATAGGGGCTTTCCCATTCATTACTATAAGTAATTACTCATTCGTTGCCAAAATATAGTACATATACCATCATTTTTTAGAACTAAACTTTGTTTCCAGATAATAGTAGATGTAACTTGCTATCATTTGGATGTACGAGGCATATCCACAAACTAAGTTCCGATTGATCATAAAAACTACAAGAATTTTTTGTTTCAATTTTTTTATTATTATTTGCTTACATGTATCTTGTACTACTTCTCAACATAATTGCCATTTAAATTTAAACATTTATGGTAGTGTGGTACAAGCTTTTGTATACTACTATCTGTGAAATTTGCGTCCAACTTTTTCATTAAATCTTTAGGCACTGCTTTTACTTCATCATGGGTGTTGAATTGCGGGCCCGCTAGAAATTTATTAACGTGAAGAAACAAATGAAAATCAGTAGGTGCAAGATCGGGGCTGTGGGGTGGATGATCAAAAATATTCAATTTAAATTTTTCCAAGAGTAGTCAATTCCGGAACTGAGAAGACAGCCTGTTATGCATTATGGCTGTTCGCAGTCTTGGTAGAGTAGCTTACTTCACAAATTTCTCGAAAAATCTCTGCGCTCAAAAATTTTTTTACATTCAAAAATTTAATCACACACGTGTCACAATTGGACGGATCTTGTATAATTTTGTTCATTTTCACACAACGTGGCAAGTCTGCCGTTAACGACGTACGAACCATTTGTTGTCCAGGACCTTCTTATTTAGTAATAAAGCTTTCCTGTACAGATTTGTCTCAATCGCGCCATAGGATCAGAACATACAAACTTAGTTTGTGGATATGCCTCGTAAATTATGCTATAATGAGAGTTGCTTTAATGTATTAAGATCATTATTGATGTCTTTATAAACTTTAGCTTTATCCAAAACAGAAAATAATTTATAAATTTGACTGGACCTTACAATGTCACCATGTTTTGAGAATATCAGCTGTGTAGATAATGAAGGTTAGTGGTCCGAAAATTGACCATTGGGAAAATGGTTATCGCTTCTTCTTACAATAGTTTTATTAAATCAATAAGATTCAATTCAATTAACTGCACTTGTCTCAAAAACGTGATAATTTAACGGAAGCAAATTCGTAATCAACAGTATCAAAAGCTTTCGAGAAATCAAGTAATGTTATGGAGAATTATTATTCTTTCAATAGGAAATAGTTCACAAAGCACTTATATGGTGTAGAGCAGCGTTTCCCGACCGCCCGTCCGCGGACCGGTGCCGGTCCGTCAGAAAATTTTACCGGTCCGCAGAGAAATATCAATATTTTTTTAAATTTTATTGATAGAATGTTTTTAATTCGTGTTACCCTGGAGCTAACGTAGGGCAAAATAGATTATCAGAGTTGACCAAGAGTAAACTGAATACATTTTTACGGAACCGGCGTTATATAGGGTGGCTACCAGGGTGGCCATTATTTTGCAAAAGTTAAAATTTCTTAGGTCCCTCCCCCTAGATCTCTTTAAAATGTCCAAAAAGTGAGCTGTGTAGAATTTCAGCCCATTTGGTCAATATTAACCCGTGCCACCGAAAGGTTAAAGTTTAAATGACAATTAACATGGGCTTGGTATATTTCTAGAGACTGTGTAGCAAAACTTTTTTATCTTTCTATATTTTAACTTGAAAATGTATGTACTTATGTTGATGAAACTGCTGAACACGAATCTGATAAAATGCAAACTGTCAGAAAAATTTTTGACAGTTGACAGCTGTCAAAAAGGTGACCAACTTCATTAATATTAGCATTTCGTATTAAGCAACTTCAACAGCATAAATACACAATCTTTCACGTTAATACATAGAAAGATAGAAAAGTTACGCCACAAAGTCTCTAGAAATGCACCAGCCCATGTTAAATCCCATTTAAACTTAACCTCTCGGTGGCACAGGTTAGTATTCACCAAATGGGCTGAAATTTTGTACAGCCCATTTTTTGACGTTTTAAAGAGATTTAGGGGGAGGGATTTGAAAATTTTTAACACAAACATAAGAATAATTATGGTCCCTAAACATGCAATAAACATTTAGCTTTTTCTATACACATGTAGAAAAACAACTTGGAAGTATCTACGAAACCATATGTATGATAAAGAACGCGCTAGTAAGATAAAGAATGGTTTATATCGGATCACGCCTTTGCTCTTCTTAGATTGTGTTAGTGGGGGAATATTCGAGCATTAAAGTTGTTTAGTAAACTACAAACCAAGCATTGGTGTAGTTGTTTGTAATTGAAAGAGAATTTCATGATATTAAATTTTCCCAGAAATAAAAAGTTATTTGGCAAATTAGGACCAAATAATCACTTGCTTTTTAAGTAGCTTACAATTTGTAGCCATAATGACTGAAAATAAAATAAATATTCTTATGCTCGAATATTCTCCCATTAACACAAACCAAGCAGAGCAAAGCACGTGGCCCGATATAAACCCTTCTTTATTTTACTAGCGCGTTCCTACATACGCGTATCATACACACATAGGGTTTCGCAGATACTTCCTTCTTGTTTTTCTATATCTGTATAGACCTAAATATGATGTACACATTGAAACGTAGGCATTTGTAGGAACAAAAGCTAAGTAATAAATCGACCATAAACCCATTAATAAATTTTATTTATCGTAACTTTTGCAAAATAACGGCCACCCTATAAAACTATAGAAGCCAAAACGGCTACCTTGGCGTCAAACGACGGGCAGTCCCAAAATGTTTCCCTTTCAACTGCCGTGAAAAAATCATAAGAAAAAAGTTACAGCAGAAAAACTAGAAATTTTTTTGTTTTCACCCAAGAATCGTACTAAAGTAATATCGTCGTCACCAGCCTAATCGGGCTTCTAAGTGGAAACCACTTCTGCAGGTCTTATACCATTGCCTCCTGGATCGTTTGATCTCATTCCCGTGTTTGACCGCTGCTCCCGAAACCCACTCGCCAGCGTTCTCGGTTATATATCCGCTCCCTGTCGCGATATCTTGTTCTAGTTTTGAACGATGGACTGTCCTATGTGTCTAAAAACCGGTTATGGTCTTCGACGCCGCACCCCGTCCTGCGATCGTTTCATTTGGTTCGTTTGGCGGAAAGAGAAAAACTCCGGTCTTCCGGTACCCACTGATTTCGGGTCGGTCCCCGTTTTGGTCGTTCGAGGGTTCGTATGCGGGAAGCAAATTAGGTACGAAAACCGATTTTTGTTATTATAAAGAATGGATACTTAATTATTTTAGATTGTATTAGTACAGTGTAAAAGTAAATTTATTATTATAAAATTTATTTTGCGAAATGTTTTCTTTAATTATTTACCTTACTGGTCCGCAAGCAAATGTTACGTCGTTTGGCGGTCCGCGAACGAAAATGGTTGAGAACCGTTGGCGTAGAGAACGTTAGTAAGGATTGAGTGTCAAATAACATTCACAATTTATTATTTAGTATTTCAAGTTTTTCGGAAAGGCATAAAGTTTATATTTGCATGCCTGCCAACAATGTCTTTTATCCAACACCTCTAGCTAAAAAGGTCTCTATCTTGATTTTTAAGTAAATAAAGTTACAGTTTACTCACTAGTGAATAGAAATCATTTTTATCCACTGTAGAATGGTGATGACTGCTATTGTATAATACTATCAACCTCCAGTGATCAGGATAAAGTGTCATACTTATTACCGTCAAGAACTGCAAACTAATCTAAACATTTCAAGTTTAATATTTGAACTTAATGAAAAGGTGTTGGATAAAACGTTGTATGGCATACGGCACACGTAAGTGTAGGGATACGAGAATGAACATCCAATAAAACTGGTGCTATTAGCGCAATGTTTATATTTGTAAATTATTGGCTAGTTTCTAGAACTATTAGTTTTATGGGTTTGTTCTAAATGCTGTAGTTAGGTCAGTGAATGATGTCATCAGAAACACGTATCGATGACAAGGGAAAATGATTGATATATTGAGGCTGGATGTTGTAAAAGAGTGGCACTATTAAGATTAGTTAGTAACTAACAACTAAACAGTGCGGATGTATGGATGCAAGAGAATAAATTTGTTTATCGAATGCACTTTTGATTTACCTGGCTAATTATCTTACAATCAGGAGTGGGATTATACCTGTCTCATTACGTGGTTAATATCTTTTTTTGTTGTTTGTTTTCGCTTCTCATTAATGAGTAGTGAGTGCTATTTTGTTCGTAATTAACTAGTAGTACGTGTTTAAGTGTTCTCTCGTTCGTAATTAACGCGTAGTAAGTGTTATTTCCTTTGGAACTAACGAATAGTGAGTGTTATTTCGTTCATAATTATTAGCAAGTGTTCAAGTGAATATGGGTAAAAGCAAACGATCGCGAAAGACGCAATCTAGTAGAAAGCACCGTTCGTCAAGCAGCAACAGTTCTACGAGTAACTCATCCACATCTACATCATCAGATGGTAGTAATCTGAAAAAGGCTTTTAAAAAGTTGAAGAAAGAAGTTACTGAGTTACGTAACACACCTTCGACGTCCAGGGCTTGTTCTGGAGACGAATTTGTAATTCCCATATACGATCCGACCAAAGATGACATGATAGTGGAAAAATGGATACAGCGTGTAGACAAGCTGGCAGAACGGTATAGATGGGATGATGATTCAATTATGCGTTTGATAGCAAGTAGGCTGCGTGGTAATGCTAGACAGTGGTACGACGAACAGGCAAAGTATGACAGTTCTTGGAACCAAATAAAGCACAACATGGTTAAATAATTTTGTAAGTCCATTCCATTTTCTAAGTTACTCCGATATGCTGCTAATTATGAAACTAGCCCTGGTCAAACATTGGGCGATTATTGTTTTCAAAAATTATCTAAGTTAAGAGCCTTAGAATTGCAAATTTCAGACGAGTAATTGGTGGCATAACGGACGAGAATATTGCACGAACATTAAGATCTGCACGTCACGGACGTTAATACGCTATATGCATATTTAAACACGATGGGTAGTATGCCAAATAGAAATAAATCTGATCATAAGTCCTCAACACCTAGATTTCATATTTCTAACAATCATAACAAACCAAAGCAAAATTACACACCTCCTAAGTTTGAACGAGATACAAAGTAAACCAAAATTCGACCTCTTAACTGTTATAATTGTGGGTTAACTGGACATTTTGCGCGAAATTGTAAAAAGCCACTACTGGATTGTCGTAAATGTAAACAATTAGGACATTCGCAAGACAAGTGTCCTTTTGCAAACAGATACACTAAAACAGAAGTTAATATTGTAAGCAATAAACAAATCATTTCAAATATGTATATCAAAAACGCATTTGTAAATGGTCATAAAAGAAAATGTTTAGTAGATACAGGGTGTTCTACAACATTGATTAAGATGTCCTTCGTCAAAAAAGTTGGAAATATTATTGAGGAGCTACAAGATGAAACGTTAAAGAGTTTTATGGGGTCTACTATTGTATGCAATAAAAGTATTAAACTTTCAATACGTATTTGTAGTGCTGGATGAATATTTATCGTACGATCTTATAGTAGGTAGGGATTATCTCGAGCAAGAGCACATAATAATGATAAAACATACTAATTTTGTTACGTTAAGAATGTTATCAAATGTGTCTGCATCATTTGTTGGCATAAACGTTGTGGACCATTATAACAAAGAGATAATTCAATGTAAAAATATCGACATTGGAAACATTAATACTATTTATAAGGATTTGTGTGTAAAGATACTTAATGAATTTTCAGATCGAATTTCTTCATCCTTAAAAACTTTAGGGAAAACAAATACTGCCGCCAAGGAGATAAGGTGTATAGTTGAGAAAACTTTAAAACGTAGTACAAAAGTAATGTAAACTCCATTCAATAAAAAAAAAGTGGCAATACCCTTTATTCACACCATACTCGTACTTATCCACTATGTTGGTCTATTTGAAAATAGTGAAATGAAAATGATAAATAGAAAGAAGAAACAGTTTTCATTAGTAATCAATGATTTCACAAAGTTTTGTATTTTAGAGCCTGTTCACAGAATTAAGTTAATTTATTTAATGAATTTGATTTATTTATTTGGAGTGTCTAATATAATTACTAGCAGCCAAGGAACAGCCAGACAAGAAATTACGAAATATGCTGAAGGTGAGTTGATTCTGCTTGCGAGGCAGCAATTGGTTTCAATAAAACGCCGCTGCCAAGGTTTACGGGATTGTTTCCAATCTCCAAAGTTCTTAACGATCGATTCGAAGTTAAAGACTTACGAGAAGGTCCTAGATGTGTCAGTCGAATGGTGGTTGCGTCAGATGATACAATAAAGTGGGCCATGTTTCAAGATAACATGTAAGTTAGATTTATTATCTCTTACCATGTCTACGAGATCGACGGATCTCTCATCACGTTTACGAGATCGACGGATCTCAAGAGATCGACGGATCTCTCATCATGTTTACGAGATCGACGGATCTCATCACGTTTACGAGATCAACGGATCTCCCACCACGTTTACGAGATCAATGCATCTGTCGTGACGTTTACAAGCTCAACGGATTTGAAGAGATGAATGAAGCTCTCATCATGATTACGAAAAATCGACAAATATCTCCATGACGTTAACGAGATCGTCGGATCTCTAACTCAGTTTACGAGATCAATGGATCTCTTGTTATGCAATGACGAACATGTTAATTCTCGCTTTCTTGCAGGTCCCATGTTTATGAGATCGAAGGATCTCAAGAGATCGAAGGATCTCTCACCATGTTTATGAGATCGAAGGATCTCAAGAGATCGAAGGATCTCTCATTATGTTTATGAGATCGAAGGATCTCAAGAGATCGAAGGATCTCTCACCATGTTTATGAGATCGAAGGATCTCAAGAGATCGAAGGATCTCTCATCATGTTTATGAGATCGAAGAATCTCAAGAGATCGAAGGATCTCTCACCATGTTTATGAGATCGAAGGATCTCAAGAGATCGAAGGATCTCTCATCATGTTTATGAGATCGAAGGATCTCTCACCATGTTTATGAGATCGAAGGATCTCAAGAGATCGAAGGATCTCAAGAGATCGAAGGATCTCAAGAGATCGAAGCATCTCTCATCATGTTTATGAGATCGAAGGATCTCAAGATATCGATGGATCTCTCAACAAGTTAACGAGATCAACGGATCTCTACCTCAAGGATACGAAATCAACGAATCTCTTGTTATATCATGATAAACAATGATTGTTAATTCTGGTTTTGTTGCAGGTCTGTGCTACCTGAGGACAGGTCGCTTGTTCAGGATGGTCGAATGTAGGGATACGAGAATGAACATCCAATAAAACTGGTGCTATTAGCGCAATGTTTATATTTGTAAATTATTGGCTAGTTTCTAGAACTATTAGTTTTATGGGTTTGTTCTAAATGCTGTAGTTAGGTCAGTGAATGATGTCATCAGAAACACGTATCGATGACAAGGGAAAATGATTGATATATTGAGGCTGGATGTTGTAAAATAGTGGCACTATTAAGATTAGTTAGTAACTAACAACTAAACAGTGCGGATGTATGGATGCAAGAGAATAAATTTGTTTATCGAATGCACTTTTGATTTACCTGGCTAATTATCTTACATAAGTTAATTATCCACTTAGAAGAACTGACTTATACGAGCCTGCGGCTCTCGTAGATTTTTCGTTGGCAGAAAATATCTTACTTTATCCACGAGTATCATAAATAACTATTACTACAAGTCTAGTATTTTTCCAACTTATTGTAGAATAATGTATTATGTTGTTAATGTGTGTTCCGTATGCCAGTAGACGACAAAATTAAAATCGCCTTGAGGATTTCAATTTAGATTTACATCCTATCGAGGCATGCTGGTTATGAACCTGATGTACCTGAAACAAAGAAGAAATAATACCCGTTAATTAGTTAAATATTTTGAACATAAGTAATTGATTCAAGAAGCGGCTATGTAAAAAAAAGTGGTAACGATTTCTCGTCATGTGAAATTGAACGCAAAACTTTGTAGCATTATAAAAACTATAAAATGTAAAAAACATACAAATATTTAAATTCTTGTACAAAATGGGTATATTTGGGCATACCAAATGAGGTATGTACATCAGTTTTATAATTAGTTTCAAGTTGTCCTTTAAAAATTAAAGTTTGCTGGATACAAATTTATACGATCATAAATATTTAAATCCTATCTTACTACTAACGATGGTAGTTTTCCAGTAAATTGAAAATTACATTATAGTTCACTCTTCACTGACTACTGAAAGTAGCTCAGACTGCTACTTTGCAAACGCCCGCCCATTGGCAAAGTGTAGGGGACGACATTGTCTAAAACAAAAAAATGAAGTTATAAAATATTATTTACGATTTCCGGTTACGGTTAATAAATTGTGAGCAATAAAGTGTAGGAGTATTATTTCTGAAGTTTAAACTTTCAAATTAAAAATATATGATATGTTTATTGGTTTATTGTTTTTGCTATAAATGTTTAATTTGAAACCACACAGTTTAAGAGTTAGATTTTATTAGAAAATAAATTAGAAATAAATCTTTATGCAAAATCAATGTGTATAACCTCTTTGAGGAGTATCCAGAATGCATTAAAGTGTATCTGTTATACCTACGTATGTAACAGAAAATTAAAATATTAAATACTGTAGCACAGAGCTAATAGTTATTTTTGCCCGATCGGGCGTTTTGGTTCATTTACAAGCTCTGCTCTCAGGGCGGTAAGTTCAACTTACAGCCCAAGGCTCGGTAATAAATAAAGTACCTCGTCATTTAAGTCGAAAAACAATCACTATCGTTCTAAAATTCGTCCGAATTGAGACAAAAATTGTTTTTGTTTATTCAACTCCATAACAACCAGACACATTAACCGACTGAAAATACACATTTTCAGTGTGATGTGTTTAATGTTTCTCTATGTATTTTAAATTCACTCATAGATCCGATCGGGCAAAAAATAGTGAAGGCATTACGGGCGTTAGGTCCGCTTTACCAGTTTCGGCTAATATGGAGACCTCAGCTACGAGTCGGTCTCCACACTATTAGCCTCGACTGGTAAAGAGTACTTACCGCACTTAATACTTAAACAACTATTAAGGCAACATTACAATTCTCCTATGCTTACTAGATATAAACGTGCGATGGTCAGCTTTTTAGTTTTTATATGAATCGTATGAAATGTTGAATGAAAATAGCGAGGCGTAAAATATGTGATGGGTATAACAGCATTACAGTTGCCATATGTGCCATGCACGCAAGCTAGATGTGTTATAAAATACTATTTTTTCTAATTTTTCTTGCTTTACAAGTTTCTAGTTTGTTAGGTTTTACAAGTATTGTAAAAGCTCTTTTGCGTTTTGTACTTAAAACATGACAGAATCGAGTTATTTTAAATTTTTCATTTAAATTACCATCTTTTCCAAGATGGCGGCTAGAGTACACCTTATTCACCTCGGGACTCATCAATTTCTTAAACAGTATTCACCAACATCTATGCCAATTTTCAAATTCTTATTATACGTTATTTTTTATTAAAACCGTCATCTTTATCAAGATTGAAGCATTCTTCAACAACACCTTATTCAACTCGGGATTCGTCAATTTCTTAAATAGTCTGTATTCACCAACATCTATACCAATTTTCAGCTGCCTATTAATTGTTCCATAATTTTTCATTTAAACCGCCATATTCTCCAAGATGGCGACTCGATCACACCTTATTCAACTTGGGACTTATCAGTTTCTTAAACAGTAACTATTCGCCAACATAATATGCCAATTCTCAGCTTCCTATTATTTTTTTCCGTTATTTTTCATTTAAACCACTATATTTTCCAAGATGGCGGACTGATCACACCTTTTCGACTTGGGACTCATCGATTTCTTAAACAGTATGTATTCGCCAACATCTATGCCAATTTTCAGCTTCCTATTAATTTTTTCCGTTATTTGCTTAATTTTGATCAAATTTTACTATACTTTTGGCCTTTGCCCTTTTCACTGTCAATGTCTGCCGATGAGTCATATACCGTTGGAAAGTACTTAAAATTACTTTTCAAATGATACATAATATTGAGCATTTTGAATGTCTCTCAGTGGATATGTTTACTAGTAAGTTAATTATTATTTATGTCACTCAGCTTAGGTCATGTTTATCACGCAGCTTTATCAGAATGTTATAAAAAAATAGTGACCACTGCAACTTTGCAATTTAGAAGGTTTACTGGGTTTTTTAAGAGTACTGGGTACTGATATCAAAATTTTTAGTTAATTATTATTCACTACGTTTGATTGGTATTTACATTAATTTATGGAGTGATTATTGATTCAAACTACTACCAATTTTAGTAACTTTCCAGACTGCAAAGTTTCAACAGTTATAACTAACTATGCCTGGGCGCACATTGAAATATAGCCCACTCAAGGCAGCACAGGTTTTTATATTTAATAAGTTTTAATACACCTGCGCATAGTGCGCATGTTGCGACGCAGGACAGGACAGAACTGCCTCCCACAGAACATGCTTCACACAGTGTTCGAGACACAGTTTACTGTGCGAGTGTTTGCAAACATGTGTCAGATTTAAAAAAAATTAAAGAAACTACATGAACAATTTATTGAAGATTTCCGAAACAAACCAATTATATATGACACAAATAACTCAGATTATACGACGACAAAATTAAAAGCAAAAATAATTGAAAAAACTTTTCTAAAAAACTAATTGTAAAACGAAGAGTACCCTATTACTGCGATTATTTGGCTACGCGGTATCTCATGTGCACAAAGTCGTAGAGCTCTCAAACTTTGAACAGATATAGAAGAAACAATTTTATTCAACATATATCAATGATAAAAAGTGATCCCTATTCTGGATCTCGAATTATCTTGATTTTCGTGAACCCTTGTTTTGTTTGGTTTTACATAGGAAATCGAACGTCTGAAGAGTTAAGCATCAATAACTCGAGTGCACAAGGACTAATTATGCTGATATTTGGTGTACGCATTACCCAACTATCTGAGCAATTTTAGTGCAAAAACAAAATTGATCCCTATCACAGTTCGGCAGCAAATATAATTTATATGAATGAGTGCTGCTACATGAGTGAAATATCCTTGAAAGCATTGCTTGTTTATAACATAAAAGGCTTTGATTGATAGTAACTGTATTCTAGCCAGTTGTTGCCAGGCGGATGTTTTTAAAAAGAAGTTTTCTTTTTCGTTCTTTCGATATTGGGATAGACCGTTGTTTGACTACACATTTTCGTTTAGGTTGTGGCCCATTTTAACACCTGTTCCTTCACGTGCGGATAAATTGAATTCAACCACATGAAACACAAGTAGTGAGATTGACCGACAAGTTGGATATTGTATGGTAATGTGTCCATAGCTTCAATGTATAAAAGTTTTGGTGATTAGTGAGCACAAATGTTAGGATGCATTTGATAGATATGCAGTTTTGTAAGGCAACAATCAATAATTTTATACATTCTTCACTTTGTGCAGCCCTTTCCTTATCTGCCATTCATTCATATCTCTAGCCTGGTTCTGAAATATGTAATTGTTATTCATTCAGTATTTGGACTTTTTATCAATTCCATATTTTGAGTTCCTTCTTTAACTTAAGTTTTAACTGAGGTGTGTGCATTAAGAACTATAACTATGTTTAATTCGAAATTATATCTTATTTATTAATTATAAACTCCGACATTTATTCAACGTTTAGCAGTTACTCTCTGCTACCCACTGTATATTATCTGGTTCAATCTTGTTGGGTCAATACTTCCAGTTTTTACTAGACCGTAGACCTTAAAATAGCCCAAAAGTTCTATATCGGTTGGGCTTTAGGTACCTTAGTCAAATTGTCTTCTTTTTCTATAAAATTAATGCCTTACCACACAAAAGTTGAAGCACTTTAAGCACTCTTTAAAGAAGATTTAATAGACCGAAACGCGTGTAGAGTATTCTGTATAATTTATGGAAACATTTAAATACAACAGTTTTTCTTAAAACTATTACTAACAATGTTCCACAAGGAACCTACCGCAACTTCAATTTCACTGACATATTTTATGTTTACGTTTGCGAATGACGAATGGTAGATTCTAACCTTAAAATAGTGATATTAAAATGTGTTGTTTATATTTATTTAGAATAAACTGATTTTTTTTTGTTATTCGTGAAATAATAAGGTGTAAGGTAAAAATACATTTAATTTTTTTTTGCTGAGTAAAACGGGTTTAACCTAACCACCTGTCGAAATACGTGCGTAGTGTAGTACATCAACGCATCAACCATTTTAAGATAGCAGAGATTAAATGCTTTATTTATTTTTTGCTATTATTTAATTAATGCCAAGTTAACAAAATTTTTTTTAACTTATTCATTAATACATAATCAATGATAAAACCAAAGCGAAATTCTAGTCATTATATGAACTGTAACGCTAGTTTTTGGTTCTGTCTTTGCAGCGATCATGGTTCATCGCAACCAGAACGTACATTGAATAAACTAGTGGGTACCAACATAATGTAAATAGTTAAATAATGTTAGGTTAGGCTAGTTTGGGTTAGGTTAAATTAGGTTAGGTTAGGCTAGGTTAGGTTAAGTAACAAAAAAATCCAAAAATCTTTTGGTTATTTACACCTATTGTAGGTAACACCTATCCTGGGACACAGTATATATAAAATTATAATTCAATTATGTTATATTTATAATTGAATTATAATTAAGTGTAACTGCATATTAAGCATTTCACTTTCAGTTCAATTCAAGCATGTAAATTTAATTCATGTTTGAATCATTTTGGTATCTGGGTCTAAAAATGTTAAAACTTGTTTTCCTAACTTTGAAAATGACGTTTATTAATTATATTATTTCACATGTTTTACGTGAAAAATAAATTTTAGAGAAACTGTACATTCAAAGTTAATTAAAAAATAGCACTTAGATTTCATAGTATTGGAAACGTTTTCCCAAAATTTTAAGAAAATCCTATGGTTAGCGACTAAATTATTATATTTTTGGTAATCTATATATTTAAAACACAAGGCTTATTTTTGTTCCAGTTCGTTTGAGTGTTCCACTCAGCTAATTTACGTGATTCTTTTATGATATTAAAGCTTTCGCTGTGTAGACTAGTCAACACTACTTTATTTCTATATTTTTTTAATTTTTATATTTTTAAATTAAATAAATGTAAAACGACTAATTCAAGACGCATGAAATCCGACATCCACTTGGGGCGCCATCTCAAAATCCATTGCGTCAACTTCTGGAACTACTTTTATAAACAGACCACTTCCATCACTATATTCAGTATAAGCTGCGGCTATTATCTCATCTCATTATCTTAATCTCTCATCTTGATATTTTAGTCATTCAGTGGTTATATTTTATAATATTTAAAAAATATAAAAATCTTAAAACAGTATACAAAAATCAATTTAAAATAGGAAATATATGCAGTTATTTCTGTATTAAGTCGCCAAAGTTTGAGTTTTTATCGTTTTGATGAAGTGTTGGCAAATATTTCAAATATTTCCATGAGGAAATACTTTCACTTTCCGGAAATTTGCCAACACTATTTTTATGTCATGTTTTTGAAATATGCACTAATAGACGTGTACAAGAATTTTTTCAACAAGATCGTTTTAGATTTTATTCTTACCATTTCGTAATTTATACGTGTGCAGTATTTAAAAGTACTACAATAATACAAATAGCCTTACATCATCCATCATCGGGTGTTTAATAGGTATTCGAATTGGCCTCATGTTTAGACAAACCCTTGCATGCAGCCATAGTTTCGTTCCTTTATCAATGCTACAGGACCGATCTGAAAATTATTTTTTATAAGCTTTGACATTATATTTTCTTTAGTCTTTAAATTTTTAAAATCATAAATAAAAAAAAACACAAGGCTTATTTCTGTTCTAGTTCGTTTGAGATTTACGTCATTCTTTTTTTTTATTAAAGCTTTCGCTGTGTAGATTAGTCAACACTATTTAATTTTTATATATTTTTGATGTTTATATTTTTAATTTAAATAAATATAAAATGTTTAATTTGAGACGGTGAGTCGGACTTTCACTTGGGGCGCCCTCTTACTTTCTATGGTGGTAAGTTTTAGAACTATTCATGATTACTAATCTAGGTATTAGTCAACACTACTTACTTTTTATTTGTATTTAACTTTTATATTTTTAAAACCGTCTTTTTTTAGTCTGTGGAGTTTTGGTTTTGTGATTTTTTAATTATTTATTTTTAATTTTTAAGCAATATTTGTAATCGATGCATTTCAATATTCCCAAGGCCGGTTGCTTCGTCATGTTTTGTTACTAAACATCCTCCCTATACCTGCTTACTATGCCACCAGCAGTTATCAGTCGAGTTTCACAGTATTTGCTGTAGAACATTTTCGCAAAATTTGATATTTCTGTCTGTCTCAGTACGTTCGCTTTTTCGGAATTCTTAAATTTTGTAGATTGGGATATTTGATAAAAAATTAGAATAAGAATGTCTAAGAACTAATGTTTTATCTCTTAAGGAGCATGGACAAAATAACCGACAAAGTTTCGAAAGCTGGTGTATTAAGGATACGCATATATGATATATGAATTAAATTCAGAATTTAATAATAAGAATAAGTCGGGGGGATGAGTCCAAGTGGGCGATAAGTCGAGGGGGGTAAGCCGTGAGAGGAGGGTAAGTTGTGGAAGAGATAAGTCGGAGGGGCAAGACGAAGGTAACTAAAGAAGGAAGATAGAATTATTTAATAAATGTTACTATTAAATAATCACTTTTGGAAACCCGAAGGATTGTAATCACACAAGGAACGGTGTTAAGGAAACCCGTCAATACAAACAAGTTAGGTTTAAGCAAGTTTTAACATTCCTAAAGTAATAATTTAAAGTTAAATTAAGTTATCACATTATTATATTATTTATGAAAAATCAACAATTATTAATCATGTAGTTAACATTTATGCACCGTATTCGGATGTCTAAAATTTGGTAAAGTTATTCACAATATAAATATATCCACTGTAGTGTTGTTTAGTTTTTGAGTGCCGTTAAATATCTTTGGGTACACTTGGACCTTAATATGATACTTTTTGTAATTATAAGTTCGATAAACTTGCATTTTAAATTTTTTTGACGTATTTATTTGCTACTTTTTTAAACCACGTCTTATTTTTTAATAATTATTGCCTAAAATTAAATGGTGTAATGATATGAACAAAATAGTATACATATCTTGGTAGAAGGAATGTATACCTATCAGGTATGAAGCATTTCGATCTCGGTATGTAAGGTTAATAAAACAGTTTTAACATAATTATCTTAGACATGCTTTAGAATAAAAATTATTAGGCATATAGGCAGTATAAGCCACTGAATAGGTATAGGTGCTGTAGTTACTATGGCAATAGTAATAGGTAGTACGTCCTCAATTTATAATTAAGAAATTACTGAAGATTTGAATTTACTTGAATTACCGTATACCTTAATTTACGGTAAACAATATTGATTTTTGTATTAATTCATTATTAAATCACGCAAATAACACAAGTACTATTAGAAGTCATTTCATTACAATATTACAATTAATTTTTCTTGTGCGAATTCAGAATGATAACGAGCAATAACTTAAACAAATTTTATTTTTTTGGTCTGAAGAAATACAACATATGTCCGTTATTATTTTCTATACATATCTTAATGTTTTAATTTTTATACCATCTTAAGGTATTCATCAAATGTTGAAACCATAAATAGAGTGCCGTTAGTTTTTCAAACACCTGTTCAACATTCAAAAAGATATTAAATTTAACTATAAAATTGATTTTAAACGGCCATTAAAAATTAGTTACCAATCACCAAAATCACTGATAAAACAGTAAGTTTTAACTTCACTTTTCACACCGATACACATTTTTCTGCGGTCCGCTCTCGAGGCAAAACTAATGTTATATGCAGAACGCTGTCAAAATAAACAAGGTCTGTAGCCTCAGTTTCAGGGCTTGTCGTAAATCAGTGTCAAATAATAAGAAAATGGTCCAATCTGCAATATAAAGTATTTTGTACCATCCTTTCTCACAAAAGTTTCTGACTAATTTAAAACTTTTTATGCCACTGTTCTTTTATATTTGTTACAAAATTAATAGCACATAATCCATCACTAACAATTTAAAAATAGATTGAGAAGCATAATAAACGTAAATTAGTTAAATTTTTATTGTAAAATTTCTCAAACATCTTTACAGCGATATTATGATAGGAGACTAACGGTAAAGAAGTGCCCTTTCTTTCTTTGATCAGACAAAACTCCCTCAAATGTGATACACGAGCGATATTCTGATTATTCTTCACACATTTAAAGAACGAAATTAATTAACATCAACATTTCTACGAATTCTTGAGATCTCGAAAAAAATGTCAACAATCCGACAACAGGTTAAAACCGAAACAATGCGGTCCCGTAGGGGCCATTAGTACTCACACCAGGTCCATAAATCCTTACACGCCGGTCAAACACACTGTTCTGCATCTGACGCGGCCAATTAAAGTCGCTAAACACTAGGATTACAATTCCAGTCATTAAAGAAGTGGCTATTAGTCCCGAGATCAAGTCCTGCCGCAGTGGTTGCTTCATAAACTAATTCGTCAACAGCTATTTGTCCATTGCAAGTCTCTTTTATTAAGATTCAAGTAAAATAAATTTGCGTATTTAACACATTTACATAGCATAGATTTTCATCTTGAGTTTGATGATTCACTTGAAGGTGTTTCCGTTACATGTTAACGCTAACAAACCCTGATCGTTCCAAAGGAAGCACAATTCCAATTGGTAAACTTGCTAGTTATCATATCTACCGGTGATAACTTCAGCCAATGGGCAGCTGGCGTTACAGTTACTAGTTTGTAGGTGCTGCAACAATAGCACCGTTTCCGGCTCCTGTCACTACCGAATATTCTGTTAATTTATAACTTCCGTTTATATTCATCTATATAGGCGTGTCATAAACCGTGATGCTAATTTCTAATTAAAATGGGTAGATCATCTGAAAACCACAGATTTGACTCTAGAATAAAGATAAGTGTCTTTTTTTAACTTTTATGTTCCTTTTTAATTATATCCTCTTACAGTTTTATATATTTTAGTTACTAGTGCACTGATTTCTTTAGGTATCCTTTGTGGTACTTTTAAAATTTTTCTCCAGAATCAGCTTTTATTAAGTACCATTCATTAAAGGTCTGTAAATTATACAAAAATATTCTCATTTAATTGGTAATAGATTGCAGAAAGTTATATGGCAATTGGCTGATACTAATCCCCCACAAGGATCGTCCGAATTTCGTAAATAAACTATTTCTTATAACTAGGTATAGGATTTGTATGCACTTAAAAATGCTGAAATATGCATGCACTTATGCACTGTAAAAACGTGTAATATGCACCTAAATATGCACTTAAAAATCATGAAACATGCGTTTATTAGAAATTTTTAATAAATATATGCACTTTCATTATTAAAAAACACCTGTTTAGCGTTATTTAAATAGGACATACACGGTCTCTCCCCGACGACGTCGGCGAAAACGTCGTCGACGACGTCGGGGACAAGGTCGAAATAATGAGGTAATGTTTACATTTACTGTAATTTAATGCATAAACAACTTGTAACTTCCAGCTGGACTGTTATAATAAAATTATGAATATCGAATTTCTTTAAAACATCAAAATGAAAGAAAGTAGTTTTGAGCATAATAAAATGCGTACTGAATTTCTTTCTTTAAAGTATTTCGAAATAGCTTATGCAATTAACAAAACTTTTCATAAGCGGAATAATATTGATATCCATCGATAGAATTACAAGTAACCCTTTATTATAAAACGAAAACTCTTTGTTTTTTTTATTAATCTCATTCTTAATTTAGTTTAAAAATGGATATAATTAACGCAGGATTTAGGATTCTGAGTTCTGGTGCGCAAATAATGATTTCCTATAAAGGACTTTTGATAAAATTTGGTAGTGATAATCGTCGGAAAAATATCATGTTTAAAAATGTAATGGTTTCACCGTCGCTTCCTTTTCCGTGTAGTTTTAAAATTTTATGCTGATGGTTTATGCTGATGGTACCTTATACTATATCTATCTTTTTCGGGTTTACTTGAATTATTTCATTTTTATTACATTTGTTTACAAACAACTGTTTACAACTGTGAAAATAAAACCCTTGTCAACTGTAAATTATTATTAGGCAAAATAAACATATACATCTGGGATTACTAAAAAATATATGCTTTCTTTATTATACTTTTTAAGAAAACATTATGAATTCAATATGCTGTGAAACTTTCAAGTGATAAGATGGATTTTTATAAATTATCTTTGAGAAAAAAAATTGCAGTTGGTGTGGCAGTTGCCTTGTGCTTTGAAGAAGAAGAAACTGAAACACCACGAAAAAAAAGAAAATAGGCAAAGAATTGGTTTTTAGATCGCAAACAATATTCACACATGTGCTTGTTAAAAGAATTGCGACAAAATGAGCCGAAGGATTTTTATTATAAGGTTATGTACCATCAGCATAAAATTTTAAAACTACACGGAAAAGGAAGCGACGGTGAAACCATTACATTTTTAAACATGATATTTTTCCGACGATTATCACTACCAAATTTTATCAAAAGTCCTTTATAGGAAATCCTTATTTGCGCACCAGAACTCAGAATCCTAAATCCTGCGTTAATTATATCCATTTTTAAACTAAATTAAGAATGAGATTAATAAAAAAAACAAAGAGTTTTCGTTTTATAATAAAGGGTTACTTGTAATTCTATCGATGGATATCAATATTATTCCGCTTATGAAAAGTTTGGTAATTGCATAAGCTATTTCGAAATACTTTAAAGAAAGAAATTCAGTACGCATTTTATTATTCTCAAAACTACTTTCTTTCATTTTGATGTTTTAAAGAAATTCGATATTCATAATTTTATTATACACAGTCATGCTGGAAGTTACAAGTTGTTTATGCATTAAATTACAGTAAATGTAAACATTACCTCATTATTTCGACCTTGTCCCCGACGACGTTTTCGCCGACGTCGTCGGGGAAGACCGTGAGTGGTGCCCATTTACATTTTATTTACAGAAATTATTTTAATTAGACATCCCATGCAATAATTTAATTAATTACATTTTCTAAACATAGAGCGTTACAGTTCACAATGACGTACATTTTTAAATTTTCAAAAGTAAACATATGCCTATTATCCCTAAATATTGTTTTATATTTTGAGAAACTCCGTTCCACATCGCAAAACGTAATTGGAGCATACTTAAAATTGTTTAATTCTACAAGCCAATAATGTTTTAGCTCGTCTAAAATGTCTTGGCCAGATAATGCATCGTTTATGCTTTTAATTAAGTAAAAACCAGGATTTTTGTCTATAACGGATTTAAATTTTTATAGTCAAACCCTTTGGCCCTTTTACTTTATTCAAAAAAACACCTAACAATTATACATGCTCAAGAGATCATCTAATGAATTTCCCTGACTTTCTAATTTCTGAATTACTTTAGCTAAACGCACAAAATTTGTCAAAACAAACAATAATTCTGCCCTCACCTCCTTAGTATTAAAAGCATCCTGTGCGTTTTGTATGCATAGTGCATAGTGTTTATTAAGTTTATTTACAAATGCTTTAATAATATCAAAATAAGTTGCATAATATTCTGCTGCAGAAAGCCAAGTACCCCACCTTGTTATTACAGGCTCAAATGGGAGAGGCACTTCTTGAGCAGTTTTCCTAAATATTTGTATGCGATATGGAGCTTCACAAACAATTTTTTTACATCTGAAATTATAGAGTTTACGTTAGGATATATTTCCCGCACTTTTTCCGCAACTCTATGCATTGCATGGGCAAGACAAGTTAAGTGGATCATTTTTTCGTACAGAACTTGTAAGCCTGCTCCAGCCTTGATCATGTACGGTGCCGCGTCGGTGACGAACAGGAGTACTTTGTTGTACTGTATGCCGTCCGGCCACAAAATAGCCATCGAATCATTAAACAATTTTGCCACAGAACAATCATTGGTGCTCTTGAAAACGTCCATTGCTAATAGATAGGATTTGGGACTGTTCTCCGAATTTAAAACGCCAATTATAACGTTAGCCACGTATCTGAAAACAAAAATTTGATTTTTATTTTATCGAACTACATAATTAGTCGGTTACAAACAATTAGCGCAAAACAGTTATTTCAAAAAAATTATATTTTAATCAAGCAAAAATATTGTTGTGATTAAATATGTAACTAACAAAATAGAAAATAAAACATCCGTAAATTGCTCTGCTGTCTTTAATTAGTTAAATCTTACTAACAAAACGAAGGAAATGAAGTTTCTACGCACCTTCCAGTAGTGTCAGTAGATTCGTCAATGGAAGCCCATATGTAGTTATTGGCTACATGTTTTCTAATTGATTTTATGGTCTCTTTTTATAAACGAGGTAAATAATTTTTCCTGAGTGTAGACTCGTGGGGTATAAGCATTTTTGAAATTTCTTCCAGAAAATTACGAAATGCTGAGTGATTCATTTTACTTAACGGGATATCTGCAGCCACTAATGCACTACATAGTTTTTTATTAAATTCGCTCGATTTGCTGGACTCACCGCGAGAATTATTAAGGTACCCCGGCAACAATGTTTTTTTTATTTCAGGGCAACACACTTTTGATGTAGAACCGTGTTCAGAAGTTGTGTAACTTGAAAGCGTTTTGTTGCAGTCTCTTTATCGTCGCACACTGTACAATACAACACCTTATCGTCAGTTGTAAGAACACTGAATTCCTTAACTTAACTTCGAAGTGTAACAGACACAGACCGTTTTTCTTTACCCATCTTTACACTCTAAACTTTCAAACTGAAGTGCAGTTTGCAATTTCTGAACTGTCTTAATTGAAAGATTACAAGATTAGTAAACAAAAGTACAGGCAAATTTTTCTATGAATAGGAAGTTTTCAAAGGGTCTTTGGAATTTCCTAATACCTATTTATCACAATACCGCAGGATGTAAGTATTTAAATTTTAGTTGAATCTTTTTCTTTGCCTAAACTAAGCCGCCCTTGGTTGGTTGTCTAAAATGCTAAAATTATTTAAAAAATATTAGAAATTTCATAATTAAAGCATGTAAAACACTCAAAAAGTGGTAAAATATGCATAGTCGTTCAAAAATGCTAAAATATGCATGCATTTATAAAAAACACCTAAATATGCATTTATATGCACTTTCAAATTGACATATGTGATTCATATGTGGCTTAAACATGTAGAAATATAACTCTGCATATGTTTGCCAAACCTTTGCTTGCTAGAACGTTTGAAGTGTCTAGTTTAAGGTCGTGTGAGCGAATGTTATGTTTAAGCCTTTCCGTCCCCCGCCACCCCCGAAGAAAAAAATGTTTTTGATTATTAAAACCATTTTTTATTAACGTTTATTCTTTTAACCGCCGTGTAACCGCCGTGTCTAAATTAATGCTTTGATTTTTATTTTACTAATGTTTTGAGATTAAACAGTATCACAAAGTTATTCGAAGCGTTGCAATGCCGCAATTAACGGACATTCCACGTGTACAAATTGTTGCTCTTTTGGAGGTAAGAGTTAGTATGCGACAAGTCGCATTGAGATATGAATTTAACCATAGTGTTGTGTCTCGTAGGCGGAACCGGCATCGAGGGACGGGAACTTTTCGTCGTTGTCAAGGATCATATCGGGTAACGCTGATGTCGGCAATTACACGTTAAAAAAGGAAACGTTAATAAAAAAATGTTTTTATTAATTAAAAGCATTTTATAAAATTCTTTGAATTTGGGAAAAAATGTTCAAACTCAACCGGTATTAATGTCGCTGGCAGAAGACGAAAAACTCCCAACAAAATGCAGGATAAATTTCGAAAATTTATAACTTTTCGCCAAATCATCGTAGGCACTCGAAGTTTTGAAAAATTTGCAGAAACTGAACTTTATTGACTTGGCGATCGATTGAGTCCAGGACTTCATTGGTACACCGTACAAACTGTTAAAGTTTGACATGTTTTGAATCAAAAACTTTTTTTCTTTAGGGGGGCGGGGGGGCGCCAAAAAGCTTAAACGTCACATTCGCTCACACGACCTTAAACTAGACACTTCACACTTTTTAGCACGCAAAAGTTCATCCATTTTTGTTCAAAATCAGTCGAGTTATAACGGTTTGAAATCTTGGTATTTTTGATGCCTTTAGTTTTTTCTCGGGAGTAGTATAAATAAATATCTGAGTATTTAAAATAAATATTGTAGTTAATAGGTAACCTTTAAATAAATTAGTTTAAGTTCGTTGATAGTTCATAATTTGTGTTTTTCATTAGCAGTTGAGTTTAAATCTTAGTTATTGCTAATATTTCGCTTTTTATTATACTTTTAAAACAGCATCTTTAGTTTTATTATAAGAGAACGTTACAATACAAAGGCTCAGTTTCATTTTTAGTCTTACAATTACAGGTGGCATGAGTGAGTTTGCGTATATTCTTTTAGATTCTGTTTTCACATAAGTATTTATTAAAGAAACTGAAAATTAACGATACTTTTAAGCTTTTTATGATCATACCTGGGAAGTTTATAGTCTCCATGGTGTGCCAATAGAAATGGAAGGTAGTATTCTAAAAATTTCTGCATACGATCCTAGCTAGCTCTGGTAATGTTTACGTTTGTATAATAATATTGACATAATATACTGTCAACCAGTAGTAGCACTCTGGCAAACTGGCAAACGTTACAATACAAAGGCTCAGTTTCATTTTTAGTCTTACAATTACAGGTGGCATGAGTGAGTTTGCGTATATTCTTTTAGATTCTGTTTTCACATAAGTATTTATTAAAGAAACTGAAAATTAACGATACTTTTAAGCTTTTTATGATCATACCTGGGAAGTTTATAGTCTCCATGGTGTGCCAATAGAAATGGAAGGTAGTATTCTAAAAATTTCTGCATACGATCCTAGCTAGCTCTGGTAATGTTTACGTTTGTATAATAATATTGACATAATATACTGTCAACCAGTAGTAGCACTCTGGCAAACATTTTCAGTCGGTCGCGTGCGACCTTGTATTCTCAGGATGTTGGGCGGGTGATGGAACCACAGTTATGCTGTGATATGTGGTGCTCGTTATTACCAGCATGCAATGACCATGACGATCGGCAAGCCTCGTCGAACTGATCGTGGAGCTCGAACTGAACAACTTCAAAGTACCAAATTTATAACTGTGTACTCGTTAATTAAGCTATGGTTATTTTTATTTTTTGTAAAAAGTAGGGCAAGCTCCAAAAAATAGCATTACAAAGATGTTGCTGTTTTCTTATCTAGTGGAAGGTTCTTGTTCAAAATTTATAAAAAAAGGAAACTTCGTAATTATATGTATTATCATTTTTTAAAGTGCAATAACAGAAATAATTTTGTATACTTTGGCTCTTTGTATAGGTCTTTAAGTTTCTAAAAGTATCTCCGATTTTTATTATTTAAAGTTTGTATTGAGTAACACGTATTCTAGTTTATTAAGTTTTAATTAATAATAAAAGATTAATAATATATTTGATTAGTTTGCAAACATAAAGGATATATTTAGTGTCCTTTGAAGCGCAAATGACAGGGTTTACTGATGGAAGAGTTGCTATGATTGTATTACACTTGAGTCTGGATCCTAGTAATTAAAGCGTAAAACTGATAGTAATCCATAATTCAATAACGTATTTCATAAAATGTTTCATAAAATTTACGGAATGCAGGTGTTGAGAGACAAAAACGATGATTTTCTTTGCTATATTTATGGTTGCTTACAAATCATCTTATTACACCGATAAACAAAATATGACGGGAGAAAATAAACTAAAGTTACAATTTTTATATATAATTGTTGCCCACAAACAAGAAAGTGTAATCATAAAAATGCAGGTATCCACCCACACTCCCGGTTAAGAATCTTTTTAATATAAAGCTTCCTCTTATCCAGATCTATTTTCAATGTTTATAGATAAATCTGAATTCTCGAAGTGGATATTTTGTTCTTTTTGGAAACTTTTCAAATTCTTAAAGACTTTGAGAGAATCTGAATCGATTAAAAGTCGAGACCGTTCGGTTCGATGAAATGTTAATAGTTCATGGCATCAGATCCATTATTTTAATTGGAGCTGTAGTAATTACTATGTCTGGACGGTAATTGCACCTTAAACAAACACACGAAAGACGAATCACGAGAAAACTACATAAGTACCTATAGAACATTTATTCAACAGAATCGCTCCGGTACATAATCTACAACCTATTGTGAATAGACGAAAATGTTTGATGGGCGGTGTTCTTCTAAATTCAACATTACAGGTTGTTCTTTTTTTCTTTAACAAAATAAGAGAAGTATACCATTAAATATTTAAAACACGAAATTAAGAATTTGATGTAGTATGCTTTTACAGATGATTAATGAGATTGGTAAACCAGAAAGCAGTGCACTATAGTATACTTATGTTAGTATATACTGTTTGATTTAAACTACATAGATATTTAATATATAGTGTGACCCATAAGGATTGTATATTTTTATCAACTGTTGATAATTGGTCCTTAATGATTACAATAGAAATTAGAAGAATTATGAAACGTCACCTAATTAATCAAGATGAAATATAATTAATATTAATGAAAATGGCAAAAAGATTGTAGCACTGAAGTGCCGGTAAGTTGACCCTCAGTACTTTTGTCACTATTTCGACACCTTTTACTTAATTTTTTAACTTTACTATGTACTATATTTATAAGTGATAAAAGTATTGTGATAGTATTCGAGATCTGAGTTTTTGTAACTTTAAACACTTCCCTCATTTCAAATCCCATTCTTTTTCTCCGTTTTTATACAACAATACCCTAAAAAAGTAAAATAGTGTTAATAAGAGCAGATTATAGTATTAAAAGTCTAGAAATATAATTAATAGCAATAGATTATACTCCTAGTATTAAAAGCCTGTTTTATTAAATACCCGTGTATCTGTAAAACACGCTGTCCTGAGTAAGCGACTACCTGCGGGCGAAGCGAGTGGAGCGGCCGCACAGCATGACGATGTGATGGGAACGGTTTACAAAAATCATAACACCCCTGTACTATAGCAAATGTTACTTTTTGTTGACTATAAATGCAATATAATACGTAATCTTCTAATAGAATAACAGTCAGCTCCGATGTCCACCTAAAAATATCTTGAAAACTAGAGGACTTAGGAAGCTGAAATTTTACAGGCAGGTAGGCCTTACCCTAAAGGGGTGCATGAGTATATTTCTAATCCTAAAAAACCCGAGGGTGTCGCAGGGGTGTTATGAATGCCGTAATCTACAAACTTCACAGAATTTTCACAGATTATACTTGAAACAATTCTGAAGATACAATACAGAAATTACCGGCATTACATCCAGAGGCGGAGTAAGGCAACATTCCAGGGAGAGAAGAGTTTTCCGCAAAAATAACCATTGTAAAAATCTTGATTGTGAGTAACTGTGTGTTTAACAAAGTGCACGACGTTAGACAGTGCACGAGGTGGTAAGGGGCCTCACTTTCAGCCACGTTTGCAACAACTGGGAAGAGTTTAAGGTCCTAAGTTCCACTCCCGGCGATGATAATTACCTAACTGCTACCGAATACCGGGCAGAGATGGGCCTCGGTAGAACTTATGGCTCGCTGTGTGAAGTTATTGCAGCTACCCAAATCTTCCCATGTGTATTTGAAGTGTGGAGGGACGGCAGCCTCTTCTATCCGACTACACCCCAGATTCAAGTTGTCCTCCATACAAAAAGGCTACTTTTCTCAGAGAGACCCTCAGAGGGTCACTTTGATGTGTAGGACAAAATTGAAAAACCCTGTCAAGAAGGTTTAGAAGATGGAGAGTCTGTTCGAAAGAAGCACAAAAAAGTAAGTCAACAACAATTAGGGGCAAAAAGATTCAAGCCAGAAAGCGAGATGGAGAATCAACGAAGAGTCTGGCCCAAGAGAAGATCATTTATTGCAATCGAAAGAAAGAGACAAGTCAGGGATAAAGAAAGTGAGGAATCAAAAAAAAGGTTGGAGGATAATAAAGATAGACATACAAAGGTCGGAAATAAAGAGGCTTAATAAAGAGGAAATAGAAAGGAAGGCGAGAAATCAAAAAAGAAAGGTTGGAAGATTAGAGAAGTAGACGTTGAAAGATTGGAAATAAAGCAGCTGATAGGGAGAGGAAGAAAAATGATAGAGAGAAAGAAGAAGAGGTACCAAAAAGGAAGAAGTTACGACAAACCTTGTGTACGACGAAATATTCAATTAAGGAATCATGTCCGTTCGTTGGTTCGTATGTTCGTTCGTCCGCCAAGGTTACTCAACAATATGCTCAAGTATGCATGCATATAAACTGGTAATTGTTAAGGTAGGGGTTAAGGACTACTAAAATAGGTGTGAGAGTGTTGGTGGTGGATCCCAAAAATTAACTTTTATAGGTAGAACTGTTTTCTTACTTGGTGGATAGACCAGACGAGTGACGACCAGAAGGGCACCGTTGATTTTTCAACGGGTATTATGCTAGTATTATATATAAAGAAGAATTAGAAACCTTACAAATCTTAAAGCAATGTTTTTTCGAAAAATACTGGCTAATTAGGTTTAAAGTAAATTACTACCTTTTATTTATACAGAAAATTCAAAAAACAAACATGGAAAATAATTAGATATTTATTAGTGTTTTATTATTAACTTAACATTTCAGCAAAATAACAGTAAAATATGTCAAAAATCTTCTAGACCTATAATAATCCTAAACTTGACCTAAATAAGTACATATATCTATCAAACTCAAATGTTATTCGGAATCTGATATAACTTCTGCACTTGAAGACAAGTATTCTAAATCAGATTTCTATAAAAAAAACGGTATCATTAGAATCAATGATGTATTCTGATATTGAAGAGTCTTTTTAGTGTTGATTATTCGTTTTATTTCACAGAGAGCAAAGCCTAGGGTCAGAAGAGAGAAAAAGCCTGGACATGAAATCCATATTTGTGCCTGCACTCTAATGCTTCTTCAGACAATTGACCAATGGGCAGTAGAAATGATTCAATTGTGACCATGAAGACCCATGAATTAACAATTTGTGGATAAAAACGGGCATATAATACCAGGAGTATTGACGTAAATAAATCTCTTTCATCTCTTTAATTAATTCTTTATATTTCGGCATGTTTATCTCCTTATCACTTGAAATTGTTCTTAATAATGAGATACATTTGATATTAACTTAACATCGATTTTTGTTATTTATGCACAAAAATGTAGGATTGTCAAAAAATTCTTTGACAGTGTTGCCGTCATTAATTGATCCAAAGCCTGGTTTAGGTTTGTCAACGGTTAGACCCATTTTCGTTTTAGAATGTTCTTGGATTTTTGACTATGAATCATTAAAGGTCTTTTTACATCATTGCCTCTGACTTGCCAAGTTTTTAGTGGCAATCTGTAGGCAATATGCAAAAGACACTCAAAAGAGCGTATCCTACTGTGTAGAACTGAAAACTATACTTAAATGTACTTTCTGTAAAGGGTCAATTTTCTATGCCGTCTTTGTTCATATCATATAGCTAACTGGAGTGTTTTTATCGACTTTAATTTCAATGAGTAATAGTTAATAATATGAGTTATTAATTCCTCCATTTTAGATTGTTCTTTAACCAAAGCTGCTGATTATTTAATTAAATATTCTCTAATGGATTCTTTAATGAAAGTAAATTTAATCGGACGTCAAAATAAAGTTGATGAGGTGTGATATTTTGCCAGATAATAGTCCCTGAATCTTCGTTAACTAAACGTAGAGGAACAAGAGCTGCCAAAAACATATATTCAGCGGTTCTGTCACACCTAATGCTTCTAGTAAATGGAGATAAGGATTTTTTTTATCTCATTTAACTCAAATGTATTTGTAGTAGATACATCGGCAGCACGTTGAATTTCTTCTTAAAGTATCGACTTCAGCAAATCGAAAACTGTCCGCTTCTTAGAAGCTAGCGGAGATAGGCAAAGAATTTCGGCAATAGATTTTGCTTTATTCCATAATCAGTTCATTTATAATGGAACTATTTTGCTTTTAGAAGCATCAAATTTATCACTTGTAATATACCAAGTGCATTGATTATTGCCGGAAATTTTTTGAGTGACATTTCTGCAATGTCATAATTGCACGACACGAAGTGGAGTGCAATTACGTTGCAGAAATGCACGAAATCAAAATTTCCAGGCAGAATCAATGCACGAGGCTATATTCGGTAAGAGAATCGCACGACGCACAGAAAAAATGCATTATGATTAATTGGTTTTATGTAGCTATATATGTTACAAGTATAATTACCAAAAAATTTCCAAAAAATTACTCTTTGGTAGCATATATATATAAATTTTCGGGAAAATTGTATGATTGTCATGGATACAATTCAAATTTGAATTTTTCTATTGGTTCTCGGCATCGTCGTGCGATTCTCAATAATATTTTCAAAACAGTCAAAACATAGATTTTGCATAATGTCATTTTCAATAAACATTACTGATAAATTCTTTAAATGACTCTTTGTCCAAGATTATTTCTTAAATATGTTTTAAACGTTTAAGAACGGAGATAGATCGTTCTCCAGTTGCATTACATATAGGTAATGTTAAGATTTCTTTAAATTGTTTTAACCATTGGGAAACGTTGATAATTGACAAATGACATTAAGGAATTTCACCCATTCGAAAGCATGTTACAGTTCCCCTTCGCCGAATGTAAGTCGGACGACCGCGAAGAGTTTGCTAGAAGGCATTGAAGGCAAGCCATTCGGAGCGACAGAGATGATACATTCCTTGCAGGTCTGCTGCGAAACTGTAGATTCCGTTACAAAATTTTACCTATCACTCTGAATGCTTGCCTTTTCGTACGAAACTCTAATGCGTCAACCGTACACTTTTCTTACCAGTCTGTACACGATATGATCTGTTTCTTGTTTCACTTTTTGCGAGAAAGTGAATTCCCACGCCAATAATTTTTATTTGTCGCGTGTTCAGTGCGGTTCTTGGCGGAGCCCTGACTTGTGGGGCCTGAAGCAGCCGCTTCCAACGCTTGTGCCTAAATCCGCCACTAAGACATTAACAGAGCTTTCTTTAGGGGAATTTCAGAAATGTCTCTCGAAAACAACAGGTAATGTTTCGATTTCACCTAGAAAATTTAAAAATTATAAATTATATAAACAATTCTACACGAGTACCTTTCTCAATTACAGTTATGCTAGTTTATTTCGAATTCTTCAATTTTTTTATTCACCCTAGAAAAATATTAAATAAAATATTTTTATTTTATTGATTTATTTGTAATTTTAACATATACCTACTAATTATTATTTTTTAACTTCTACAATAATATAAAATTCTTCCCACCTTGGGTCATACGTGTAAATATCTGCCATTAACAAATCTGCACTGCACTACAACGTAAAACAAAACATTAATGATCAATGAACACTTCGTTCGATATGGATGGGGTACTCCTCGCCGATTGCGCAACCTGTGACAAGAAATCATAAAATAATTTGTACACACCATTCTGACCATTCTCGAAAAGCCCAACTTGGACTGTTCATAACGGGTTCCTGAATTCTGTCACGAAACGAAGGTCACCACTCACCAGCAAACAAGTGAAATCAGCTAAATAGTATCTCTTCGGTTAAAAACATAATAAGGGCAAAATTACACTGTACTTGTTAAAGTTCATTTATCTTTAATATTACACTAAAAATGAATCAAGTTATTGATTAATAATACATTTCTAAGGAAAAATTGTCTGAGTTATGTAAATTTACATTATGGATAGTGATTTTAACCAGTTAAATGTAGTAGAATTACTTATATTTGTGTACTTTTACACAATTAAAGAATAGTTTACACAAAAATTGTACAGCAACTATTAACGTATAGGTAAAGTTAAATTTTAGAGTAAAACTACCGCAAATAAGAGAGGAAAGGTAACTGTTTCCCAAGGTAAATTTCACCTCATTTTTTACAGTGTGGTTTGGTCACGTAAACAGAATAGCAAAGGAAAGGTGGTAAGAAAAAATAAAATAGATACCTGAATAACGAAGAAAAAGAAGAAGGCCTTGAGTATCCTAGGATAAAGTGTAGGAGTCCATAGGGGCACAACACCTAAAAGCAAGTTATAGAGACCGTCAATATTGTAAATAGGTGATACCAAAGTCATCTCACATGATGTAAACACAATGTAAACTGTAAATATAGATGTGTGATAGAGATATGCAGTGGCGTGCGGTCCATGGAAGCAAGGGAAGCAATGCTTACCCTTGAGAATTTATTAAAAATAAAAACCAATGCTAACAATAATATTTTTATAAAATTATGGTAATCGTTTATTTAAATTTGTAATATTTAATCAACTTAAAGCTCAATATCAATTCCGTACATCAAAAAGTATAATTACTAAGAGTACTATTATTTTAAATTAGGCTCATTAAACTTGCACGGAAAGGTAATACCGATTCAAATGTGTTACATACGCTGCATATAAGCACTGATTTCGTTGCTTATAACTGCTCTTCTCCTAGCCTTGATAACCGCAAGTGTTCATATAGACGATGCGGTTAACATTGTTTGGTCGTTATTTTTAGTGTGCTTCGTGCCCAAATGTTTATTTATTCTAATTTGGTTATTTGTTCGATTTAGTGTTTGTTAAATTTAATGTTACTTAAGTAATGTAAATCTGCGAATGAGACTGTATTTTGTCGCATTTTATTATTTCAATTTATGAGTTGGATTTTTTTAAAGACAAATAATTCTATTTAGTTTGCCTGTATCCAAATTTAAAATTGCATTATCGTCACGACTGCAAATTCAGCTGCTTTTCGGTAAAAGGTTCGAGTACCTTCGATATATCCGAATCGGGACGATTTGTTGTTCAGTTTGTAAATTATTAATAAAGAATTTTTCGCATACAGTTTTGGATAGAAATTACAAATTATTAAGAAAGGCAGATCAAAATCAGAACTTTCAAATTTAACAACAAAGATTAAAACCTGTACCGGTATTTTGCTAAGAAAGACCGGAAAATTTATACATAGTAGTAGTTTTTTTAAAATAAAGAATGATAGTCAACAAATTCCATAAGTATAAAGTGTAAAAGTGCTTCTTTGAAAAACTTTTAAGCTTAATAATTATAACACTGTTTTTTATTGTACCTAGCAGGAGCGGATCCAGAGAAGTATTTTGAGGGGGAAATCTTTGGAAAAATAATTGTTTTAATAAATAATAATTAAACAAACATTATTTGTTTCTATTCTATGTAAATTTATTTCTAAATTGGGGGGGGGGGTTATTCCCTCCACGTTAATCCGCGCCTGTACCTAGGTGTATTATAATTAAAATCGTGGTTGCTTCCCTAGCCTAAATTCTCACCGCACGCCACTAGAGATATGTAAACGTAAATATAGGTAAACATTTGTAAAAAGAGAGAACAAAATCTTAGAAAATTAATAATACGATTGTCAATTTTGATAACATTGGTATTTATCAATGTAGAAATTGGAGAGTGAAACGAATATTATAATTAAAAACAGGACACGTTTCAACGCTATTAGACGTACGACGCTATTGATCGCTATTCCATGCGAAATCGGTCACTAAAATGGGTCGATCTCACGGATTTCAATGAAAATCACTTATGAGGTAGCAATCAACTAAAGAACATAACTTTTATTCATTAATTTGCTAAATTACGCAGAACTTCGGAAATATTCAAACTGAAAAAATTATCAAAACTGCTTGCACGCCTTTAAAGAAATATAATTATCTCGAAAAGTATTTACCCTAGAACAAATATTTTTTGTATATTGCTCACTAGAAGACGGGCTTTTTGGACAGCCTAATAATTTTTTGTTATCAAACATATTTTTATTTTTTTCTGAACGAAATATTTTAAAAATGCAGAAAGATCGGTGTGGTCACATTTTTAAAAATCTGAAAAAAATTGTACAGATTCTTTGAACATTTCTGTATTTAAATGCAAAATGGCAAGCTGTACGTTTTAATAGTTTTGGCAGGGCAAATTTTTAAAGAACGCGTTGCAGACAGCCGGCGCACCATAGATTACGGTCAACCGGCACAAACCGCATTCGCTTAACTCTTAACCTTAACCTCTCAACTAATGTACATAAGATAAATGTATATTTGTGTGGATATGAGTATACCTATTAATTAGTTAATTACTTAAGTATTTAAATCGATTACTTCGGGTGTGTTACATAAAGTACTTTTCTTGCGGTTGTCCAAGACCATAAAATATAATGCAACAGATTTTTTAATTTAAGTTTTAAGGCCAGTTGGGGTAATTGGTCCATAGATATACAATTCTTTTGCTCCAAACTCTTTATCTCATATTTTATCGTGAAGTATAAGTTTAGGACCTTATTGTTTTATAGTAACTTTAATATATTTCCAAAAGAAAATGTAAAAATAAAGCAGCTCTAATGCCAACTATTGGGGTAAATGGAATCATCGTCTATATTTTATATCCACATTACTTTTAATATGTTCTGGGTAACTGGGACGTCCTAAGGATATTAATTAAAATGTCTCCAAAAAATTAGGGCTGCAGTAGGAATAGTTCAGGAATTATCGCAGTCGGAAGAGTGTATAGGGTAAAGTCGATAAAACTAAAAATTCACGTAATTCTCATAGACGTTTAACGATAGTTTTAGTTTTTATTAAGCATAGTTTCAGTTACCCCATCGCTCCAATTACCGCAGCTCACCTTATTAAACATCAGAACCTACAATAGAGATCGGTAATAGTTATTTATGGTACAAGTGAGTTAAGTAAGTTATTATGATAATTTTTGCAGTGGATAATATCATTAACTCACCTGTGCCACAAGTTCAAATATTGAATTTGCAATGATCCTATAGCTCAGTCTATAGTTTTTAATGTTAATAAATTTGACACTCTTTCTCGATGACTGGATTTTAATAATATAATACAACGTAAGCTGGTGATTGGTTGCTACCTACAATAGCACCCAGTCTAACCCAGTGAACATCTATTTTTTAAATTTACGATCAAAAACAACTCATCTTCTGTAAACAAAAATGGTATCTAAGCTATTGCATTATAATATTTTAGGGTCTTTGATGACCGCAAGAAAAATGCTTTATGTAACACACCCAAAGAAATCGATTTAAATACATACGTAATTAACTAATCAGGAGGTATAATCATATCCACACATATATACATTTATCTTATGTACATTAGTTAAGACCGACCGCTGGAAATATAGACGGTATTATTACTAACTAGAAGGTAGCGAATGCGGGTTGCGCCGGTTGACCGTGATCTATGGTGCGCCGGGTGTCTGCAGCGCGGTCTTTGAAAATTTACCCTGCCAAAAGTATTAAAACGTCCAGCTTGACATTTAGCATTTAAATACAGAAAGGTTCAAAGAATCTGTACAATTTTGTTCAGATTTTTAAAAATGTGACCACACCGATTTTTCTGCATTTATAAAATATTTCGTTTAGAAAAAAATTAAAATATGTTTGATAACAAAAAATTATTAGGCTGTCCAAAAATCCCGTCTTCTAGTGAGCAATATACAAAAAAATATTTGTTCTAGGATAAATACTTTTCGAGATATTTATATTTCTTTAAAGGCGTGCAAGCAGTTTTGATAATTTTTTCAGTTTGAATATTTCCGAAGTTCTGCGTAATTTAGCAAATTGATGAATAAAAGTTATGTTCTTTAGTTAATTGCTACCTCATAAGTAATTTTCATTGAAATCCGTTTGAGCCACTGTGCGTAGGTTTTATATTATAAATTATAAATCTAGGAAAGAATCTTATTAAATAATTGGAACTAATTTTAACGGTTAAAGCTTATTGACCACAACCACAAAACCTCAAAATAAAAAATAACTCATTTTGTGTTTACTCTTTTTATAATAAGAAATAGGTCTATAATGGTAATGACCCGTCTAAGCAACATGTTCATTTCATCATTAGATAATTTTAGTTAAGCAAAACTATAATTTTATTATTAAATTGTTAATTATACAAATTGCATGTTTACAAAACTTTTAACCACTTGTTTTTAAATTATGCTATGAAACTTCTGATTTAACACTTACCAGAAATAAATCCTTGTCTTGTTAAATTAATGTAGTACCTACTTTATACAGTTACATTACAAAAATAATAATAGAAAAAAGCAACCGTTTCCCTAATATAAATGGCAATTTATTTGAATGCTGCATACCTAGTTATACTTTCACATAATTAAATTCTTGAAAAGCAGGAAGTGAAATTTGATAAATTTTAATACGTAGATTTTTAAATTAAAATGAGGTACTATTATTTCGCTAGTGTCATTATAAAAGTATAAAGCTGTTATTAAAACTTCATAGCACCCAACAATTTTCTTGTTAATTCAACTAAACAACATCAAATTAAATGGGGTAGGAACAAATACAAAAAGTCTCCCTTGTCACTCCACGCATTATACAAAAAAGGTTTCCTAGTAAGCATTATTAAATAAATAGATAATCATACCAGTAGTCACAAAAATTAAGAATGGTCACAGTAGGATGAGTCAACGTTATTATTTTTATTAAATTATGGGAAACGTCAATCTGATACAAAAGCTAAAATAATTATGTTTTTATTCTATACTAATTAATTACATACACATTAATAACAAAAACCCACCAGGAACTTTGCCAATAAAGATAGCAGTTTACAACTACCGCTCAATATGCGCTCAAAGGATATACGAGTAGCTTGTGGCACTTAGAATTGTCTTAACCACTTAACCCAAGCTGTTGAGAAACGGGCGCTATGTGGGTCCGTTAGTTTAGCATATAAAATTAGGCCCGGCCATCTCGGATACATTATCAAACCCGTATATCAAGTGGCTAAGTACATATGTCATGACGTCATTGCCCGTGGGCCAATCAGGAACACCCAAGGAGATACATGCACGGCGGCTGGGCGGGGCGGTTAGCCTATACCCATCATCAACAATTTATTGTTTGAAATAATAAATATATACAAAGGGTCTTAACCGTTTATTAATTAACAGAAAAAGATATATAATTGAATGATTTAAAAAAATAACAAAATTAAATAAATTTATAGGTAACATAAAAGCACCTCCGTTTGTTTTTCCTTCCTACACTTAACCTGCATATAAACAGTTCAAAACAGAACCAATTTATATCTACATGTAGTTAGTTTATTTATTATATCGTAGATACACCGACTCTAAGAATCAATTTAGCAAAGAAAGATCAATCACGGTAGTTTTAGTAAAGATTATGATAATAATAATAATAATTTTATATAACACCTAATGCTTTCGTATCTTTTATAGTGTTAAAGTTAGTAGGCTATAAGATCTTTCAAATGTAGACTATTTACATTTTTCATTACCAGTTGTATTAGTACTTTTTAGCAGGGCCGGCGCGAGGCGGGTTCAGCGCGTTCCCCGGAACCCGGCCCCGCGCTTTAGACGGCCCCGCGATTTATAGGATGTCGCATTACAATTTATAAATACACGCGCTTTTTTTATGCTGTACTCACACCGGTGAGTAGAGATTGTAATTTGCCTGGAAATAATCCTCTCATTTTAACAATATTTAATACTTCTAAGAACTTTTACTTTTAATGGTTTTAAAAGCTACCCTAATAAATACAAGAAAACTATAAAATGTCATAAATTATATGTTCCCAATAACCGCTTTTGTAGTGATAAAAAAGGAATGTTTTAAATAAAAGAAAATTGGACATTCAACCAGACTATATTATTTTAGGGCAATTTTTGTCAGAATTTATTGTGTGGTTTACAGGTTTACTGCACTTAAGTATTTATTTATCATATTGTTGCATTTTAGGCTGTTTTTAGTAAATCCCTTATATTATGTACTTCCTGTTACAATTGAGGTTAAATAGATTTAAATATAGATTCTAAAGAATTTGCCGAAAAAAGACGTCTTAAGTTTAATGTTGTTACTAAGAATAGTTATTGATATTTAAATGCGTTTCTGCAGAGAATGTATATATCTGCCTGACGGGAGTACTGTCCGAGTTAAAGGAAGCATATATTACAAATTTTCAATATTTCGGAAAAATTAGACGCTGTTGCATTTATGATTATTTATTCATTTTGTTAATTAGTTTTGTTGTGTTGTGACTTGTGACTTTATCAGAGATTTATTGCTGATAGCTGCTACTTATAAATTTATACGGTAAGTTCCATTTTTATTTTATTAACTAAATTTGAAATTACTTTATCATTTTTTTTAGTATTCAATTTCATTATGGCTAGCAGAGATAGAGATCGTGGAAGAAAATACATGGGTGGAACTGAAAAATTGAAAAGAAAGAAGAAGCGAGCTAATTATATTAAGCATCAAGCAAACAGTATTATGAAATACGTCACTGAAACTAGACGACCAAATGATGTTGAAAATCACTTGTATACAGATCAAACAGGTGAGTTTGAAAACAACAGAAACACAACACAATTTCCTATGAACGATTGTGTTAACCACCCCGAAGATAAAATTGAAGACATCGATAATAGAGAAATAGTCGCATTTCCCACCAACAATAATTGTGAAAACACTGAAAACAGTGTGGAGGAAGGAGAAAACAGGAACCATTCTGAAGAAGAAATGGAATACATCGGTAATAGGGAAACAATCGAACTTACTACCAAAAATTGTAAAAACACTAGAAACCGTCCTGAGGAAGAAAAAGGCGGGAATTTTGACATTGACGATCCTGGTACGTGGCCAACTGAAAGAACAAATAAAATAGTAAGTTTAATAGTTGAACATGGTCCTGTACAAGTCAGTCAATTTAACTTCCCTAAAAATGAACACAAAAGAAGTTTTTCTACAACATATTTTACAAGAATATTAGTGAATGGAGAAAGAAAAACACGAAGATGGTTAATTTATTCTAAGTCTAAAGATAAGATATACTGTTTCGCTTGCAAATTATTTTCTGTAAGTGATGTTTCATTGGGGACAGATGGATTTTGTGATTGGTCTCATTTAACTCAGCGAATCACAATGCACGAACGATCTTCAATACATTTACAAGCTATAAACAAATGGCTTCAAACGGAGCAAAAATTCCGGACTAACAACCTAATCGATAAAGACTTCGAAAATTGTTTAAAACTGGAAACTGAACGGTGGAAACAAGTTCTTCGAAGAATAGTTTCATCTATTTTATATTTGGCGCAACATAATTTAGCTTTCCGAGGTACTTCCGATACTTTGTACACGCCACACAATGGTAATTTCTTAGGTTTAATTGAATTAATTGCGAAATTTGATCCAGTTTTAAATGATCATTTAAATAGAACTGCCATAAAAGGACACCATTATTTATCTCATTCAATTCAAAATGAATTAATAAGTGCAATGGCAAGTAAAGTGCAAACAGTAATTATAGACGCAGTAAAGAGAGCGAAATATTATTCGATTTTATTGGATTGTACTCCAGATGTGAGCCACCAAGAACAGCTGTCAGTTGTTCTTCGGTATGTCAGTATAACAAATGATGATGTTGAAATAAAAGAACGGTTTATTAAATTTCAAGTAGTCCACGATACAACAGGAAAAGGACTCTCCGAAACAATCAAGATTATTTTGGGCAATATGGGATTAAATTTATTTGATTGTCGTGGTCAAGGATATGACAACGGCGCCAATATGAGGGGAATATATCAGGGGGTACAAGCAAATATACTGCGTGAAAACTCAAAAGCGTTTTATGTACCATGCGGAAGTCATAATTTGAATTTGTTACTGGGAGACATAGCAAAATCTTCACCCCAAGCTCTAACCTTTTTTGGTATTTTACAAAAGATATATACGACATTTGCAGCATCAACGTTACGTTGGGATGTTTTAAAAAAACATGTTCAAAAAATGACTCCTAAGCCATTATCAGATACTAGATGGGAATGTCGTTTTAATAGTGTAAGAGCTGTTCGCTTTCAACTTCCCCAATTTCGAAATGCTCTAAACGAAGTTGCTACAAACACATCTGACTGTAAATTAAAAAGTGAAATTTTGTCCATTGTCCGAAAAATAAATGAATTTGAATTTGTAGTTAGTCTCATCATTTGGTACGATATATTATCTAAGGTCAATATCGTTAGTAAAGTTTTGCAGAACCAAAACATGCATATAGATGTGGCCACAAAGCATTTAAAAGAACTGAATGCATTTTTTGAAAAATATAGAAACGAAGGATTCGTAAATGCCATTTCCACAGCAAAAGAAACTGCAAAAGAATTAAACATAACACCTAATTTTAAGTCTACATACAGAGGCAAAAAAAGAAAATTTTTTGATTACGAAGGAGAGGATGAGCCGTCAACAATCAGTGATGAAGAGAATTTCCGAGTGAATTATTTTCTGACCATAATAGATACTGCATTAGTATCATTTCAAAATAGGTTTGAATTATATGAAAACCATGAAAAAATGTTTGGTTTTTTATATATGAGTGAAATCGTAAATACGGATGAGCAATATTTATTCAAATGTTGTCAAGATTTGAATCTGTATTTAGAAGGGGACATAGACGGAGCAGATGTATTTGAAGAAATCAAGATGTTCCGGACTATTATACCAGAAAATTGTTCTACTAGCCTTAACGCAATGAAATACATTATAAAAAACAATCTTTCAGAAGCATACCCCAATTTATTAATTGCCTTGCAAATAATGATGACAACGCCGGTAACCGTTGCATCAGCTGAGCGTAGTTTTTCACGATTAAAATTAATTAAGAATTACCTTCGATCTGCAGTAAGCCAAGAACGTTTTACATCTCTGGCTATTTTGTCTATCGAAAGCAAATTCTGTAAATTTTGATAAAGAAATTAAAGACTTTGCAACGAAAAAGGCCAGAAAAATTATTTAATAGTAGTAATACTCTATGATTCTATATAATATGTAATAATGTGTTTATAATAAATAATAATTTATTTAGAAGTGTTTTTTTTCTGGCCCCGCCCAATCTTTGAACCCGGCCCCGCAAAAGCTTACGCCGGCCCTGCTTTTTAGATCAGGGCCATCGAATGCTGGCGCGAACCCGGGGGCGTTTTAAAGGACCCCGTAGAATCCTTATGGAAAATCACGTTCACCAGATTGCACTGAAACTTTGCTGAAATATAGTTTTCGATGTGTATATCAAAAGTATCAATGAACACAAAGTCCAAAAAATTATAGGTTCCGAATTACAGCCATTTGAAGTTGACAATTTATGCACCCGGTAGAACTATATGGGAAATGTTTCTCGGCTAAAATTCTTGAAACTTTGGTGAATGGTAGTCCCTAATGTGTAGATCAAAAGTGTCAATGGGTACCATGTCCAAAGAATTATAGTTTTCGAATTACATCCGTTTGAAGTTGAGAATTTTTGCATTATTCAACTTCAAAAGGCTGTAATTCGAAAACTATAATTTTTTATACCTTGTGCCCTTGACACTTTTGATCTACACATTAAAGACTATCATTTACCAAAGTATCAACAATTTCGGCCAAGAGGCATTTCCCATAACGACTCTGCAGGGTGTAAAAATTGTTACTTCAAACGGCTGTAATTCGAAAACTATAAATTTTTGGACTTTGTGCCCATTGACCCTTTTGATCTACAGCGATTGATCAAAAAATATATTTATTGTATTTACAAGTTAAAAACGATATCTATCAACATTCAAGGATCAAAACCAAAAGAAAAGGTTAGTTAAATCATATTAGATACTTTGTTTAATTGTTTACATAAAACACAAACGCGTCAAAGAGTTAAAGAACGCCGAAGTCTCCAGTATTCAACGATAGTATCGTATGTCTTAAGAGCAGATGTTTGCATTTGTAACCCGCAGTTGGGGATGCAAATGCTGTCCGAGTGGGATACCATAATTTCTTACCTATCTGACAGATACTTAAAAAAAACTCCAAAACGGCAAGCACCGGTTGCTAAGATAATTGTAACCAGTCTGAAAATATTTTCCTGGCTCAAGTAATGTAAAGCAAAGTTTTCGCGTTCTTAAAAGGCATGAGCCTATTTTATTGTCAGGTATAGCGCCGCAAACCCCCATTGAAAATAGCATATAAAACAAAAGCATTGAAAATAATATTTTTTAAAAACTGTCAAAAATTATTGACATTTTTATTCTGCTTGTAATGGCGAAGTGATCCATTTTCATAAACAAGACGTGAAATAGTTTTACGTTTTAGAAGGTAATAGTATATTACATTACAAGTCATGAAAGTGGTTCTTTGCCAGGCGAGGTGGTGTGTTGAAAACTGCGAGAATGCGCCTGCGTCCGAGCACTTCTTCAAAGCCTCTGAGTGTGATGCATACTATTTTTTCTGAAACCCTCAAATTTTAATCATACTCGTATAATCACATACATTTTCAACAATTTTGGTAAGAATTATAGTGGCGGACACATATCCAAGGTGACAACAAAAGTTGTTGAAAACGTTTAAAAACGAAAAAAAAATATCTTAACCTCAAATGTAACTGAACATTTTTTGGCAACATTAGTAACTCTACTTTTAACATTAATATTAATGATAATTTTTTTAGTTAAGACTGAAGAGTCGAGTAAAGTCTCTTCCGGACTGGTTTTGTAATGGTCTACTTTCTGTACTAAAATTTGTATTGAAAAGCTTACTTTCAATAACGGTTTCAGAAAAGAGTTATTTGTATACCATGGCCGCAATTTTTTCATAACGTACCGAGAGAATAATTGTCGCAATGACCGTTTGCAGTCGAGGCAGAAATGTCGAGGACGCTAAAGAATTTCGCGGACATTTTTGTACAACCATAAAAAATATGTAATTACAAATTCAGTTGCTTTTAAAAACCAACAGTTTAATTCGTTGTAAATAGAAAGGAGGAAGCGTTCCTATGGAAATAACACAAAGAAAACAATCAGTTTTGTAAAAATTCGTAGAAATGTGTGGAGATACTGGTACTACGTTACTTCGCGGCCGTTAGTCTGAGAAATTGGAATTCGCGTCCTGTATTGCGTACGCGATATGTCCACTTCGAATACGATTGCAAAAAATAGTTATTTACGTCAGAAGTCCTCTAAACAGGTCTTTATGGGCTAGGTCAGAATAGGTGACCGAGCCCTTAAAGACTGTTAGAGAACGCATAAAATACAAAATCTTTTGGGATACTTTCTGAGTTGAATATTCAGATATTCAACTCAGAAATGGGCATCCAATGAACTTTCGCGGTTGTTAACCACTAAGAAGGTTAAGATCCACTTTCTGGAATTTTGCAGAAAATATGACAGTCTTCGGCCTGAACAGGTAATCTCTCAACCTCTTTCTTTAACAGCAGAAGTATTTCAATAAAATCATGTGTAAAGATAGCGTCACCACTTACACGAAAAGGGACAATTCTTAGGTTTAGGTTTCTTAGGACAGTGGCCACTACACTGTTGGTGAAAGAGTTGCGTGGAGGAATCAAATGAAAATAAAACAATTTACAAATAAAATTTTGCATCGAAAAAGTATCCCTGTCAATATCGTATATGCTGCAGAAAGTTTAGTGTTATTAATTTCCTTGAATACTTACTTCTGGGCTGCATTTTTCTTTCATGTTTATTAACATGAAGTAATAAGTAATATCGAGTTAAAAAACTCAGCTTAAGAAAAAGCAAAATTCTAATTATTTTTAACAATTACTCTCCTAATTGTTCTGTTATTTTTAATATGCATCAATTTATATAAAATAAACTTTTTTTAGGTTAAAATGCCATAAAATGTGTAAGTTGGCATCTCGACAAGATGTGAAGATTATGCAAGATGTAAGACCACATTCAGCTATTTACGAGACTTAGATGATGAGTTTTACATTAAGTTATTTATCACTTTGTATTGTGTTACCTCACTGATGTTCTTAGCGAGCAGTTACAGAAACAATTAAAATAAAATAATAGAGCCAAATATGCTACAGCCCTTCAGTACTCTCGCGAAACTTTGTACAATCTAATGGTTAATAAATTCTACAATTTTATTATTTTTGGCTTCCCTATGATTGCAATACTGCGCAACTGTGAATGGTAGCTCGAGACTCGATAAAGTGATAAACATGACTTCGTCCGTCTAATCTGGACATCGCAGTCAGGGGGACCGCTAGATATCTGGCGCTTCCGTGCAAGTTTGAACTTAGCGCTCCTTGTCAGTAAAAAATTACAAGATTTTGCTAAGGAGCAGAAAGGAGGAATTCAGGGTCAATTGGATTTTACGTATAAAAGATTACAAACAAAACGGACAATTAAAACTTCGTCAAAAAACAAACAAATCAAACCAGTCTTAACAGTCCAAAGACAGTAGGTTGTACATATTGTTATGATATTTATATGCTGTCTGAAGGATATTATGCGTTTAATAAGGTTTACTAGGCAAATATCATTCATAAATATATAATATATATTTACGATTTAGAGAGGATACATAACTTCAAATTTTCAAAATAAATTTAGAGAAAGATTTCTTAATAGTAGTACACAACGTAAAATTAACATGTACACAAATAGACTCATTTTAAGCAAAGGATACTTTAGTGTTTGAGTTTCTTTTGATAAAAATGAATTTTGTTTCATTTGGCTACGATGTGGGCTCGTAGCAGAGTTTTGGTGAGTTGAGTGATATTATTGTATCTAGAATATGATAAAGCTGATTGTTCTGAAGCTATATGCATAAATCAACCAATCTACCTTAAATAATTGTTGATAGTTAATGTATTACATTCTAATGTTATTGGTATTATTAGCTGAAAAGGTTACTTTTCATACGAATTATAATTTTCTGCTTTATTGTATTGCTGGAATTTCATGTAATCTCATCTTAGCCACATGAGTTAGTAAGATAGTATTGGTTAGGTTGAGTTTCTTGTTTATTGTATTGAAGTTACTTAAAAACATATTTGCAGACCTGCGTTCTTCATCGTCAAGTGGATTTATACAATTTTGTTGTAAAATTAGTTGTAATGTATCCAAAAGTTTTGTGAAAAGTTAATTAAATATGTAATGCAGGTATTTAATGAAATAAGGCAGCTGGCAATTGTATTTAAAGTAATGTAGGTTAATTCGTATTGAGGGAGTTGTTGAGATTTGTCATTGACATTCAAAAGGCAGGTCAAAATGTAACATAAGTCTATATATTTTTGTGATTAAGAAAGAAGGGCTATGTTTCTGTCTTTTTAATTTTGAATTTCAACTGAAATTTTATAATAGCAGTTTGGTTATATATTATTCCAAAAGTCTAAAGTGTTTTCGGGAAAATTGTTTTGTTTTGGTAAAAAGTCTATACAGACTTCTATACAGAAGAAGCTCCCATAAACAAGACAGTAGCTGTAATTCATCAAAGTTAAAAGACGTGACTCTTGGCTACTCAAAAGTTGTAAGATTAAAATTAAAACTGCAAGGTTAAATTTGAAATAAATGTGAGGTTATGATAAACGTTAATTTAAATAATTTTAAAGTGTTAATAAAATAAATAAATAAATGTTTATTCATTCCAAGATAATTAAAATTTATAAATATTTAATTATCATCAGAGAAAGAAAATGTGAATTTAATTAACATCGTTATGTTTTAATACTATGTGGAAAATTTAATACCGAATTATTAAAGATTAGATTTACCTGTTTATTGTGATGAAGATTTTATTGCCAAAAACAAACTGGAATTATTTGTATACAATCAATACAGTAAATTAATTAAAAAATGAATTACTTGCACAAAGTAATTCAGGAAATAATACACATTTCCAATATAGAAAACAATTATACAGATCACACATTTAATAACCCTTACCAACAATTTCATGCAATCTTGTCTTGTATAAAGATATTAATCCAGTTGCTGCTGCTAGAAAGAACAATCCCATTCTTTCTAGATTATTGAGATCTGTCTAGAGATCGTAATTAAACCCAGATTAACACTCAAATAAAGAATGAGTTTTCTAACAGCTTCAATCGAAAGAGGAAAACCTTCCAATTAAGTTTTCTTTGCTAAAATTATATATTGAGAAAAGTTACGAATAACAATAATTCATGCAAATTCGTTTACTGTAAAGTGAAAACATCACTGTAACAATGTTTAAACTTTACTTACGGCGATGTTATAATTACACTGGCCAACATATGTTTTGATGACTTGTATATGAGACTTGTTCTTTACTAATTTGGGTGTGCTGAATCCGAAAATCATATTGGTTTTTGCGTATCACGTCAAAAATTAATTCTATATCATTTTATGCTCTTTGAAGAATTGCAAATGCGGCCAAGTTGTAACTTAAGAACTTATACGATATAAACAAAGTATAAAATTATAATAATTCATTTATTTATTTAAGTACAATATTTACACAATGATCATTCAAAAAACTACAAAAGTGTTAGTAATAAAGAAACAACAGTCAGGGAATAAATTTTCGTTTGTAGCACTTTCTGCTGTGCATTTTGGTTTGGCAGTCCCGTTGAACACTCCAACAGTAGCCGGCCATCATATGAGAATCCCATCTTCCTTGGTACCGAGTTTCCATGGTTTTTAAATCTTGATGAAATCTCTCGCCTTGCTCATCGCTTACAGCACCTAAATTTTCGGGAAACCTATCAAGATGGCTATGAAGGAGATGACGCTTTATGCTCATGTTACAACCTAGGCGGTGAAATTTTTCAAGCATTGATTGCACTAGCTCTTTATAATTTGATGCTTTTTTGTTTCCAAGAAAATTGTTCGCGACCATCGTGAATGAATTCCAGGCTTCTTTTTCTGCTTCGTTCTTAGAGTTGATGAAATTTGGATCTCTCATTTAAGTTCTAATTTGGGGTTCATCAAATACCACAGCTTTGATTTTTTAGTAACTTAGTCGTGGAAACTTTTCACATATGTACTGGAAAGAGTCACTTTGCAAATCTAGTGCTTTAACACATTGCTTCATAAGACCCAGTTTGATGTGAAGAGGTGGAAAAATTACTTTTTCTCTGTCGACTAAAGGTTGACTTATAATATTCTTCTCTCCAGCGACTAAGGATGTTCTAGGAGGCCAATGTTTCTGAATCCAGTGTTGGTTTCTATCTGGACTATCCCAGAGGCACAAAAAGCAAGGAAATTTTGTATATCCTCTTTGAAAACCAAGTAAAAAGTTTACCATTTTGAGATCCACACCGATGACCCAGTTATGGTCTGTATATTTTAGTAAATCTATCACCTTATCAATGTCGTCATATGTTTCCTTTAATTTAACGGAATATCCAATAGGAATTGAACCGAAAACATTCTCGTTGTGTAGTAGGACACACTTGAGGCTTCTGCTGGAACTGTCGATAAACAAACGCCACTCACTTGGGTCATATTGTACAACGCCCATTTGAGTTAGCAAATCTGGCACATTGTTACAATAAACAAATTCACACTCTTGTTTAAAATATTGCACAAGATCACTTTCCCTTTTACGATAAAAAGTTATCTTCGTACCTTGCTTGAGTAAGTTCTTTTCATTTAATCTTGACGCTAGCAGTTCCGATGATTTCTTTGATAGGCCCAAATTCCTTACTAAATCATTTAATTCTGCTTGAGTAAAGCGTTGAGGTCCGTAATTAGAAACTATATTTTCATTGGCAGAATCTACATCTGAATCATCTTGCTCTTCAATAACATCTGACATGTATTCAGCTTCCGAGTGCTCAAGTGAAGGAAGCTCTTTATAAACTGGCACAGGTATTTCATCGGACTGAGGTACTGGTCGAATCGCAGAGTCAATATTCGTATATACAATTTTATTCTTATTCTTGGTATTATAACCGGAGGTCTGAGTTAAACAAAAGTAACAATCATCTACGTGGTTTTTCGGTTCACGCCATATCATTTGTACGCCAAAAGCTAATTTCTGACGTTTTCCTTTGCTCCACTGCCGCAAATTCTCCACACATGATTTACACACTTTATGTGGAGCCCATGACTTGTCTTGATCAGCAAGTTTTACATCAAAATAAGCCAAATACATTTTCTTAACGAAAACACTAATATTTGTCCTTTGACTGGGAACGGTGAAGCTGCCACAAATGTAGCAGAAAGAATCGGCATTATTTACACATCTTCGAGTAGTAGACATGATGTAGTTTCTTCACTAACAACTAACATGTAACTAGCATTTTCTTATCACCCTTGCTTACTTTTAAATAGTTCTAAGTGATCAATACTTTCTAATAAAATCTCATTAAACCCTAATATGTTGACGATGAGGACTAGCTTAGTAGACTTGATTACTTTACAATTGTTTATTACTTAATTATCTAATTAAGTACTTAAATATTATGAGGTACAAGTGTATATTATGCTAATGACTAAATGTATTTGGAATATCTAAGAATTCCGTAAACAATTAAGAATTTGTTGCATTTAGTTAACGATTTTCAAGAATTTTGGATTCGGCAAACAAGAAACGCCGTAGAAAAAAAACCTGACGTGATAGGGTAAAACGGGATTTATATTTGGCATTAGCGTACCAATTTTAGTTAAAATCAAGTGTCAGATCAAAGTCAGCAGAAAAAAATTTTTTTTGTTGGCAAGTAATTATCATTATGACGCATATTGTGATAATAGCGTGTAACATTTCTCCTCTTGCCCTCTTTCTCATGTGTTCTTCATTTGGTTTAACTGCAACTAATTAGTTAAACAGTTTATTTTGTATCACAGTGCTGTTAAATTAAAATGCAATATACTCTATTACTCTATATTGCATTTGAAAAGAACCAAGTACATTAGGTTAAATTGGTTGGTTGTAACCACGAACAGAGGTGGTTGTTATAAAAAATACACTTTTGCATCTTTTATTTAACAATAAATGTTATTTTTTAAGTTTGTATTTTCAATATTACATTCATTAGTGTTAAAATATTTCTAAATGACATGAAAGAGCTTAAACGGCTAGCGCTTTTTGAGCGTCTGTGTACTGTTGGTTGCATAAACACACAGTAAATGCAATGCTTTGAGCTGTTTATTTTAAGATGCAGTATTGAGCATATTGCATTTTAATTTAATAGCACTCTACTTACATAAATTTTACTAAAACAGAAAAATCCATATAGATGTGCATTTCAATAAATGAAAAGAATAGATATTTTATCTCAAAATACATTACTAGTGAACAATCACTCATTAATTGGCTATATGTATTTCATACTATGTTAGCTAATATTTAATTACGCACTGACGTACGAGACGTTATTGTGGATATTATTAATGTTTCCATTAAATAACTCATAACTGTACATTTAATCAGGATGTTCCTTACTCACATACTGCAAAGATTTATAAAAAAATCATCTCTAACGAAGAATTAAATGCAAGTTCAACATTTAGTCAAAAAAGTCGACTAAGCAGCAGCACATGTAATTAATAATTTTTATAAGTACCTACTAATCAGCTTCATCAATCAATAAGCAACTACTTCCTCGTTCAATACCAAGTAGAAAATTCCTTCTAATTAAATCTGCATTCTGCGAAATATATAGGAAGTCCAATGCGGGATGGTTAAATATAGCGTACGGCAAAATTTTAATCGGTGCCCATTATAAACACGACTTTTTTATCTGATTATTAACTATAGCACTCGACTCTCCCAATAACGGCATCGATGTTCGTAACGCAGCATCCGGGCCAACCTATCGGCAATTAATCTAAATTGAACTGGACAGACAATCCCAATTAATAGATGGATGCCCGTCAATCGTATTCTCCCTTATAATCTTGTTTTCCCCTATCGGGGCAATGCGAGCACCATCAGTTGCATTCAATGCAACGCTAATTGATTATTTATTAAGCGGAGTTTTCGAATTGCTGTCAGCACGATTTATTTATCGAATATAATAATAAGACGTTCCAAGATCATTAACACTTTCATAAGCAATTCTCAATGTGATTGAAATAAATAAATCAATATTTACGCCATTATAAATGAAAAGGAAGAACAAAAAAATTCCCGAAATAAAGGAAAGCCTATTTCCAAACTATAAACAAAGTAATTACACAGTAATAGGATCTTCGATCGTTAAGTGTGGATCTTAAGACCTAATAAATTTCTTATTTACTTGTAACAAATTTTATTGGCACACAAAAAATTGATATATCAAATAAATCAAGTGAGATAGGTGCCGGTAGCTAAATGCTTTCACAGTTAACTTACGATTGGGTGGGTCGTTGCCCGCAGAAAAGTGTAGGCTGGGGGAGTGCAGACACGATTCTTAAGGATGATTGATGTACGTCCTACAGAAGCTGAAAGAAATTGCGATAAGGCTAGAGGGTGTCATGTATTACAAACCATCTCTGTATCACATTAGAAAAACTGAAAAGAGCGCATGAAAAATTGTTACGAGATGGTTCAACGTTTTCCGATTTCAATATAGAGCTGTTTGAATGGATAAGAAAAATGTAATTTCCGCATTATACTTCGAGGTCGTATTATCTCCAGATATGTACATGTTGTTAATAGAAGCTACAAATGAAGCTGTATGTGTTATGTGCAAATGCATATATACCACCAAATGCAGAAAACTGGAATGAATTATCAACTGCACACCTCTCCTCAAGAGCATTTTAGTTTTATCAAAATGCCGACGGAAACTATTGGTAAGATAACTTTCTACAATGCCTATAGTCGAAAAAAACTTACCAGTAAATTGGACCAGCTTGTATTTTCGAAATAACCCCATTTTAAAATTAAATATTAAAAAGCTATTATTTAGTCAAGTCAACGAATGAAAAATAGCGGAAATAATTCGTGTAGTCGCAAATTCTTGTACAGTGGGAGGGGGGGGGTGCCATGAACATCATACTAAAAAACCTGACCGGGGTGGTGAGTAATGGGTGAGCGTTTAAAGGTCATTTTTTCACGTTTCTCTTGAATAACTCACAAATCGCGACCTCTAACGAAAAAGTGTCCAGGTACAAAATCAAACTACATGAAATTTACTACAAAAAAGGTCCTATCTATTTTTTGTCTACGATGAATAGTTTGCGAGATGCTGGGGATGGAAAAACCGCGAATTATTAAAATTGAGTCTTAATGGTATAAAATTAATAATGTTAAATGAAGTGGGTTTAGACCGAATATTAAATGTCTGTACAACATCTAAGAGCAGTAGTGCTGTATTACGATATCAATTGTGTGCTGAGGATAAGGTGGGGAGGGGGGTTGGAGGGCAGATGCGTGCGAGAAGGCCGATTGGAATGAGGTCAAGCACCTCGTGTATTCACTTCAGCAAAACAAAGAACAAAACAAAAAATTGAAAAAAGCTAACATCTATATCATATGCCCTCATTGCTGCCAAGAAAACAGATAAAAAGTTTATGCACCATTTTAGATTTTGTCAACTGTACTTGCAGCATAAACTAGGCATAACACTTCTTTCAGCCCAGACCCTGCCATTGAGTAATCTGCCTAACGCATTGCTTGTCCGATGTTCAAATGTATGAAGTTCCATAACACTAGGTGGCCTACTTCTGTGTCAGAGGAAACCGATTTAAGCCTGTGGGGCTCTTCAAATGGTAGGAGAGCTGAGACTGGGGTAATGCATTTGATGTCTCCCATGCTCTGAAAAGTATTCCAGACATCGATAGTGGAGACATTGAAATCGGCATTGTCGAATACATATTCACACAATCTTACACTAGAGGCAGGTTCTTCAGTGTGGTAGACAGTCAATAACTCCAGCTGTTGAACTTCGTGATAAGTTGCACTGAATCCCAAGCCAGCAAGTAGATTGACCAAATTTTTGGATCCAAACCTTCTCTAAATAAACAGAGCGACAGCATGTAGGATAGGAGATATGAAAGATCGTGGGCGAATGGCAGCAACGAGGACATGGGATATAGATGTTAGCTTCTTTTCAATTTTTTGTTTTGCTCTTTTTTTTGCTGAAATGAAGACACGAGGTGCTTGACCTCATTACAATCGGCCTTCCCGCACGCATCTGCCCTCCAACCCCCCTCCCCACCTTATCCTCAGCACACAATTGATCTCTTAATACAGCACTAATGCTCTTAAATGTTGTACAAACATCTCGCAAACTATTCATCGTAGACAAAAAATAGATAGGACCTTTTTTGTAGTAAATTTCATGTAGTTTGATTTTGTACCTGGACACTTTTTCGTTAGAGGTCGCGATTTGTGAGTTATTCAAGAAAAACGTGAAAAAATGACCTTTAAACGCTCCCCCATCGCTCAACGGTCAGGATTTTTAGTATGATGTTCATGGCACCCCCCCCCCCTCCCACTGTACAAGAATTTGCGACTACACGAATTATTTCCGCTATTTTTCATTCGTTGACTTGACTAAATAAAAGCTTTTTAATACTTAATTTTAAAATATAAGCTGGTCCGTCGACTCTATAGACATTGTAGAACGTTACCTTACCAACAGTTTCCGGCGGCATTTTGATCAAACTAAAATGCTCTTGAGAAGAGGTGTGACTGCTATTTATTTTCTCCATTCTTAAGTAATAATTTGGTAATGTTGAAGAAAATTCAGCTTAAAATCTACATAGTACGTATACATAACGGATACTACAAAATCTTAGCAAACAAAATAATTTACAATAAATGTGTAGGATATTACAATATTACAAGAATTTTAATAACTTCACATGCAGAAGATAAAAGCGTTTGTTTATTTTGAACTTCCTTCATTTTCAAGTCTTGAAGTAGCTTGTAAATAGTGTTGTAAGTATATTCTTGAAAGCTTTTTATAATGCGTGCAACCGTAGCTTTAGATGCTCATGTAAACACTGTGTTATTTTAAAACACTGATATGAACCAGACTTTTAGACAAAAAATAGACCCAAACTCGATAGTACGTTTTCGTATACTTGTCGTGTTATTGCCAACTTAAAAGAGTACGAACTAAATTAAAAATATTATGTCCAACTACCAAATTCAATACTAATAACTGGCCACAACGTTCTTCAACTTCTTACATTTAGTAAATTTTGAATTTAATACATAATACACAGCAAGTATATATGGGTCGTTCCATCTCATGTGGGCCACTTTGTTAGGTAACCCTTGACATTGTTAATCGTATTTATCTATAGTAACCTTCTCATAAAGATACATCTTAGTGCAATTTTTTTGTAAGTCAAGTGGTTATCTGTTTATGGATGCTCGAAATTAGATAGAAGTATGGGCATAAGCTTAACATAAAATAACGTTAATAAATTTCAAGTAAATACTTCAACTTATCAGGAGGGGCTCAACCTGTTTTGAAAAATAGTAAAGAACAGAATGAAGTAGAGAACAGTAGTGTCAGTAGTAGTTTAAAATTATCATACAAGTCGGAAGTTTTGTTGCGTAGGGTTAGATTTTCTCTGATGTATAGTAATAATTCACTTTTACCATATAACTACACTGGGTTTGTAACTAGCTGTAATCATTGTAACTAGCTAAACCATTAATCTTTTTATTATCCTCGGAAGAAACTTGTATGCTTGTTCACCATCAGAGATAATAAATAAAATCTATTTTAAAGATAAAACAAGTATTACAAGTATTTAATATTATCAATTATAAATAAAAGTAATTGACGAAGTTGATTCCCTTCAAAATCTTTAACTTTATTCAGGTTTGTATTTTTCTAATGAGAAAAAAATAACAACATAAAAAGGCTGAAATGTACATAACCCAGGCAGCATCTAAGTAGCAGTAACTGAGATCGTAACTTTGATTGAGTACTTATTGTTACATAACTACAACTAAATTTATGACTGTTTAATTACTTCAGTTCGAATTATTTTAGTAATTATGTAATTATGTCTACTATTTATTGGAACTATGTAGTTCCATTACTTCTGAGTAACCATCAAAGTATGTGGAACGATATTGCCACTTACAAGGGGACCTTACAGTTGACGTGTCGCCGATTTCAAAAGGTAAATTCGCAGGTTTATAGTTTTTGATTAAGTTTTCAGGAATAATTTAAAAAGAAATAAATACTAAACGTTATGTCAACTATTCGAGCATATATATATATATATATATATATATATATAAATAAATCATTTAATTAAATTTATGGTAACTCGTTACTATATATTATTCGCCGTTATTCCAATTTTCTGCATAATAATTAGAGAGAGTACAATTACGATCTAAGATCTAGGCAATACACGACTTATAATCGCAATAATTTTTATTGAATTATTTAAAAGTCTAAGAAAAGCCCAACTGTAAACAAGGATGGGTTTTTACTAAAAAACTAATTAAAAAAAAAGAAACGGAGTTAGTGGAAATCGAACGTTAGGCCGACCGTACATAAAGCTACTACGTTAGCCACGCTGCTACCCTGTCTGTTACGAGTAACGTTTTTATTCCACGAAAATACTTTGCGTCTTGTTTGTGTTAATTTGTTATTTTTTTAAATAACCCGCATTTGATTAAATACAGAAACACGTATTTCCTTATTCTTCTACTTTTGATTTACTTTTATTTTAAAAAAATTTCAAATCAGCGACACGTTAGCTGCAAGGTGCCATTGTTAGTATATAAATACATTAAAGTCGTACTGAAAGTTCCTGCCACCAGTCTGAAACCATTGTTTAGCCCTTCAAAGTCACGGAACCTTACAGTTGTATTGAAAGTAAAACTTACATTTTTGCTACCCTTTAAATCTCCACATTTACTTATAAAATGTTGGAGGCCATTAATCAATTTGCAAGTTGTTATGATTGTTAATAGATGTTTTACTTCATGACATTCAATAAAAATAACACATTGGTGCGAAATTGCGGCTTAGGAATAATATAAAAATGGTGCCTATCATGTGCAACAGCTTATAAATATTTTTGTCATACTGTATTAAAGACATTTTTTGTTAAAAAATATAGTTAAAGAAATATAGTTGTTACTTTTCGATCTATCACCATTACATTTAACAGAAAAGATGCAATGGTTTATAATTTTGGTATACTGGAATGACAAATTAATTAAACATTCCATCGCCCTTTGTATTATTAAGTACGTATCAAAAATAAAATAATAATCCATTTTGTGGCGCGATCGCAGATAGAATACTTGCTAAGTTGCAAGAGTAAGAGAGCAACCACGCGATACGATGTGTCAAAAATAAAAGAAGTTCCACGAAATTAGCACTTACTACGTAACTGGACAAGTTCCAGAGAGGTTACTGCAACGCATCTGATACCTAAAAATTGTTTCCCATTTTTGTCCCAGGCACGTAATAAAACCGTAGAAATTACGTGCCTGTGACATTTCACCGTAGTTGCTGGTACGTAGCGATGACTAAAAATGCTGCTTGGGGAATAGTTAATAAGCTGTTCTTAATAAGTCAGTAAGAAAGCATATCATCATCAAATAATTCTGAAACAATAAACAATAATTCTACCATCAATATGTGTTTAATTTAATTTAACATTTAGTATAATATCTAATAATAATAATAGTCTCCTTTCGCAGACAATGAAGGCTCATCACGGGCTAGCAGGGATTGGCTACTATTACTCAAGCTGTTTGGTACCCAACAGTGGTAAAGTGGCTAGCTTTACGCACCGAGCTCATATTATGACCCCAGGAATATTTATGTCATAATATATTAAACGTAATTTATCTGATCATCACAGGACTTGTAAAAAAACACAATGATGTATACAAAGGAAGTCGATATGTTGTATCTCTTTTTAATATTATGTACAATACCTAAGCTAACGCCTTCCTTTTTAGCTATTTTGCATAAAGGCAAACATTTTTCTGACATTAACAGCTTCACAACATTCTTCTCGACTCTTGCATTTACCAGGCCTCTTCTGTGCCGCGATTTAGGTAAATCATCAAGCGTGTGATGCTTTCCTTTTTTTAAATAATTTGTAAATCTGCCGAGTTTGAACATTTTAACAATGATTGTAATTTTTGACAACGTAAAGACATAATATTTAATATTTTTGGGTACTTTCAGTCAAAAAATTAATAAGTTTTTAATTGACAAGACAATAAATGCCTAAGAAAAGTGAGGAGCGACAAATACAGTCGAAGAAACTATGTGGAAGGTTGTGCAGCGCCTTGATTTAAACAAAACCCCTTGCGTTTTTATGGACGTCGGTACGTTCATTAAAATGCAAAGCATTACGTTACCAGGGTCTCAATTTTACGACGCAGTTGTGGGAGAAGATGTACAGCCGGGAAATCAATATAGTTTACACTTTAGTTTTGCCAGTGTAAGTTTAAGTTCATAAAAATTCAATAGCTTTACAACCACGAACCCATTTTTATGATAAACCACATACAATATGCAAAAATTAAAACATTAGTAACTGATTCCTTGACTGTACATGATAGTGTAAGAACAATTAAAATAGATGAATTCGGGAAAAAATCCTTGAATGGCAGTCCATGCGTTCTTGTGGCCTTAAAAGTTAACATTTATAAAACTGTTACTATAGGAGGCGACGCGACGTCTACAGGAAAGAATGCATACAAAAACGTTTATTATCCCTAATTTATATCGTAAACACTTTTCTCTATTATTTAGAGCAGACTTTGCATCTGCCCACTACTCTGGTACTACCCGGGAACCTTTGAGTTCTAAAAATGTCAATTTTGTGAAAAAAAAAGACAAAACATCTTCCAAACTGTCCTAAGTTTCAACCCATAGAGTGCTACTGGGCTATTATAACCAAAGCTTGAGAAATGGTGGCCGATCAGCTAAAACAATCAACGAATTCAAACAAATTTGGGGTGCAGCTAGTAGTCCAAAAGCCAGCGACGGATTCTTTACAGTATTTTTAACAAGCGTATAACTGCTATGGAAGGTCCCTTTGAATATACTGAAGAGGGAACCCGACGTCTGGTAACTATGCGGTGGCGGTTTTAACGCCCTCGCTTCTGAAATGTGTAAAAAAAAGTACTAAAAAGATAGTATAATAATAAATCTGGCACTTTGCTATGTTAAAGATAATCATCCGTTACATCCGTGTTTGCGAGTGGTTAGTTTACGCCAGATTCGCGTAATAACTAACAATAATAAATAACTAATGCGTATCGACGATCATTCCCAATACGCGCTCCTGTATCTGGGTGCCCGCATAAGGCTGTCTCGCTCGCACTCACGTGTCTGCATAAGGCTACCTCTCCCGCACTTTTGTCAAACGTGCCTTATGCGGGCACGTTCGCACTCACGTGTCTGCATAAGGCTATCTCTCCCGCACTTATGTCAAACGTGTTTTATGGTCTGTCGCTTTGTTTCCACAGCTTTGTTATTTTACTTTAAATGGTTACTTTTATTATGCAACTTTATGTAAATCTGGCGTAAACTTACCACCCGCAAACACGTCTGTAAATTTTTTTATTCATATAACAGATGATTTTCGTTAACATAGCAAAGTGGCAGACTTGTTATTATACTGTTTTCTAGTACTTGTTTTACACCCTTCAGAAGCGCGAGGGCTTAAACCACCAGCTCAGAGTTGCCAGACGTCGCACTATGATGTAAAAGTCAAAAAACCAGCGCATCGCTATAATACCGTTCTTTACCAATGTTTGAACTGTAGGAGTAACGACAATTAAAATTAAATTTCCACTTGTGCAAGAAAACCCTAGATACCATTTAGTTTTTGTTTAATTATCTAATTATCTATAATTTATGTTAAATTTTAATTAAACTATAAATTGCAGTAGGAACTTTAAAAATTACTAACTCAGGCAGGGGGGTCGGGGGAGGTCTGAAATTTTTAGGATATTTTCACCAAAGATCCTTCTCTTTGATGTATAAATTAGAACGCAAGAATCGACGGGAATCGAAACTTATGACAGATATTTGCTAAAATTCAAAAAAAAAACTCATAATCTTCGTACCTATATTTAATACATCGTAATAAATACAAGCGGAATAACTGTTACATAGACTAAAACTACTTACCTTGAAAATCTAAATACATATTTTCAACTAGCAAATTAACCCTTCTGTTTAACTGGGGGCTACATTTAATTAACGCACAAGTGTACTTGCTTTATAAGCGCTATAATGAAATGACCAAGTATGGGGATGTTATATCAGTATGTGGGTATTTATCAGTTCCAAGATCGTGCATAAAAGATGCCCCCATTCATTCTTAATAACACTTGACATATAATTTAAGAATTCCAAGAACTCGAGTTTCTACCCTTATGCGCCGTTCTTGCGAGTTTTACCCCAGTGCAGTGTGAGTCGGGTTCCCTTCTCAGTATATTTAAAGGGACCTTCCATAGCAGTTATACGCTTGTTAAAAATACTGTAACCGGTTGCTGGTATTTGAGCAAAAGTTCGAAACTTCTATCGTTGATTATATGTATTATTTCTTATACAGGGTGGAAATAAATGATTTTCATCAAGTTACCATTGCATTCCCCATGTAAAAGCACGACGTGCCGCTCTACGAAAATAGAGAAGGAAGTACTAAAACCTCAAAATATACAACAATTTTAGACGTTTATTAAATAAATTCAATAAATTCTATGAATTGTTTGACAGATTGATTTCATTTATTGACAGAACTAATTTAGTACTAAATCAAAAAGAGTAGAGCGGTACAGAAAAATTTACATGTGAAAAAATTCCAAAGGGAACTTGATGAAAATCATTTATTTCCACGCTGTATAAGTAATAGACGTCGATATAAGTTGTTTTGTAATTTCAAATAACTAAGTGAAATTTTGTGAAAAGTTTAAACTTTGTATCAATAATATAGTGTACGTTTAGTAAAATGAGCTGTCCTTAGTACAATTTCTGTGTGCGTAAAGCTCGATCTTAAGGAAAGTAGAAATATCGTCGTTTTGACATATGCAAGTGATATTTTGTTGAGGGAAGTTCTCTATGCAAAAATGTCTAAGGGTGGGTTGTATGGCGACAGTTTAAACTTGGTTTACATGTAAACTTAGTTTAAAGTCGGTTTAATCAAAAATTGACGTTGTAAGGTCTACATTTACACATAAACGTAGTTTAAACTGGCGTTTACTTCAAACCGTCAATTTCGACCGTTTAAAGTGCGTTTAGCAAATGTGACATTTCATTTTATTAGTCTTAAATATGTTGTTTGAAAGAGAATTGGTACAAGAAATGGAACTAACCGATGACGAAGACTTTTTGGAACTAGTCGAAGCTGAGACTTGGCCAAGGGCCCCCAGAAATTTTCGTCAAAGAGAAAATCAGTTTTTAAAATGGAATAATACTGAATTTAGGGAAAGATTTCGACTATCAAAAGAAACCGTATCATTCTTAATAGAAGAAGTTTCAATTGAAATTTCATGTCTTAAAAACCAGTAAGTATAGCTGAAACGCTAGTGTTTGGATTTTACCTAATTATTACTGTCAGTTATGTAGCGTTATCAGCTGACGATATGGTTCTTCTTACTTTGCGATATCTTGCAACAGGAACAATTTTGCAAGTAGTTGGTGACTTTATTCATGTCGACAAAGCTACAGCTAGTAGAGTTATAACAAAAGTAATAAGAAGTATAGCTGGACTTTACCAACAATTTATAACAATGCCTTCAACGCCAGAAGAACTAAACAATGTCAAACAAGGATTTTTTGCTATTAGTAGGTTTCCAAAATGCATTGGTGCATTAGATTGCACTCACATTAAAATTATTTCGCCTGGGGGACAAGATGCAGAAATTTATCGCAATAGAAAACTGTTTTTCTCTTTTAATGTACAAGCAGTTTGCGATTCGAATTTGAAAATTCAAGACATAGTTTGTCGCTGGTTCGGATCTGCACATGATTCAACAATTTTTAAAAATTCAACGTTGAGAGCACGAATAGAAAATGGAGAATTTGGAGAAGATAGCGTTTTATTGGGAGACAGCGGCTATGCCGTAAAAAAGTATTTAATTACACCGTTGCAAAATCCTCGGACAAGAGCAGAACATTTGTTTAATGAGAGTCAAATTCGGACCAGGAACCCAATTGAAAGGTGTTTTGGGGTTATAAAAAGACGCTTTCCAGTTTTAGCTCTTGGAATTCGCTTGAGCATTCAAAAAGTGGAAGCCATTGTGGTGGCCTGCTCAGTTTTACACAATATCGCATGTATCATGAATGAGCCTGAACTTGAAGTGGATGAAGAGATTGAAGCAGCCATTGAATTTGCTAATGGCATTAATCTTGATTTAGACCCCGAACGGGGGGATGTTCGTGTTAATATCAATAACATTGCAAGACTTAATTTAATTAATCAATATTTTCAACGTTTATTATAAATAGTAGGTTAGCACTGAATTAAAAAATAAATAATTGAAGTTTAACAGAAAGTTATAAGGTATCAAAAATAAACGCAAACACCTGAAATTATTGTTGCAACTCTTTTTGCAATATTTGCATTTTAATATTATGCTCTTCACGCTCTCTGTGGATTTTTTCGTTGTGAAGTTCTATGCTTTGCTTTACAGAAAGAGCATGCTTTTCTTCCATGTGCTGTAATTTAACACGACTCTCTTCCATAAAACATCGTTCTTGAACTTCCACAAATGTTCTTTTCGAATTTGCCCATGTACCAAGCTTTGTTTTCAACGTATTTTCCATCCGGTAGGATTTTTTTGTTTTTAATTCTGAAGACTGAGTTGCTTTAAGCATTTGTGGTGTGTAACGAGACCAGTCAGGTCGATTTTTTTCTTTGTCATCATTTTTCTCCATAAAAGATGTTCCATTACCAGGAGATTTCGGTGTGTTTGGTGATTTTGCTTTTGGTGTGACATCTACATTTGAAATAATTTTAATTTTTGCAATATTATTTATTTTATCGCTAACAGGACTTCGATCTGATTTTTCAGTATCGTTTTCGTTTTGCTGTTCAATTAATGCATCTTCACAGATCTTCACGCAATCTCCATCAAATTCAGAATCCAATCCCGTCATTTGAGAACCGATAATTTCTTGAATATCATAATCTACGCTAGTTTTTATCATTGCGGAAATAGTATTTTTTGGAGGACCACCGCCTGTTTTGTACATATACCGTTTTTCTTCAGCATATTTGTTTTTTGCTTGTTTTTTAGTGTTTTCATATTTCCCTCGTAGAGATTTTGCGTCCCTATAAACTGTTCCCGATATCGAATTGAATTCTTCGGCTAATAGTCTCCACGCTTCGTCCTTGGCGCGATTAGTTACTGTATCAGTCTGTTTATTCTCTATGACGTCACAATATCTCTTTTTCTTCACCAGAGAGATCATGGTCGATACTTCCGTAGCAGAAAAATTTGCGACTCGCTTTGTTTTTTGTATTTTTGCGGACATTGTTCTGAAACTTTGACTGCAGACATTGACAAAAGCAATTAACAATATGTCAATTTTGATAGATCTATTACTACCAACTTAACTTGAACCTAGATTATTAAAACTTGGTCAAAACTGTTGCCATACAAAACGATTGTCTTTAATCGAAGTTTCAAATTTAACGGCCGTTTACGTAAACGATAGTTTAAACTGTCGCCATACAAACCACCATAAATCAACTAGTAACAGTGTTTACAAAGAAGAAAGTAAAACTGAACAACATAGGAAACAGTTGAAGGTATTTCCCACTGACTCCACAACCTCTCTAAAACTGAAAGATTTATGAAGTACATTGAGAAAAAATTTGACGAGTTTTACCAGCAATTTTATCCTAAAATGGCCTATGAAAGAGAAAGAGGAAGACAGCGCAGTGAAAGCAGACAATGTTTAAAAATATTTTTATTTGTATTTAGGATTTTCAGATTTCTTTTGTTAATATTAAGTTCAGTTGCTCTTTTGTCACAAACAGTGCGGGTCTTAGACCTCTAGGCACTCTCGGGCAAAGTCCTTTAGAGCGCCCTTATTAACTTTAAAAAGTAACTGTTATTGAATGATTTTAATGATTTTACCAAATTCGCCGCCCAAACAGCCTAGCGCCCTCGTGCGTCGCCCGACCTCGCACACCCTCAAAGGTCGGCACTGGTCACAAAATAGTTTCTTGCGTATTCTTTGCATTTGATTTGCAATCAATGCAGAAACTGAACATGTCCACGTCTTATATGAATTTTTTTTCTTAGAATACAAAACTTTAAGTAAATTGAACCATGTGATCTTACCTAATAGATACCCTTCTTTCATATCCCAAAAAGTCACGAAAGTCCATAAAAGCAACATTGAGTAATTCAGTTTTTCTTATTTTTCTCAAAACAAGGTGGTTGGGACATATTCAGTTTCTGATTTGACCGATTCAATTATGGATTTTTTCCTTAACAACTGACAATTAGAAATTGGTTTAATTTTAATATTTTTGATAATTCACAGTTGAAATTGTAAGTGGGAATCGGCCAATAATCGAAAAAGGTTACCACTGCATTATTAGAACAAGGGTGAGGATGACTATGGATTTGTAAACGTACAATATACAGTGCGATTCTAAAGTATGGAATAAATTAGAAAAAAGGGAAAGTATTAATTTTTGAAAAAATTCCAAAAACACGTCAATTTTGTTTTTAAAGTCCCCACTTTTTGACATAATATTCGAATATACAGGGTGATGCGTTTAAGTGTGGTGACGTCATCGACATTTTTTTAAATGGCAACTTGCATTTTTTATTCCATATTTTGACACTTCATCCTCTTGCTAAAATGGAAATGTAATAAGTTTGTTACCTTACATAAGGAAATTACGAGAAAAATAATTATGAAGACGGGAAAGTGCTATACTCACCACACTTAAATGCAAAGCGAGACGCAAAGTATTGATTTTTGCAAAAATTCCAAAAGCATGTCAATTTTGTTTTTAAAGTCCGCACTTTTTGACATATCGGATATACAGAGTGATGCGTTTAAGTGTGGCGACTATAGCACTTTCCCGTCTTCATAATTATTTTTTTCAAAACTTTTTTTCTGTAAGGTAACAAACTTATTACATTACCATGTTGGTAATTGGATGAAGTGTCAGAATATAAAATAAAAAATAAAAGTTGCTATTTAAAAAAATGCCGATGACGTCACCACACTTAAACGCATCACCCTGTCTATTCGAATATTATGTCAGAAAATGCGGACTTTAAAAACAAAATTTACGTGTTTTTGGAATTTTTCCAAAAATCAATACTTTCCCTTTTATCGAATTTATTCCATACTTTAGAATCGCACTGTATACATACAACTGTTTAGAATCGAGAAGTTCATCGAGTATTTACCCTAAAGTATTGATATTTTTTGTATTGTTACTACAAAAAAGTATTTAGGCAATAGGTAAAGGATGACGCTATATTCTAGAAAAAGATATATATTTTCCACTGCTTTAAGCAGTTTAAAATCCCTGAAGTATCATTGGACGAATGTAGGTATGTAAAACCAAGATCTCAAAACTCTCAAAGATAAGAAAATCATTTATTTTTATATACCAGTATATCGATTTCTCATTTATTTTTGGTGATGTATATAATACAGTCAGAACAAAGATTATTAACAATCGGCGGGTAAAAGAGACCCTCGAACAGGCAAAACGGAATGCAGTTGATGGTCAGACCGATACAAATATCCCGATCTGTGTCGGTAGCAGATACGATCACAAGAGGTTACCGATATCGTATGGGGCGCTGTCAACGGCCAGTCTAACATGTGGACAGATGGCATCCCATATAGTTATAACAAGGTTGCCGCCGCGTTCAACTCATAAATTAATTTTTGTGATTGTTTAATGAGAGCTTGCCCGAAGGTACTGGTGTAAATAAACACATAATCCGTTTATAATTAACCTTTTTTTCTGCTACCACAAGAAACACTAACAAAAAGTGTAATTTTCCTGATTAACAATGCATTCAGTACAAAAAGAATAAATACATAGTAGATAATGCTATAATGATTATTAAAAACCCAGTATTTTGCATTCATCACTGTCTCGAAAATAAACAGTGTTTATAAATAGCCACTTTTTTTATAGGCAAAGCATTAATTCCAAGATAATTGTGCTATTTTTTATATATTTAAATATTCGAAGAAAACATTTCAAGTCGAGTGAATTTTATTTATGATACAATTAATTACTCTAATTAAAGCAGAATTTTCAAAACCACCAGTTTTAGGTTTGACAGAAGGAGAATGTATGCCCGTTATATACGATAAGGGGTAGAAATACATCCTACGCGGCAAGTAGCACTGATACGACAAACAAAAATCCCTTTAAAATTTTGTCCTAGAAGCGTAGTTTTCGAAAAAAAAAAATGCAAATAAAAAGGGTACAATATTTTTTAGCAGATACAGTAGGGTTTGTTATGTTTTTTAAAATAAATAAAGGACGTTTTATATTTTGTTATGTTTACGTTGCTGATCTTGCAGCCTGCAATATGATCCTGTTATTATACAATTTTATGAGGTCAGTCAGTAAGACAATAATTCCCAGAACGCCAATAATTAAGAAAATCATATTGGTGTAAACAGGGGTGTCGGACTTACGGGTTAGAGGGGGCAGGAAGCCCTCCCCTAGAAACAAGGAAGAAGATATAAAACATATGTATTTAATATTTCCCTTTTACAGGCCATGAAGGCCCATTGAGGTATAGCCGGGTAGGCTGTTATTACTTAAGCCGTTCGGTATTCAAGGGTGGTAAAGTGGCTAGCTTTACGCACCGACCGCCTATTATTACCACAGGAAACAATTTCCCAGGTACTCATTTTCACAGGCTCAGTCGACCTGGAAGCCTTAGAGGTATTTTAAAAATTCCAATGTATCATTCCTGTGATCCAAACCCAGTACCTCAAGATTGCTAGTCAAGTGCCATACCCATTGAGCTACCATGGCTTCGATATGTATCTATTTTAATTAAATATTATGCAATTCATTTGTTTTTACTAATAAATTTATTATTAAATTGAGTTTAATTATTGTTTATTTGTTTTCCCTTAGTTACTTATTCTTAATAATTTAAAAATTAGTATAACAAATTTCCGTCATTTGATTCCTAAAAGCGGGGATGCCAGCTTTCTTCGAAAACGGTTTCAACTTTTTCGTATAATAGAGTGGTCAATACTCGAGGTTACTTATTGGAGTCTATGACATATCGCCGAACGGACGAAGCGCCGAATCTTGGTCAAAACTATGTTTTATGTCTATTAAATTAAATTCAAAGTCGCCCACCAGAAATCAAATGTTCTCTTTAAAAGTTAGGAGATATTCTTTTATAAATCAGATTTATTTTAAAGCTGTTGTTGGACTTTAAATTTATTTCAAGTTCAAGTCTCTTAATTATAATAGTATTATGAACAGAAGCAAATCCTGCTATAGTGACAAATTATTTTGTCTGGCTCTCAAATTTTAGCTGGCACTAACAGTTGTTGAAACTGTTAGTGAAAATGCCAAAAAACCAATATTACTAAGAATTTTGACTATTTGATCAAAAAACTTTAATAAGATTTTTTGTTCCAAATGTCGGGTGTGGAAGCTATGAATAACCCTGTATGTACACCATAACCATCTTCTATCATTCGATGTTGAGGTATTGGGTTGTTATCTTCTAACGCTGAATTAATTTTAGTAAACAGTATTTTCTTTGATTTACCTATTAAAAAGTTATTTGCTTCTAGGGCAGATTTAAGTAAGTAGAAACACAGAAACTTTCTGACCATGAAAGCCGATTCAGATTTGCAACTGCAATTTCATTGTGAATGTACTATCCCTGGACTCATTATTACGGGCACATTATGGATACTAATAGTAACAAATACTCAAATAAATTAATTTAAACAAGTTTGAGAGTGAAGAAACATGTTTGTTTCTGAACAGTGAACAGTTACTCCGCTACCTGTTTATGAAGTGAACGTATTTTAAACGGCTAAGCAAAGAAAAACTATTGAATTTAATGTCATGTTACAAAAAGTAACTCCATCAAAGGTGCCTGTGGAATTTTGATGCCATATGTAGTTGTTGACAGTTGTTATTTTTATTTTTTTTTCTTAAGGCATTCGGGATCTTTGCCCATTGGGTAACCAAAAATTTATTAACAATTAATTACGATTAGTGTAAAAATAAAAGAGGGCAACGTTCATACATCACCATGCAGTCTATCGGAGGTGCAGGAATTAGATGGAGATACTTCCTTCACGCTATGAGTTAGTTATTCATTCAGTACAAGGGTAGAACATGTTTGGTATTGTATCAAAGCTGGAGTTTTATCTTCTTTAAATATTTTACTATTTCCTCCTAAATAGCTTTATTATTGGTGGCTAGTATACCAATTATATTAGTTGGAAATCTGATACCCATATTATTTAATCTAGACAATAAAACGTCCAGTTCTTCTTTATAAGCAGGACAGGAAAAGAATATGTGGTTCAAATCGGCAAAGTTAGACCGACATTGTTAAATGGGCCGGATAGCGGCCATGTCTAAATTTTAACCTAGCTATCGTAGTATACATTGAACGTGAGATGTTGATACATTCTAACCAGGGGATTGTTATTATTTTCTGGTGATATATTAGACCGAGAGCTGGCGACCAAAAAGTGTAAGAGTTTTGTAAAGGCTAATATTTTAATATTAGCTTATATTTAGGATGTAAATAGATATCCTACACAGAAGAAACTTGGATATGGGGACAATCGCCGTCAGCGCAGCTTGAAAGTTGCAACAAGAAGTAGTGTCATCTAAGTGTCTTCTAAAACCTGAAAATTGGTCATTAAGCAGTTTATGTAATAAAAAACTGGAAAACAGTCATTATACACCGTAATGATCGAGCGCGTTGCATCAGTACCAGTGCGGTGATCGCATGTCTTCAAAATGAGGTCAATGTAAAGAAGTGATTTGAAAAAGCTGAAATTTGGTACAGTGCTAATTTATTGAATATAGTTTCTCAAAAAAACAGTCAGACTTCATTTTGATAGAACCGAGCTAGTCAGCAGTCGCTAGAAGTAACAACTGCTTCTAGCGGCTGCTGACTACCTCGGTTCTATCAAAATGAAGTCTAACTGTTTTTTGAGAAACTATACAGGGTGTTTTGAAAAATGTGCCCGTCCCGTTAAAGGGCAATAGGGGAACACGTGTACAGTAACATCTTGCTAACAATTTACTGAAATGTCCCTTTGAAATGACAACCCCCCTTACAAAAATAATAGGCACGCCACTGCAAAGTAGTAGATAAAATTATGCCTATTAAATAGTACATACTTTTAAAGGTCATCAAAAAATTAATCATAATAAACCCAAACCGGATAAATGAATTCTTCGAAATTGCAAGCAAAACAAAAAATTAGGACGTGCTTTTAAAACGTTTTAGCTGAATAATAAACCTAAATAAATTTTGACCATCTGTAAATAACTGTTAATGACTCCGATCTTTAAAGCTTATAATTTGCAGTATGCAGTTTGTTGTCAACTTTCTTTGTGTTAAGGTGGCCGTAAACTTGAGTTTCGATTACGTATTAATACACGTTTAATTAGAATTAATAACTTGAGTGAGGTAGTGTTAAGTAGTTTAATTAATTATAGTTACTATTTAAATTATGGCAGAACCAAACACGCCTGCTGAATTAACGGAACTTTTCAAATCAACCATTTTCAAAAAGTACACTCCATATACCGCGAGTGCAATTTTGCCAATGGCTATTGGAGCGCAAACAGGAAAATTCCCAGTTTGCACAAAATGTTTTACTCGGGCGGGTGTTTTTAATTCACACAACAGCCACATAAGACCTTTTATTATGCTCCAACGATTAACCGGGTGATTGGCGCGCCTACATTGAGCTTGCATCTAAACGGTAAGTTTTACTCATTTTGTTAAAATGACATTGTAAAATAAAAAATAAGCAATGTTTCCATCACAAGTAGGTCAACGAACTATGTTACATCTTATTTACCGACCTTAATAAATGATCAAGTCATCAAGGTAGTCACTCGGCAACCGCTGCTGAAATTCAATTCTGTTGTTTCTGTAATTGATACGTACGTAGCGGAAGTCAGTTTTGAATTTAGTAGTGCAGATGTGAGATCATTGTTTGCTTTATCAGTAATTTAGAGTCAGAATCTTACAAACAATCCATAGTCGACTCGTGACTTGCAAAAAATACGGAAAAATCCGAATTTTTTTTTAATTTTTATTTTATGAGTTTTGGGGTCTCTATATGGTCACCTTTCACCCCCTTAAAGCATTGCATATTTATCTGGAACACCCTGTATTCAATAGACTAGCACTGTACCAAATTTCAACTTTTTCAAATCACTTGTTTACATTAACCTCATTTTGATGACATGCGATTGGAGCTGATGCAACCAGTTCGATCATTACGCTATCTAAGGACTGTTTTCCAGTTTTTTATTACATAAACTGCTTAATGATCGATTTTCAGCTTTTAGAAGACACTTAGATGACACTACTTCTTGTTGCAACTTTCAAGCTGCGCTGACGGCGAGTGTCCCCATATCAGAGTTTCTTTTGTTTTACATTTTAACGTTAAAACACCTGTGTAAAGTTACATGGCAAAGTTAATATTTCATCGCAACAGTACTTTTCAGGGTTAAAATCCAATACTGTACTTCTGTTTATTTTCTTTGAATTATCTTTATTTTTAAATTTATACAACTTTAGTGTGTCAATACAATTTTAATTATTTTTATTTCATTTCGTATTTCAAACAATTGTTTATATACTACAATTAGTAAAATAAAGTATATCTTGATCTCCGTTGTCAATGACACCGGAGTTCAAGAAGTTCTTGATCATTGTTGTTGGCAACGTAAAAATTGATGTTGCATAACAGCCACACGTAACATGCTGCTTTTTATCTCCTTGGTTACGCGTATGATGACACAGACAAGGCAACTTGCTTCTTTATGCAATAAATTCGGATGGATTTTAAAAGGGAGAAATTAGGATTGAAATACGAAATAAAATAAAACAACTTATGCAATACGGAGATCAAGCTTCTTTAAATCCTCTAAGATGTTATAACGCCTCGGCTCTGCGTTATAATACATCTTCTCGGATTTAAAGTATCGCTTGATCTCCTAATTACATAATATATATTCTGTCATTTCTTAACAACAAAACAGCCTTCTACATTTATTAACATTTTTTTAACAAAATATAAAGTAAAAAGGTTGGCTGTAACATGCCGCCCTCCTTGAAATATTTAAGATTTCAATAAACTTATTAAACTATACCATTTTCAAATTGTTCAATTACGCTTCATAGTCTTAAATCTGAATTCGGTAGAACACACAACTTCGCGACGGGTCGATTATATACACCACTCTTAACTGTTACGACGCATATGACACCGTCAGAGCCTGGATGAGTCTCCATTACTCTACCAATACTCCATTTCAGAGAGGGTAAATTGTCTTCCTTAATAACAACTATAACATTTGGTTTTATAAGTTGAGGATAAGTTTCTTTCCATTTACAACGTGTTTGTAACTTAGATATGTACTCCTTTGACCATCTGCTCCAAATATGTTGAACTATCTGCTGACACCTTTTAAATCTGGATAGCAGGGTTTCTTTAACAGTAGTCAGATCTTCTTGGGGTATCGTTGTTAACGGTTGTCCAATTAAGAAGTGCCCGGGAGTGGGATCATTTGGGTCATTTAGAAGGGGGTACAAGGGTCTTGAGTTAAGACAAACCTCTACTTGCGTTAAAATTGTATCAAACTCTTCAAACGTAAGTTTAATGTTACCGATTACCCTCTTAAGATGGTATTTTAGCTGTTTTACATTAGACTCCCATATACCGCCAAAATGGGGTGAACTGGGAGTATGAATTTAAAGTTTATGCCTTCTTGATTTAAATTTGTAGATAAAGTATTTTGATATTTTAACAAAAATCTTTGGAATTCGGTATTAGTCCCGATAAGATTTTTGGCATTGTCGCAGTAAATATTTAAACATTTGCCACGCCTAGACAAAAAACGATGGATACTCGCAAGGAAAGCCTCCGTACTCAACTCACTTACCAGTTCGAGATGGCACGCCTTTGTCACAAGGCATACGAAAACGCAAACATAGGTCTTGGTCAACTGGAAATTTCTTAATTTTTTATCTCTTAAGTAAAAAGAACCACAAAAACCAACACCTACATTAGCAAAAGGTCGGGAAGGTGTTATTCTATTTTTTGGCAGGTCTGACATAATGTATTTTGCGTTAGGTGCGGAATTTGTTTTAATTTTAGCACATAACTCAAGCGTACGTATAGTAATGACTTTTAAAGGTGCTACACTGGACTTAGAGCATAAAAGATTTACCGTTATTTGGCCATGACTATTACTACTCCTGACATAAACACAGGCTCCATATGATGACTCACTAGCGTCTGCGGAGTCATGCAATCCTGCTCTAATTCCATTGTTGTAAAGAACGAATCTCGGAATTTCAATAACATTTAAAATATATAGCTGATTGGCTAAAAACTCGAACTCATTCAGTAAGTCTGTGGGCATGGGATTATCCGATGACAGTTTAAATGACCAAAGTTTTTGAAGAATGACCTTGGCTTTAATGACAGGACACAATAAATCCAATGGATCAAATATTTGTGACACCGTGGAAAGAATTGCTCGTTTAGTTACAGGCTTATTAATCTTTATATTATTGACATCATATTTTAACATGTCAGATTTCGAATGCCACAAAAGACCGAGTGAATGTTTTATGTTCATTCCCTATATTAAAATTGACATCAGGATTTGAGTTTTTAATTAGCTTTATATATCAGGATTGTTAGAAATCCACTTATTTAATGAAAATCCTGCTGAACTTAACAACCTTGAAATGTCATTATATAGTCGAATAAGGTTGTCTAAGTCATTTGACCCTGTAAGCAAGTCGTCGACATAAACATCATACAGTATGACTTGACTAGCTATGGGATATTTTTTAATATTTTTATGAGCAATTTCCTGTAAACATCGAATTGCAAGGAAGGGAGCGGACGAAGTGCCGTATGTTACGGTGTTAAGTTCATATGTGTCTATTATGCTACTTAAATCCTAACGCCACAAAATTCTTTACAGTTTACGGTCATTAGGATGTACAAGTATTTGCCTGTATATTTTAGTTATGTCTCCAGCTAAAATAAATCTATGAGACCTAAACCGCAACACAATAGACACTAGATCCTGCTGGATTGTGGGGCCCACCATCTGTAAGTCGTTTAAATACCGTATTTACTCGAAAATAAGACCCCATCGATTATAAGACCCCCCTATATTTTGGAGCGAATTTTAAAAATGCTTTTGTATGCGAATATTGGACTCCTAAAAATATAAGTAATATAAGATATTGAACATTTTTCAGTTTTATTTTGTTAACAAATTCCGTTAGTTCATGGAAAAAATTCTACCCTTTATCTCTTTGCGAAAACAAAGCCTTTGTGGAAGCAGTTTACCTGAATTCCAGGAAAACTTCTAAAATTGTAGGAAGTTCATTCAAAAAGTGGTCAGATGTCACTCCAATAGATAATAAGTTTTTGCACACTTACTGCAAAGATTAAGGTGCTATTATTGTTAATAGTTAGGTAGGTACTTAAGAGATTATAATTCTTCGGACGGTACTATGAAAGGCTTAATTGAATTTCTTAGAAATGTTTTCACCATCACTGGGTTTTTTTCACTAATATCGACTCTGTCAGTTGTCAAGCTTGATTTGTAAAACCATTGTTATAAAAAAATATATTATAAAGGTTAACAACGATCTTACAGAGGGTGATGACGACAACGGCGATTCTGACTAGGTGCTAAGCTAACAATAATTGTATATGATTTCATAATTTTCGTAATTACTGTAGTTGTTGCAGTCAATAAACTTTGCTTATCGCGGGTTTCACAATGGCGTCATAGGTTTACATGCATTATTATTGGCTAAAATGCAGACAACCTGGCGAGATGTTATATTATTAAACAACAGAACGCTATTTTAGATGTTATTCTATTGTAATACAATTTTTATTATAAATACTAGTAAACATTACTCAGTTACACTCAGTGTTTTCACATTTTATTGAATATATCTTTTTATACTCGATTATAAGACCCGACTCGAATATAAGACCCTCCCACATTTTAGAGCAAAAATCTAGGAAAAAAAGGGGGTCTTATTTTCGAGTAAATACATAACCGGAAGACGTTTTACAAGACGCGTCAGAAACGACTCTTAGTTTAGTCGTTAAACTAGTTTCGCGCTTAATAAAGTGATGTGGAATATAACAAGTCACACAATCTTCATTAGTTTCAGTGACCTTAGTCATATGATTTAAGTCAATGTATTTATTCATAAAATCTACATATATTTCCTTTAAATTTTCATCCTTGGATAATTTATGTTCGATTGATAGAAAACGTTCAGTTGCAATGTATCTTGATTCCCCCAAAATATCACTAGATTGTTTTAAAGGTAAACGTACAATGAAACGGCCTTCCGAGTTCCGTTGAGTAGTTGCTTGAAAATAACGTTCAGCTGCTTACTCTTCTTGTGAACAAGGCATTTTATTTGAGTATTCCTCCAACTCCCAGAATTTAGCTATATTTAGATCGATTTCAACTTCTGAAATAAAGTTACAGTGCTGAATACTACAGTTAACCACTGATTGAGGAATTTCACCGGACACCACCCATCCTAGTAAAGTGTTTTGTAAGATCGGCTTGTGCTGTCCAAGTTTTATTTGACCAACCCTTATTAATTGCCAAAACAAGTCGACTCCGATTAAAATGTCTATTTTACCTGACTCATTAAAGTCAGGGTCGGCTAAATTGATATTTGGCGGTATTTCAAGTACCTTTTTGTTAAATGAGAAAGAAGGTAAATTATTCGTTATTTGGGGAATTATTAAGCAAGTAATATTGGTTTGAAACGATGTTACAAATGAATGATTGCACGGTTTAAATGTTAAATTTGCACAATGGGTTATATCGCCCGAAGATTTATTTATACCTGAACTGGCAATGTTAGTTTTAAGTTTATTTAATTTTAACTTATTAAAAAAACTCTTGAGAAACTAAATGAGAAGTAGATCCCGAATCCAAGAGCGCTCTGCATGTATGAAATTTACCAAATTGATCTCGGACTTGAATCTTTGCCGTACTAAGTAGCACCTGATTGTGACTAATAGCATGAGTGCAAGTAGCCGTAATGTCATTATTTGAATTAATCGGTTTTAAATCACAGGGTTCGATATACTGTGGATTAAATTCACTACCTGCTACCATTGGCGACTCTGAAACAGTACTCGTTGCAACGTTAGCCGATAGAGGCAATTTTTCTCCTGATTTGAAATTATAATGAAGCAAAATGTGATGACGCTTATTGCATGTTCTACAATTGCTACTTAAACATAGTTTATTTGTATGGTCACCTTTAAGGCAATTCGTGCACAACTTTCTGAGTTTTGCTTCTTTATAACGAACATTGGGTTTTAAATTTAAAAATCTAGAACACTTTGTAATAAAATGAGTTCCTGAACATAATGTACAAGATATATCACCGCCTTCAGCGGAAAAAAATGATTTTGACTTGTAAGTATTACTAGATGAAGGATTTAAAGTTTCTAGTAAACTACAATGCTCGTTTAGAAATTTAACTAAATCATTTAATGTCGGTGGAGCAGTGGAATTCGCAGCTGATGAAGCATTTCTGGTTTCCCATTCTCTACGGGTCGAATTATCAAGTTTCTTGGACACCATGTATATTACTAAAGTGTCCCAAGATTCAGTAGGTTCTCCAAGAACCTTAAGGGCTCTCAAATGCTTATTTAAATTGTCTACCATAGAACGTAGTCCAATATGGGACTCTTTAGTTATGTGTGGTAGATTAAAAAGTGCATCTACATGAGTATTTATTAGCAGTGGTTTATTTTCGTATCTATCCTTTAAAAGATTCCAGGCAGTTTCATAATTATCGGAAGAAATTTCAAGTGACCTTATGACCCCTGCTGCTTCCCCCTTTAAAGATAACCGAAGGTAATGAAACTTCTCAATATTACTTATTGAAGTATTATTATGAATTATAGAAGTAAATGTATCTTTAAAGAATAACCATTGACTATACGAGCCATCAAAACTAGGTAAATTAATAGCTGGTAATTTAAAATTACTTACATTACTTGAATGTAAAGTTGAGACAGAGGGCGCTCCGGGCGAACAACCACTGGACAACAGCATTCGTTTAGCACGAGCTTCAAGTGTATAAAATTCCATTTCGAACTTAGTACGTTCCTGATCATGCAAACTTAAATTTTGCTCAATATTTTCGTCTGCAAGTTCAATTTGCAGTTGAGCATCTTCAAACGATTGCATGATTAAGTATAATTTTTTGATTCTACTGTCGATCAAAATTAAATCAAGATTATTAGGATCTAAACTTTCTAAGAAATTCTTAAAATGTGTAAGATTTCCTTTGCAGCTCTTCTTCGTATGAGTGCAGCTTTGTTACTTGGTTCTGGGTTATGACCAGTTTCATTGTGAAGATTTTCAGAATCAAGTATTATTATTATTGTTATGTTAAAATATAATTAAATCTATTTGGTATTATTATGTTTGTTGAAGACTAGCTTTGAGTAATTGACAGTTATAGGATAACAGTGACACTAAAAATTAAGACTGATACAAGTTTATTGTCTAACTGTAATTTTGTTAGATTAGGTAAATATTTACTATATCTTCTAACAGGAAATTTGTTTGTTAGAAAGACAAATAATAACAATTAAGTTTAATTAAAAGTGCAGTAATATTATAACAATTTCAACACAAGCAAGGTGCACATAGGAAATTGGTAAAATTACTTTATTTATTGGGATAGGGATTGAAAGTGGATTGTAGGATAAGGAAAGGACACTTCTTATATTCTTATGATGTATCTGACCTTATTTATTGTGCACTTGCTGACTTCTGGATATGACTGAACACCAAACAGAGTTCTCTCTATATTGCTGATGCACATTATCCATGGCGAGAAGGACCACTTTATGTTATGGCAAAGCACAGTGGATGCTGGTTCAATTTTGTGTTAACATCCAATACTGTACTTCTGTTTATTTTCTTTGAATTATCTTTATTTTTAAATTTATACAACTTTAGTGTGTCAATACAATTTTAATTATTTTTCAACAAAACAGCCTTCTACATTTATTAACATTTTTTAACAAAATATAAAGTAAAAAGGTTGGCTGTAACACACTTCTTGAATGTAATGATGACTTGCGAAAGTAACGTATGGAACAAAGGTTTTTAGAAAAATTTCTTGTTAATTTTACAAGATCCCAGAACAATCGAATCAAATTTATATATTATTTATAATATCAAGTAGTCTTTGTTATTTTTGTTTATAAGTTATTTGTGTCAAATTAAGTACAAACAATGTCGTGCAAATTAGATGCGAAAAAGTATTTACAACTTAGTTGGCCAAATGCCAAAAAGTTAAATTGTGGATATTTTTAAACATAAAAGTATATCAGCATCTTCAATTTATAAGGCAATAAAAGATTGTCAGGAAGGAAGACCGTGTGTAAATCGCCCGAAAAGTGGTCGTCCAAGAGTTTTGACCAGAAAAAATACAGAGAAACTCAAAAGGTATGCTAAAGACAAGTTAGGAGCTTCAATTAGAAAATTAGGTCGGAAACTTAAGAGTTTCCCATATGACAATATGTCGGGAATTAAAAAGAAATAACCTAAAATTTCGAAAACGAACTAAATGTCCTAAATATACTGCTGCACAACTCGAAAGAATTCCTCGATATTGTTGGGCACTCGGAATTCGTCATTTGTCATTGTCATAAACGATGAAAAATATTTTACTTTTTCAAACTCAGAAATGAAAGGTAATGACGGATTTTACACGGATCCTATTGAAGACACTCCTTACGATGTAAAATACAAATCTAACGCCAAGTTTGAAGATAAGATTTTAGTATACTGTGCGATTTCCATTGTTGGTGTCTCGGTAGGTACCTTATGTTAGTCGAGTAAGAGGTGAAGCTGTAGATGCTGAATTATATATACGACCATGCCTACCAAAATTACTAAATTTTATCCAAGAACACCATGATAATGACAATATAATATAATGGTTGGGCAACAATCATATTGCATTTGTACCAAGAGAAGACAACCCCCCCCCCCCCAATTTACTCCAATCCCGTCCAATTGAAGAATTTTGGTCGGTACTCAGTAGGAAAGTGTATGACGGTGGTTGGGAAGCTATGTCAGAAGAACAACTACGTCGTAGAATACGAAACAAGATTAGAGAAATTATGTGTTGGCACTTTCCAACGTCTCATGAGAGGTGCCCGTACAAAGCTACGTAAGATAGAACAACTTGGTCCCCTATCAGTTATTTAATTATTAATTTTTATCCACAATTACCTTATAATTGAAGTTTTATCCACTCTTACGAACCGTATAAAGTAACACTTTATCCACTAGTGGAATAATGAAATCACTTTATTCCACTAGTGGAATAATGAAAAAATACAATCTTAAATCAATCGCATTCTATTTATTATTAATATTGACATTAACATTTACATTAATAGACATTTCGTTTTTTGTTTTATCATATTTCACTTCGTTTCCATTAATAAGAAGCTTGTAGTTGTTATCGGTTCCAGAACGAATAGTAGTTGTAGGAACAATGGACGTCTCCTCTAGTAAGGAACGACTAGTACCAGGAGAACCTTGGATTTTTCTTGAGATATCAAGCTTATTAGATACAGAATCTTCGATATAAGTTTCTGCTATGGCGGAGCTCCTCCACCCACCATGTCGTTTAATTGTTGTAAGATTAGCACCTCGATTGGCCAGTAAAGTTGTTGAAGTGCGTCTCATGCAATGGCCGGTATAAGCTTCTGCGTTCGCCAGATTCAAAAACGAAGCAACTATTGAAGGAACTTTCGATAAAGTGTTAATTCCAACAGGTTGCGATGTACATTTTTGATTAGCGTATCGTAAAAAGAATCTCTCAATGGATAACTTCTTCGGACGTAAGGACATGTATTTCCTACACTTCTCCACAGTGTTGATAGAGAATCCTTCTTCTAGAATTGTGAATTTTCGTGAAACGCCCGTCTTCGTATCTGGTATCGAAACAATCAGGTATGCGCCTCTGTCTTCTACTTCACTGATTTTCAAATTTGTCAGCTCACAGCATCGACAGGCACCAGACACCCCCATTATTAATGCAACCTAAAATATTCCAAAATTTATTATCTACAATGTCTATGTAATGACAGAGATTACCTTGATCATCAAATATTCTTTATCGCAAGCTCTTGTCAAAAACTCTTCCACGTGTGTTCTTTCCAATACTGCAGCTTTCTTCGGCCTGTATCCTTTTGACTGATTCTTCAGATAGGCCATGAGCTTACTATATTTTCCAATGTCTATGTTTTTATAGACCTTTATAGCGGCCTTCAGCATCGAGTACTTCGACCACATGGATGAAATTGCATACCTTTTCTTCAAATTTAAGAAATACGATAGCAGAACTTCCTCACTTATTGTCATTACCCCCCGTTCTTCCTTCCATTCATTAAATTCTGAAAATACCTTTTCATAATGTTCCCTGGACTTCGCAGGCAATAACTGGCGAGTCGCTTCTTCAGCTTCCTCAAGAATTGTCTCAGGAATAGTATCACTTTCTTCCATTTTCACCAACTTGCACAGCGTTTTGTACAAATGGAGTCGATAAACAATCGAAAATAAATAGCGACGATTCAACACCTCCCATGTTTTTTAGTTAATTTCAATGATTTTTGAGGTGACATCCGCTGTCAGAGTGTAATGTCAAATCATTTTTTGATGACATGAGATGAAATTTTGGCGATTCTGATTTTAAATCGCTGTAATTGTGGATAAAATGTTGTATTGCAATTCGTGTTTCACTCGCATTTTATCCACTTAAGAAAATTAAACGCTCGAGCAAGCTCTCGCGTTTAAACATTCTTGCGTGGATAAAATGCTCTCTGAAACACTTATACAATAAATAACTATTAATTTAACATTATGTGTCATTGTTATTGCATAGTTAAGTTTTGATAAAAATAAACATAAGTTTCAAATTTTTATATTTTTTCTAAAAACTTTTGTTCCATACATTACTTGCAAATGCAATCGTACCTCTGGTTATTACTTACATTGCTAAATGGATTGTATGAAACATAAAATAAAATCAAAGTAATTTTTATTGAACGTATGTACTTATATAAAATATAAGACATTAATAGAGCTTCTTTTAAGGGACCTTCGGAAATACTTGGTCTCTCGAATATAACAGATAATGTTTCGATTCCATCTTGAAAATTTAAAAATTGTAAATTATATAAACAATTCTACAGTACCTTTCTCAATTGCAGTTATGCTAGTTTATTTCGAATTCTTCAATTTTTGATTCATCCTAGAAAAACATTAAATTAAATATTTTTATTTTATTGATTTATTTGTAATTTTAATCTATACCTACTGATTATTTTTTTAACTTCTACTATAAAATAAAATTCTCCCCACCTTGGGTCATACGTGTAAATATTTGTCTTTAATAAATCTGCACTACACTACACTACAACGAAAAACAAAATATAAATGAGCAATGAACACGTCGTTCGATATCGGTGGGGTACGCCTCGCCGATTGCGCAACCTTTAACAAGAAATCATAAAAGAACTGGCATACACTATTCTGATCATTTCCCAAAAACTCAATTTGGAATGTTCCTAATGGGTTCCTGAATTCTTTTAGTATACTTTATTTGACAGTATTTTAAAGATTTTATGGTATTTGCTCCACTGTTTAAGGGGTGTGCTCTTAAGGACAAAATTACACTATACTTGTTAAAGTTCATCTTATTTTTAATATTACACTAAAAATTAATCAAGTTATTGAGCAATAATACATAATACCTAAATACATACATACATACCTAAAGTCGGATACGTGAATTTTCAGGAGAAGCAAAATAAGAGGTTGGGGTCAACAAATGGTGTTTTTTATTTTTTAAGAATTGTGATACGATGATATCTCTTTTACCAACCCAAATTATAAAAAAAAATAATGTCTGACCGGAAATAGATAAAAACCTAATTTAATGGGGAAAAATCGATTTTGAAAAATTTGTGCGCGTTTTCCCACAAAATGCACCTTTTGAAATAAAAATTCCAAAACGCTGTAAAATCCGTAATTTTTTAGATATCCGCGCCACTTTTTTTGTAAAGTTTTTCTTTTTTATCGTACTTTTCGAAAATGTCAATAACTCAAAATCGAATATTGCGACTTTAGGTCCCTTTTCGCTTTCCGCATCACAATTTGTTGTAATGCGAAGCTTTTTTTGGAAATAATATCTTAATTTTAGCTAAAATATATCAGCTTTCAAATTATAATGAACTTGTATGTTTTTACCTCATTTAAATTGAATATATTTTAGAAAAACTAGAATTTTAAAAGTGTCGGTAATAATGTGTGGATGGATAGTATTAAAGTATTACAAAATAATGACATAGTTTCACATACCAATACCACGTAATGAAAGTGCATCTTTGCAGTCAAGAGAAGTGTTTGCACCCTTTCTAACAAGCTCCTAAAATTTCGAAGACACTTGGGACAGAAAGGAGGTGCATAAAACACTCTTCCTATTATCGCCAAGTATCAGACTGTTAATCAGGTCACTCCTTCTATTTGGTAAAATGGAAAATAATATTAAAATCGACTTACCACAGTAAAATCAGTTCGTTAATATCTTACTTACCAGTAGTAGTAGTAGAAAGTAGTCACTATATTTCTGTAGCAAGACACTAAGGTACAATTTTGTCAATTTCAACTCATGTGGTATTTCAAATTCGTGATAAAAGGTAGCGCCAATGTGCACATTAGCTCTTTTTCTGAAACTGTGAAATTCTGGATGTAAATTTTGAAACAGCAGCAACTTAATTTTTAGGTGAGATGCACTTCACATAACATTTTACTAATATAATTTTACTTATAACGTAAGTTTACATGTAAATAGTTAGTTGTACTTTATCAATAAGCAGCCTCCAATTGGTGGGAAGTGTTCATTCAAATTGTTGAATAAATTGTATGTATAATAATGTAGATTTTTTTAAATATCAATTGCTGTAGACACATGTTGAACAAAATCCTAGAATAACAAATTTCACTTTTTTTCACTAGTAATAAAAATAAGTGACGTTTACCATGTGGCACTGACGGATGTAGGTTGATTTTACGACATGATTTAATGGCGGTGGTCGGACAACAAGGAAGTAATAATAAGTAAATTTACTTCCCTGGGGAAGTAAGTAATGTTATATCGCAACTATTATGTATGTAAATTAAATTTATGTACACCTACTCTAATGTAATATTAGTATATTTTATTTATAATATTAGTATAAATAATTTACTAGTAATTATTTCTCACACATTGTTATGTAGTTGGTCCAGTAGCAACTATTGAAATTTCTTAAATGTTAAATAAAATGTATAGTTGTAATGTAAATTATGCTATACAATTTGAAACTTTGGATTCAACTTATTATAAACATTTTAAGAATGTAAAAACGCACAAGTTACTTTATAATGTCCTTATAAAAATGTAAAGCCGCGACAGCTTCTTAATCAACCCTAAATATGATCACTTAACCAATTTTACAGATATACGGAAATTGTTAATTTTGAAATGAAGCAACATGTATTAAATATTTCAGAATTGGAGGAACAGATTAAATTCCTGATTCAAATCGTCCCATAGTTACACTTCTAAAATGTTCTAAGGTATCCCAACAATTTAGTTAAAATTATGATGAGGTATTGATGAACAATTTAATTTATCCCGATGTAGATAATTACACCATTTAAAAGATATGGAATTTAAATGTAAAAAACACAAAAAATGTATCGGAAATATGACATTTCATAATTACTTAAACTTGATGGTATCCGTATCTTAAATACGGTGGAAGAATCGTACAAATTGATTTTTTGCCTAGAGAATTATAGAAAATAATACGTTCTTAGTGCCTTCCTGCAATTAAAATCATCTTAAATAATTTTTGTAGCATTTTGCCATAAGGCCAGTAACATTATAATTATTAAGATTAGATAGCCGTAAAATACCTTTAATGCTGCCCAAGATTAATCATTCTCGATTTATTTCATCCACAATATTATAGTTGATATGTTTTATTAACGTTCGTAAAATATCAAATAGCTCTCTTTTATGGTTTTGCATGTACATACAACAAAAAATTGCTCACGTGCTATCGTAGCATGTAGAACATATATCTTTTATTTAAGCATATGCTGCGTCTGGCACTCTACATAGAATCTCGACTGCAAAATTAAACCGCAAATATTGGAACTAACAAACTTATTCAGGAACTTTGGCAAGTTGAGCAACTCAATTTGAAGACTAAATAGAAATGTAACTACGCAATCCCTGGTGGTTACTATAAGTCATTTAGGTACTCTCAGGACGTCAGTGTAATGTGCGAGTAATTACAAAGTTATGTGGATGTCCTGGCTCCTATAGTAGTACGGAATGCTATTGCATACAACGTTGACGTAATTCTCGACGTTGAGCACCTTATCGTTTATGTTAAGTTTCGCGGAAGGAAATAATTCACTTACGAAAGGAACATAAAGACGCTTTTGTCTCTCAAATTAGATTAAACTGTTGCTAATATTTATTTTCTTACACTAACTTTTATTGCATGTTGTTGGAAAGTATGCAGCATGCCCGCGTAATTACTCTACTTTACCAGGGTATAAAATAAAACTTAATTTATGGCCTAAGTTAATCTTTAAAACTCTAGAATGTTGCAGGTTGTATGCATGTGATTTGTATTAAAGATAAACATTGCTGAAGAGTAAAAAGGATTTTCATACAAGCTTTATTTGTTTTTGTAATTTGAATATTCCGCTGTTTCGAATTCTAACCATACCTATAGCAAATGACAGAAATCGTATATCCTCATTTAAAAAATTTCGATAGTTGCTACCAACTAAATAACAATGTAAGGGAACTGATTTAATAGTATTTTACATTAAAGTAGATACATGAATTACATGTACAGTCACATTAAAAAAAAAGGAAACGACTCTTGTATCAAATATGTAATTAATATTAATTAATTTAGATTACTATCAATTTTAACAATGATTAATCATTAATAGGGCTTTATTTACATAATGTACAAATGTCGGAAAATATATAAAGTAATATTTTAATTAATAATTTATGTTCAAAGTACAAATAGAATGAAAATCGTTTCCCTTTTTATGAATTCGACTGTACATACATAATAGTTTGAATATAACATTACTTACGAGGATGGTCTGAAAAGTTTCCGACCTTAACGTGAAGATGGCAGCACTCGTCAATAAAAGCTAGGGAATGTAGTTGTGCATCTTTTGAAAGGTACTCGCCAAAATTTCAGCCATTTTGGACGCGCAGTTGTTATTTGACAATCGTTTGAGTGAGTCGATGTGAGTGTTTTTGTGAAAATGATCAAAAAATCGAGTATCGAGCTGTCATTAGATATTTGTTTTTGAAAGGCAATACGCATACGCAAATCAAAGATGAGTTGGACTCTGTGTATGGGGAGTCTGCGCCATCATTTACCACAGTGAAATTTTGGGCAGCTGAATTTAAACGTGGCCGTACCAGCTTGGGAGACGATGAAGGTTCGGGACGTCCAAAAACTGCAACCACTGACGATAACATCGCTAAAGTTCACCAAATGGTGCTAAACGACCGTCGAATTAAAGTGAGAGAGATAGCAGAGGCTATGAATATGTCCAAAGAACGTGTTTGTCACATATTGAATCAAGATTTAGGCATGAGAAAGCTGTCCGCGCGTTGGGTGCCGTGTTTGCTCACGTTAGACCAAAAACGTGTTCGAGTGAACATTTCCAACGCTCTGTTGGCGCAGTTTAGGCGCAATAAATCAGAGTTTTGGCGCCGATTAATTACTGTAGATGAAACTTGGATACACCATTATACGCCCGAAACAAAAATACAGTCCAAACAGTGGACTGCGAAGGGGGAATCGGCTCCAAAAAAAGCAAAAACTGTTATGTCGGCTGGGAAAGTGATGGCGACTGTTTTTTGGGATAGTCATGGATTTATCTTAATCGATTATCTTCAAACAGGAAAAACCATTACAGGAGTATACTACGCATCATTACTTGACAAGCTGAAGGCAGAAATTGCGGAAAAACGGCCACATTTGGAGAAAAAGAAAATACTGTTTCACCAAGACAATGCGCCGTCTCACACCTCCGCTGTTGCCATGACGAAAATCCACGAATTACGGTTTGAACTGCTTGGCCATCCTCCTTACTCCCAGATCTAGCCCCAAGCGACTTCTTTTTGTTCCCTCATCTAAAAATTGCGATCGGAGGATAGAGATTTCCGTCAAATGAGGAGGCAATCACCTTCGTGAACAATTATTTTGCAGAGAAAAACGCCGAGTACTATTTGGACGGGTTAAAGAGATGGGAGCATCGCTGGGAGAAGTGTGTAGACTTACAAGGAGACTATGTAGAAAAATAAAAATAAATTTAAAGAAAAAATGTCTTGTATCTTTGTTAGGTCGGAAACTTTTCAGACCACCCTCGAACTTCCTCGGGGAAGTAAATTTAGTTATTATTACTTTCCTGGAGTCCAACCACCGCCATTAAATCATGTTGTAAAATCAACCTACATCCGTCAATGCCACATGGTAAACATTACTTATTGCATTAGTAGTGACAAAAAGTAATTATTCTAGAATTTAGTTCTACAACAGTGCTATTAAATTAAGATGCAATATGCTCTATATTGCATTTTAAAATAATCATATCAAATCATTGCATTGACTGTATGTTTATGCAACCAAAAATACATAAACGCTTATAATGTGCTAGCCGTTTGACTTTTTCCATTTGACATTCATTAAGCTAATAATTAACATCAAGTTTATTAGAAATACAAAAGTAAATTAAAGTAACATTTATTGTAAAATAAAAGATGCAGAGGTGTATTTTTGATAACAAACAACGTCTGTTCGAGAGAAGAATGCATACTTTTAACAACCAACCAACTTAACCTAACTTTAAACAACAGGTAAATAGAATTATTTATTTGAAAAAATTAATCACCACTTTATTTTAGATTTTTTTCAAAATGCCCACCCTCTTGTTTCAAACAGTAGCCTAGTCTATGATAGAAATCCTGAACTGAATGGAAATCTTGATGGAAGTCTGAGCTTATCACATTCTGCAACAACTCTTTCTTTTAATTCGTTTGTATGGGTCTATGGGTATAAACTTTTTATTTGCGGTAACCCCAAATGAAAAAAACATTTGGAGATAATCAGGGGACCCGGCTGGCTAGACTATTGGCCCATTTCTTCCAATCCACTGCTCAAGGAAATTTCCAATAAGAAAGTTTCTGACTTCCACCAACTTGCTGGATTTGAGGAACTATTGAATTACGGAGAATATTTAAATTAGAATAGGAAATTAGAAATTTTGTAAATTTCAAATAATTGCTGATCATTTTTTATTTTTAACTCTTGAGCATTTCGAGCACTGCAGGCTAAGATTTCAAAAATTGAAGCAACGTAACTTAATGAACTAAAAGGTTTTACTTCTGTGTAAACTTAAATATTCAGTCTCATCTCCTCTGTTAATACAGTTCTTGCTCGCTTACGATTTGATTGACCAGCAATACACCCTTCATTTTTTAATTTATTAAATGTCCGCAAAATTGTAGAAGAATGTGAGATAAGGCGAGTTGGAAATTCAGCAGCAAATAAATCACATGCCATTTGTAAGCTATTGTGGTTTTGGTACCACAGACACATTTGCACCTTTTCTTCTTTAGTGTACCTTTTAATACCTACTAAATAATTAATTTAACAGTTTACTAAGTAATTCATTTGTTTGATTTTACCCGAATTTTAGATTGAATAGAATGATAAAAATACCGTGCTGTATATTTGGTTGCCTATGTGCGCATAATGCTTTGACTCGATTAATTTAAAATGCAACATAGGGAAACGCACATATTGCAAGTTAATTTAATAGCACTGTATGTCTACAGCAATTGATATTTTTAACAGTCAACATTATTATTAAATGTTATGTGAAGTGCATCTCACCAAAAAATGAAGTTGCTGCTGTTTCAAAATTTACGTCTAGAATTTTACAATATCAGAAAAAATGAACATGTGCACCTTTATACTACAATTTACTGGTGACATGTATAACCAGTTATATGTACCTATAATAATTTAGTGATAACACATTATTTTCAATAAAGCATCTAACATCATAAGTAATACACGTTGTAATGTAATTTTATATTTATTTCTTACTAATCAAAAATGAATTCTAACTTAAGTATAATTTAACAATTTAGAAAACGGGCTTTTCAATACAAAATCAGTTTATTATAAGTAACTTTAAGTAAATACAGAACGAAATTATAAAAAAATGTTATCTGATAAGCGGAAAGTAATTCTTAGAACAGCGTCCTAACAATATAAATAAACTGGATTCAATTCATTTTTACTGTTTTCTACTTAGTATTTTTTTGTAATTTAAATGCTGTTCTTATGAAATCACCCCTTTCTCAAATAAGAATTTAATTTATTTATTATTCATTTCTTATGTATATTTCTTTATGATTTTAAAGAACTCGTGACTTTAATTTAACTAACAGTATCTTGATCTTTTAAAACGATTACAAATGCGTAATTCGGCTATATTTTTATTTGGTATTTACCTGAAAGTATTAAGGTACAAAAATTGTATAACACAAAACTGTTATTTGTTCGAGCTAAATATCTCAAATAGAAAAAAAGTATTACCGTTTTAACTAATAATGCAGGATATATTCGGCAATAAAGGTCCACCAATGTTGTCCACATAGGCGTCTCGCTGTTAACCTTCCATTACTCTTTTCCGTGCCCGCGTAAGTGACACTGAGGCAACTTCCCATATACGAGGTAAGCGTCATAAATTCTCGGCCCGGGAGGCTTCTAAAGGTGCCAACATGTTCAAGCTCGGTTGCGTCATAGTTGAACATGTAAGAGGCACAGCCGAGTCTAGAGTAACAGTGTTACGGCTAGAAACGCAATAGATTTTAGCAGTCACTCAAGCATCGTGACGAGTGCATGAAAATGTCACAGCTAACGAAAATTGAGTACCGCGCATAAATTTTTAACAAACGACGGGCACACGCCTAATCAAATCAAACAACGTTTAGACGGCGTTTATGGTAATTTATCTCCTTCATATTCCACTGTAAAACAAGTGGTCAAAATGTTTCCGTTTGGGGCAAGATCTCTTGAAGATGATGATGGCACCGATCGACCAATTGAAGCTGTAACGCCTAAAAAAGTTGCAATCATTGAAGAAATGGTATTAGAAGATCGCCGTTTGAAAGTTAAAGAGTTAGCAGTGATGTCTGACATTTCGGAAACAAGTGTTTGTCGAATTCTTCATGACCATTTGGGTGTGAATAAAATTAGTGCAAGATGGGTACCGCGTATTCATTCTGCTGTTCAACGTCAACGTCGCGGGAATGTGCGCGCTCGTTTTTAAACTTGAGTGGAGACGACCCAAAGCCGTATTTGGAGTCCATTGTCACTGGAGATGAAACAATGGTTCTGTATTATGACCCTTTATCGAAATGAGAATCGATGAAATGGCTGCGACCTGATGAACAAGAATCACAAAGAAAGTTATGAAAACAATATTCTGGAATTGTGACGGCATTTTACTGATTGATTTTAAAGAACGAAATACAATTGTTAACAGTACATATTATGCGTCTTTATTGCATAAATTGAGAAACAATATTCGTGAAAAACGTCGAGGAAAATTGACAAGAGGTGTTCGATTATTATACGACAATGCAGCCGTTCATACTTCCGCAATTTCACAAGCTGCCATTCGCGAATGCGGTTTTGAAGCATTGGATCATCCACCGTACAATCCGGATATGGCTCTTAGTGACTATTATTTATTTTCTAATTTAAAGAAACACCTTAGGGGACGTCGTTTTATGGACGAGGAGGAGTTGCAAGCAGCTGTAATTGAACATTTTGAAGGAAAAACTTCAGATTATTTTTACAAGAGAATTGAATTATTAATTCCACGTTGTAATAAGTGTATTGCCATTAGGGGAGATTATGTTGAAAAGTAAAAATTATTATATTTTACCAAGTTTATTTTTTCTATATGAGGCCGAGAATTTATGGCGCTTACCTTGTACTAACTTTGGTAAAATATCCATGAGTTAAAATTGACCGTCAAAATCGTACTTTAGTGCTTTGGTACTCAAATATAGTAACTATTTTCTACTACCAGCATCGTAGGTAAGCGATTTTAATATTTTTTCCATTTTACTAAATAGTAGGAATGCTCTGATTAACAGTTTTTTTTAAATATATAATCGAATATTAAAAAATTATTTTATGAATTACTGATACTTAGCGGTAATAAGATTGTTTTATGTACATCCTGCCGTAAGTACCTTCGAAATTTTAACAGCTTCTTAAAAGGAAGTAAACACTTCTACAGACTGCAAAGATGCATTTTCGACGTGTGGTTGTAAATTTTTCCTGGTGATTCGATGTATTAAATGAACAAATGGCGATTTTATTCTTTAATATTTGTTTAAATCTTCCCTATCTATAATAGTGATGAATTGAATATTGTACATAACTGGATGGGTAAGATGGGTTCAATTTTGGTTTAGAATGTAGTTTTAGTTAGGGTATTTTATAAATGCTAACACTGTAATCAATTACTGGGATTTCATTAATATTAATTTTATAAAAATAAAAGAAAATGATTTTTGGCGATGATGAAAGTTTGAAACTGCAATTATGTTCCTACACAGCAATTGGGATCAATCCATATGAAGTGCTGCAGTACTGGCAGCTCGATCATTTCGAAAAAAAAATTTTATAAATGCTAACACTGTAATCAATTACTGGGATTTCATTAATATTAATTTTATAAAAATAAAAGAAAATGATTTTTGGCGATGATGAAAGTTTGAAACTGCAATTATGTTCCTACACAGCAATTGGGATCAATCCATATGAAGTGCTGCAGTACTGGCAGCTCGATCATTTCGAAAAAAAAATTTTTTTTTTGTGTTATCACATCTAAGTATTGGTAGATCAAAACCGCTGTTATTTTATTTTTATTCCTTTTGATTGAAATATGGCAGCCATATTTGTTTCGTGGTGCACAACGTTTCTTGCAGTTTTTTGACATAGGTAAATCTTGATATCTCAAGATAGGTTGGTCCTAGAGACAAGCGGTAGAAGCCATTATATTGCTCACATGCCGGACTACATCTTTTAATCTAAACATAATTTTCGTAGGATGCTTACTTATGGGTGCAATTTAACTCCGAAGTTTAACAACGTTTTTACAAAAATTTCCGCTTTTTAGGGGAAGATGAAGTCTTAGTAGAAGATGAAGTATTACGTAATATTAAGATTTACGTTTACATAAAAAAACTGCGTACACCACGAAGCAAATATGGCTGCCATATTTCAATCAAAAACAATAAAAATAAAATAACAGTGGTTTTGATCTACCAATACTTAGTTGTGATAACACAAAAAAATTTTTTTTTTCGAAATGATCCAGTGATGAGTACTGCAGCACTTCATATGGATTGATCCCAATTGCTGTGATGGTGGATGACAAAGAAATGGCCATTAGTTTAATCCGGCAACCTCTACAATATCAAAGCTTAGGTATTTCTCGACTTATAATATTAACAATTAGAATGTGTTCAACGGGTTTTTTTATACGGAAATCTTCTGGGCGTTCGGTCTGACGGAAAATCGAAAATTTGTAAAATTGTCGTTTTTCGACCGTCGATTTCGACCATACCACTGGACCAAATATAAAGTGTTGGCTACTCATCCGTCACAGAATTTAATGTTCTTTAATTCAGCGAAGGTTTCAAAAGATCCGAAGATTTTGTGGTTCTTTTGATGCTCTCAGGTAAGCTCGCGTCGAGGGACCGTGCAAACCTGGGATATTCATATTTGACGTCAAATGAAGCGATCGAAACGATCTCCCGCTTTCTAACATTTATTTCCACCAACGGATTCTATTTTACTGGCCTATTATATAATAATATTAGAATTAATCAATTTCACGTTAATTCAATAGTAATTTTATAATAACTTTATATATTAGTAATAACTTTATATGCTGGTAGTCTACACAGAGCTCAGAGATAGAGATGTCGCTCGAAAAGCGAAAGGTTCAGGGTTCGATTTCCAGCCTGAGTAATAACACAGGCCTGCATTTTAATACCTTATAAAATGTGAATTGAGTTTTCCAACTGATTTTGGGTGTTTGAGTGGTGCTGATTTCAAATATGTTTTCGGTTTTTCTCTATAACGTAAGGTTTTTGAACAAAATAGTAAAACAATTGCAAAAGTAGAGATATTTATATGTATTTAGGGTAAAAAGGCAACAAAATATTACAAAAATCAGAAAAAATAGAAAATAACATACATTATCCCTTTATCTTTTTAGAAAGCCTTTCCTGTTTGCTGGAAGAGTTTATTTTCGTTGTTTTTCGTCTATATTCAGTTTTCATACGATACCAAAAAATGTTCCTGGAGCAAGCAAATTTTTTCGCTTAGATGGATCCTAAACTCTCGAAAAGATCTTTTGGAAGTGTTAAATCTTTAACATTTAGTTCGTCTTGAGAGAATAGCTGCGGTTTAGAGTTTTTTTGAAAATGATGGTTTAAAAATGCGAATTTCTGCATCTATTGAAAATTCGATATCAACATACTAGACTGCAATGCTTTACCTGGAACTGGTACAGGTATATCAGCATCATGTGGAACTGGTCTCATTGACGACTGAAGATTGAGATAGTAAATATATTTAAGAGTTTTTATGTTATTACCCTTAATATCACCAAGCAAAAATACCAATCGTCGGTGGGTGTGATTTATTTACCTATACAAAACTTTGCCTATTGCCCTGAATGCTTACCTCTCCGCACGATGTTCTATTGCGTCGACCGTACACCTTTTTTACCCGCCTGTACTAGATATGAACTGTTTCATGTTTCACTCTTCGCGACAAAGTGAGTTCCCATGCCAATAATTCTTATTTGTCGCGTGTTCACTGCGGTCTTGGGCAGGGTTCCTCTGCGGGGCCCCCTGACTTGTGGGGCCTGAAGCGGCCGCTTCCAACGCTTGTGCCTAAATCTGCCACTGCCTAGGATTAAAAATTGAGTCTTGCAAGAGCACAGTAATCAAAACAGCGAAGTCGACTCTGCACCACAAATATCAAAAAAATATTTTATGAATTTATTTAACCGGTCTGGTACTTGGCAGTAATAAAAAAAAATGTTACATGCTCCTTCTGTCGTGTCTTGTCACCAGTGTCTTTTGAAATTTTAAGAGCTTCTTAGAAAGGAAATAAACATTTCTCTTGACTGCAAAGATGACTTTCGACATGTGGTACGTAAATACCTATTTCAGTATTTTATAACACTTCGTTATATTCCCAATGAAATTGAATTTGCAAACCTAAATCGGCTTTCTTGATCAGAAAGTGTGATGCACTTTCTTGCTAGATTTTATTATTCTGCTGAATTTTTAAAAAACGCAATGAAGAAACTATTTTGGAATGAGAAACGATATTTAGAATAGCTAAGGGACCATTGATCCTCTTCTTCAACTTTTCGTCCTTTCAATAAAATTCGGGTCACCAGAGGAACTGCAAACCTAATTTTTATTGATGACGGAGTTTCACACATTTATAGATTTTACCAGGCCTATAAATTCTTCGGGACAGTTGGCTTCTTCCCTTCTAGTCAAAAAGACCGTCTGGTGTTAATCTGGCAGAATGCGATTTGCGAAGATTTTAAAGACGATTTTAAAACAAGTCGTACTGATATAAAGGAACATACAAATTATTTCCGAAAGAATCAAACCATTATGTTAGTATATCAGTATTGTTATATCCTATAAAAAATTTACATAGTTTGATTCTTTCAGAAATAGTAAATTAAAAGATTATATGTGGTCATCAAAAAGAGCGAAGGTAAAGACCGCGTAATGCCCAAGTCATATCGACACATCTGTCTCCTAGACACCATGGGAAAAGTGCCAGAGAAGCTCCTATGTAAACATCTTCAAGAAATAAGAGAACGACGTGGAATGCACATGAACCAATATGTATTCACAGCGGGTCAATCGTCAGAGGATGCAGTCAACCCGGTAGTCAATAGCGTTTATGGTAACGAATCACAATACATAATAGGACTATTTGTCGACATAAATGAAGCGTTCGACAACCTTTGGTGGCCCGCAGTGTTGCGCCGCCTACAAGTCCTACAATGCTCTAGGGCACTATACATACAAGAGCATTAAGAACTATTGTCAGGACAGGTGTAACGAAGTTAGTATATTTTGATTAATTATTTTGGTATATACTTATCATCCGTGGAATCTACAGCTGCTCGGATAAGCCACCGACTCAAGTGAGAACACGCGTCCCATCTCTAACCGCTATTTGGCGTGCGCCGCTCCCAAGAGTGCCCAACGCCAATACTGTGATTTTTATAGTATCTTTTTCGTCTCTGGGATTTAGTTAGGGTGCACCGGAAGTAAAAAAGTTTCTTAAAAATCAATCATTTTGCTTACTCTCTCGTACAAATGTTATGTAGGTAGCTTGACTAATTTTGAAGAAGTAGAATAGTGGGACTCGAGTCGATGCGGTCGCTGCATTCGACTTGTGGAGATATGAAGTCATTCGAATCAACGAAGGCGACATTGTCGATGTATAACTAAATACGTATACCTACGTATTACTTACAGTCAAAGTTCTCTGTCAAGAAGCTTCGGTCTGATATATCAACCACAAGGACAATTCCGCAAGTTTTGAGTTCGGCTTTGTTATATTCTCACTTGTAGCAAGAGCAGTGGTGGGGATAGAAGCTGTACTCTAGGAGCAGGACATTTCTACTAACTTTTGGTCGATAAAGAAAGAACCGACGCCGACGGATGTCTTGACTAGCTCAAATGTAAGTAAACTTTTTGACGCTCAAAAGAGCGTCAAGTCGGAAAGAAACTAGATCTTGTGCACGCTATGAGAAAGGCGTAGAGCCGTGTAGCAACAATCCGACGATTTGCGACAAAAACGATCCTCTCTTCAGATTAGAAAATTTAGAGATGGAAATTAGTTTGTCAGTCTACCTATTAGTTTGTGGGGGCATTTGTACCCTCCTCTTTCCGGTCAAATATCGTTCTGTTGAAAATCGCTCCTAAACCTGTTGTTCAACTTAAATTCGAAGGGAGTGCTGACTGCTAGCCGTAGCCTCTTCATCCGGTTCTAAAACTAAAACAAGCCATCAAAATCGGGTTATTTGGATTTTGAAACCAGAACATATGAAGAACTAATTTTAGTAGGCAACTGGGGACTACAATTGCCTCGCAAACTATCAAAGTATCAAATAAACTGATTGCTATGTCAAAGTCTTCACTACTCAACCAGGAAGTGGAAGTCATACTGGACTAAGGATGAAGGATTCTCTGCTTTCGGGAGACAAACCTAGACCGGTGAGCACATCAATAGCTCCGGCACCAGCCTAGAGAGTTAATAGAGGGTGGATAGCAACCTCGCTCTCACCTGTGAGAACTGGTAGCACTTACATAAGAAAGTGGAGCGCTAATCGAGCGTATCTCAATTCCTCGCCCAATAAGGGGCCGTGGCAGTAAGCCTTTGTGGCAGGTGTGTTACGTAAATCCGCAACAAGGAAATGAAATGTATGTATGCATTATCCTCGGTTCGAAGAGTCTGATGATTGCTATTTTATCGATAGGGGATGAAGTAAAGTAAAGCACGTTATACTTTACAAATAGTTTGAGTAACTGTTCTATCCAGTTACTGAAAGTTGCCTTGAGATAACTACTTCATCAGTGTGTAGACTAAAAGCATTGAGCTATATTCTAGCTAATGAACTATCTCAAGATAGGTATCACAGAGTAGATTATGGGTACTAACAAAATAGTTTTAATGAGGAACGATCTAAGATTTTTGATAAACATTGCTTAGAAATTACTTTGTTTTGAACCATACGAAACAAGTAGCAAAAATAGGCATGCTACCATTATAACCAAATAATAAACAGCTGTAATATATATTACCAATATCAGAAAATAAATAATGAATCTGCAGGGGAAAATCCACCTACATCACTTAAAATAGTAGATACTGTGTTTATATCTAAAAATAACTAAAACAAATGTATTTTACGTTTCTCCTGATGTAAAGGTTAGTTACAGATCCTTGCTACTAAATGAAAGATGATTCTAACTATTATAATTTATTTCTATACGCCTTTTGTCACTGGAATAAATTAACGCCGGGTTTTATTTTAGAAACAAATGTTGGACATCCAGGGTTATTGATAAAACCCAAACTTTACAACGTGAAGCTGTCATAGTATAACAGAGAGGCGATTTTTTGTCCACCCGAAACCAGAAGAGTAATGATTAACACCTCGAACAAATAAATAATAATGCTACGAGTGTTTGCGATTAAAAATATTGATAAAATACACGCTTTACTTTCGACAGTGATTGATTTTGAAGCTTCTGATTTTAGAACGTCCATTTAATTAACACCTTCAACACACGCTAATGTAAATTAACAAACAGCCTAGGAATGCTTTACTTGTTACTTTAACTCCTACTTCTTCCTCATACATTTAATATGCAAAATACGAGTGTTTCTGTAGATGTCTAGGGTTGATCTATTGCTACAAACGAGCTGATAAAATAGATACTTAATGAAGAGACTAATTAGTTAATCAAAAAATACAAATATAGTAAAATTCAAATAGATACGTGCAAAACTTTTATATATGGTAGTTTGACGTAACTATACAGATCGTTTAAGGGAATTACATAGATGGAAGAGAAATTTAGACAACATACTTTGCGTTTAGGTGATTAACTATAACGTAATAATATTCAAAGATATACCGTTAACATTGAATACCATATCTAAAGTAATTATTCATAAATAAAGTTGGCGGAAATAGTATATTGTGTTACAAATGCAGAAAGGTGCCAATTTCTGACGAGTATGAAGAAGTTACGGTATGAGACGAAGTCAAATGCCGCAATCACACGAGTGTGAAATTGTCGTTTTTGCACATGTTACACACTATACTTTATCTACGACCACCAAAAAACAATAATATAATAATATAATATAATAATAAAACACCAAAAGCTAAGAAAAATATTTAACATAGAATTTATACTCGCATTCATATTTTTTAGGTAAAATCTCTGGCAAATAAATTAAGAGATGTAATGTGAGCAGCTTCCATTTTCCCATCATCGGATTCACTCATGATAAATCTAAAATTTTGAAAACAAGTAAATATTAAATTTTTAAATATAATTTAATTTTTAATTTAATAAAAAAAATGTATGTACTCAAAACTTTCAAAAGTAATTTTTTTATAAACAATCACAATTCAATTGCCAATGTTATTTTTCAAAGCACAGCTTTAAAATTAACATTTTAAAATGTAAAACAAAATAGAGCTATAACCAATATAATAAATAGCTAAGCAAGTTTTTCTGTCATCTACATCTGCATAGCGGTACCTTTTATCTAACCCCTTTTCAGCGAAACGTAAACATACTCTAGTGTGCTTGCAGGTGGAATAACAAGAAAAAGGAGTTTTAAGTGTAACCATCACGCTTGCACTTGTGAATTATATGCATAAGATGTTCCAAATTATAAAAGTTCTCTTTGTTTTTATTGTAATTTAGTTGTTAAAAATTATTGGATTTTACCTTAATTCGTTAATTAAGTTAATATAGTAAAATAACTAAATTATTTTAACGCGGCTAGATGGTGAACAGTATGAGGTCTGGCTTAGCACGCAGGCGGTTCAGGGTTCGATTCCCCGCCGAACCAATAATTTTTCTAGATGGATTTGCATTCGAAATGTAATTTATGTTTTAGTTACATATTATTTGGTGATTATACCTGTGATACGAACTATATAAACAACTCCATAACAACCAGGGCATTATAAGCGAGCGTTATAGTCTATAACGTCTGCTCATTGTTCAATTGGTGCCGGCGTTACGTTCAATAGTAATTTAAATCATTAGGTCAAAAACAATACTGTACTATGTTTGCGTACAGGTGTGTTGCAACACAACAAATAACGAGTATTTGCAACATAGTTTCTGGGCGCGTGATCCACGAATTCTTTTGTGCCGACTTCTGCAGAATTTCTTAAATAAAATTAAATTATTCTTTAGCAAATTGACATTAATAGTGCTATTAGGACTTTTTGTTTTCATGTTGGTAACAATAACAAAAACATTTAAATTTATAGTATATAACGGTATTAGGCCAATATGAAGCTTATAACAGCCGAGGATAAGTTCTGTGGCCGAGGCCGAGGTCAATAAATCATTCGAGGTAGTTATAGCTTTATCGGCCGTATATTGTTCAATACTTTTCGTGATAACTACCGAGACAAGAGAACAAGAAATTTAAAATGTTAATTTTCAAAAATAAAGCTTAATAAACTAGTGGCTTGGCGTAATTTAGTATCGTAGCAACGGTTGATTTACAAACAAAAAATCAAAGTATGACAGCGACCCAAAGTGTTGCATTTTCTGAAATTCCCAAAGATATTCGTGATGAAGCGGCCGCCGCAAGTCGAAATTTATTACCAACTAAGACGAGTACCCGCTACGAAAAAGAATACGAAGATTTTACAGCATGGCGTAAAAATAAAAACGTTGATGGGGTGAATGAGGACATTTTGCTCTGCTACGTGTCAGGCTTGAGCAAAAATTTTGCGCCGAATAGCTTATGGACAAAAATCTCCATGCTGAAAACAATTCTCAAGTTACATGAAAATGTTGATATTTCTGGGTAATTACCTATCATTTCTTATTACTTTATGACTAAGAGTTACGCTTTTTACAGATATGGAAAAGTTTTTATGTTTCTGAAGCGAAAATCCGAATGTTACAAACCCAAAAAGGCAAAAATACTAACAACAGAGCAAATTACACGATTTCTTCTAGAAGCCCGCGACGACCACTTTTTACTAAAGAAGGTTATTTTAGTGTTTGGAATTTTTGGCGCCTGTCGTCGCCAAGAACTCTTTACACTGCAAACAAACAACGTTGAAGATACTGGAAGATTCGTAATCGTTACACTGGAAGACACAAAAAACAAGTCCAGCAGAAAATTTATCATCACCGAAGACGACACTCCTTTCAAAGGCTGTACTTTATACAGAAAATATGCAGCACTTCGGCCAGTGGGTGTACCAAGTCAACGTCTGTTTGTAGACTACAGGAAAGGCAAATGTACAAGACAACTTGTAGGGGTTAACAGAATTGGAGACATTCCGAAAAAGGTTGCCGAATTTTTAAAATTGGAGGATTTTCAAAATTACACAGGTCATTGCTTTAGAAGGTCCTCGGCCACGATGTTTGTTGAAAATGGAGGTGATCTGCTTACTTTAAAAAAAATTGGCGGTTGGAGATCTGGAGCAGTTGCTGAACAGTACGTCGAGCAATCAGTTAGCAAAAAAGTCAAGATATCGAAGCAACTTTTCGTTCCGGTAGATAATCTGATACCTTCAAACCAATCTTCTAATGTTCAGAACATCCTCAGTGCTGATCCGACAAATAATAAAAATTTTGTAATTTCGGGAAACCATAATTGTAATTTTAATTTTTGTAGTTGTTCTCATGCAAAATAATTTGTTTTAAGTTTCCTATTAATGTTTACTTACTATGATGTCTTTGTGTCAAAACTTTGAATAAACTTGATAAAAATAATTAGGTACTGTTGTTACTTCCTCCACGACTGTTAAATCTAACGAGTCACCTGTCAAATTTTAACGTGTCTAGGCCGTTATGGGTGTCATAACAACCAAACAGACATGACTGATATAGAACAATAACACATAGGTATCATGAAAAATTATTATATCTGTTTGACTTTTGTAAAGTTAGTAAAAGTTTTTACCATCCTACAAACACAAAAATTCCTAGCTTTATAAATATATAACCAATGTCCCACCAACGCCAACAATTGTAAATTAAAACTAATTTTCTACTTGTACAATACAGTCTAATGAAAAATAAAATTTTGTAGACAGTAAAAAAATGTTTACGTAGAGTGCACTAGACCACTCTAAAAGTCCAATACATTTAGAGTAAAATATCTAATCTGTATTTTCGTATAGATCATAGACTTAACTTCAATACAATGTTAGAGTAATTCTATCACACTCCAAAACAATGATATCTTTAATCATTTGTGGCAACTTTATCTCACTAAAACAGTCAAATAATTAAAATACGTAAATAAATAAACACACAGAATAAAAAACTACACTGCGTTTACTCGAAGTTTTAGTACTTTCTAAAGTTCCAATCTAAATAGAAAACAAATTATACAAAAGTTTTATAACAATCCACTCTAAAGAGGCAATATTTTACTCTAAATGTATTGGGCTTTTAGAGTGGACTAGTGTTAAAATTTTACGCTAAATTTTTTACTGTGTATGCACGACGAGCGTTACTAGATGGCGTTACTCCTAGCAACATCATCATCCTAACGCCCTTGGTATATAAATAACTAATAATGTAAAACATTAATTAAGCGAAATAAATTAACCTTTATCTAAAATTTATATCATTTTATTTTCAAATAATTAATATTATACTATTGTAAGTGCTGACATCTGTGGCGTTTTAATAGAACTACTGATCGTGAGAAATCATTTCTCACGGTCATTACCGTTCAGTTTGGAGATTATAGTTGCAATTGGTCGTTTTTTCGGTTACTAGATTGTGCGGAATATGTAACTTTCTATGGTGGTCGTAGATAAAATATATTTTAACAATTTATAGTATGAGCAAAAAGTAACTCCATCTAAGGTGCCATTGGAATTTTGAACTCACGTATATTATAACACTAGAAAGTTATATCAAATTAATAATAACTGCCACTGCCAAAGGACTCTGATTATTTTGTATAATTTTCTGGGTTATAATACACATGAGTTCAAAATTCCAAAGGTACCTTTGATGGAGTTACTTTTTGCTCAAACTAGTTTTATGGACCATTAGGAATCACTTAGAATAATGCACATAGAAATATCTAGGATAAGAGTATTATTACGTGATTTATTCCATTACCTTTTGTAATTAATTAAACAATGCCATTAGAAAGATTTACCTAGGCCCCACTCTATTTAATTAATGCAGCTAAGAGTGATAGTCAGTCTAGTATAATTATCCTTTCCACTAGGTAATAGATAAGACTGCAAACTTTGTTATCTATGAGCTGCATGCTTTACATAAACATTAATTCCACAGAAGTCACAAAAGGAAAGGAGAACAATATCTTCATTTTAAATCTACTGCCGACTATTTAATTTTACTAACGAAATAATGAGTGAAGATGTTTCCTTGTAGCTTATTAAACGTTTACGTGTGGATAGTGCCGTATTATTTTAACGGTGAACCTGGAATACGTGACAAAAGGTAAATTGGATCCGATGCTATTAAAAGATTCTTGAATGTATTTAATGTATAATTGATAGCGTGACAGTAACTGAATTCTAAACAATAATTCTTTACTGCCACCTGTTAATAGACATTTTAACAGCTAACGTTTATTGTTATTTATTTCATTCGAAAAATCTACCGCTGTAATTAAAAAAACTTGAAGAAAGATTATCCTGATAACGGCTAATTAATCAATTAACACAATTTTCATTTTGATGAACAACATTTTTCAAAAAGTTATAAATTCCATTTTTTTCTGTGGCAAACAGATTATGATTAGATAAGAAATATTTTTTATGAACTTCAATGAACATACTCGTATTCCCTTCTTCGTTTAAGGAGTTGTTTGATACGTATGAAATTTACAAATTAAAAAAAGTCCTAAAAAGCGGTTCTATTATCTGGGATAAGCTTAAACCTAACTAACTTTAAAGTATTCTTCTACTTGAAGACATGGTATACTTTTACTTTTTGCTGCTGCTTACTTTGTTTGCTTGAATGTATCAGAGTAACAATAGTAACATCCCATAGTGATCATATTTCTACCATATTTTTTGTCTCGAAAATAATTAACGTTAATCAATACAAATTATCCTTTGTTGTTAGTTCAAGTACAAGATATGACAGTTCTAGTTAAATGACATAGCCACAAATTTCCATTTTTTGTATTTTACAAAAACTCCTCCTTAAACGATATGAGCGCCATCCTATAAGCGTGCTAGAGTTGCAGTTAGGGTCAATACAAACAACTGTTATGCGGACAGTTTGTCAGCAAAAGATTCTCGTAATCTTTAAATACGACAAAGACTCAAAAATCACAGAGGTGCCGCGGACGAGTGGCGCCAAACTACATAATAGGGGGTTGTTGATATTAGCTACGGTGCAGAACGTGGATCTGTCCTTCCGGTTCACCCTTAAACATAAAGCACACTGATCCAGCATCGATCGGAGAAATGCCGATGAATGTGGTACTTGCTTTTATATGAGAGCACGCACACTTGACCGGCCGGAATCGGCCAGCAATTGGGATCCTTCGGCACGCCGGAAGGTATTGCTCTGGAGAGCAACCATCGGCAAAAATCCTTTCCGAGCCGATGCGGGCCGGGTCAGTGTGCTTATCAAGAAATTAGCCCAGGTAGCACGCGAACGTCCATAGGATATCCATAAAGCATTCGCTTCAGACCTTGTGTACATGTACATAGTACATCCATAGAACGTCGTACGTACAGTGCCGCCCATTTGAAAGTGCACGACTCTTTATATGTAATATTCCAAAATGACATCATGTAAGTCAGGATTTCATGGGCTATGTGTTCATAACAGCTGCAGCGGAATGAAAGGTTTATTATTATTTTCAAATACTTCTTTAAAATAATTTATTTATCAGCTTAGAGTAAGTTATAGAAAATATAACCAAGGTAAATCGGGTCTATCGTGCACTTTCAAATGGGCGGCAGTGTACGTTCGATTTATGTTCATTTTGTAATATTTTTATTGTTTTAAAATATGTTACAGTTTACAATATGTAAATACATGTCCTACGCTCTGTTGAACCATTTCCCAGTTACCTCTTCAATTAATTTGTCTACCATATTAAGAGATGCTGAAGGTGAAAACATTAAGGCATAATAAAAAAAATTAATAAATTCTTTATTACTTACCAAATTGAAAACAGTAGGTACATATAGCCTGACCAACGTTCACTGTCAACGGTCAAACACAAAATAAAAGTCATTCATCAAACTTTGTGAAGGTCGACCCTTCGTATCTACCTCCTCTTCTGTTTCAACCTGAGTAGGCTTCAAAGTGAGATAGAGAATAGGCTTTACATTATTATTTGAAAATTCCCAAAAACCGCATTCAAAGAACTTATCGGAGAAAGTTTGCGACAGGTTTACTAAACCGTTATCTATTCTATAGGGTGATTTGAATTCTTATTTAAATTACACTCACAAGAACAATAAATGCAAATAATTTTAATACCTACCTATTCCACAACACTAGTCAAAGCTCAAAAACAAAAACCAGAACAAATGTGTTTGTATAACAAATACAGAAGTTCGGTTGCTTAAAACTTAATCATATAATTTTTCATATATAATTTAACAAGTTCTAGTTCTAGTTTTTTCAGACAAATTTGTCATTTCAGAAATGAGTAGCTTTTGCAACGAAAACTACACGAGTCGACGAAGGAGAGAGTATAGTCTTCCAAAAGCAAAAGCTACGAATGTCTTAAATGACAAATTTCGCAAGAAAGAAATTAGACTACGGGTTGAATTCGGCTTGACAATCCATCGAGCAAATTTTTATTTATTTTGACATTAGTGGCTTTTTCACTATAAACTAATTTCATTGGTCCCAATTTGAAAAATTCTGTAATTTGATTGGTTAAAAATTTTCGAGTTGGAGTGTCATAATTATACACAATTGATTCCTTAAGTTTAACTCTAAACCGTTCTGAAATCTTCTCCTCGATTCCAAAAAGGATTTTATTAACAAAATACACTATTTGACCCGATTTACGGTGAAACTGAAACTTATAAAAACGATTTAACGCAGGGATCAAATAAATCAAATATATATGAATTCATATGAATTGGGTTGTAGTAATTATTATTATTATTATTATGTAATTTTTCATTAATCTTTTTACTTCAGACAAAAAACTTTGTTAATTTAGTTAATTATTTAGCTACAAAATTAACACAATTTTAACTATTTTAACAACTTAATGCATATTTTATGATTTACAATTATTTGTTTATATACTAAATATTAAAATTGTCGAGTAAAAACAACCTACACCGTTCACTAACAGACGTACATTGAAAGTTCATCGTTGTATACGCTATAGACGTCCTTTTTTGGTTCAATAACGAACGTACATTTAACGTCTAGGAGGATATCCTATGGACATCCTTTTTTAGTCCAATAACGGACGTACATTTAACGTTCATGGTCTGACATCCTATTCACTTACTTTTTTGATCCGTTTTATGTCCACGATATTTGGATAAAAAATTGACCAAAAAAAAGGACGTCCCTAGGGCATTCTGCCATCTGATCTGAGTGCTATCTGAGAGTACACTTTAAATATTCGTTATTTTACATGCTATGGGCATTATTATAAGAAATATTTTTACAATAAATTATTAAAGTTTGCATTTGCAACCTATTATACTATATTAATTTATTTATAAACGCTTCAATAACTTTAACACTAATTAATAGGTATAAGATTTCTATACATCTGCATGTTTTTTCTGCTTATAGCAAACATATGCAGAGTTATATCTCTACATGTTTAAGCCACATATGAATCACATATGTCAATTTGAAAGTGCATATAAATGCGTATTTAGGTGTTTTTTTATAAATGCATGCATATTTTAGCATTTTTGAACGAGTGCGCATATTTTACCACTTTTTGAGCATTTTACATGCTTTAATTATGAAATTTCTAATATTTTTAAATAATTTTATCATTTTAGACAACCAACCAAGGGCGGCTTAGTTGAGTCTAGGGGAAACCCATAATTTAAGCTTATTGCTAAATACTAGGCTTTAAAATATTTTACTGCCTTAACCATCTGTGTACTTGTTAATATTTTCTAAGAAAGAAAAAGTTTCAACTAAAATTTAAATACTTACATCCTGCGGTATTGTGATAAATAGGTATTAGGAAATTCCAAAGACCCTTTGACAACTTCCTGTTCATAGAAAAATTTGCCTGTACTTTTGTTTACTAATCTTGTAATCTTTCAATTAAGATAGTTCAGAAATTGCAAACTGCATTTCAGTTTGAAATTTTAGAGTGTAAAGATGGGTAAAGGAAAACGGTCTGTGTCTGTTACACTTCGAAGTTATGTTAAGGAATTCAGCGTTCTTACAACTGACGATAAGGTGTTGTATTGTACAGTGTGCGACGATAAAGTGACTTCAACGAAACGCTTTCAAGTTACACAACATCTGAACACGGTTTGACATCAAAAGTGTGTTGCCCTGAAATCAAAAAAACAAACATTGTTACCGGGGTACCTTAATAATTCGCGCGGTTAGTTCAGCAAATCGATCGAATTTAATAAAAAACTATGCAGTGCATTAGTGGCTGCAGATATCCCGCCCAAGAAACACATAGTGATCTATAGACCATCTATCTACCATCTACCTCATCTAAATTCTATCTACATCTACTATCGTACATCTAATAGATGTAGTTTAGACACAGTAATTTATTCTGTCTATAACGCTATATCTTTTAGACATGTAATAGACATTATCTATAATTTTAAAAAAGGTATTATTATGCTTTAAATTAACCTGATAAAAGTTTAGCCTCTTGCTTAAAAATAGTTTGTTAGGGAAAATAATGTTAATTTTCAATAAAAAAAATTTTGTTTAATGTTATCTGAAATGCGTCTAATTGATGTAACTTTTTGACCGAAAACACATGCTAAAATATATACCATCTATTTACAATCTAACTTAGATGAAACGGAACTGAGTCTATTGTCTTACATTTAATAGATGTAGTTTAAACATACTATTTAATTGTGTCTATAAGGCTATATATTTTAGACATGTATTAGACATTATCTAAAATTTTTAAAAATGTTTTATTATGCTTAAAAATAACCTGGTAAAAAGTTTACCTGCATGCTTAAAAATAGTTTGTTAGGGATAATAATGTTCATTTTTCATAAAAAAAATTTTTTAAGGTTATCTGAAATGCGTCTAATTGATGTAACTTTTTGCCCGAAAACACATGCTAAAATATATACCATCTATTTACAATCTAATTTAGATGAATCCGAACTGAGTCTATTGTCTTACATTTAATAGATGTAGTTTAAACATGCTACTTTATTGGTCTATAAAGCTATATATTTTAAACATGTATTAAACATTATCTAGAATTTTCAAAAATTTGTTAATTATGCTTAAAATTAACCTGATAAAAAGTCTACCCTTGCTTAAAAATGGTTCCATAAATAATGATAATCTTTATTTTTCAATTTTATTTTTTTATTGTTATCTAAAGTAAGAATTTTGACACTCCAATCGCCTCCAGTAAAAATAACAGAAATAATATTTCTGTGAGCGGAAGTCTTTTCAAACTTTAATTATCATACATGCACCAAACATTTTCAATTAACCTTGCCTGAGGGACGTTTGGAGATTAGTATTTTTCCTGGAAAAGATCAGGGTTTTCCGACCCCGGCTCCTCGGCATTTGCCTATCGGTACCTGTTTGTATTTTTACTTGTATTCATATTGAAATAACAATAACATTCTAATAATAAACATAATCAGAAAGGACATCTCCTTTCTCAATAAACCCCCAATATTGCAACCCTGCACCCACGTGATGGCCATGCGGCCTGTTCGTGAACTTTGGATGTTGGCAGGTGGTAGTTATTGTTGAATTACCGTTATTGTTCGGTACTCAGTTCGTTTGTAGAACTACCAGAAGAAGTATCTCTGCTACTTTGGGTATCTAGTTTTTGCATTTATAATATAACAGCAAAAAGTTATTGTTCTAAACTTGCTTGTATATTTGAGATTGTAAAAAATTCTTATTTTATACTCTAATAAGAAATATTTAATTTACAGAAAAACAGACTGGCTATAATAGGAGGTGGAACCGTGAGACGACACCAAAAAAATCAAACATAATTTGCTGTATTTTATAAGTATTGAGTACTGTTAAGATTCCATTTGACTTTTTTAATAAAAATTATACAGATTATTGTACGTATTATCTTTAACATGATGTCTGATATACCGTCTATGCAAATGCAAAGAACAATGGTAAAAAGCTCTTGATTTTGGTAACAGAGAGGTCAACGCACAAATTATACATCATTTTGTTTGTCTTGATGTGAGGATTCTAATGGTATCAAAAGCAAGGACAGACTCCCGAGGGAACAAAAGTTATTAACACATTTGTAGGTTTACACGAAAAGGAACCTCACGGAAGTAATCCATAGGACTTCTTTTCCCATCACATCTTTTAAATGGTGCAATATCAAGTATCAAATGTATTAAATTAATTAAAATAATATGCTGATTCTAGTAAAATAAAAGTTTACAAATTGTTTATTTTACCAGAATCAGCATAATGAGCCATATGAATAAAATGTAGCAAATACTTTTGTGCTTTTACTACTGTTAATAAAAGATAACAGATATGATTTTTAATTAATAAGAATAAGAAAGATGCATAGTAAAAGCATTTTGTGCTATATTTTATACACATGACGTATTATTTTGATTAACTTGATACTGGATATCGGCCATTTAAAAGATGTGATGGGTAAAGGAATCCTATGGCTTACTTCCGTAAGGTCCCTTTTTGTGTAAACCCACAAACGTTTTAATAGCTTCCGTTCCCTCGGGAGCCTGTTCTTCTGTTTTGGTACCATTAGAATCCACACATCAAGACGAACAAAATGATGTATAATTTGTCCGTTGGCCTCTCCGCTACCAAAATCAGCAGATTTTTACCATTGTTCTTTGTAGTCTATTAGAACATCTAAAAAAACTATAAGTTAGACGTCGGATATTCCGTCTACGCAAATGCAAATTTGTAGTCTATTAGAACATCTAAAAATAGTATAAGTTAGACGTCGGATATCCCGTCTACGCAAATGCAAATTTGTAGTCTATTAGAACATCAAAAAATAGTATAACTTAGACGTCAGATATTCCGTCTACGCAAATGCAAATTTGTAGTCTATTACAATATCTAAAAGTAGTATAGCTTAGACATCAGATATAGGTCCTAAGCAGCTGCAGATTTGCAGTCTTATTAGAACATCTAAAAATAGTATAACTTAGACGTCGTATATACAATCTAAGTTGCGGACATTTAGTGGTCTACAATGCATCTAGAAAATACAGTCGATAGACATATATGCTAGATGTTAAGTAAATGTTTATTAGATGACACTGTGTTCCTTGGGCGTTAAGTAAAATTAATCACTCAGCATTTCGTAATTTTCTGGAAGAAATTTCGAAAATGCCAATACCCGACGAGTCTACACTCAGGAAAAATTATTTACCTCTTTTATAAAAAGAGACCATAAAATCAATTAGAAAACATGTAGCGATGAACTACATATGGGTTTCCATTGACGAATCTACTGACACTACTGGAAGGTGCGTAGAAACTTCATTTCCTTCGTTTTGTTAGTAAAATTTAACTAATTAAAGGCAGCAGAGCAATTTACGGATGTTTTATTTTCTATTTTGTTAGTTACATATTTAATCACAACAATATTTTTGCTTGATTAAAATATAATTTTTTTTAATAACTGTTTTGCGCTAATTGTTTGTAACCGACTAATTATGTAGTTCGATCAAATAAAAATCAAATTTTTGTTTTCAGATACGTGGCTAACGTTATAATTGGCGTTTTAAATTCGAAGAACAATCCCAAATCCTATCTATTAGCAATGGACGTTTTGAAGAGCACCAATCATTGTTCTGTGGCAAAATTGTTTAATGATTCGATGGCTATTTTGTGGCCGGACGGCATACGGTACAACCAAATACTCCTGTTCGTCACCGACGCGGCACGGTACATGATCAAGGCTGGAGCAGGCTTACAACTTCTGTACGAAAAATAATCCACTTAACTTGTCTTGCCCATGCAATGCATGGAGTTGCGGAAAAAGTGCGGGAAATATATCCGAACGTAAACTCTATAATTTCAGATGTACAAAAATTGTTTGTAAAGCTCCATATCGCATACAAATATTTAAGGAAACTGCTCAAGAAGTGCCTCTCCCACCTGAGCCTGTAATAACAAGGTGGGGTACTTGGCTTTCTGCAGCAGAATATTATGCAACTTATTTTGTTAATATTAAAGCATTTGTAAATAAACTTAATAAACACGATGCACTATGCATACAAAGCGCACAGGATGCTTTTAATACTAAGGAGGTGAGGGCAGAATTATTTGTTTGTTTTGACAAATTTTGTGCGTTTAGCTAAAGTAATTCAGAAATTAGAAAGTCAGGGAAATTCATTAGATGAATATCTTGAGCATCTAAAATTGTTAGGTGTTTCTTTGAATAAAGTAAAAGCGCCAAAGGGTTTGACTATAAAGCCAAAATTTAAATCCGTTATAGACAAAAATCCTGGTTTTCACTTAATTAAAAGCATAAACGATGCATTATCTGGCCAAGACATTTTAGACGAGCTAAAACATTATTCGCGTGTAGAATTAAACTATTTTAAGTATGCCCCAATTACGTCTTGCGATGTGTAACGGAGTTTCTGAAAATATAAAACAATATTTAGGGATAATAGGCATATGTTTACTTTTGAAAATTTAAAAATGTATGTCATTGTGAACTGCAACGCTCTATGTTTAGAAAATATAATTAATTAAATTATTGCATAGGATGTCTAATTAAAATAATTTCTGTAAATAAAATGTAAATAACGCTAAACAGGTGTTTTTTAATAATGAAAGTGCATATATTTATTAAAAATTTCTAATAAACGCATATTTCATGACTTTTAAGTGCATATTTCACGTTTTTATAGTGCATAAGTGCATGCATATTTCAGCATTTTTAAGTGCATACAAATCCTATACCTACTAATTAATATTAATTCTCTTCTAATAACAATTATCGTAATACGATATAAAAATAACTTCTTTTATGTTAATATATTGTTTATTGGACAAAAATGTATTAAAGTAATGTTGTTTATTATTATAAAACGAACCAAATGAATTTTATATTATTATGACCCTAATAAAGTGCATGATCAGTGTGACAGTATTAAGAAAACAAGTTTTGGGGAGGCTGTTATCTATATTTTTATTTTAGTTTGATAATAACAAACCTTGTTCAAAGCTCGTGTCTATGTTTTAAACAATACTAATATACCGTTTATCACGAATATATGTACTTAATCACCTCTCCGGAAATCTGCGTCGGCAAAAACGCGAGACTAGTGTCCTTATGAGACCCGGCTTCGGAATTTTTCCGTACGGATGCTGGCCGATTCCAGCCGGATCAGTGTGCTTTAAGCTTTAGCGTAACAAAGCTTAGCACGGTATGGCTTAATCGGTATGTTGCTCAACGGAGATGTATTTTTCCTAATAGTATTTTACATTATTAGCATGGTGAATCTGTTTTTACTGGTGATAGAAGGAATGACTGGCGAGCCAGCAGGCGAGCCTGTCACCCTCTTGAGCCAGTAAAAGCAGTTACCTTGCGTATAATGTATAATATTTTATTTGTTATTCATTTGTAAACAACACACAACATTTAATGTATCTATAAAACCTGGCCCTAGTCCTAACAATGACAATAAAGTGTGACACTTTTTAATAATTGTATGAGCCGTGGAAGTGTGCGTAGACGTAGATGTTATTATGAAAATTGGTCTATAAATGTCATATTCTACTAACTTGTAAAACTTTTACAGGTCAGCTGTCAGTTTTACAAATCAGTAGCTTGTAAAAGTAACTTTTCGTTGTTTGTGTTCCGTCACATAAAATGACGTTTACAAGTGAGTAACAAATAGTAGTACATTATATGTTGAGTTGGTAAAGGATATCTTTACAAGCCAAGCGATAATTGTTCGACCGAGACGGTACGTCGAGGTCAAACAATATCGCGAGGCTTGGAAATTTTAGCAACGAAACATGTATACTATTTTATTTACAATAATTAAACTTAAATAATTAAAATAAAAAGTAATTTTAAATTTTAAAATAAATTTTCTAGAAACTGTCATAATTCCAGTCAGCGCCATCTATCGACCAAAAGAAATTTTAAGTAAGATTTCATTCTTCACCGCCAGATGGTAATGTATGCGCTCAGTAATTTAAAATTAGAAAATAATTGATTCCATCGTAATTATTAAATATAAAATACGGAAAAATAAAGATAAAACTAATATTAAATAAAAAAGATGTTTTTAGCATTAAATACATTCATAAAAACCTAAATTTAAATTAGATAAAACGTCCTGTTTTAAGTTATTCACAAAAAAAGTTGGCCAAGACTTGACATGTCAGTTTTACAGACATGTAATAGTATATTATTCAATGAGCGGTAAAGAAGACAATAACTCACGCGGATGATTTTGCGACACGAGACGTTAGTCGAGTGGCGTAATCATCCAAGTGAGTTGTTGCCCTTTGCCGCGACTTGAATACTATGCTTTATCTACGACCATAACATTTTCTGTTAAACATAATTTTATTAAGAGTAATAAAAAATACTAATGCACGCTGTCAAATTTTTAATTTATTTGACATTTGTTTAAAACAAAACAAGATAGGTATTATGATTCCGTACGGTTGCTATAAAAATACGATAGTCTGTGAGTTATTATAACTCACGCTTATAACTCACGCATCGTAGTTATCTATACAATTATTCATCAAAAATCATTGAATAAAGACTATATAATCCAATGGGAGTAGATAATGGTTTCGTAATTCTTAAATATCCAAAATATGCTAGTAAGCTATGTAAACTAAAAAGTGTTCTAATATGACTTGGAACAAGAGTGTGAAAACTCATGAAAAATCTTTGAACCCAAGTTATGTTTTGCTCTTCTACTTTCGTTCGTTTGGTACTATATCTGCAATGCAATATTTACAATAGTTGTAAATACCCTCTAGAGTTTAAAAACAATAAAAATAAAAAATATAATAAGTAGATAATTTAAACTAACAAAAGTCGTTACCATGCAGGGTACGCATAGACAATCGACATCCAACATCTACATACATTTCGCGTATTGTCCGTTTCGTCAGAATGCCCTTCGATTAATAGCTATATGTTTACAAACGCAGTAGTAGAGCTTGTAGCAAAATGTTTTCTAGATTCTATTATCAGTCTCAAAATCACCATATTTACAGCAAAATTTAACTTAAAACCAGAAACCTGATTTTCTGTTTATTATAGACACTTTCATATAAAGACATACCGAAAAACATTCTTTACTGGCCACATGACGATCCACATTAAGATAAATTCTATTTATGCCCCAATAAAATTCAGATCAAAGACATATATCGCGTTGCCAAACCAATTAACGGTAAGCTGACAAACGGTTAATTACTACTGCAGAATTACATTAGCATGAATTTGCAAAAAATGGTTAGTCTACTTTTTTAAACTCATCTCCTAAATTGGATGAAAAAATTTATCCATTTTATATTCGTCCTATAAAAGTAATTTGATAAGACCAGTTTTATTCCTTGTCGTATAATAATAAGTAATGATATTTTCATTAAACTTTTTGTCAAAGGCTTATGAAAATAAAATTTTTTATGTAAAATGATATCGACCTACATACTTATTACCTGACAGTACATTAACATACCTAATGGCTTTGCAAGTACGAACAATAAATCTTTTGAAAATAAGTAGACAACACAACGAAAATAATACAACACCACAAACGAACTAACAACAAATGCTGGAATCTGATAAGCCACCAATAAAACCAATAACTAAAGTTTAACCCACACTGGACACCCACGTCTAGTTGACATTCTTACCTATTTCATTCCATGCACATCCGCCATTATTAACACCATATCTTTATCTGATGTACCTACTCACGAATATGTCCAAGTGACACATTTCATTATCGATAGACAATGTAGCTAACGTGATTATTTGCAATTTACCGCGGATCGAAATAAAAATACAAACGAAAACGAAATGTTAAATCTGTAGTAGTGAAATACTTACACCAGTACGTATTTTCAGCTAAGTGTATAAGTAAATAAAAAACTTAGTTTTACGATAAAGCATCCCTCTAATTAACCTGCTGACACAATCACAGACAGATGCGACACAGTAACGTGGCGTGAACATAAATTCAGGCGATCGTATCGACTACCAATTGAGAGTCTTCTTCGGTATGTGCTACGCGAAAGAGTCGCGTTGCATAACTCTAGCTGTCTAAAATAAAATGTCCGATTTCCGTGCGGTATACGTCGGGACGATATAAGAAGATAACTTTACAATATTGCCGTTGTTCGAGAGGATTATAGCAGAGCAGAGCGGGTCCCGAGTATGAAAATCGTAAAATATGACTGTGTGGAATTGAACGTTTCAAATGCATTGTAGTACATATACCGTCATTCTGAATGATCGTCAATACGTTTCATATTTGAAATCTGAAAAGATATGAAAGGTTTTAGTATTATTATGTTTAAGATTACAGTAAACTTATATTTTAATAAGTTATATCATTGAATATATTGAAATAATTATTTTAGATTAGTTTAATTTGAAGTTTGTTAAGTTAATTTGAAGCAAGTTCAATGATTTAATGAATTCCTATAAACCAATTGGAGCTTGACAGACTGTATATATGTACCTACGTGCATATATCAGATTATGATCATTTAAACGATCCAGTAACGAGTGTCACCTGAAGCATTTGTAAAAATATTAATACCAAAGGTAACATTAAATCGTAACAAAAAACATATCAAATGGTTGATTTCTTCTTATGTGACTGACCGATACTTTCAAAACAAGTCCAATTCCGAGATTTCTGCATATCACTCCATTCGATCAGGAGTACCACAAGGATATCCCAACGACAAATATTACCAAGAGTCACTTTTGCAAACGACACTGCATTAATTTATGTGGATGAGAACCGACAAATTACAGTATCATCTTAATCTTCTTAAAATCTGACTGAACAAGGGGCGAGTAATTCTTAACCAACTTAAATCAGCTCAAGTGACAGTTACCAACAAACAACTTGAGTGTCCAGAAGTAACAATAGACGGTATTCTCCTTCCTATTCAAAATGAAATAACATACCTTGGTCTAACACTGGATCGTAGACTTACCTTGAGATCCCATATAATAAAAAAGAGACAAGTTAACGTTAAGTTATGTCAAATGAGCTGAATGATAGGTAGGAAGTCGAAACTTACGATCAAAAACAAAATTCTTCTTTACTAGTGTGTAATCAAACCCATTTGGACTTATGAAGTTCAATTATGGGGGACGATATTCGACGCTCCTTGGTACGTTTTCAATAAAACTCTCCACGAGTATACCACTAGTTGACGGAGAAATATTCACGTTTACCAGAAGCTATTTAAATAATCCTAACGAAGAGGTGGATGTTTTGACTGTTCCCCCAGCAGTACGCAGAAGATTAAATAGAACATTGGCTAACGATGTGGACCCATATGTTAATAATCTCTTTTGTTCTTCCGTGTTTCAAATGATTTATTCAGTCAAACAAATTACGTAGTTGTAATTATTTTAGAGTTTAGTCATTGGATTACTTCTCCACTCATGGTTCCACTTCCATCCTATTTTCTTATTGCTCTATAGAGCAGGTTGTCAAACTCGCAGATTAATAAAAAAAATGGTTGATTCCTATTGTAGATGTGAAGACATAGCAACAAAACAGGAGAATGCAGAAAAGCTGTATTACAAGCAGCTGCAATGGCGAGTAAGAATAGTGTAGAGATATCTGCATATAAAATGCAAGTGTAGTGCAATTATAGGGTAGGCACAAAAATTCATTTTTATAAAATCATTCAGTCAAGGTTTTCTTCATGTGAATGAGAAAGGGCGAAGCAGCGGAGTAGCCGTGAAAAAAATTATATCTATATCTATATTTACATCGAAGAGATGTTCCATCGGGTTATCGTACATCCAGAAGACAAATGCAGCCAGCGTGTCTTATGGAGAGACACCGATAGCAGTAGCGAGCTGTTGCAGTACGAAATGAACGTGCTCATTTTTGGAGCTGCCACAGAAATCTACGTTTAAACCAAAACGCCCTTCGATTTCAAGAAGAGCACCCTGTTGCAGTGGAGGCTATTATCGGTTCCTGATTTGTGGACGATATTCCCACAGGTGCAGAGACGAAATCAGCGAAACTGTAACCCTTCACGGACAGATTTCATGGATTTGCAAAGAAGGCGGTTTCAAAGTGAGATAGTGGCTAAGCAGCAGCATCGAAATTTTGGCCACTATTCCGCAGGATCTGCGTGCTGACGGCATGAAAGATTTTTGCGAAAAGACTGTTCTTGGTGTTTGGTGGGATCCAAAGGAACATGCCTTTTTCGAAAAGTGCAACTTTCACGCTGTGGACCCAGAAATCTTCAACGGAAAGCGACCAACCAAACGTGAAAAGGGGTTGAGTTATAATGAGCCTTTATGATGGTTTGGGTTCATTGACCATTTCAAGGTAAAGGGGATTATTCTGTTGCCGATGACTTGGCAATGTGGAACAGCCTGGAACCAGGAAATTCCAGATAATATTTATGATAAATGGAAAATCTGGCTTGTCCAGGTTAAGAAAATCGAGTTTGGGGTACCTCGGAGGTACCACCCCGACCTACTAAAAACCACTAGGAAATAGCGTCACGTCGTCATTGACGCTAGTCAACAAGCCTTTGCTGAGATCGCCTTTCTACGCTGCAAATTCGAGGAGAAAAATTGTGTGGCCTTTCTCTGTTCAAAAACTAGAATAGCACTCATACGATGAGTAAGCATCGCAAAACTGGAATTGCAAGCCGCCTTCCTGAGAGCCCGTCTTGCGAAAGCCATCGGTTAGCATTTGAAACTGAAAATCGACAGCCGATTTTTATGTAGCGACAACTCGGCAGCTTAAAGTGGATAACATCAGAATCCAGCCAACCCTCTAACGACAAAAGGAAGGTGTTATGGTCATGAAGGTCTAGGCTCTTTCGGATAGCCCAGTTGTATGTCAGTATTACCAATCTCTTATGGGACCGCTGGGTAAAGGATTATTTACCAATTTCTGCATGTTTATTTAATTATTTTATTTAATTTTTTGATGTTTTTAAGATTAACATACATATACATAATCCATTCCCCTTTTACCGCATTTTACAGTGCCGGGGTTCACGCAAACTCTTATGGGAGTGCAACGGAGGTAATGGAGCTATTGTAGCAAGTACATTACGCTCCCCCATACTTTATCACTCATACAACTTTCATACCTTATCCTAAAGAGCTCAAATACGATTGTACTAAATGTTTAAAATTTAGTCGCAACCGAGGTTTGAACCCCTGTCTCTGTGAACGAGAGGTAGGATCCCTACCACTCGACCACGGAGGGCCTTTTAAGATTAAATAACAATTAAATTATTTTTAATTCTATGAAATATAGTTATTTTTTACTATTTAGAGATTTAAATAGTAATTAAATAATATATATATATATATATTAAAATAGTTTTATTCTACAATAACATATATAAAATCTTTTTTTTAATTTTTCTAATATTAGTAAATTGGTAAATTGAGAATACCTATGAGAAATGAAAATTAGACATAATAATATTAATAAGAATTTTAAAATTGATATGTGCTCTTCAAATAATTTCCAATCACTGACAATAGACAAATTATCAATTTTAAACAATTTGGATGAAAGAATCACAATAACAAAATTATTATTTTTCTAATCAATCCAACATAAAATGATTACTTAAAACAAATAAAATCAATATGTAGTAAAATAGATAATGGTGTGTAAATTCCACCTTTCTTTTAAAATATTGTTTAAGTCTAAAAAAAATTTTTATATTATCATGTAAGTATAAAAAAAAAAGTTTTAGTTCTCTCACCACTTGTATATTATTATTTTATATAAAAATTAAAAATACAGGTATCTAACATTTTGTAATCTGAAGAAGAAAGATTAGTCTTTCGAAATGATCATAATTATTTTATTATTATAACATTTAATTTAATGGTGTTTTTATTTTAACACATCAACAAAAAATATTATGACTATAAAAAAGTTTTCCAAAACTAAGTTATCCTTTAATATATTTACAATATTAGGTGCACCTTTTTTACAGACTGATTGACTTATATTGCCTTTGGCTTATTGCATTTTACTATTGGTTGACTAAAATTACATAGTTATCGAAGAAGTGCCATACACTCCATCGCTCGACCATTCAGTAGACGCCGTTCTGAACGGAGAGGTATCTGTAACACTAGTGGTGCATACAAGATTTTAATTTTCACAAGAATTTGTACAAGCAGAAAATTTAGTTGAATTTATAATTGTTGGCGTTGGCAAGGACGTTTTTTGTATTCATAAAACTAGGCATTTTTTTTATCGGATGGTAACAACTTTTACTAAATTTGCAAAAGCCAAACAGAAATATTTTAATTTAGAAATTTTAAATTCAAATGTTTTAGTTGTTAATTGCTACCAACAGGAAAACAAACATAAATATTAATAGCACATGCTATCTAAAGAATAAGTTAATTTTATCTAAATAAGTAATTTCTGCAGAAGTTGGCACAAAATAATTCGTCGATCACGCGCCCAGAAACTAAATTGTGTTGCAACACACTTGTACACAAACACATAGTTTCAGGCCTAGGCCTCCGATTGAAAAGTAAACGCTGACCGGGTGTTATAATCCGTAATGCCCGCTTTTTATGCTCTGGTTGATATGCATTTGTTTATATAGTTAGTATCACAAGTATAAACAGCAAATAATATGCAAGTAAAACATAAAGAAGGACATAAAATCAATGTAAAGAATTTGCTTTACTGTACAACAGCGTATCTACAATGTGTGGCAAGCGGTTGAGCACCGTTAAGAATACGGTGTGTCCTCACCAATAATCTCAACATGACAGACAACGAATACCGTTTAAATAGTGTCTAAGATTACTTGGACAACCTTCTCGGGACTAATTGGACAAAGTCACCCCATTTGACGAAATAGTGAAAAAGCCGTATATTTTTAGTTCAAAAATATGTATAGAATGTCTGATTTACTAATTAGTAATGTACGAAATGTAATTGATCAAATAGATTGCATGAAATTATAATAATGTTCCTTGTTAACTTAAGAGCTGAAATCAGAGTTTGCTCAAATGAACCATAACTAAAAATTTAGTGGACACAAAGGCTGTACTTTTCTCCTTGCGTGATTTTTAAACAACGGGTACTTTACTTACGCAATGAGAATTAAGACAGAGAATTAGAGGAACTAAAAAGAAACTAACAATTCTAAGGCTTACATATATCATTGTATTCGTAAAAACTAGGACACGCATACGACTGATACCCGTCGGTAAAGGTGCATGTACCACATTTGCAATTCATTATTCCAACACGTTTTATAAAAAAAATTAGGACGCTCTTCACTTAGGCACCACCACGTAACGCTCAAGGTAAGGTGGTGTCTAAATCAACACAGTGCCCTAATTTTTATGTAATTGTATTGCAAATGTATAGTATATGCAAATGCACCGTTACCGTAAAGCGTCAGTCGTATGCATAAATCTTCCATCTTTCCTTGTTAGTTAAGAATATTAATTAGAAATTGCTTATGTACATATACTACAAATAGAATTTCCGAATTTGTTCGTTTCAAATTGTTAGTTTTACACGATATTGAATGTAGATGTCGTGTATTTATGTAAACCTGCCCTATGCTAAGTATTCTTCAAAAGTTTTCAGGCGTACATTCTACATTTGTTTATGTGGAAAGAGAATAAGTAGTATACTATACAGTGGCAAAAAAAAATTTTATTCGCACCTTTTTGGATCATTAGAGAACAATCAACGATAGCATCAATGTAATTGTTTCATTGGTTTGAATAGAACATGCTTGTTGCTGGTTTATCTCCTGTGTTCTAGACATAAACTAGCCCACTCTATTTCCATTTAGTAGCGTGCGACTATACACGTGATACAATTGTCTCCATCTCGACAGATCATCGATACAGATAGCAAAGTAAGCAGAATTATTCAAGGTGGTGTTAAGATATTACCGCCACGTATGCTAATACATTTCAGATTTACCTTGAATTGTAAAAGCGGTCATCCAATAGTTTCAGAAAAGCTTACAACACTAAATTAAATGTATTTATTTCTTATTTTTATAAGAGTTATGGTTCTTTATTATACGCATGATGCGATGATAAATGGTAAAGTTTAATATGTAATGTCACTAATTGTCTTATTTGTCATCATCAAAGAAAGAACATAAATATTATGAAATAGGCATTCATGGTAAGTAAAGAGATAACCTGTAAGGTTAACTAAAAGTAAGAAATTACACAAACGTGTTTGAAGTGCAGTATACGTGTGTTTTTTGTAAACGATAATATAGGAAATCCAATGGAATTTTATCATTTGCCTCGTAAGTTTGTACCCTTGCAAATGTAATTAGAAACCTTGGTATCAATCGAAAGAAGAATTCATTCTACGTCAAAATCGATTTAGAAAAAGACTTAAAAAGCTTATTGATTTACTGCTTTTGGTAATAAGTTATTAAAAAAAGCTGGAAGCTGAACGCCGATTGGTGTAGCGGTTAACGCTTCAGATTCCTAAACAAAAATCTTTTTTTTTTTAATTGGATTGCTTACTAATTATTATTTTTAGAACTTTATTACAAAGATTATTAATCTTATTGTTAGATATTTTTGCTACGGGGGTTTACCGTTACTTTTTGTACAATTTTAACTACCTATCAGAAAGGCAAATGAAAAAAGGGCATACACAGCAGGGTAGGGTCAGTAGGGCATTGATATACAGAGAAAAATGTATTTAAATTTCATCAACAATTGTGTAGTATTGTAAAACAAATTGGTCTTAAAAAAGTGACAGGGACAATTTGTGTAGAATTATAAAACAAGATTGTGTCATTTAGTTTGTCAAGATTTTTTAAATGTTTTCAATTTTTTGTAAGGATGTGTATAAACTCAAATATAACATTTTGTGGGAGTCAATAGTAATTTTGTAGAATCAAAGGAATAGTTGTCTATAAGTTTTCATAACAAATTGTGTTACTCATTAAAACAAAATGTGTAATGTTGTTGCATACAATTTTATACAAAATTGTCCAATTGTTGTACTAGTTGTGCCACAATTGCTTAATAGTATTTAACTCAATAACTTTTTCACATTTATACAAATTGTGGAATACTCTGGCACAAATATTCTGTACAAGAGGTTAATGAGTATCACAAATAAAATATACATTTTTACATATACATATCTTTATTGTAGAAAATGTAACTAATATATAAATATAACTATACAATGTGTAATATATACAAATATAACACTAAAATTTTCTTTTGCTGTCGCCTGTTTATATATAAATCTCGAATTTACATTAATAGCGACAAATACAAGTGGCGACATCTATAAGATGTCATCCATAAACTTTGCGAAACACAATAATTAGTAGTAAGCAGTTTGAACACTGGATTATATGTGAGGATAGACCTACAAAACTGGATTATGATTTCATTCAAACAAAATATTGTATTTTTCTAAACATTTTTTTACAATTATACTTCAACATAATATGCTAGCTCTTCCTCAACAACATTGTTCCAAAGAATGCAAAACTAAATCTGACTGTGTTAAATAATTGTCGTACGTTCCGGTTAGACAATTCATTTACGAAATCCTACACAACGCTGGACAATACGATTCTACAATTATAATATAAATTTCTCCAACACCGTTTTGAACAATCTTGTGCAAAGCTCTTATGAAGTATTTCTCTCTGTGTAGTTCTTATATAGTGGCACAGGAATTGAATAATCATCCTGTTAAATTCCATGGATTTTACCGTATGAGCAAAGACACCTTCAAAATCCTAGCAGAAATGTTGAAACCTGAAATAACCAGAAAAGACACCAATTACTGCAAAGCTGTAAGTGCTGAAGAAAGGCTTCTTATCACATTAAGGTAAGTTTTTATTCTTATTTTTATCTGAACAAAATATTCTTAAATATGTAAAATAACAAAAAATTAACCTAAACTAATAACAACATCAAGTCTTGGCCGCTCGTTACAATTAGGATTATTGGATTTAACACAACCTAGACCATTACCTTCAACAAATAATGATTTCCCTATTTACTTTGTAGCAGATGAAGCCTTTCCGCTTAAAAACTATTTAATGAGACCTTATTCAAAACGCACATTAGACAATAGGAAAAGAGTTTTTAACTACCGATTATCAAGAGGGCGAAAAAGTGTTGAATGTTCATTTGGGATATTGGTATCTAAATTTCGTCTCTTTGAAGGGCCAATTTGCTGTAAAGAAGAAAGCATAAATCCTGTAATCAAAGCAGCATGTGTTTTGCACAATTTCATTCGAATAAAGCAAGGTAAATATATCCAACAAACGGAATTTGATGCAAATCAGGATCAAGTAGCGGTTCCAATTAATGACATGCCACAACCTCAAATTAATCGAAACTATTCCGAGGCACAGAATATCACAGAGAAACTTTGTGATTATTTCATTACACCTGCTCGGGCAATACCGTATCAATGGCATCACCCTGTTTAACCAATATATATTAATAAACAAAAAATGCATTTCTATCTTAATTTTACTGAACATATCAGCAGCTTGCTTCAAATATACCTTTATAATTAATCCTGTATTTAGTGAACTATAATTTATAATAAAAGAAACTTACCTGGTTCGCACATGATTTTAGCAATTTCTCCCCAGGCTATTTCTGTGGTGTCAACACGTGTATAAGATGGCTTTGTCACATCATACAAACATGTGTGTGCTTCGACAAGGGCCACAAAATTCAACGATGTTGCTGCCTCATCCGCCATGATACAGCAGTTCTTGGCAACTGTAGACCGCAACTGGCGACGGCCAGAAGAAACTTACCTGGTTCGCATATGATTTTAGCAATTTCTCCCCAGGCTATTTCTTTGGTGTCCACACTTGTATAAGATGGCTTTGTCACATCATACAAACATGTGTGTGCTTCGACAAGGGCCACAAAATTCAACGATGTTGCTGCCTCATCCGATATGATACAGCCGTTCTTGGCAACTGTAGACCGCAACTGGCGACGGCGACGCGGTATGTAGCGTTGCCGGCAACTAGTTAGCAACTGGTTGCGTTGCAGTTGAGTTGCCTTTTAATAGGTGGGAACACTAGCATTTTAATATTAGCGCGAAGTCGCGTTGCAGTTGCGTTGCAGTTGCGTTGCAATTGCGTTGCGGTCGCCGGTTGCTTTTGGTGAGACCGACCTCTTAGTCGTCGCTACGTACCAGCAACCACCGGTAGAGGTATTTTTCCACTAGGCACAAGCACCTAATTGCTACGGTTTTATTTTAACAATTTTTGGGTAGCAGATACGTTGCAGCGACCTCTTTGGAACTTGTCCAGCTACGTTTTGGTTACGTAGTAATTGCTACTTTCATGGAACTTCATTCTCTTTGACACATTATGTTGCGTGGTAACCTCTTTCTCTTGCAACTTAAAAATATTCTGCGATCATTTTCTATACTAAAGCTGTATAAATCATGTCATGAAATGAATTACTAGTTTATTTGTAATACGTACTTAATAATACAGAGAGATGAAGTGTTTGAATATTTTGTCATTCAAGTATACCAAAATTATAAACCGTTGCAACTTTTCTGTTAAATGTAATCATAATAGATCTAAAAATAACAACACATCTTTAAATATATTTATAATAAAAAATGTCTTTAATAAAAAGTGACAAAAATACTTATAAGTATTTATCATGTATGATATACATAATAAAACCATTTTTATATTATTCCTAAGGTACAACCTGAAATGAATTTGTTATTTTATTGAAGGTTATAGTAAAACATCTATTAACAATTATAATAAATTGATTAATAGTCTCCAACATTTTACAAGTAAATAAGGAGTAGTTCTTAAAATCACCTTAAAGTACTATTCACTGTAAAGTGCTAAAGTTCTCTAAGTGTCTAAGTTTCATTGTCACTTAATTATCAGTAACGGGAACTAAACAAATTCTACTTCAAGGTTGTTGTTACTCTTACTATAAAACGACGTCAACGTTTTTGTAACCACTTTCCAGTTCCTAATGTTACTGCAGTGTTCCCATTGGCACTTTAAGTTTAACCTCACATTTGAAAATGAACACGAACCCATTATATTTTTTATACTGCTACATAATAATTAGATATGGCATATTTTAAGGTTGTGGTATCCAAAGAAAAAGGGGAATTTACTTCACACGTCTTCCCTGTAAATGGGAGAAAAACAATAGTTTTTATTGTACCCAACTACTACCAGTGCAAAAACACAATTAACATCCAAATTCCAAACTAACCTACAGCGATATGCCTCTATTAGGCAATACAATTACCAATCAAATTGGTTTTCTGTGGTGTCGACGGAAATGTTTGCCCACAGCGGCCATCATTATTTGGATCGATTAGGTTAATTATTAGGTAATCCAATAGTCTGTCAAATGGTGATTTGTTCGGCGCCGACATGAATGTTTGCCCACAGCAATCATGTTGGATTACCTAATAGAATTTACTATCACTTCATGGTACTTTTTAATAGTAACTGGAACTTTGTAGTAATTCTGAAGTAAAACTAGTAATAAAAATCCAGGGTAGCAAAAAACGTGAGTTTTACCTGTCATACTACTGTATTCAGGTTCAGTTACTTTAAAAGTTAGCAATGGCTTCAGCAAGGTGGCAGGAAGCTTCAGTACTACTTTAAAGTTTTACAAGCTTTAAAGTAGCTTCGGACAAGTTACTGCTACAAATTTAATACTATTTTAAAGTTGCAACAACATTAAAGTAGTTATAGTAAATGGCAATAGTTACACATACTTTAAAGACTACTAGAAGTAATAGAATTACATAGTTCCAATAAATAGTAGAAACACATACATAATTACTAAGATATTCCAAACTGAAGTAATTAAACCTATAAAGTCATTCATTTAGTTGTAGTTACGTAACAACTACCCAATCAAAGTTCCTATCTCAGTTACTACTACTTAGATACTGCTTGGGCGTTAATGCTACGCCGCGTTTAAATTATTTTTTAATAATTAATTAACTGTATTACAGTTATATTTTCTCCGTAGCGGCAAAGATATTACTTTTACTAACACGTTGGTTACAGAAAAACTGAATAAAACATTTCGAAAAGAAATAGGAAAGACACGAAAACGGACATTACAGTAAAGACTTTAATTGCAGTTGAATAAATATGTACTTGACAAGTTCTTCATTATTTTTCTTTTATCTATTTATATAAGCGGTATATTTCAGATTTTAGTGGTTGTCAATTTCCACAAGTACTTTGAAATCAAAAGGAGCTAACAAACTTTTGTTTTAACTGTTGTATTTATTTCAACAAGCTACCTAGTATAAAAGTTTTTTTATGTACTAATAATCGATAAACTTCCATTGCTCATTCAAATCCACAGTCCTTCCCATCAGTCAAATCCCTAAGAAAATCTTTAGTATCTATCACCTATAAGCATTGTTCTGAATCAGTTTTCCTTAATTCCTTATTGCAAATTCCCTTCTCTTCTAAAATATCGGATTAATTACGTATTTACAGCATATTTTTTAGACCCATACAACGGCATAAACTCTCCCATAGGGAAAATGGATGTCCTCCAAATGTTTGGCGTCAAAAGTTGCCTTTTTGGAAAGAAATATCAAAATTTTATTGAAAAAATCATGATGCTTTAAGAGCGTGCAAAGACAAAAATGCGTCCATATGACGATTGAAAGTAGGATTTGACTCAAAATAAATCAATAATCTTTTAAAACTTATCCGTATTCATTAGTATCCCAGCGTTTTGTGTTTGCATACTCTCAAAATGTCAACATTTTGCATTCGTTGGTTTTGTCGAAAAAAGATTTTTGTCTTTGTCGAAAAAAGAGAAGAAGGATTTGATGTGTCAGGTATCACAACGTTTTCTTCAACAAATTCAATTCTGATAATAATATAATTCTATATAGGCTACTGACACGATTTGGGAGTTGTCGTGACTAAGAACGTAGTTAAGGGTAGAGACAGAATGAAACACACAGGCCAACTTAACAATAGTTATAATAAATATGAAAGACTATAAACTAATACAAAGCATCAGGATAATCAGGTAACCGCCAAATCAACTTTTATAGGTTCTAGACCTCCTAAATAAGCAGTAGGTATATCAGGTAAATACTATATCAACTAGAGCACTTTATAGATTCCCTACAAGTAAAAGAATATTAAAGTTACTAACCCGAAGCCAAACTCCAAGATGATAGTGGTGAGCCCCCGAAGCAAACTGGGTTTTCTGGGAGCAAAACCTCTGTTTATTAACATTAATTTCATAAAAGCAAGCTAAGCAGAAACTGACGAGGGGAAGATGGTAATGTTGGCGGGTAACTTCGTGGCGCGTATTTGAGATCACACGCTTGCAAGTAGCTTTCTCTCTAGCAAGCCGGATGCAGGTGGCTAGAGCAGATGCTAGCCTTACTTTTTGCACCAAACTCGCGCGAGATTAGAAATGTGTGTGAAATCTTCTGGAGAAAATTTATACTAGTTAAAATGCAACAAAAAAATAATTAATAATTTAATTTTGAACTATTTCGTCTGTGACTACGTTTAAACAGTAAAATATGCACAAATACATGATTGCTTGATTTTCAGAGTGTACGACATTTCAATGAATATAAATGCATAGATAATTTTGATAGGCACTTGCAAATAACTTGTAGACTAAAGTATGCATAATAATAGTTTAGGATAACCACATATAGATTTTTAATTCCAGCAAATCTTAAGCAACCCAAAGAAATCTGACAATATTTTGCCAAATCATTTTGTCGGTTTTGTGTCTTCTTAGTTTGTTTGTTGGCGATATAACAAAAATTTTTAGTGGGTCAATTAGAGAGGTTCCATCCTCATAAATCCTTTTGAAGTTATAGATATTGCAACGTTTGGTAATGTTAATTTTGTAATATGTTTTCTTGATCATATTTCCACCTTCGGTTGTGTGTTCGGTAATTATAATTACATCTCTTTTTTATTACAAGTAACTGAACTTAAATTTATGTTGTCATAATCTGAAAGATACTTTATTAATCACTTAAATGATAGAAACGAATATCTGAAACTTGTTAACTGGATTTAACGGATATATGTCTATCTATTAAGGTTGGTTGTTTATTAGGAGTAGTTAGAACCGATTAATTTGATTAACGATTGTGATGGCATCTAACAATGTTGATGATTTAAAGTAACTAAGTAGTTAAGTGGTTGGTTAATATTTTTATATTTCGTTTGCTGTGTATATTTAGATGTATTGTAACAAAGTTACTAAGGTTTATTAATTATTTTGGGTGTAAAAATAGGAGTACTTATCGACTGTTGCAATCAGTCGCCGTTCGGAAAAGCGGCCGACTCAAGCAAGAGCACGCTTCCCTTTTCTAACCGATATTTGGCGTGGGCTGCTCTGTTTCAAACCTACCATTTCCCTCACGTTCCGAGGGCACCGATATAACTAGGAGCAAGCGGCGATTTATTCAGTCCGCGTCCAGGACTTCCAGCTAGCAGGACTACCAGCCCGGACCAGAAAGCAGCCTACCGAGGAACCTAGCAGCCAGCCAGGATTATTAGAGTAAGGACTCTCGACCGTATTTTCCGATCCCCTTTCCGCCCCGATTTCATCCTGTCCGTACCGTATCCGAGACCTCGCTGTGTATGTGCCTGGTTGGTCTCATCCCAAATCCCCCCTCTTTGTCCGTACCTTACCCGAGATTTCGCTGTGTGTATACCTGGGGGTCTCATCTCAAATCCGCCCTCTTTGTCCGTACCTTATCCGAGATCTCGCGTGTGTATGCCTGGAGGTCTCATCCCAAATCCGTCCTCTTTGTCCGTACCTTACCCGAGACCTAGCTGTGCGTATGCCTGGGGGTCTTATCCTAAATCCACACCCTTGCCCAAGACCTCGCTGTGCGTATGCCTGGGGGTCTCATCCGAGCTTTCAACTTTACCGCAATCCCTAGACTTTTATACCCGCCCGTTCACATGCCTTACCACACCCGCACGTTGATTTTGCTGCTTACTTTTGCACCCACTTGCTATAGAGTAACGTATGTATTTGCTGTTTTTTTGCACCCGCTTGCTGTGACCACGATTGAGTGGCGTAGGGTAATAGTTAGGGGTTGATTTGAATGATTTGCTTTGCTAGTAGTATTAATAATAAAACCATTTGGTTAATATTGTGTGTTTTATTTGTTAGTATAAGTACCCTCTTTGTGAGAGCTTTAGAGTCAGGTGAAGTGATCCAGACTGGGCCGACCTCAGCAACCCCCAGCAGTTCCCTGGATTATCCTTTCTCCACTAGCAGTTACCCGGATCCGTGGAGCATACCACGTTAAAATAACTGGCGCCCGAGAGTACCGCCTTCCGAGACAACCAAGGAGTACCCCAAACCGTTTTACAATATTAATGTTTTTTATGTATACATATATTCGAAATATTATCGGAGTGTTGTGTACATGTTAGAAGAGGGGGTAATTACAGTTTTTACAGGTCCTTACAGGTACTTGATTTTTATTTTGTTACGGAGGTTTTGTATTCATCAACATTATTAAAATAATCACTATTACATAAGCGTATAGAGTCAGTGGCGGATTTAGGCACAAGCGTTTGAAACGGCCGCTTCAGGCCACACAAGTCAGGGGGCCCAGCAGAGGCCTCCTGCCAAGGACCAAGGACACGCGAGATTGAGCGTACCTCAATTACATCCTCTCGGAAGCAACGTGGAGATTAAGTCTAACGACAGGTGCTCCACGTAAAACACTCTTGGAATCTTGAACACACGACAAATAAAAATTACTGATGTGGGAATTCACTTTTTCGCAAAAAACGAAACAAGAAACAGATCTTATCGTGTACAGGCTGGTAAAAAAGTGTACGGTTGACGCATTAGAGTTTCGTACGAAAAGGCAAGCACTCATAGCGATAGGTAAAATATTTGTAACGGAGTGTACTGTTTCACAGCAGACCTGCGAGGAATGTATCGTCTCTGTCGGTCCGAATGCTGGTCTTCCCGCACAATCAGCGAGTCATCCGACTACTATGATGACTAATTTATTTACGCGCAAGCGGTGGAAGCGGTCGATCCAGGCCCACAAGTCAGAGGGCCCCGCAGAGGACCCTTGCCCAGGATCGCAGTGAACATGCGACAAGTAAAGATTATTGGCATGGGAACTTACTTTGTCGGCGCAATAGAGTTTCGTGCGAAAAATCAAGCATTCAGAGTGATAGGTAAAATTTTGTAGCAGAATATACAGTCTCGCAGCAGCCCTGCAAGGAACGTATCATCTCTGTCGCTCCGAATGGCTTGCCTTCAATGCCTTCTAGCAAACTCTGCACGGTCGTCCGACTTACGTTCGTGGAAGGGGAACTGTACCACGCTTTTGAATGGGTAAAATTCCTTAATGTCATTTGTCAATTGACAACATTTCCCAATGTTGAAGCAACTTAAAAAAATCTTACCCGTGATAGGTTATGACCTTAGAATATTTCCCTTCTGTTCGGCTTTTACAACCTAGAACGCTACAATTCGGCATTAAGTCTTTTAAATTGTCTTTATTACGTTTAAGCAAATAAGCAATAATTTACGCAAAAAATTTGAAAATATTATTGATAAATTTGATGCTTCTAAAAGCAGTGAAAAGTTCCATTATAAATTAACTGATTATGGAATAAAATGTTTTTCTGAAATAGTACATAAAGTAGAACTTTTACGGACTCATCTGTCACAATGACATGTCAAAACTGACTTTTACGGACTTATCTGTCATTTTTATTTGCATGCTTTACATGTATTTGACAAAACATAATGTACACCTCAGCACTAAAGCGGATTTTTTATCACTCGTTATGGTTGTTCAACAATCTCCATATTCGCGATAAGAAAAGTACAACTCTATTAGGTATACAAATAACTAATTTATCTACGACCACTATAGAAAATTACACATTTCAATAGTCTAGTAACGATGAAAATAACTCATTGTTCATAATATTTAAACTGTGCGGAAATGATCGTGAGATGTCAGCACATGCAATATATCTAATTATTTGAAGAAATATACAAAGTTATAACTTTTAGATAAAGATTAATTTATTTTTGAAAGTTAAAAATTGTTAATAGACGACTATTATACTCACAATTTTATAGTGATATGTGTATAAATCACGGACGGCATCCTAAGACAGCTGCTTCGAGCTTTTGGCTCTCCTCAGTTAGGGGCAGCTCGTCTGTGAATTCTACACACATCACCCGAGCGTATATACTAGCTCGGAAATAACATTAACACCATCAAATGATTGTGGTGCTTTCTGTAGGTATCAAACTGCACTATGCGGCATAACTTGATTATCAAATACAGGAATATACAAAATAAAATCCGGTCGAGCGTCCCACCGTATAATTAATATAAATAAAATACAAAATGAACATAAACATGTTTTAATAAAGTGAGTTTTTAGTAAATTTAGAAGTTAAAAATTGTTAATGAACAACTATTATACTCACAATTTTATAGTGATATATGTATAAATCACAGACGGCACCTTAAGACAACTGTTTCGAGCTTTTGGTTCTCCTCAGTTAAGCAGCTCGTCTGTGAATTATGTACATATTGTGATGATTTTCCTCATTATTTGAAAATCATGAGTTTATAATTTGGTTACCCATGTAAAAACGATTCTGGTTTGGGTTAATTTTATTCATTGAATACATGCATATGTTAAAACAATTTTATCAGGAATACTACTTTGGGATTTATAGGATTATCACTTTCAGTTAAATATGAAAAGGAAAATGTATCAGTGATAAATGTTTACAAGACATTGCAAATATAATCAACAACAATACAGAAATAGTCTTGACGACCATAAACAATTAGTCGGTAATACAATTGATAAATAGACAATAATAAAATTACCGAGCTACATAAATAATGAGCAAGGCTAGACTATTTAAAATAAAAAAATATAAAATATCAAAATACATGTAAGATAATTGCATAAAAAACAATATATAAGGTTTCCAGGGGTTTTCTGGGGAATAATAATAATAAAAAAAAGAAAGATGGTTGTAAAATTTTTATGAATAGAAAAATGATAAGAAATGTAATGTTGTACAAAGAAGACAATAAATAAAATATACAAGAAGTTATCCTGAGTTAATAGTATTTTTATTAATTGTAATTATAATAATAAAGTTAAGAAAGAAGTACAGAAGAAGAATATTATAAATACTAAATACACAGTTTCATGAAAGACACCAGTAGCGGAAGAAAAGGAAGTTGACATCACCCAGTTCAAATTTGGACAGGTATACAGTTGGTGGACCATTAGAACCATTAGCAGCCGAAAGAAAGTTCTTGAAGGACGTAGGACCTGATAGCATATCACTAGAAAGGAAAAATTGATGTGTATTACAAAATAAGTTAGGTGGAAGTGAATATGAAAATATTAAGGTATATATTGTTCCTCAATAATTAAAGCTATATACATATTTCAAGGAAATAAAAATAAAAGCAAAATTAAAGATTACATAAGCTTACCTGAGGGTTGTGGTGTTGATTTGTAAAGCTGTTGGTGATCATCCCATAACCTGAAAATTAAAATATATCTATTTAAATAAAGAAATTTAATTATTAAAGTCATAAATATAAATATAAACTTACCTGATCAAAGTCGTCGTGTGGGTTTTGTAAGTGAGGTTAAATATCATTTTAAACAGATGTCACAGTAAACAATACATAATGAAAAAGGTTTCCCATTTATTAAATGTTCTTGTTTCATATTATAAAAATATCATTGTATAAAATCCCAAAACTGCAAAACACTGAATTCTTTAAAGGAACCCATATAGGAGTTCAGTATTCGTCTCATAATTAAAGCAGAGTAAAATAATAACGACCCTGAGATAAATAATAAAATTCTTTTATTATGTGATTGTAGGTAAACGAAAATCAAAGTGAAAATTAAATAATAATAAATTATTATATCATCACAATATCACTCTAGAATTGTGAGTATAATAGTCGTTCATCAACAAAACTCACTTTATTAAAACACGTTTGTGTTCATTTTGTATTTTATTTCTGTTAATTTATTTTGTTTAATAGTATTAATATTAGTATTTTACTTTAAATTATATTTTGAATGCAAATCCATATAGAAGAAATTATCACCCCAGCTTATCACCGAACCCTGGTCCTTCCACTTTCTGAGCGACAACTCTACTTGTGAGCTACTGTGTCGACTACCGGCATATAAAGTTATTATTACCATATAAAGTTATTACAAAAATTGTTATTGAATTAACGTAAAATTGATTTAATTATATATCTTTCTGATGGCTTTAATCCATACATTTACAATAACCGGTCTATTACATGGAAATCTAAAAATATTTTGAGAATCTATTATTTCAAATTACATTCAAATGAAGCACTAGGTATTCAATGTATTTGTAAAATTGAGGTTATGATTTACTTACATTAACAAAAAGCAGCGGCGGAACAAGACGACGTCCAAAATACATTTAAAAAACGTGTCTATAACATTTAAAGAATTGAAGACACCAACAAAACTACTATTAATTTAAATAATTGTTCAAATTTCAGTATTAATTTTAAATAATAAATGATTATTACATTGAGTTATACGCATTTCTTAATTTTAACACCTGGTCTCCACAAACTGTGGGCATCCTTTTGACAGTCGAGCATCTCAACCTCAAATCATATTCTAGGTTAAATATTTTTCCTAGCTTTTGGTGTTTTATTACGTTTTTGTGGTCGTAGATAAAGTATAGTGCATAATACGTACAAAAAACGCCAATTTTACACTCGAGTGACTGCGGAATGAGACGAAGTCGGATTATTTAAAAAATCTTAGGGAGGGCGAAATCTTTTCCATTCCCCACCCCCCTCATAAATTCGTGCCTGATATTAATAATTATATGTACTTAATTTTTGATAAAAAAATACAAGGTATATAAATTGTAGTAATTGATTTATGCTATGGGGCCCCAAAAGTTTGTAACGCTTCAGGCCTCTTAAGTGTTAAATCCGCCACTGTATAGAGTTGGAAATGGCTATAGCGTATTTATACATTATGTGCACATTTAGTGAAATATTCTAGAGTATTGTTTTATAAATATTTTGCATGCTATCCGGCTCTACCAATATTGTTTGAAAGTTTACGTAATTTTAAATTAAACTATTGTTGTTAATGTATGAACTTTTATTCAACATCGACCAAGTTTTATTTTGTACGTCTCCTTACTCATGCCCAAGGCCGCCCTCTGTAGCTAGTCGGAGCATTTGTAGCCTATTTATCTATACTATCCATAAAGGAATGCGTTATAGTATTACTCCTTATGATCATTTAACAAACCAATATATGCATGATCTTAGAAGATTTAGGAAGTTCAGAAACAGAAGTAAACATACAAATTACACTGATCAATAATGTTGCGGCTACATGTATAAACTAACTAGGATAACCCTACTGTTCTTTATGTATGTGTTGTTTCGGGAGCAAAATATTATCCATTGTTAAGGTACCTATTTTTTTAATTTTTATCGTAAAATTTAAAGAAACTGCTACATAGCGTTATTAAATTATGGAAACTTAGAAGAACGATTTAAGTTTTTCTATAGAAATTCGTATACATTGTTTTATTAATGCAACGATCATTACTATTATGTAACTTGAAAGTCTTATTATCAACTTGAAATATTTTTAGGTTTCCTCCTTTTTTGTTAAAAACTGGGAAATATGGCTTTTCACATTCATTATTTAAAACATTAAATTGTAGACATGATTTAATCTCCCATCGACCTTAAAGCAATCTATGCGAATGGACGCGTGACTCGACCTCGTTGTATTGTAAGCAACAGGATCAAGTAGTATAGATGCTGTGTTTTAATTGCGCCCTAATTGACGTGCGACTATTATGGACGTCCATAGATAGTGGACTGCGATGCCCCAACACAAGATCGTGGATCGTTAAAACCGTTCGCAGAATCGTCACTATATAACAAAGGCAATAAGATATTCCTATAGGCGAATTATAATATGCATACTAATATTCAGAAAATATGCTATTCATTTAGAAAATACTGAAGTACAAATACACTACTTCTAGTACTCCTTTACAAACCATTGATTACATTCCTGTATCATTATCAAATATCATTTAATATAATTTATTTACGTTTTAATTATTAAAGAAAATACTATGTTTCCTGGAAAGCTACATTTTTGTCTATATAGACTGTATATACCTTATCTAGCTTTAAACGGAAACCATCTCGAGAAGCAAAAAGCATGTACTTACTGGTTAACCTTTGCTTAAGAAAATCGAAAAGAAATAATTTCTGCACTGTTGCCATTACGGGTTAATGAACGTACTGGCAACACAACTAAACAAACACGAAATAAGGGTAATTAAATAATTAATTAGAGGAAATATGTGGAGAAACTGGTATGTGTATGACGCGTGACGTACTTCTTGCATTATTCTATGCTCACTTCGGTATACACGTCTTCAAAGTGTATAAAAATGACCATTTGGAAATTAAATACAATTCTATAATTACTTGTAATTTCTTATAAATTGGCTTATTGGAATGCAAGGTACAGCAAAAGGTTCTTATATTGCTAAATGGGTAAAATAGTACATATCGATTTTACATTCCAAGCCCGTAAATGTCACGGCATTGAAACTTACTAAAAACGATGGGATTTTGCGAAACCATTAAGTAATACTAATTCAGTAGATATTTGCTTCGCTGGCTTTTCCGAAATTGAAAATTATTGAAAGTACCTCTAAGGTTGATCACCTATTCATCAAGCTTTGTCAATTCACATATACACACATATGTGAAGGTAAACTAATTAACAACACATAGTAAATCAGATATTCTCTCTTTTATTATAAATTTACATATACATACGAGCCCCGTATCACTAAAGTTGGTCCACTTCTATTTTTGTTAAAGAGCGCCCCGCAATGTTTAATCTGGATTTTTTTGGTTTTTCGAAAATAGCTATTTCTTGTTGATAGGATAAAGTACTGACATCCTGTATTATAACTCCTTTCGGTTTTCAAGGTGGCTGTTTCTTGTTGTTAGAGTAAAGTATTGCCCCGGCACCTACTCCATGTCAAGTTTTATAAAATTTTACTGCGTCAGGAATCCCTCTTACCGCCTCTTTGCGTCCGCAGATTGATCATAGTTGAAGAAGCGGTGTGAGGAAACCACTTAATAGAATTTCATGAAACCCAGTTTGGAGTAAGTGCAAAGACAGTACTCCAACAACAATAATCAGCCACTGTATATACCAAAAAAAGTACGGAACGTATTTTAAATAACATAAATAAAATTGGGCCAACTATAGCGAAGCGCGGCTCGTATGTACTAAGGATCGGAAGTGTATGTTTAAAGTTAAAATTACGTGCCAAATTCATATCACACAACAACCTTTTACTAAAATAACCAGAATTTTTTCCGCATCCAAGAACTGAGTTTCTATAGTTTCAAATATTTTAAATAATTTTAACCATATCAATAAAGATGTTCAGAACAAAAAGAGGAGATATACTACTTACAGTATAACTGACATCATTGTACTATACTAAACAACTCGATAGTTATGTGACGCAAGGATAGCAAGGGTGTTACAATAGTTTGCACAGATGTTAAATGTGAATGGAGCTTAAACGTCAATTGTTTTTTGAGGTTAGTTGTTTGTTTTGATATCTTCAGTCGTTTACAAATAAAATCATGGAAAAGTTGAGCGTTGGACAACGTGTTAAAGTTATTGAAGCCTATTACGAAAATGGACGTCCAAACAGAAGTGCATTTCGCGCTCTTCGTGATTTTTTCGGCCCGCATAATCGACCAACTGAGAATGCTATTGGTAAAATTGTGAAGAAATTCCAAAAAAAGGGTCTGTGGCAGATGTTCGGAAGCCAGTACGTGCACAACGTTACGTACGAGCAAAACGTTGCTGCCGTGAGGGAGAATGTGGCCGAGAGCCCAAACACCTCTATTCGACATCGAGCACAGGAATTGCATTTGTCCACGGCCACTTTGCATCGCATATTGACGAAAGATCTGTCGTTGCACGCGTGCAAAATTCAATTAACGCAAGAACTTAAGCCGACGGACCATTTCAAGCGCCTAACATTTGCCAATTGGATACACGAACAAAGACAAGCGAATAATGAATTTTCCACCAAAATCTTCTTCAGCGACGAAGCCCATTTCAATCTCACTGGCTACGTCAACAAGCAGAATTGCAGAATATGAGCTGATGAAAATCCAAGGGCAATTGTCGAAACATCAATGCATCCACAAAAAGTCACTGTGCGGTGTGCATTTTGTGCCGGAGGAATCATTGGACCATTTTTCTTTGAAAATGATGCTGGGAATTCGGTCACAGTGAATAGGGAGCGCTACCGCGCAATGTTGAACAATTTTGTGTGGCCAATATTGGATGATTACGACATCGATGACATGTGGTTTCAACAAGATGGCGCCACACAGCCCACGCCGAAATGGTTCTACTGCATGAGAAGTTTCCCGGGCGCATAATCTCCCGAAACAGCGAAGTCAATTGGCCACCGAGATCTTGCGATTTGACACCGTTAGACTTCTTTCTTTGGGGCCATCTGAAGAGTAAAGTCTATGCCAACAAGCCAACCTCCATCCAGCAACTCAAAGACGATATTTCACGGCACATTGATGAGATTGAGGAGCAATTATGCCGAGATGTTATAAAAAATTTCGATCAGCGATCGTCGAAATTATCGACGTGTGCCGGATGAGGTACCATTCGGTGTGTTTTAAAATCAAAGTCAGATACAACTTTTGCATATTTTTATAACTTAGAGCAGCATGCGTAAGCACGACACCCAAAGTAAAATTATGGATTATTCATTAATAAATATTTAGTTACGGGACTATAGTATGCACGAGCATTCATCATTTTGGACATAACCTTGAAATAATCTGCTGTAATGTAGACGGATTCGTTTGCTAAAATTACACGCCCATATTTAGTAGTAGAAATCATGCATCTCTTTCGTACTCATTTCCACTCTTTGCTATATAATTCCAACACCGCAACGCACGTAATTTTAGATTTCATAGCATATTTTACATGATTAAATAAATTAATAATAATTGTCAGTAAATTAATATTAATCAATTAATAAGTTAGTGTACTGCAATTATTAGTGTACTGCAGTAATATTATAAGAAAAATTAAAAAGTAATTAATAGTAAAAAACAAACAAAAATTCATTAACACACATTCAACATTCATTAAAGAAGAAAAATACGACAACAGCAACCATGTCCGACAAGAGGGCGTGCTAGATTTCTAATGACAAAACGCAAAAATTCTAATCACAATTTTTATATATTTTATAAACAAATAATTTTAATTACATAAATTATCCCTTAGTTTTATAGTCATTGTTTATACTATGTGTATAAAATAAAACTAAACGATTAAACATATGATATTAGTATTTAATTGTAGAGCATAAATAAAATGTAACATTTTATCGTGAAGCAGCTTCTTTAAAAGAATGTTTTAGTGGCATCGCCGTTGAATTGATTTTCCCTTCAAGTTGTGAAATGGGAATTGCATTTGTGAAGATATATAATTAATTTTTGGTGAGGATTTCCAATTTTTATATTGGTACCGTAAGGGATTTACCACTAGTTCTTTTGCAGGTTAGGAGCACGTTCTTGAAGGTTCGTAGTTTTTAACTTTTCTTTACGTTCAGTCTTTTATACTGTAATTCTTTCTACATAATTCGATATTTAATCGCCGTTAGCCGCATTTGGAAGCAGTATAACTTTATTATTAGGTCACCTTCCATCTACGGTACTTATTCAATGTTTGATAAGTACATTCTGGTAATTGATTTTGTTTGTTCAAGACCTTTATATTTTTTTGTTTATTTACCTTAACTTCATACACTCTTCGTTGTATATTTGGGTTGTTAAAAGACCATTATGCTAAGCTTCTTGCCCACATACAGTTACTTGGTTGCTAGTTGCCTCCTTGGATCACGCCACTTTCAACCTGGTTTGTGGCGTTCCTATTCAGATTGGAAGAACACACACCTGTATCGCGAGTCACTTATATTGCTGCAACTATTTACGACATCAGTAACGTTTGGTAACCTTTATGATAAATAAAACATTTTTGTATATTTGTATATTATAATCTTCTGTGTTAAATGGTTTTTCCCTAGATCTATGAATCTATTTCATATATATTATATTAACAGTTTACTTTGTTAGGAATGTTTACGAGTGATTACAATAAATATAACTTTGCTCCGTAACGATTACTATTGGAGTTAATGATTGCGCAATCTGATTGGTACCAGTAGTCGTGTTAATTTTACTGTGTCATTTTGATTACTTTGTTTTGAGACCAGTTTTAGTCAGGTTTCGAGTAATTAGTCCCGCTCGCATGAATTCTCATCCCGTTCAAATGTATATATGAGAATAAATAACTTGCATATAATTTTTGCCAATGCTATTTCACCTTGATTAAAAATATTGTACTTAGTTGATTTGACTGTTACCTGTGTTTTAATTGATAATAAAGCACTGTGTATCATACCTGAAGACTCATTAATTTGTATGTGTGTTATCTGGGGTTTATATTACAGCTATCGAGATATCTAAATTGGGAAAGTTCGACCACATTGGAAGTAGTCGCAAATGTGTTGTTCTTTTCAGATTTTGTCGGCATATACTGGAGCTATTTACCACGACTCTTGGCGTCCATTACAGAAGACATCTTGTGAGACCCACTACCTCACACTAGTTAGCTGGCAGCAGACAGATTTAACTACAATTAGAAGTTGTTACCGTTTTCCAATTAGTAATCCCTATTTTGTCTTGAATTCTATTTAGTGATGTTTTTTCTTGGCTTTTCGAACATCATTATAAAGGAGTTCGAATGTATTTACTTATACAATGTTGTCAATTGATTTATATTATAAATGTTTTAAGTATTTATAACATTTTTATACCTATGTACTTTCTAAACTGTAAAATACATTTGGTGCATGAAAAACCAAACAAAACACGTGAACAACATTTGTGTCCCTCTTATGTTTGTTGTCAAATGGCGATTTTCTGGAAGCCGCCAACCACATTCTAAAGATCCATCTACGTACCGTCTATCGTGTTATAAAGAGATTATTTTAAAATTAATTATTTTCCTTTACTATTTTGCTAATAGGTAAGGACTTTAAAATACAACTTGTGTGCCGTTTTTCAAAAATATTTTTCTGTCTCTTATGAGAATTTTGCGGTTTTTCTGGAGTATAAGAGTATATAAGGAGTATATTCCGGACGGAATAAGTTAGATATAATATAATTTCAAGAATTCCAAAAGAAGAATTTTGTCTAAGGTAAATTGATCCCACTAGCTTATTAAAAAAATTAAATTTTGTTGTTAATTTGTTAAAAAGCATTCATGTTATCCATTAAAAGTTTCATATTTTTTATTCTTATGATTAAAACATTCAAAGAGGGGAGTTTTAATAAATAAAAAAAAAGGTTTATTCATGATATGTTAATAATTTGTGACTATTTCAGTCGGGAAGTGTTAATTATTTTATTCATGTTGTTACGTTTTATTTTTGTTCAAACGATTTGGTCTTTTCCCATTCCTTTTATAAAATTTTTATTTTGAAAGTTTAAATAATACAACATGAGTGTATTTCTATGACGATTTATAGCTCGAACTGTTTATTATTGCTAAATGACTTAAATAATCGTCGTTATTATGCAAAGTTGAACAATATAACATCCATATATCAACTATGTTGAAATTTTCTTCCTTTAAAAGAATCTAATAAAAATTGTGTAATATTGAGCAGGTTTGCAAAAATAAAACTTGTTAATAGTGAATTCTTATTTATTCCATCAACCAATTTCTTTTGGAGTGTAATCCTAATTCCTGATTCTTTGTATATTATTTTGAATTGCATATGTACATGTAGATATTTTGTGCGGCATTTTGTCATCTATTAGAGGCTTATAAAGTAAAACCTTTATTATTTGCTATTATGAATTCAGACACCTAGAAAGAAAGAAGTTAATTAATTTATTTATTTTAAGAATTACTAAAGAGAAACCAAATATCATTTCATTTACCAATTGAGTTTTGAAGGTTATGGTTAGATTTGAAAAATAATATTGTACTTGCCAAATCAGTTTCCAAAAGTTAACAAATCATTTCGATGACTAGATTTTGATAAGAGCTAGCAATCTTTATAAGGAGTACACATTATTGAATCCGCAAATGTGTACAGCTTTATAATTACAGGGGGATCCTAATAGTAAAGGTCCAGAAACATCATTCTTTTTACAAATACTTTATTAAAAAAATAATATAATTAATTTAACCCTGAAATTTCTATAATAAAAGTAAATTCATAACCATAAGTAATATGAAATAAAAATATTTAGACTCTTGTGTTGGTTTGGGGAAAACCAAGGTGGAAAATAAATATGAACATGTCTGGCAAGTTCCAAATGTAAAGTATCAGCACAATATATTAACACAGTATCGCTTTAAGAAAAGCTACTTGAAGAAGAAACCATGGCCGATGGTTCAACTTTCAAAGTATACTTTTTAATTTTTGCAAGATTAATTTTATTGGGATATTGTTGCATTATTTAACTGATATTCTATATACTCCTGCACAACTAATAATGTTTTTATTTCTGTGCAATTATATACCTAATCTTAATTTATGGGTTAAGAGGCTAACACCAATATAATTTTAAATTATGAAACAGACCGTACCATTACAAAAAAATACAAGAGCGTAACTATCAAATTAGTAGAAATGCTTACTAAATTACCAAAATTATAAACAAACAGAACTTTTTAATATCAGAAGAAAAACATATAGCACTATAAATTTCATATAGTAGTAAATAAATGTGCGAAAATATCTGCTTTTACTAAATTCGAAGTATTACTTTTACAAAAAATATCCTATCATAAATAACACTAACTATAGTCAAACCACATAGTTTTAGCATACATTCTTTTACAAATTAGCATTTTTAAATATTAATGTCAACTAACGTATTTCGGTGGCATTTATCAAACCAACGCAAAATACACAGTATTTACAAAAATGAGCTTATTGAACAACTTGTCATCTTCAACCTTAAGGCTATCTATACTAAAATCGCTTAAGCGGTAGGATCACATCATCATTTACCTAATTAAGTGTGAAATTTATAGCCACATTAAGGGAACTTAAAAATATACCAGTACATAAATAGGATGGTGTTGCATTTCATTTTGCAATAATTTTTATATTGCTTTCATCCAAAACGCCAAAAACAATGATATTTACATTATATTAAATTTTTAAATATCCAAGATCAATAATATAAATATCTCTTTTAATTCCTAAAGAAACATGATCTGAACTCCTAAAGCTTCAGCTTTTTTCTAGTTTCATATAGAGCCAAATGAAATATCTTTTATCTGCACATGTGTTTAGCTTGTGCGTAGATTGGTACTTGTAATTATGAAAAAAATTACTATATTAGGTTATAGATTATATTGGAATTTACATAAACTTAAATTAATGCTTTAGAATTAGAAATTCATATACTCATTTACTGAAGATTTTCATTTAAAAAAGTAAAATCTGTTAAAACTAATTCTAGTTCGATATATTTTAGGTTTATATAAAATATATGTATCCAGTTGGTGTAAAAGATATCTTACCTTAGATGCCTAAACCGAACAAACTGATGTATTAATAAATAAACGATAATATACTGCACTGTAAATTTACTATTATTATAGTTGGCTTTTTGTGACCAACGATAACTCTAGTAAATTTAATTTCCAAAAGTAATTTTACAAGACGTTATTAATTTCACGTGTTGTTAGTTTCATTTTTCCTATGTATATTTACGAAAAGTACGTAAATTTACTGTGTAATTTTACAAAATGTATGTAATTGTACTGCGTAAAATCCAGATATTCATGTAATTTTACTATGTGTAAGCACAAACTGTATGTAATTTTACTGTGTAATATATATAGCCTTCGCCTACGACGACCTGATTCTTCCAACAGGGGTAATATTTGCTGCTTTCATCGACCGAATCTGTGGGAAAAAATTGATTTTACTACAGAGCCTATCCACCATTTCTATAAAAGTATTGATGTAAATCATATTTTCGAATGGCATAAAACTTCTGACGACAAAGACCACATTGAAACATATTAAATAAATAACAAATCAGAACGCAATAATAATTATTCGTAATATATACATATTACATATAAACAACACTATATTAAATTGTAGGAGCAACATGTGCACTTTACATATCTACCGCCTCTGTTGATACAACGCCAACTTGCAAGCAATAGAGAATGGCATGCAGACAATGCGCGGTCATCAGTCTGGTCTGGAACTTCTACATGTTTCTATATGTAAATATACATAATTAACAGTAAATTCACAATTTATATTGTAAATTTACTTAGGATATTGTTTTTTAAATGATTACTTAGTATTTTTGCTTACATAAATAAAAAATAATGATTTCCTGCTTAAAATTACCATTTTTTATTGAAATATTCATTAAAAATATTAATTCACCTTTAGAAGTACTAGACTTTTTATGTAAATTAGTTTTACTTTAAAAGAACAGTATTTTTGTTGATTCTGTTTTTTTTGTTTTTTTGATAGTTGTAAATTTTTACATACGAGCATGCAAAATTACTTGCACTTTTTTCAGTGTGATTATTTGATGACTTATTATTTATTTGTAATATTTAATATTTGTGATTTTGTTTCCTGCAAAGAAAGCTTTCAGATCCTTAGACATGTTTTATTGGGAAAAGTCTACCACATTGGAAGTGTCGTAAAGGTGTAGTTTTTATATTCTTGATATTGTCGACAGTAGTCTCTGGAGGTATTTTTGCCGACTCTTGCTGTTTGTTGTAGAAGACATCGTGCGAGACCCACCACCTCACACTAGTTAGCTATCATCTGACATCTGACAGAATTAACTGCGGTTTAGGTTGTCACCGATTCCCAAGTAACAACCCCCATTTTGTGGGTAACAAAAGTTCCAGTCAAAACCAACATAAAACTTCTCTAAATAATGTTTAAAAACGGATCTAAATAGTACATCCTCAGTTGCGGCTAACAATGCTTGCTATAATGAACTTGGAATGGTTTTTAAATAATTTAAATAGTTTTTAATCATTCTAAAACCATTTCTAAAGGTAACACAGAAATCCATTAATCAAAAACAGACTTCAATAGATTCAACTAAATACGTAAATGTTTTGATCAACAAATATCCCGTTTGTATAGTAGTATCTTCAAAATATGCACCCATAAGAATTTATAAATAACAGCGAATGAAGAGGCAAGCTGCTTTACATGATATAATTCACAAGTTGTTGTAAGTGATTTACCTGTTTAAACGAAGTAGAGGTTCTAAAACGATTCATTCGTGCTTCCCTTATTTAGATTCTAAGCTAAGCACTCCTCTCTCCCAGCTTACCATCCTCTCTTCCCTACGGTTTATTCTACATACATACATACGCCAATTCTACATTTAATCCATATATCATATGCTTAATATACCAACTTTCTAGTTGATTCTTCAGACATTCAAACTCTATACTGTTTCATCAAGAATTCGAATTTGAATTAAAAATTTCGAAAAAAAAAGGGTAGACAGAAACAGATACTCGTATGGAATTTCTGGAAAATGCTCCACATTAAATAAATTATCACTCGTCTGAAAATTGTTTGCAATATGCTTTGTAAGCAAGCGATCAGTGACGTAGTAAGCAAGTAGAGGGAGGATGTTTAGTTCCGAAACGTGACGAAGCGATTGATATAAGTAAACATTCAGTCTCGAGCGTATAGAAAAGCATCAATTACAAATAACGCTACTAAAAATATAAATAAATAATTAAAAAATCGCAAAACCAAGGAGAGCTGGCAAAACTATAGCGTATAACCTTTAACTTGGAATTGCGTAGATCGGCCCAGTAGAACTCTGAAACGCAGCGTAACGAAACTAAGTTTTGTGTTTTAAATAGGTTATAAAGTATTTTAAATTTATGGTTTTAAAAATTTAAAGACTAAAGAAAATACAATGTTAAAGCTTATACAAAAGAATTAACAAATCGGTCTTGAGAACTATGGCGGCATGCAAGAGTCTGGCTATACATCAGAACAATTCGAATCCTATTAAACACTCAATAATGGATAATGAGAATGGAAAATTCTTGAACACGTCTATTAGTACATATTTCAAAAACATGACATAAAAATAGCGTTGGCAAATTTCCCGAAATTTATTTTTTGGAAACTGGCCGTAGAATAATATATCCGGAAAAATGTCAAAAAAAGTTAACGAGATTTAAACACAGTTTATTACACTATACCCTTACACAGAGGTATCTAGGTCAGTGATTCCCAAAGTGTGTCCCGTGGAACCCTGGGGTTACGTGAAAATATAACTATGTTTTATTTATTTTGTTCTTTATTTTGTACAATTAGATTTTTTGTATTCTATACTGTAAAATTATTGTATGTCTTGTGTATCTTATGCGTACATGTTAGAATATTATTTGTAGTTAATTTTTATTTTTTTAATGCCAATTAAGATTACGATGTTTGTGGATATAGTTAGGTTCCCTCGATCTGTAAAATATAATATAAGGGTTTCGCGGAAAAACAGGTTTGGGAACCACTGATCTAGGTGAATCAATAAATGACTGTTTATTGCAAAATTTTTTATTTAAAAAAAACACAAAAACGAAATTCTTAACGATAAAAAATCGATTCTTAACGATAAAAAAAATATAGTGACGGAAGTGGTCTCTTTATAAATAGTTCCAAAAGTTGACAAGCTGGATTTTAAGATGGCACCTCGAATAGATCTTTGATTTCATGCATCTTAAATTAATCATTTTAGATTTATTTAATTTAAAAATGTAGGAATTGAAAAAATATAGGAGTATAAATGAAGTAGTGTCGATCTACACAAGAATTGTCATTGTTTTACGTGGGGTTCCTATATAAACATACCCCCTCGTTCCTTCCAAGAGGAAGTGATTGAGATACGCCCAATCAGCGCGCAATTGCGAACAATTGCTCCCAGTAACTCACTGGTAGAAGCGAGGTTGCCTATCCACCATCTACTAGCTATCCAGGCTAGTACCGGAGCGATTGACTTAACACGTGCTCACCCGTCCTCTTTCGTACGGGGCTAAGTACCTCGTCCAGCAATAGGACTATTCACCCAACTTAACTCAGTTGTATAGAGAGATCCCTCCAGTCCTCTTTCATACCTTCATAAGCTCCTCCCCGAGACAGGGGTTGGGGCCACTGCCCGATCGAATCCAACCTCAAATGTGGCGGGACTTGGTTTTTAATGGTTTGCCACCCCGATCTACCAATATATAGGCTTGGTGGGCCCTCGACAGAGCTTCGTTGATCTACTTTGTTGATCTACACAGCGAAAGCTTCACTATAAAAAAAGAATCATGTAATTCGGCCCAGCGGAACTCCTGCGTTTTAAATATTAGATAATTAGTGTAGCGCAACCGTGCGTAAAGTAGGCGTATACGTGTTGATTTGTGATGCAGAAAATATACTTTTAGGGCACTGCCATGTCATGTACTGATAATGTCTTTTACCGTCTCTATTCTAACATTTAGTTTGCACTTTCGAAGAATTGATTAGGGTTCCTCTTAACTTTTAAATGATAAGTAGGTATTTTTTTCTTTGCTTTTAACTAAACGAAAAAGTTTCTACACTTAGAAAATAAACAGAATAGTTTATTTCACACAATACGGAAATTATCAAACAATATGCAGTATAAATTCCAAAATAGGCTTCTTCCTAACTACAGGTAGGCTGCCTTAATCTTTTTGTTTTCAATTATATAAATATTTTGCATAGAAAGAACAAAATTATTTACTGAAGTAGAAAAATTACAAAGGAATTTAAAAGATTAACATCGCACCGTAAAACCTAACGGCGAGAACGACATCCTTTTCGGTTTGTAGCAATAAACCAGGATCTTTATTACGGAAATAAAGATATAAAATGGAATTTTTATTAATAATATTATATCAAAAAATATACCCATATGTAACATAACTGGTAATTTAGTTTAGGGCGTACGTTGTAAATAAAATTTTATTGTCTTATATATCCCATCATTTTTGATGTAACAGACTTGTTTATTAAGTGATAACATGATAATGAGAGTGTTTAATCCAGAAACAAGAAAATGGATGTAGGTATATGTAAGTAATTGTAGGTGTGCAAAACTTTAATAAAGTATTTTCGGTAAATTGGCCATTTTATACTTTTTAATTCCTTTAAAATCGTTGGTGGTGTTTAGCCCAGCAGCGGTGAAAATTGCTGTTGATTTGGGTGTACAATACGGTACCCTGCTGTTATTCTAATAACTCCAAGCTTGCCAAGGCCACACCACAGACTCTTAATTGAGTTTACGAACTGCAGTCTCACCTTTTAGTCTGGTAGCATTTGGTACTATCAACGAAGCTCGTTATAGAATGTGAAATGAAATTTCGGGATAATAGACAGTTTTGCAAAATGTGCAACGGTAACCACACCACCCGTCGAGATTATATTATCTGCTCCAGAAACAGTAATTTTGATGAACGTCCAGTAAATACCAACGGTTTGAATTCATTATTTAATGAGCAAGAAATCGCAACTTAAATTTCGCAGCTTTGTTTCTCACTTCTTGAGTTAAAAGTTATACCTATTTGTTGCGTACCAAAATTGTGTAAGTTGTGTAATACTTATTTATACAACAAGTTGCAAAAAGTAAGTGTTATTCACGTGCAACAAGTTGCATTTGTGTTCATTTAACTCATTCAATCTGGAGTCAAGACAACTCCACGTTACATCCGGGATGTATGAATGAACTCGGGAGCTTGAGGATAGAGTATTTGGCAAGCTCGTTGCACAAATACATGGTATGAAAATACACTCATTTTGCACCTGTTGTATACTTACCCTATTTTTTACGATTTTCTGAAAACAGGGAAAAAGTACTTCTTTGCGCTCGTTTCCTTTAATAAAGTAAGAGTAAGAAATAATGAGTAAGAAAAGTAATTTTTCCATTATTTTAAAAACGTGAAAAAAAATTGTTCCTCAATGTCATTAACGTAATGACAAAAAACGATACTCTCAAAAAACAATATGATATTCTTGAAGTCAAGGTACATACAACTGACAAATAAGGACCGATTGTTTAAAAAGACAACCAACTATTCAGCCTGTCTAAAAATTAATGAGCTAAATTAAAAAAGGTGTTTATGGTGCTTATCTGATCAAAATACTTTTAATCTTCTATAGTCAAAGTAGCAGATTTTCGTGATAAATCTATTTGTTGTAGTTTTACAATTCGTAGATTTATTTCAACACATTACATAAAACAAAACTGGTTTTTGTTATACCTAAATTATCTACCACATTCTAATGTTTGTTCTTCAATGTTATTTATAACTTAAAGTGCAATAAACTATAGGTACTTGATTTCTTTGTATTAAAAATAGTTTTTAGAAAGATTAGATAACTATTTTCAATTTGAGGCTTTTAATAAGACAGTAACAATAATTTGATTTTGGTTTATCAGTTTGCTAAATATGTAAATTTTTATTAGATCTGAAAACAACAAAATAATTGACTACAACCGTTTACATTCGACTTTACATTGTTATAGCTTTATATCTGTTTTATTGCTGACAAGTGTTTTTGAATTAAAAAAATTATGTAAATTCTGATAAGTCCGATGAGTTTTCTTGGTACTGGGCAATATTGCTTAAGGGTAAGCCAATTTATAAGATTTTGCCCGACTTAACTTGAGATATACATAGTTAGTTATTTTACTGAAATATAATCTTATTATCCTATATTTATTTCTAGTTGTCATAAATTCAACTAATTTCTGCCATTCAACAGGGGAAAATGACAAACCAATTTAAAGAGCTCAGTGTCATTTTACCTCCGTTGCTATTCAGGGTGAACAGACAAGCAGTCGTTGGAGATGTCGGACTTCAGTAGTATCCGAGACTAGCCCGAAGACGGAGGGAGGGCAGTCGTTAGAGGTGTCGGGAAGCACTAGCATTCGAGACTAGCTTGTGGGCAGACCACACGGCGTTCACCCTTAGAACTGGTCGTTGTCTACCCAATCCCACGCTTGTCTGGGTAACGGATGACGCGATCAGAGTGAAATGTGTGGTAGAGTCATGCCGAGGTGTTTCGTTTACGTTTCACCGGAGTGTTTCTCGACGATGACTCTAAAACGTTGCGGAGGCAGCTCTGCTAACAAGAGGGTCCGGTGTGGGTGGATTAAATCTTACCTGACGTAGGGTCTTTTATGGAGCTAAGTATCCCGCTGTCTGGCCTAGACGAATGGAGGATATTTAAGTGAGGTTTATCTTGGTTATGGAGTTCGCTCGCTAACCCATGAAAAACTGCAAGCCTCCAGGTAGCGTTTCGGAGGTGACAGTACGGGGTCCGGCATATTATGCTGTCAGTTCCAGCGTCGGATTCCCAGAAATCGTAGAGAAACCTCCACTTAAAGGACGTTGATGGGAAAATACATAGCCTCTCACGTTCAAGACAACTTCACAATAACGGGTACACACCGGGACGCTACTTTGATGGGCCCTATAAAGTAGCCTCGAAACGAAGCTCTGTCGGGGGCATGCCAGACCTACAACTGGGAGATCGGGGTGGCAAACCCATTTAAAAACCAAGTCCCGCCACACTTGAGGTTGGATTTGATCGGGTAGTGGCCCCAACTCTGGCCCGGTGAAGGAACCTCAGGGTTCCGATGTACTGACCTAGGTTGGGGAATAGCCCAAATGCTAGACGAGGCAGTTGGCCCCGTATGAAAGATGACGGGACGGTACCGGCGGGTGAGCACGTGTTAAGTCAATCGCTCCGGTACTAACTGGTTAGCTAGTAGAGGGTGGATAGGGAACCTTGCTCCGACCAGTGAGTAACTGGGAGTAGTTGCTATGCAATTGGGCGCTGATTGATCTATCTCAATTACTTCCTCCCCAGGGAAGGAAGTGGAGGTATGTTAACACGGGAACCCCACGTAAAACATTCATGATAATCATGTTGCTATTTAAGATTTATGAAGTGGTAGTAGATGAATTTATCAGAAGTATTATAGCGTTTTTCAATAAAATAACTACATTTGAGAATAGTTCGGTGGGAACTTTTAAATGGCCTGTCTTGTATGTAGAATTAATTGTATGTAGGTTAAGGATATCAGCACTTCTGAACCTTCACGGAAACGAGAATGGCCTTTCATTGGGAATTATTAATGTTGAATACCAGACTAACTTCTATAACGTTAACTGCAACTATACAACCTTTACAGCGACTTCATCCAATGGACCATTACAAATTGATCCTAGATAGGAAGTATCATTTGGCATTGCCAACCAGTAGTTCAAATTACACTATTTCGGTAGCCTTTTATTTTAAAGTACATTCTCTCCAATGATTTCACATTTACATTCACGTCTTCGTCGAGAAATCCTATACATAGTTTGATTCGCAGGTAATATGCCATAAAGTTATGAGTTCAAACTGCTCCTGAAGTAAGAAAACATTAAAAACAATAAGGCAATGATTTTCTAAAAGAGCATTTATTGAACGGACGTACTGGAAAACGTTACTAACTACTTAGAGGTTTCTGGATATTACACAAAATTCAGGTGTCGCAGGTAAAAACTGGAACTTTAATATTAACTTTACGAAGAGATATTCGTTTAGTTGGTCTACGAACCTTGTAAATGAATTGAACTGAATATATTAGTTATATAATAGCGGCTGGTTGTATGGATTAAACATTGCAAGGACATTACAGTAAATATGGTATTCCAGAACTGCTGTTACAGCTTTTTACGGATGGAATATCTGGGCATCACAATGTAAACCTTTAATAATCTAATCTGCATAGCTTTGCCTCTTCAACGAATCCTATTGTAATAATCGGTTATGAGCGACTCGACTTTTATTTCTCTTTAATTATAGATAAATTCAAGTATCTCAGCTGCTAGTCGTCATTTCTAAGTTATCCTCCTGAGTTATCAATATGCTTGGTTTGACTCCATACTAATGTTTCCATTGCATTCTAAGTACTTTTGGCCAGTATTTTCAGTTTGATGTAGTTGTTGAATTCTTTGTTATATTTAACTAGCCTTTTATTTAAATAATAATTTAGTTATTTAATAAATTATTAGACCAGAGTTATTAAATTATTATTATTTAGGCTGTCCCCAATATAAAAAAGTATTTAATTTATTAAGTAATTTTTATTAATTTAAACAATTGAACTTATGTATTCAATGTTGCAGTATTTATGAGGAAAAATTGTAAAATACGTAGGCTAATTTTTGTAACTTAACATTAAATAAACTCCCCATACTCAAGTTAAATTAACTTTATTAAATAGAATATTTATTTAATAATAATTATAGAATGATTGGTATAAAAAACAAACTCATTAAACGAAGATAAAAAAGAATACCTATTGCCGCAGATAGAATTTTTTGAAATTTAATTATTTAATTATTTTCAATCAGTGCGTATGTGCTTACAACGAGCGTAATTATAGTGTTCATCAAAGTTGCACACATACAGTTTGGAATGGAAATCTGCCGCAAAGTAATCTAGTGTAGTCCAGAAATAGTCAAGCACATCTGCTCTGAACACCTGCACCCTGTTTGCTAGAAAGACAGAACTGCTTACAACACGTGTGACTTTACCACGCGCAACGAAATCACCCATTTTACAATTTTCTCCGCGTCTTTATTGATTGCAAACTGCTGAGTCTGCACTTAGAAATTCTATATGATGCGAGACTCGCTTTAGCACAATCCAATACTTTCGAGAGCTGACATGGTTAACATGGTAAGTACCTGAATTTCCTACTATTTACTAAGGATAAGTCTATAATTTCCGTTGATTAACATGGTGATGACCTGGATTTCCTACTGGTTACATAGAATAAGTCTAAAACATATAACCTTTGTTAACTTGATGGTTAGCGGACTCACCTAGCGCTTTTGTATTGTTAATAGTTATTATAGATTGATTATATTGTTAAGTGGATGTTGGAGCTCCATTTTGGCTGTACTCCTAACTACGTTCCTAGTCACGACAATCCCCAAATGTGGTAATCTGAGAGGTTAAAAAATATTTCCATGAAGCTACGCTCATCAGACTCACACTCCGTAGTTAGTGAGTCATCGACTACTCTTAGATAGCTTGAAGTATAATAAATTCATTGTATTTTGCGAACCATTTTGTGAATCGTTGTATTTTCCCACTCAGTCACAACAACAAAGGTGCCTTAGTGAAAAATAATTAATATTTAAATATGAAATTTCTGAAAATGTATTACAGAGATAGTTACAGAGGAAAATACTTGCAGCATAATTTTGAAAGTGCTGGAAGTATTTGTTTATAGAAAAAAATGTATATTCTTAAGTATTTGTGAGAAATAATTACAGAAATAACGTATGAATTTCTTCATATCTTGCATTTTTGGGATCCTTCTTGCTGGCGTAACAGATTTAAGAGTTCTTTCATGATTATAGCTTGAAACATTCTAAATATGGTCAATTCGTATGCATCTTCCTTAGAAAACAACGACAAGCTTCATCTAGTTTAAATTTTAAAATATGAACAATTGGAAATGTGTATCGACTTATCGAATAGACAACTGTACACATCTTTTTTATTTCATTGTAAGAATTTCAAAATCAATATTATGTATGTTTTGCAGCGTGATAAACTATGGCATAATTACTTAAGGTAACAAATATCATCTAAATAGAGTAGTAAAGCTGCACTTCAATTGCTATTTGCACTGTTGCACTGTTGCACACTTGTACTAAACGCCTGCCTTAGAATGATCTTTGGCATAAAAAGGTACGATCATGTGTCTCACAAACTTAGAGATAGGCACTATGTATAACAAAATTTCACAGATACTTGCATGCGCTGACGACGACGCGATGCGTTAATATTATAGAACAAACACTAAGAAACGCTATGGAAGTTTTGCTAGTACTAGAAAATGGACAAAAGATTTGGATTGCCGATTAATCAATCTAAACTAAACTAAAGCGAAAAACAACGACAAACAAATTGACATCGGACACTCGAGATTTAAAAGACAACGGAATTCATTTATCATGGATCAATGATAACCAGCGATAAGGACACATAATCCTACAATGGGCTTGTCTCTCAGCTCACATCTCAGAACAACTTGAGGAACACAAAAAATAAGATGTATAGAAAACTCTAAAACCCGGTGTTATATCCGGAGCAGTATGAGCTATGAAGGAAGAGATATATCACTTTGAAATTTACTAGAAACTTTTACTGAAACTCTACTATAACCCAATCAGTGTGAATCAACGGCTTGTGATGGACTGATCGTAGCTTGAGGAAGTATGGGAATGATCCGGTGGAAAGAACTATCTTCATCGTCCAGAGGGTCATCGTCCACAAGATATTTGGACAAAGTTAGTCTATAGAAAATGAGATGGGCCAGGGCATAGAGGCGAAGGCGTGTGCTGTACAGAGAGGAATGGACAAAAAGGTGATTGAAAGCTAAGGCCCACTAAGGGCTACAGTATCGAAGAGAGAAATAATCACATGTACTGCGAACATTTGATGTAAAATAAAGTATGAACAGTGGCGTGCGGTGAGAATTTAGGCTAGGGAAGCAACTACGATTTTAAATTTAATATACCTAGGTACCGGCGCGGATCCACGGGAGGGGAATCCCCCCAAAGTTTTGATATGTACTTTAGTATTATAGTTAAATAAATTTTGAATGTAAAAGTAGTTAATGTTTATTAAATATTGTGCAATATATAACATTTATAGATAAATATACATAGGATAAAAACAAATAATGTTTGTATAGTAATTATTATTAATTTATTTAAAACAATTATTTTTAAAAAATGCCCCCCCCCAAATAATTATCTGGATCCGCCCCTGCTAGGCACAATAGAAAACAGTGTTATAATTATTAAGCTTAAAAGTTTTTCAACGAAGAACTTTCATACTTTATACTTATAGAATTTGTTGACTATTATTCTTTATTTAAAAAAGCACTACTATTTATAATGCGACTGGATATTCCGGTCTTTGTTAGCAAAATACCTGGTGCAGGTTCTAATATTTGTTGTTAAATTTGAAAGTTCTGGTTTTGTTCTGCCTTTCTCTATAATTTGTAATTTCCCTCCAAAACTGTATGCAGAAAAATCTAACAATTTACAAACTGTATAGGAAGTATGTACTCGAACCTTCGACCGAAGCAGCTGATTTTGCAGTCATGACGATAATGTAATTTCAAAGCATACAGAACAAACTAAATAGAATTATTTGTCTTTAAAAAAAATCTAACTTATATAAATTGAAATAATAAAGTTTCTCAAAACACAGTCTCATTCGCAGATTTACATTTAACAAACACTAAATCGAACAAATAACCAAATTATAATAGATAAACAATTTGGGCATGGAGCACACTAAAAATAACATGACCTTACTACGATGTACAAGACACCCGTCGACTAACAATGCCGCGACTGGCCGGCTGGCGGGGAGAAGTGCAATAAGCAACGAAATCAGTGCTTATATGCAGTGTATGTAACACATTTGTATCGGTATTACCTTTCCGCGCAAGTTTAATAAGCTTAATTTAAAATAGTAGTCTAGATAATTACACTTTTTTCTGTACGGAATTGATATTGAGCTTTAAGTTGATTAAATATTACAAATTTAAATAAACGATAACCATAATCTTATAAAAATATTTTTGTTAGCATTGCTTTTTATTTTTAATAAATTCTTAAGGAAAGCATTGCTTCCATGGACCGCACGCCACTGAGTATGAAGCTTTATTACAGAAGGGAAAAGTCTTCCTACCTTATTCCTACTCAAAGTAGATCATTAATGCATGACAAATATTGTAGTATCAACTTTATATTTAAAACATAAGGAATATTAAATATTGAATGAAAATTTATTTGAGAAAGTATACATAATAAGCTAGACGCATTGAAAATTTTAATATCTTCTTGCAATATTATTTCTACTTTAATAACCACACTCAATATCTTTCGGTTTTGTATTTTCATAAATATACAGATACTACCTACTAGTAAAATTCTACAAATTTTATTGTTTTATATTAAACATATTGTTTACATACTTACCAGCCTCCACCAATTCAAAAAATATCTGGTAAGATCTCTTAACAAGGTATGGCATGCAGCCGCTATAAAATCAACACCTTTCGAGGTCAGTCTGTGCGTGCCATGTAAATCACGGTTGGCGTGATCACGCCGGTCCTGTACTGACGTCATAAATTAAATTAATACTATAATACATAAATTATAGTACTATTATTTGTAAAACTGTATGAATACATACTAGGCATAAACAAATTGGTGTGTCTCCATTAAACATGAAATAAACTCATATTGCCTTTTACCGTTACACACTGAAAATTCCCAGAATATTTAGTGAAAACTCATTTAAATTTATTTTTTATTTATCGACAAGAGTAATTTATTTACATATAGATGTATATCCAAAATTTTGAATAAATAAAAAGAAAAAAGTGTCAGTGATGTACACACTATTTTATGGGTGGACCATGGACAAGAAGAATTTTGGTATTGCGGTTCCTCAGGAATATTATAGTGTACATAAATCAAAGTCGCTGAAATAATAAAAAGAACAAATATTTATTTCAGAATCGTTTAAAGATACTTTATGTTATTACGAATGTGCCATTAAAAATAACGTAAAATTTTAGTTTTAAATAAATATTCATCAAAATACCTTAAATTTTTAAAATTTAAATTCTTGGAAAAATGTTCTGGTTCTAAATGCACGTTTATTTGCAAAAAGTGTTCAAAACAGACACTAGCCCTTCGAGTGATTGACCATTTAAGATAATCGTTCTTGTGTGTGGTATTTGTCTCATAACAGTAATTGACCACAGGTTTTTTCTTAATTCAATAATGTTTTGCACGTTAAAAACAATAATAAAAAGTTTTTTATAAATATGACTTAAACCTATTTTTTTCCACAGCTGTCAAAAAATGATGACATTTTTTCACATATAATATAACAAGTGTATAACAAATTTGTCATTTCAGATATGAGTAGCTTTCGCAACGAAAACTACACGAGTCGACGCAGGAGACGAGTGTAATTTTCCAAAAGCAAAAGCTACGAATGTCTTAAATGATAAATTTTGCAAGAAAAAATTAGACCACGACTTGTATTCGGCTTGACAATCCATCGAGCAAATTTTTATTTAGCGTGTGTAGTTAAAATTAATTTAATTAAATTTGACATTTCATTTTGACATAAATTTTTTCACTAAGAAAAAACCACTAGTGGTTTTTTTCACTATAAAACTAATTTCATTGGTCCCAATTTGAAAGATTCTGTAATTTGATTGGTTAAAAATTTTCGAGTTGGATTGTCATTAATATCCGTATGAAAATGCCACATTGGTTTTGTTTAATTGACAACATGCAATATTTTTCGCTTTAGAGCGAAAAATATTTCGTGCATTTATGGGATTTATGCCTATTTGAGCAATAAAATATAAATTAACAATCATCAGGTTGCAACAAATTTAACTTTGTTTACTGCAACATGGAACATAGTACGTAGTACGCTAGATCAAGCGTGACATCATATGACACGCTCCAAGTATATTACTGAACTTAATGTCGAATTGAGATGGTCCAGACAAGGTTCCAAAATACATTTTGTTAAGTAAATTTTAATACTAAATTGGATATCTGTCAAAGAAAACAAAAAGATTTCAAAGCGACTTAAATGGTAACTGTGATGCAAAATTTTGGTGAGAATAGCCTTAAGATTTTGACAAGAAGTAATTAAGGTTGTGCCTTTACTGTGTGGACAAATTAGAACTTTCTGTTAACGTTGGCAAAATAAATAGTCAAATTGAAGGATACAGGAATAAAACCAGAAATGTCCAATAATTAGTTATTGGAAAAATGTGGATTTCGAAGTTGCATTCTTATATACTTAAAAGAATAACGGGAAAAAATAAAAGTTTTTAATTTAGGTAAGTTCAATATACATTTGGTCACGTGATTTGCATATTAATATTACATAAATAAGAACAGTTTTAGTTTAAAAAAAATAATAAATGCGTAAAGTGTAAAGTATACAGACGCAGAACCAGGAATGTCCGCGTTTAATTCACTGTTTTGTGCGTTTGTTTAGCTGCTTTTTCTTTGTTTTCTTCTCATGAGGTAGGTTCTCGTAGTAGAGTTCAGCCTCCGGTTTATCGCAAAACGACTTGAGCTTCATCAGATTATTATACTTATCTGAATCTATTGGAATAACATCTGAAATAAAAAATTAACTGTGTTACCTGTCATAGATAGAAACAGAATCTAAATCTCACAGTTAGTTCCGTAGCGTTCTGATGGAAGTTCAAATTCATTGTCTTTAAGCTGAGTATGGGAGCCAGTATGTTTTCTCTTCGTATTTCTGGTGAGTGGAGCCCTCAGCCAGTGCCCATTATAAGTTGTTCGATAAGTCATGAGACGTGGATGCTCATTAGAACAAGAAATTTCCCTTTTGTAATTTATACTTTGTACCTGAAGAAGACACTTCTTGACAAATTGTTCTTGGAAAAAGTCCGTCCACTTCTTAATAATATGCCTGCATTGCTCAACTTCTATCACAACGAATGGAGATGGATTTAGTCGAGACTCCCCAAGTAGTTGATACCAGTCTTCTGGCAATTCCATTCGAGTCTTCAACTTGATAAGGCCCATATTTTTGTCACACTCTAGGTATGAGTGTCCTCGTATGGGAAAAGTGATCTGCATAGAATTGAGCCGTTGCACAGTATGTACCACGAAATGCATGAACCTAAACATTGTATAATTTTTATTTTGGCCACCAGCGGAGTCGCAAAGCACATGTAAATCTTTAACAGTATTATCAACGTGGTTCATTATAAAGTCAAAAGGGAAAGAACAAACTTCGTCCGACCCTTTCTTAGCAATATGTTGTGGATAGGTGTAAAATAATGAAGCTCTTGTAGCAAGCACGTATATGTTGAATGGGTACATAGCAAGCTGTCGGAGATAGTACACATCGTTGGTTGGAATATTAGGCAGGTAAATGTTCTTCTGGTAATCCAGTGCGATTGCTGCAAATGTTGCCTCAGTTTTAGCCCGTTTCTTTGCATTTTTCTTTCTGTCATAGAATGTCTGAGCACGTCTTTTATGAAGTTCATTTTCCACTTCCAGCCTCCTAATTTCAACTTCTGAGTTTCCTTCTCTTTTTAATTTAGTAACCTTGGCCATAAATTCATCACATGCGCTACATGTATCGCTCCGAGGATATCCGAAATATGATATTGAATTTTGTGTTGAACACTGTTCTGTATGTTTCATAAGAAACTTTCACAGCAGGATATTTTTCTTTGAACATAGCAAACATCTTTTTAATGTCGAGTTCTTCTGGGATATACAGCTTCTGACTGTCGTGGAGGCTATAATGAGATTTTATGCCTTTGAAAGAGGCGATGTGGTCAAACATACTGTTGTAAGTATCATCGGGTAAGCTATTTTTCTTAGAACTGTGAGCTCCCCTTTTATCGATAGGAGATATACCTGTATTCTTCAGCGATTTTTGTAAATACTCGACTTTGCCTTTAGTTCTCCCATGTATACTACAAAAGGCTTTGAAACAAACAGGTATCTCTACAATGTGATCATTACGTTTAACCCTGACTCTGTAGGAAAAAGAACTATCATGGTACAGAGCATCTTCTTCAGACTTTCGACTTCGCCGTCTCTGAATTGGTGTAATAGAAATTATTCCACAAAGGTAACTATTCTGCTCATTATTACTTGTCATGTTATTAAAGTTTTCCAGGATAGTTCTTCGTTCAACTTCGTTAATGTTTTCAAAACATTTCAATCGTTTGCACAGGCACGGCTCACCGATCTCATGAGTTGAAAGCTTCAATTTCTTCAGTACATCTTGCATTCGTCCCGTTTTCTTTCTTTTTTTCCGACGATTTTTCCTCCAAATATTCATTTTTAGCACTCATTATTTGAAAGACACACACACCTCTATAACCTCACTCTTACCACGGTTGCGCCCACTAAAATAGCAAACACTAACACCAACTGACGGTATACAGCGCGGTCACGGGACAACTGGACACTTCTAGGTATATTCCGGTTATGCATGGACCTTCCCAGTTTTAAACCTGTATAGTAAAAATTTCCTATGCATTTACATTGGGTATTTCCTGTTTTATACTACTCTGCTTTTGCCACAAGAATCTTCACACAAGAAGCTACAGATTACGCTAATAATCTCGATTTTCAGAAAAATGGACAATCCTTGTTTTATTCCTGTAGTCTTCAATTGACGGATATTAGCTTTACCCATAAACCTTGTTGTTTGTATTTTATTTGATCCTGACATGTTGGAAGAATACGATATTGATTTTTGATGTGGTAAATTTAGAATCCTCCCTGCTAAAGGAAACTGGTCCTGTGAATTATAAAAGTTAACAGACATTTATTGGTAACCAAAAATTCCGCTGTTACAAGATTTAAATAAAGATTATTGTATTAATGATTATTTACTTGTGTTTCTTTGAAAACACTGATAGTTTTATCATCTACGTCTGGCAACGACAAAATTGGTTGTACATTTAAGTAGCCATCCCCCTTGCATTCTCTGTAAGCTGAAGTAAAGTATAGTCCACTTTTTTACACCCACATACTGTTCTACGTCCAGTTTTGCACCCGCAAAATATAATCTTCAATACATTTGCTGAAGCTGCAGATTCTGACATTCTTATGAAGTAAAAAATTGCATTCTTAATTTTCCAACCCTAGTCTTGAATTGTCATACTATTTCCCAGCCATAGTTGAACTTGTGCTAATAAAATTATTATCTTAATGTCAAAGAATCGTACAATTTCTTCTCTAAATTATCAATCATATGTAAATATATCTTGTATGTGGAGCACTGTCCGATTATACCTTTCGTCTGTTATAATAAAAATCCAATAGTTAATCATTTCAAGCTAACCTTAAAAATGACGTTTAGGTAGTGATTATATTATTTTCCCTTCGTTGTTCCTAAACCGACATAGGGGTGGCAAGTTACATATCTTAACTAAAGATATGGCTCCAGACCTAGTATCCTCGCTGGATGTGCATACGCAACTAATAGCAATAAAAAGGGAGGACTGTGAATTCTTGTTATTATAAAATTGAAGTTGGTTGGAACAAAAAGGCAAACGATAATTATAAACATGTATTAACACGATAACATCGGATATATACATTTACATTAAATAAAACTATTTGACTGATGATGACTGACAAAGTCACCATGTTAGTTTAGAGGCTATGGTTGACGGTTATATCTAATATTCTAGAATATAATTTAACTTAGTTGATTAGTCGCGGATACACAAAAGACCGACTTACCAAAAAAGCGTTTCTTATAGGAAGCAGGAGGTTTAGATTACTGTTTATGTAAGTCAGTATAAGCTAGTTGCAGGTGCAAATACGTCGCTAATCTCTCGAGATGCGTTGTTCGGTGTTACAACCATTGAACAACCATTGTTGATGCATAGGGCGATGATATGGACTGCCTATGGTTTGCCTTCTGGGACTTTTGGGCGTCCTTAAGCCAATGTTCAAACAGAAATAGTCATGAAACGATTTCGTTTGAGATAATCGATGCTAACGATCGTTTTGTTGCAATTCATTTGACGTGTCGGTTTACCATAAAAAAAAGGTCTGTATTGACTTACGCTCTCTTGAATCGCGCGATAAAGTAATGATTTAATTTGCGCTTAATTTACAAGCGGACTTCATTGTGAAGGCAACGCGCATAATTGACCCCACTCTCCCAGAGCCCACCAAAATGTGGTGCAGAAGGAAGATTAAAGGGCAACTTAACAGCTTCTATTTGTGCATTATATTATATTAATCACTAAATACCTCCAAACAACGGACTCGACGTGCTACAAAGCGACGTAAGCGGCGACAGTGCTTCTGAAGACAGATCAGAAAATAATTTCAAGTGTAAAGCATTCGTGGCAAAACACACAAATAGACAAATGTACGCTTTTGTACTTTTGGCTCCTCTAAGTCTCGAGGTAGTGACCAACTAGGGACCAGCAAAGTCAACTCCCACACAACTAAAGGGCTTAACCTCGGAAAGACGTGGAAGTGATACATTTCTCATGGGACGCGAGTAAGGCGATGGATTGGCCTTGAAACATGGCATGCATTTCGACAAATAATGTCAAACTGATCGACCGCCTGAAAGTACCCAGAAGTTTTGCTGTAACAAGTATATCGTTGTTTTAATACGATACAAGGATATAGATTCTGGATGTGAATCTGCTGGATCAACAATTCAGTCAGACTATGGTGACTGGGTAAAAGAGCAAGATGCTTTGCAGAAAATTCTAAATTCGAGATTGCAAGCCGTCCTCCGACTAAAAGCGTTCCAGCTTGATCAATGAACGGCGATAATTTCTGCAACCATTTCGAACACCTTTTATTAGATTTTAATTGAGATATTTCATTATAAAATACAGAAGTCTGTACTATTCTTACTAAAAACATAAGCGCTTCATACAGCTCCGAGATAGTTAAAGGACCAGACAATTTCTCTGACTTTCGACAATTAGGAATGTATTTTTCTTAAAGATGAAAAACGTTGAAGAAGAGAATCTATATTAGATGATTGAGTTTGGGCTATCAATATGATGGGCTTCAATTCCACCTCCATTCCAATCAAAGGGGGATCTGAAGGCTCTACAGGTGGCCAACCGTCCGGGGAAAGGAGTAAGAAATCAGTACCCGCCCACCAAAGCGAGCATGAAAGAACCGCCTTCGGAAGAAGACCACGAGGAGCAGAATCTGCAGGATTCTGATAAGAAGGTACATGCCTTCAACAGGAGGGAGCGACTTGTTCTTGAATAAGACTGAGCCTGTTCGAAACAAAAGTATTCCACCTGTAAGATTGAATCCAACTAAGGGCTACCAAGGAGTCAGTCCAAGCAAATATTCCATCAAAACGCTATAGGTTTGAGCGATAAAATGAATGACCCGAGACAGCAGTATGGATGCGAGACGAGGAATCGAAAGTGTCTTAAGAGGTGCCACTTTGTACTTAGCAATCACCAAAAGATTGCATATGTAATAAAAATCGACAGGCGTAAAATGGGCTACCATTGCAAAGCTTTTTTCCGAGGTATCACAAAACCCGCGGACCTGACACGAAAGTTTTGAAGACGAGAAATTAAACCGAGAGATTCGAAGCGACGAGAGACAGTTCAATTCTGTCTGATATTGCTGCCACATGTCAATGACAGCTTGAGCGAGGCTGTTATCCCAGCTAATCCCCAACATCAAGAGATGGTGTAACAATTTCTTAGCAAGAAGTATAAGCGGCGATAGAAACCCGAGTGGGTCATAAATGCCAGAAATTTCCGGCAAGATTGTCCACTTTGTAATTACTGAATCTTTAAGTAAGATTCTGAACGAAAACGTATCTGACTGTGATTGCCATTGGATGCCCAAAACTTTGATGACGTCTTCTTTATCAAACGAAACATCCGTGAGCCGACGAGAAGGGGGTATGTAATCTAGAAAACGGGGATGATTCGAAGACCATTTCCTCAGTTCGAAACAACCAGTCTCTAATAACGAAATGAGTTTCTGTTGAAGCTGTAGAGTAGAGTCTACCGATGAAGATCCACAGACAATGTCATCCACATAAAGGTTATTTTGCAGCGCTGCAGCTGCTAACGGAAATTTTCCCTTCCTTCTTGGGCCAACTGAAGGAGGCTACGAGTGGCCAGGTATAGAGAAAAGTTTACCCCGTAGGTCACGGTATTTAATCGATACGATTAAACCCGTTCAGAAGAAGAGAATCGCCAGTGGATAAACTGATATCGCCTGTGTTCAGGTGCAACAAGAATCTGTCTATACATTTGTCTCACATCACATGTAAAGACAAAGGACTCAGAACGAAAACGAAGAAGTATGGTAACAATGTCGTTTTGCAATTTGGGCCCAACATGGAGGACATCATTTAACGACAATTGGTTTTCTGTCCGACAAGAGGCATCAATTACAACTCGTATCTTTTGCTTATACCCATCAGTAGTAAGAACACCATCATGAAGGATATAGTATGAATCATCGCCCTCTGGCGGGGAGGAGACAAGCGACATGTGCCCAGAAGTAAGGTAGTCCGACATAAATTCACTATATAATGCCTTGAGGTCAGGCTGTGATTGCAGGCGTCTTTCCAATGCCAAGAATCGACGTTTTGCGATGTTGATCGAACCAGGAAATTTAGGTTGAGTCATCTTAAAAGGCAAGCTAATTCCAAAAAGCCCAGATGGCAATCGAAAATGAGTAGAGGTAAAACCTTGTTCTACTTCGGCATCTTCATCCGAAGTAAATGATTTGTTTGGAATTTCTTCGAGTTCCCAAAATTTTTGTAGTTGTGAATCTGAGCAAGTGTCTACTCGGGCGAAAAAGGCCTGCACCGCAGGCAATGGGGACGATTCAGAAGTAGGCCCCACTACCGACCAGCCAAAAACAGTATGGACAGCTACAAGTGGATTTGTACGGGCACGAACCACGCCAAGGTCAACAATTTCCGGATAGACATTCGCCCCCAAAAGAATGTGAATGGGTCTCGATTGAAACCAATTAGGTAATTTTTAATCTTTAAATTGTGGAAAATGTGAAGAATCAATAACACGATTAGGCAAGGGAGCACAAATCTTTGGTAAAATGTAAGCGTTAAACTCTAGCGAAACGCTGTCTGAACCTATAGAACGAATACGACAAAAAGTTGTACTAACTTTAGAGGTATTAGGAGTATGACCTAAACCGAAAATAGAAGTCCGCGAAAGTTTGCGATCAAGATGACAACGTTGGACACAAGGTTCAATAATAAACGAAGCTTGAGAACCTGGGTCTATAAGACCTCGGATTTCCTGAAAGTTGCCCCATTTGTCCTGAATCTCACAGACTCAAGGTCAGGTTTTAATGACGACGGATTAGAACTAATTTTAGGAAAATGCAGCAAACTGTGATGCAATTGACATGTGACACACCTTACACCTTACAGGTTGATTTAGACGAGCACCGAGCAACCTGATGGCCTTTGTTAAGACAATTGGTGCAACATGAAGATCCTTTATCTTATTAAAACGTTCTTGTGGTAATAATGATTTTAATGATGGACAATGATACAAACGATGCGAATCATGGCGCAAAATACAATTAACGGAACTATTTTTCAGTGACGCATTAACGACGAACGAAGTTTTTCAAAAGACGGCAAAAATGAAGATCTTATCGACAATTTTGGTTGCGCCAATTCTAAGGCTGTACATTCGACTTCAAGAAATGATTTAAGATCGTTAAACTTTGGTAACTCAGTTGAATTGTTCTGGCGCTCAAAGCCTTCTTTCAAAGAGGTATCAAGTTTATTATAAAGTGAATGAAAAATAATGTAATCTGAAAATTGATCGATTTTACAATGGAAATTCTTCAGCATTGCCATATTTTCTGAATAAATATTGAGTATTTGACGCAAGGTGTGTTTTGAATCTATTTTGGCCTTTAGAATTTCTTCCCAATAATTTGTAATTAAATGTCGCCTGTTATCATAACGCTCGACAAGAACTGTATAAGCTAAAAGATAGTTTTCGTTTGAAATAGGAAAACGAGGAATACGTTCCAAAGGATCTCCTGAAACAAAGCTATGAAGATTATGGCATTATTGAACAAATCCTTAAAATTGATCCACTCCTTATAATTCCCGGAAAAGGTTGGTATTATTGGTTTAGGCAATTTAAATATGGATTTACACTGTCCAGTAATAGAGTTTGACCACATAGACTTGTCATTGTCATTTTGTGTTAAATTTGGGAAAAATGTTTCAAAAACAACGATTGTTTGAAAATATTCCTGCTCCATAAATTCACATATGACTTTCTCTTCTGGCAACTCATGCAAATCCTTTTTAAGCGATACTAGATATTCGTGGTGAGCTGCCACGAATGTCTGATAAGTTTGATCTAAAGAGCGATATTGAATTTTAAAGAGCTTATGAACGCTTTTATCATCTAATGCAATCTTCTTTAATTCTACGATTTGTTTCAACGAGGAAATAGCCAAATCGCGAGTTAATTTTAATTCTTTTGACGATGGCATTTTGCTAGATGAGAACGATACAATAATAACAAAAACAAATATGTGAAATAATAACTATAATCAGACAAGATAAACTAAATAGCAATGCAAATGCGTATATTTATGTTAGAATGGGTGAGTAACCGAATCTAAGGTACGACAATAAACAAACTATGCAACAATAAACAAACTATGTAACAACAATATACAGCGCGAATACGAACAAAATTCAAAATGTGTCAAAAGACACGTCGAGTATACCGCTGTAGTCAAACTACAAAATATAAGATGCGGCGTAACATGCGACATCAAAGTATCCACCGAAAGTTGTCAGATATTATCTAATAGTTATAGGATACAATTAAATGCGATGCCTTTACTATGCGAATGTAAATCAAGATGTCTTATAATTACCAAGTGCGATCTGTTCCAATCAACAATTCGAAGCGACAGTTAAACAAGAACTAACATCGCAGGCTTCGCAGGACCAATATGAACCGACATAGGGGTGGCAAGTTACATATCTTTACTAAAGATAGATTGTTATTAAATTAAAGATTAATGACAAATAAAATTTAAAAAAAAGTTATGCTTGTAACGGGGTTCGATCTTGCATTCCACCAGCCCGTGCAGTTTAGCAAGCCACCGTTGGCATTGAACCACGGAGGCTTCACGTCAACTTTTCAGGTTTCGGCTTTTAAATTAATGTTTTGCAAATAATTCATGAATTTATAATTTTAACTAAAAAAATCTACAACAAAATAGTTTTATATGTACGTCTTATTCAATGATTGTTGGCCAGTTCAATAAATCTGCCTTTAATTTCTTTGTAAGAATGATCAAGTAACTTCGAATTACACTCTAATAAGAGCGAAACTGTTCGACACGAAGTGTCGCGACACTTCAAGAGTCACGACCACGAGCAGTATCACGACACTCGACACCCAAGTTCCCATCACTACTTTTTACAATTCTGCCCTCGTGATATCGGTAATCTTAAATCCTTCATTTGTTGTCGAGACTATAGTATCCTCGCTGGATGTGGATACGCAACTAATAGCAATAAAAAAGGAGGACTGTGAATTCTTGTTATTATAAAATTGAAGTTGGTTGGAACAAAAAGGCAAACGATAATTATAAACATATATTAACACGATAACATTGGATATATACATTTACATTAAATAAAACTATTTGACTGATGATGACTGACAAAGTCACTTCCATGTTAGTTTAGATGCTATGGTTGACGGTTATATCTAATATTCTAGAATATAATTTAAGTTAGTTGATTAGTCGCGGATACACAGAAGACCGACTTACCAAAAGAGCGTTTCTTATAGGAAGCAGGAGGTTTAGGTTCCTGTTTATGTAAGTCAGTATAAGCTAGTTGCAGGTGCAAATACGTCGCTAATCTCTCGAGATGCGTTGTTCGGTGTAACAACCATTGAACAACCATTGTTGATGCATAGGGCGATGATATGGACTGCCGCGGTTTGCCTTCTGGGACTTTTGGGCGTCCTTAAGCCAATGTTCAAACAGAAATAGTCATGAAACGATTTCGTTTGAGATAATCGGTGCTAACGATCGTTTTGTTGCAATTCATTTGACGTGTTGGTTTACCATAAAAAAAGGTCTGTATTGACTTACGCTCTCTTGGATCGCGCAAATTATTGAAATACAAATTACATTAAAAATGAAGACGGAACAGTTCCAACGTTTCCAAGACATAACTGATTTTTGTAAAAAAAAACTATATATGTTCATGGCAAAAACGTAATTTATATTTTCTTTAGTTTTTCCGGTTACGATCAGAGGTAATTCGTATCCAAGAGCATTTCTTATTGCAACACTCCAGGATATCTTTCCTGTAAATAATTAGAGGAGGTAATATTAAGGTTTGAGAAAAAATGCATGTAAAGCTGTATTGTTCGTAAACTAGTTCTACACCCTGTATAGCTCAAAATGAAATGTATTATTTACTTGTAAAAAAAAATAAAATCAAATTATGCTTTCTGATCAAATTTAGTGTGTATGTTAATATGAAGCATCATATTGCGCGTCCCCACGCTGAACAGTATTCGGGATTCCTACATCTGCATGCCATTTTTATGATTTATTGAATTTATGCTTCAAAATTGGATAATTTTATTTTATCGTATCTTGTTATAAAAACATAATGAATCAAAAACCTCTAAAAACGGCATCTTTTGGATTTTCACGCCAGTACCTCAAAAATGTGCCGTGATACGGTAACTTTAAAATTAATACAAAAAGTATACTTTGTTCTATGTTACAGAAAACAAATTTGACAGTCTTGTTTAAATTCACGCACGTTCTACCTTACTGAGGTTCTATTCGCTGCAGACCTTCTCCTTTTTACTTTTTTTCCAAAGCCTGCAATGTGTTTGATTTTTTTATTGTTCAATATTATTCTATGTTTCTCAATGAAATATTAGGTATAATACCTTATAAATTCATATGTTAGTTCAGAATATATCTACAAATATAATTACAAGAAATCCAAAACAAGAAGATTTGCTGAGCTTCGTTTCATCACCGTTATACATAAAGTCTAGTTGAATCATTATAGCTTCTTCCAAATTGTTTTCGTCAATATGTGTAAATTTTGTTCGTATCAACACCTTATATAGCTTTAGTGACAATAATTTCTAGCCGTTGTTAATTCAGTAGGTAGTTCATAAGAAAAGCCTGCAGATGTAATCAATAAAATAAAACTTATTGTAAACATTAAGCACAATGAGCTTTTATGTACAGTACTACATATAAATAATAATTCCTTTATCCTTTAGCTCTAGGATCAGTTGTACATATGCCCAATTGCCTTGTACACGCTTCATGATATCCACGTTTAAGATATATATTTAAAAGAAATATTCTTCCAGGGATTCATCTACAAATCAACTAACTTTTCAATTTAATAATAAATTTTTTAGTCTTATAACCTACAAAATCTTAATGATTTTGGTTTCATAGTATGAGATCAATTTAATAATACGTTTTTTAGTCTATTCTATAACCTACAACATCTTAATGAAATTGAGATTCTGATGAAAAAATGTTGGTCGCTATGATCGAATATCAAATCTTTAAAGTGAATTTAGCGTTATGCTTGTTAAAGCTCATTTTAGAAATAATCTTTAAAACTTTGGTGGACCTTATATTATTAGCAAATTATTAAGATTATACAACATTCTTGGGAAATCTAAACGAAATGGCACCGGGACTTAGAGTCCCGACATATAAACATATGAACGTCTTTAGGACCTGCAGCCGCCGACATGCGCTTTGGCTACTTCTAGCAGTTGTAATTTTATATTGCAGTAAAAATCCTCAAATAATAGAATAAAATCAACCAAAAATGGAAAAATAGTCATTGTTTGGTTTCTGATTTGTTGGCTTTGGCAGAATTAATCAGCAGAAACATAGTTATTTCTTTATTAAGGCAATAAACATCGACTTTTTATCACAATATAGACATAATTTAAAATAATGAAAATATTACCGCATGAATGATAATGGAAGACTAAACTTTTTGAAATTGTTTAAAATTGACCTAGAAAATCTAAAACAACAGTATTTAATTTTCAGATCAGTGCACTTCATGTAAAGAACTGCAAAAACTTAAATTAAAGATATCTATAAAAAGCATTTGCAACATGTATTAATTTTATTATAAACATACTATTTGTTAATACTGATATTAAACAATTTTCGTTTGAAATAATCGTTTCAACTTGCATAAAACGTAGAATAATGGACTGCTTTACTGCTGATTTTAGAGAAAATATTTTTTAATAAATATGCTTTTTAAATATCATAAATGTATGGCGTATTTACTTTGCCCATATCGAAATATCAATCAGCTTAAGTTGTTTTTCCTTGGCTTCTAGCATTAAGACTACTTTCATTACATATGACATTCTACATTCAAACTAATAATTCTAACTTATTGATAGAGTAATAATTTTTTGAACAACCTGCACAGTTTGTGTCAGTAATACTTTACAATATATAATTCCATACATTTGCTTTACCAACTTATTAATATTAGCACAGTTAAAGTTAAATTTCGTAAATATTAACAAAAATAATTACAAAATACTGAGAAATTGTGCTATGAGCGGCGACGGTGTTGAGAGTCAAATCTAGTCGAAACTAGTGTCTCTGCCTCAAGGCCCGAAAATTGCTCAACTGTTTGTTGGTTCGAGCTCCGGGAAAAGTAATCCAAGACAGTGGACTTTTGTATACAAGATATTCAATTAAAGTTCTTACTTTAGAATTAAGATTTCATTTGTTTCAATTTCTCGAGCCAATTAATAGTTAAGCAAGGCAATTCTGCCCAAGAGTATCACCTTACACAGGTGGTTTACACACAAATTATTTGCAACCTGTCCATAAACGTAGTCTTCCTAAAGACCTATACAAAATGTTTTTACTTAAAAATTCATACTGAAGTATGGTCTTGATCACGTTAACCAGTCGTTTTCAAGAGGTAAAGGGATTCAAGAAAGTTTTGATAGTTTTTGTAAAAACATCGTATGCTTTTATAACGGTTTATAGTGTGTTTTATGGCATTTCTGAATTTGTCCCATTTGACTTAGATATTAATGACCACTCGATAAACCTGAAATAATAAAATGCGGGTGCAATACCAGGTACGCTTTTCTAGGAAATAGCAAAGTGGTTTGCAAAGATGAATGTATTTAAAACTCGATTTATTCTTCAAATAAATTTTTGAAATAATATTTGCTTGGCTGAATCATTCTTATATTCAGGAAACGTATTTTGTAAAAGCTATGAATGACTTAAAACTTGCTAACAAACAATACAACACTAAACAGGAAATGCTTAGCCATAAAAAAGAAACAAAAAATTTTATGGTAGGATAATTTATTTATGCGCTGCTATGGTTTTCATTAAATACAGTTATTTTCCAATGGGAACTTTTGGGGAGAAGTAATTCGAGGATTAGTTAAAGATTTTTACAAACGAATATTTGAATTTGGTGTTAAGTACCTTAGTAAACCTAACTTCTATCCGGGATTTCCGGAGATTTCAGTCAAATTTTCGAGAAAGATTGTCAAAAATTATGAAACACTAGTCGACACCTAATGATAAATCAAACTGGTTTGATTCAACGCAATCTATTTATACTTAAAAGTGAGGCAAATGATTAATGTGTAAATACTTGAAAAGAAGTCAACTATAAATGAGTAAATAAAAGAAATTTTAATAACATCAACAATCATTTAGCAAGCAATTATTTATATCTACTTTATATAATTATTATATATAATTAGACAATGACTTTATGGTAAATAACACTTAGAATTTCTACAATTACAAACTTATTTCCTTCCTGATTTATTAAGGAATTAATAAATTAGTCTTATCATAAGTACATTAGGAAGTAAATTATCCACAAATTTTTTTGAAATTTTGATTACTATCATTAAAAACGAGTATTACAGTTACATCCCTTAGCGAAATATTTAATTCTTCACTTATAGGATAGGAATATTACCAGATGAACTAAAACCTTTATATAAAAAGGAGAAGAAACCGATAAAAAAAATTAACAATTTTAGAGAAAATAACATTTGCCAGATTAAACCAATACTAACTGAAAACAGAATACTAAATCAATGTTAATTTTGATTTTAAACAAACAAAAATACAACAAAAATATATTTTATAGAACCACTTCAATAAAATTTAGATACCGACGTGAATACACTAGGATTTTCTTATGATTTATCAAAAGCTTTCGATTTCGCTGTCATGAAGTTTTATGATCAAAATTAGAATACTATGGTATTATAAGAGAAACATATTTATTAAGCAGACGTAAACTGATTGAGGTTGAACAGAGCACTAACGGTCAGATACTTATCGGTTTAAAGAAGCACTTTCAAATGCGGTGTGCCGCAAGGAAGTAATTTCAACCAGGTGTTATTTCTCACATGTATCAACGATCTAGAATCCAGTATTGGAGATGGTGAATTTAATCTTTTCGAGAATGACACAAATGTTCTAATAAAACGTAATAGCTAATAATTTGCAAAAATGGTTTAGAGCAAACAGATTAGTGTTGCATTGTGACAACATCTAACAGAATTTCATTCTAGTTAACCCTTAACCGGTAAGGTGGCGTCTGAGAGACTATCACACATCTTTCATTCTAATTTTTTCTAATATGTAACCACTTACCACATACAAATCTGTCACTACATCTAATCCTCACACTATTGGTGTACAATCTGATACCACACTTTCAGGGTGCTAGCCGTATTGTACAAAAAAATTTTTTTTTATTATATTACAATGTTTTTGTTATATACGGATATTTTCTATGTTATATTTCATTAAAATTTATGTTGTAATTTTTTTTCAGTAAGGTTTTCTTTTTTTGTGATATTAAAGTTCATGCCAATTTATAGGCATTTATGTCGAGTTGCATTTGAATTTTTCTAATGATATGTTCTATGCATAACCAGAAGCTAATTTCGTTATTTTCTTATAGTAATAAGTGTGTACTTTGATTTTCATTGTAAATAAAACAAAAAGTTCTAACATTTGTAGTATTTATTGATTGCTTAAGATGATAGTTTCTCAGACGCCACATTACCGTCTATGCAACTAAATTTCACCTTACCGGTTAAGCGTTAAACAGATCTTTAAATGTCTGTTGCACTTTTTAAAGCATTTGACATTAAACTTTGAGTTTAGGTATCGTATTAGGCTATGGGTGCAAAATAACATCAAATAGATTCCCTCATTAATTGTTTTTCTGTAGTAATGTTAATTTACGGATCCTATTAAAAAAACGTAAGATCGGTAGTGCGAAGGTTGAAATAGGCAAAAAAGTGCGGTGGTTTTTTGTGATTCCAATGAATTAATAAAATAGTCGAATCTATATTTATGTACAAACATATGCAACTGTATGTCTAGTTATAGTTCAACCAAAACTACAAGAAATGAGTCATCAGAAACACGTGGGCGAAAATGTAAAAATAATCTAGAATTACGCGAAGGCCACGCTGTAATCTAAATAATAAAGTGAACAATAAATGAGCTAGAAAGATTCAGTAGCGGAACAAATCCATTTTTTATTAGAAATAAATGTAAAATCTGTTGGTTCTAGTGTGCGTCACTGAATTCTTAGCAACGTGAAATTTACACTCTTATCTTGTGTTACCCCGGGTCATATTTGTTTATTCAGGTGTGATTACGAAAATGACTCATTTCTTGTATTTACGGTTGAAGTATAGTATAGTTTACATTTTTCTGTCCTATATCGCATTTATATGAAGTTTCTGTATATGTAGGTATTTGCAAATTTTAAATAGTACATTTAACGTACTTTATGCTTATGAAATAAATAATTTAAATATCTATAAATATATATACGGCTTTCTGATATGTTTTAACTTTATTGAAATACGTGTAAGATTTTCATTCGCAATTCGCATTCTTGCGGTAAAGATTAAAATAAAACAAGTATCTGCTAGTGTCACCAACAAATTTGTCATTTCAATATTAAAAATATCCTACTTTTATTTCTAAATTACTCCAATTATTTATATTATTAATTTAACATTCATTCACAAACCACGGTGCTGAAAGTTAAATGTGTAGGTATTTAAGCTGGTGGTAAATAAAGTCGTTAACTTCATGAAGTGTCGATACGAAGATCACAGCGGTGGTCCAAAGAACAGAACGTAACACATTTTTGTAGAACGATCGATATAAATTATATACACGCAAGTCTGATAGGCCTGCTTATAGAAATATATCATAACGCGTTGATTCTCCTGTAGCAACTATGCGTATCATTAGTATCATGCGAGGCAAGAGGTAAACTATTGCAGCCGCGCTGTTACTCTCAGCTTTTTATAAGAATCAGTTAATTTAAGCAATTATTCATACAGGCCCAGGTTAATAAGCAAATGTCCTGTAACCGTCGGTCACACATGCTGCTTATAAAGAACTTTCGATGTAAGATGGGACAGGCGCATTTACTAAAATTTTTTTTATAAACTTTCAGATTACTTCAAACACCTTACTTGTAAATTCTGACTATGTAAGTAATTGTAATCCCTTTTTGTCCTTTCAACTTCCTTTGAAGCTTTTAGTTTATTCTTCTAGAAGCAAATCTCTAATAGACATTACCTGCTTCAAAGTTTACATATTAAAAATAACCATAATCTTACACCAAAGTTAATAGATATAATGGGAAATGCGGAAACCAGATTACAAGTTAAAAGCAAACCCTTTAAAAGCAAAAACTAGCTCAGAAAGCGCCGAGAAGTTTTTAAACTATCAGAGAACTCCCAAGTTCTACCTTTCGTCACTGACTCAATCGCGAAACAAAAAAAAGCATCTATTGGTTTCACACCCTGGGGCCAGGCGATCCTGATAAATACCAAGTAATATCTCCAATCATGCATAAACTTACCGCAAACTATTGCTCTAGCTTTTATAGAAACCAGGTAACGAACATTGAAATAACATAAGAACACCTGCAAGAGTCAAACAATTATGCAAGAAAACAGACGAACAATATGAATAAGTAAAACGAGACGTTTAGTAAAGGCTCCCAAATTTATGTTATACATGCAACACATACTATACCATTTCAAGCGCAAATACTTAACAAATCTTGGCAAAATAGGTAAATAGGCAAATAATTAATTCAAACTACAATTGAAATATTCTTAAATAAGGGTTTTGGATATTCATTAGTTTTACAAAAAAAAACATTGTATTAAATTCCTTCCTACTTTAATAATTAATAATTCGTAATATAAACAGCATGAATGAAAAGGTAAAGCCCTAATTAAAAAGTTGACTGCTAAAGATTTTAAAATTACTAAATTTAAATATATGACTTATTAAAAGTCTTAATATTCGAAAGTAGTCTTATCTTAATACTAATTCATCTCATTTCCACTAAATCCAAACAGAGCTTACTATCGCTAACGCACAGGTTCTTTGATTATTATTCATAGCTTCAAGGTAGTGAAAAACCCTGTGGAATTGGCGAGTAGTTCAGCCATAAGATAATAATAATCAAGACAGAAAAAGGAAAGAGAGAAATAAAAAGAGAAAAACCTTGAAAAATAACTCGCAATACCATAAAATCGCGAAAATGTGCTACCTGATGAAGTATTGGAAAAATAGAAAATAAAATACCCAAACAAGAGCTTAAAGATCCTCCAACGAGCGCCGACTAAATTCTTGGCCCAAAAATCACCAATCCAAAACGTCATACTTAGTCGTAACTGGAAAAACTGTAATAAACCCAATAAAGCCGCCCACGACGTTAAGTAAATCTAACTACGTCTTGGAACGTGCATATTTTCTTCCAAATGTCGAAGCCGAAAGAAGGAATGACTTCTCTTTTATCTAATCCACAGAATCTACTAATTTTAGCAGAATTACCACGAAAGTAAAATTAAAAGAACTACGTTTAATTAACGAAAGACATTAGCAGGGCCGAAGTATAGGCTACCAAAAACTATTGACTAATCAGTGTAAAAGTTTCTATGTCTACGTTAATAAAAGAAGGAGATTAGTCCGCCATCCACTATAACCATGATAAATTAACTTGCTTACGAGAAGCAAAATAAAGCAAAAGTTTCTTATGAGACGCTACTGAAATCGCAGTCTAGCAAAACAACTCGAAAAAGATAAAATACCTACAAATAATACAAGATTAACCATGGCCACATTTAAAAAATGAACTTAAAATAAATAAATCGAAAATATCATCGTAACAAATTCAGCTTAGATATTATGCTTAAATCAGTATTTATGAATGTGTGTTTGCTATAAGTTATTAAATACTATGTTATATGATCTTTATTCTTTTAACCAAATTGGCGATCCACGTCCAACACTTCCTTCTAAAAGAGCCGAGCAGCTATTCTTACTTTTTTATGTATCCAAGTGGAGTCACATATTTAGCGCCCAACGTGGGGCTACAAATCTTTCTAACAATTTTCTATATGAATCTATTCTTCATTTTCTCTTCCAGGCCCAAACTATAACGCAAAGTTTGAATTGCGATAATTTTATTAGTTCAAATTAAGTTGCTTTACAAAGTGCACAGTAAGATTTATTTCTAGAACTTTTTAATGGTGGCAATATGAGTTTTCTTTTATTGTTCAAAGTTACGTTACTAATGCCGAGTTTAAATTAGTTGATTTTTATTGTGACAGTTTTAAAAACTTAAAAGGTATTTATTTTTCATAAAACTACTTTTCTATTTATTATTAGATAAGATTTGTAACATTATTTCATAAAAGTCCCTTCTGAAAGTAGGCAATAACACTTCACTTATGCTTTCTTAGTTGCCTATTCGTTGTTCTACTAATTTAATAATAATTTTGCTAATGCTAAGGAGTCGCTCCCTGTGTGTCCGTACTGAACACTGAACTGCCGGCCTGGAATCTCGACGGGCCACTATTTAATTATTATCCAAATCTCAACCATAAGGACCTCTGATTTCAAATAATTAACTAAATAACATAAATACTAAACTGAATTTATATTTCTTACTTTATTTAAAGAAAAAAGAAACTTTAATTTATTGCATTACATATTGAATAATTCGACGAACCTCCAAAATACTTAATTTATTAACAGCCAAAGCTTTAACGAAATGTTGGACGAGTACCAACACCAGCCTATCATCAATACCATCAAAGGTCCTCCAGGTCTAACAACAGAATCCTTAGCCCATATATTAATACAAATTTCCGCACTAGTCAGAAAAGAAGGTTTCGCTAATTATTCTTTTGTGGTACTCCACTAAATTAAAACACTAGAAGGATAAGATAAATCATAGTTTTTGACCACAATGGTGCAACGAGGTAGTTATGAAACTTATTCTTTAATTATAAGGTGTTATTCAAATATATACCATTAATTTTTGTAAGACTAAAACGTAACTGTTTCGTTACTCTAACCTCGTCTCTGTAACCTCTATAAAAATTCAAATACCAAATACTTACTGCAAAGCTCATAAAAACGATACTTACTATAATGCTCCGACTTTTAAGATCTCTTAATATTAAATTATAATTCAGGCATAGGTCTGAGTTCCATGGCTTACGAATTGTAAAGAAAAACAAGAGGTAATACACCTAATAAAAATTATGTGGGCGCCATCTGCTTGCAAGTCCTTAAACTCAGTATTCGCAAACAGAAAAAAATACTGGTTTTATTGATTAAATTCAATTAACATTCATGTTTAATTCGTTAATATTAAGCTGGTTAAAATATTTTAAAGACTTTCACAGATGAACAGTCCAATATTATCACAGTAGAGTTTAATTCAAATGTTCATTTATTTGTAAATAAAGTATGTACTTGTCTTCAATGACAATAGTAGTGGTTTGGATGATAATACCCTAATGAGAATTCTTATTATAGGAAAATATAGACATAAATTTATAAAATTTAATCATTAGGGAAAATGGTACAAATAACTTTTACATAAGACTTACTTTAATCAAACAAGTATGCTTTAGTCCTGATACATTCGTAGAATTTTACAATTATTTAAACATCAAAAAAACAACTCTTGCACGATAATGCCCTTGTTTCACTTAACACTAAATGAGCATGAAGAACTTCGAAAGTGTAATCGCTGATACCGCTTTTCCACCCAAGATCAACGAACGAAAGTTCACAATAATTGTCACTTATTTGCAATTTCATTAGCAATTTCTTTATGAATAACTAAAACCATATAAGCTTAACAACCACTTCTATTGGTTATAAAAGAAAGATTGCCAAAAAACACAAGTTTATATCTGGTGATATGATAATATTATTTCCTTATTGATTTTTATTAATACAACACCCAAATGGACAGTGTTCTAAATTAATACGGCACAACTAAACCGGAAAGGTTAATTCATTAATTTGAAAATTAGCTAACCATTGCATTCTCTTGTAGATTTTAAATTATAAATCCTTTGTTTGTAACGACTTCGAATGCAATAAAATTCCTTTGATAGATTTTGCAAGTTGACGTAACCCGCGATATTAATACAAATAAGCGTATAACAATTCAAACAATTATATTATAGAAAACTGAAATCGACTTACCAAATGTGACCGTCAATGCCTCGAACTCCAAGAGTTTAATTTGCCTTTTCACAAGAGCTCTTTTGCTGGTTCTTCTTTCTTCTTTTTGGATTTCACAATTTGGTAAGACAATAGATAAAATAGGCAAAATTCACAAAGAAAATTAATTTTAGTACAAAATATATTCGTGGCTGTCAACAATACATTTACGTGCATTGCATTTGTTTTTTCAACGCAGCAGAGATTAACAAATAAAAAAAATTATTAAGTGAATTTTTAACATCCTTGGTATAATTTTATTGGTTATTAAAACATTTCGTTACGCGTTTTAAGGTTAAACTTCTTCTCAAATTTCGATAATTTACTAATTAAATCAACTTGAAGAATTAAAAATGCATTAACAACCACTAGTTGCGCTTAACGGTAAGTTCATGAGCTTTATTAGATTATTCATTCAAAATAATTTTAAATCTCACACATAATTTGGAAAAAGGGGGAATTTAAATCAACCTATCTGAACGAAGTTATTTCTTAAAACAATTAGGAAATAACCGCGTAAAAATCTTCTAGAATATTTCGTTTAAATTCGCGGGACATTACCGCCTAAAATCTACGTCTTAGAGAGTAGCTCGATATTTTGCAGGTGCCGCATGATTTTATTCCCTTGTTAAAAACCCGATAATATTTTTCTACCTTTATCGGCGCAATGTTATTAGTAAATTGTATTCTAGAAGGAATTTCATCTTATACGAAAGCATTTTAAGGTGACCTTTGGTATTAAAAGAACACCATTTAATTCGAAATATCGTCTGCATTTTTAATTGAAATATGATGAACTCACAGGACCGTACTAAGGTTTTTCTACCATTTATGCATATAGAATTTCTTTTCTATAAAATTGGGAATTTTAGCACGTTCCTAAAAATAAATAATGAAGATTTGAAGCACTAGACTCATGCACCAAAAGAATAAACCTAACCTCATTTTCAAAACTCTAGGCTGACACATAGAGTATGTTCAGTTTTCAATTTTGATCTGAAGAAGACCGCAGAAGGTCTGCACTATACGAGTATGAAACGGAGATTACTATAAACTGACCAACCAATCTACTAACGAAATGCAGTAATAATTCCCCAATAACTAACTATAGGAAAAATCTGATAATCAGTGGTGTGCGGTGAGAATTTAGGCTAGGGAAGCAACTACGATTTTAAATTTAATATACCTAGGTACAGGCGCGGATCCACGGGAGGGGAATCCCCCCAAAGTTTTGATATGTACTTTAGTATTATAGTTAAATAAATTTTGAATGTAAAAGTAGTTAATGTTTATTTAATATTGTGCAATATATAACATTTATAGATAAATATACATAGGATAAAAACAAATAATGTTTGTATAGTAATTATTATTAATTTATTTAAAACAATTATTTTCAAAAAATGCCCCCCCCCCAAATAGTTCTCTGGATCCGCCCCTGCTAGGTACAATAGAAAACAGTGTTATAATTATTAAGCTTAAAAGTTTTTCAAAGAATTTTTATACTTTATACTTATAGAATTTGTTGACTATAATTCTTTATTTAAAAAAGTACTACTATTTATAATGCGACTCGATTTTCTGGTCTTTGTTAGCAAAATACCTGGTGCAGGTTTTAATATTTGTTGTTAAGTTCTGGTTTTGTTCTGCCTTTCTCAATAATTTGTAATTTCCCTCCAAAACTGTATGCAGAAAAATCTAATAATTTACAAACTGTATAGGAAGTATGTACTCGAACCTTCGACCGAAGCAGCTGATTTTGCAGTCATGACGATAATGCAATTTCAAAGCATACAGAACAAACTAAATAGAATTATTTGTCTTTAAAAAAAGTCTAACTTATATAAATTGAAATAATAAAGTGTCTCAAAACACAGTCTCATTCGCAGATTTACATTTAACAAACACTAAATCGAACAAATAACCAAATTATAATAGATAAACAATTTGGGCATGGAGCACACTAAAAATAACATGACCTTACTACGATGTACCAGACACCCGTCGACTAACAAAGTCGCGACTGGTCGGCTGGCGGGGAGAAGTGCAATAAGCAACGAAATCAGTGCTTATATGCAGTGTATGTAACACATTTGTATGGGTATTACCTTTCCGCGCAAGTTTAATAAGCTTAATTTAAAATAGTAGTCTAGATAATTACACTTTTTGCTGTACGGAATTGATATTGAGCTTTAAGTTGATTAAATATTACAAATTTAAATAAACGATAACCATAATTTTATAAGTATAACCATAAGTATTTTTGTTAGCATTGTTTTTTATTTTTAATAAATTCTTAAAGGAAGCATTGCTTCCATGGACCGCACGCCACTGCTGATAATAAACGTTGTTATCAAAATTCAATGCAAAACAATCTGTGGTTACCAAAAACACATAACATTTAAATAGCAAACTTAAGTCAAATACAAAAATAAATAGTACAATATTCTCTTGTTAAATTCATAATTTTACATATCTAAAACAAAATACACAAGGTATTTAAACCAATAGTACTCTCCACATTCATAATGTGGACAACAGTGTACATAACCACCCACAGGGCTGTCTACGCGCTAAACAATCCTAAAAGAGTTAAATAATAACTCAACTGCACCAACATGCCCAAGCAGCATTTAAGTAGCAGTAACTGAGATCGGAACTTTGATTGAGTAGTTGTTACGTAACTGCAACTAAATTTATGACTTTATAGGTTTAATTTCTTCAATTCGGAATATTTTAGTAATTGTGTAGTTGTTTCTACTATTTATTGGAACTATGTAGTTTCATTACTTCTGAGTAACTATTAAAGTATTTGGAACCGTATTGCCACTTAGTATACTTACTTTAAAGTCGTTGCAACTTCAAAGTGGTATTATGATTGTAGCAGTAACTTGCCCGAAGCTACTTTAAAGTTTTTAAAACCTTACAGTAGTATTGAATGTAACACTTACGTTTTTGCTACCCAGAAAAATCACATTAAAGTAATTTTTCGTAAACTACTCCATCTCCATATTTACTTGTAAAATGTTGGATTAATCAATAATCATTAATCAATTTGCAATTTGTTATGATTGTTAATAGATGTTTTACTATATAACCTTCAATAAAAATAACAAATTAGTGCCAAATTGTGCCTTAGGGATTGTTATGTATGTAGGTTGAAGTTGGCAACATTTATTTATAGTGATCTAACTAACCAATCCTGGCATGCTCTGGGCGTGCGTCAGTAACACTCGAGCCGCCTTGGAGGATATACGTCTTCTACAGTCTATGCATTGTGTATTTAATTCGCCCAGCTCACTCAATATTAATAAAGTTAATTAATGACAATAATTGAGTATCTTTTATTTAAACACATAAAAGAACATAACAGGAATAATATAAAAATGGTTTCTATCATGTGTATCAAACGTATAAGTATTTCGTGTATATTTATCATGTTTTATTTTTTGACATTTGTGACATTTTTTTACTAAAAAATATAATTAAAGAAGGCGCGTTGTTATTTTTCGATCTATCATCATCATATTTAACAGAAAAGTTGCAATGGTTTATAATTTTGGTGTACTGGAATGACAAAATAATCAAACATTTCATCGCTCTTTGTATTAAGTACGTATTACAAATAAACTGGTAGTTCATTTTGTGACACGATCCAGCATTATATAGTATAGAAAATGATAGAATATTTGTTAAGTTGCAAGAGCAAGAGAGAACAAACACGCGACATGATGTGTCAAAGAGAAAAGAAGTTCCACGAAAGTAGCAATTACTACGCCGCCACGTACCTGCTACCCAAAAATTGTTCCCCATTTTGGTTCCAGACACGTAACAATACCGTAGCAATTACGTTCTTGTGACTAACGGCAAAAACTTTATAGTTCCACCGGTGGTTGCTGGTACGTAGCGGTGACTAAAAATGCTGCTTGGGTGCTCTCCACCAGAGTGTAACACCCTAACATAGCTCTTAACATACACCTAACAAAAGGCCTCCAAAACAGCAACTCGAAGTAACCGAAGTAATACATGCAGCATTCGAAATAATAAATCCGAAGTTAAGTATTTCACATAATCAGAGAAACACAAAAACAAAGAGCAATAAACGAAGTGGAAATCGAAGATTCTTGAATACATTGCAAAGCTATAGTTTTACCTACAGTGCACCTAATTTAACCACCATCTAAGATGCCCTGTTTTACAATGGCAAACTCTGGAATGGCGCCACTACGATGCGACTATGAGCATGATTATGCTTCCATCATAATTTCAGTTATTAATTGTGTATACTACAATTTAGTAGGAGACGTACAGATATAACATCTCTGATGTTTCAGAAATGGTTATTAAACATGATTGGGTTGTTTAGAATTAATAAATTAGATTAAATTTATTTGACAGGTCGTTTTTTCATAAATAATAATTAGAAAAATTATTTCTTGCGGATTTTCTTAATCACTGTCCGCAATCATAGCATTCTATGTATAAAAAAAGAGTAATAGGAAAAGATGACTGGTCTGAAATTAAGATAACTGTTGTTGGAATGTGAAATAAAGGGCGACAAATCGAAGATTCATCCAGGAAATGGAGAATTATTAAGATGTGACTAAGAGTTCTCAAGTCCACAACGATATAAAATTATCATTATATATAATTTAAGAGAATTGGTGCAGATATTAAACTAATTTCTCTACCTGTAAACAAGTTTCCTCCTAATAACTAAGTATAAGTACCTATCAAGTTTTACTGCAGAAGTAGTATAATGCAAAAGCATAACTGGAGGCTACAGGAGGGAAAGTGGTAATTTGCACTCAATTATAGTTCCGTTAAATTGAATAACAAGTACCAGGAAAACAATTCTAATTGCAGAAAATTATAAAAAATGCTAACAAGCAAAAACTACAAAAATGTAAATTAGCAGTGCTTAATGTATGCCTTGTAATAATTTATTTAGAGACAGTTCGTAGATGTATGTTTCAGACTTGCCAACTAGTTATTGGTAGTTTCAGGGTAAAAGGTAATAAGTAGATAAGTATGGGAAATTGTAACGATAGTGCTTCTCGTACAAGGTACTTACAAAGCATTGCAGAGAATGCAAACTAACCAGATTTAAATCTGTAAACCAATCAAAGTAGTTAGCTTAACCTTAACTATAGGCATGATTAATTTCTGATCTGTATTACAACAAACCTATTATACTCACTGTAAATAATTTTCAATAAGTAATGCATGAAATAGTAAATAGTGCAATCAACAAGGCCATGCTGATGTGTTCATATTTATTAGCTGTAATTAAGACAGTTGCTTATTTGCTATCATTACATTGTAACCTTTGTATAATTTATCTCAGATTCCTGATTACCATAAAATGTGAGTCCAATAATGGTGGCACGATCACATTCCGTCAGCTGCATGAATTACCGCATCCCAACTGCAATTTACACTTGTCGGACATACAGAACCCACCGTATACTGTCTCGAAGATGCATGTTTACCTATTACATCACTTTAATCTATAAATCAAACGATAAAAAGCATACAGTTACCCGTGAAGTTTTATGTCATTTACATGCTTAGAGTAAATGATCCTAAGTAGGCTTTAGAAACAGTTGACTGGTAACAATTTATATGCACACAGCTTTTAAAAGCCTACTCGCCAAATGAAGTGCCGAAGTTATTAATACCACAGGACGAAATTTATTACGTTCACCAATGAAGGTGTTAGTGAAGAACTTCGTTTGCCTTTAAGAAAATTAAAATTTCCTATGAAATTTATCTTATGGTTGTATCTATACCAATGTTATTTATTATTATAGCAAGTGTGGAATTCAATCTAAGAATAAAAATATTTTTTGTTAGCTGCCACTATCCAAATATGTGTTTCTTCAGTCATTCGATATTTAGAAGGTACAGTTTTCAATAGATTCTAATGAAAGTAATAAGTTTTGAAAAGCAGATATTCAATTCCTAACAGCCTGGGAACCTAACTCTCCTTGAGGTACAATATATTATTAAAATTGATTAAACAGTATGTTCAGTAAAGGTAAGTCTTCTGGTATAAAACTAAAGTATGTAAAATTAGATTCAAGAATAATCACATACTGTTATATGGGGTGTAGACCAAAACGCTTCCATAATGTCGATGAAGATACTCGTTGACTCGAACTAAATTAATTAAGTTTCAAAATTGCTCACTGCCTCAAAATAGTAAATAGTCGTAGATTTACCATCTCCACTTCACCACCTTTGTGGACAACAAACGCCTAAAAAAGCTAAAATTGATGTCTTTTGCCAAATTCTTGTTTGTGAAAGGTTTCCGTAAAAGAAATCCTACATAAATAACGTACCGCCTAAGAAATATGAAATAGAACTTAAGAAATAAAAAAGCTGAGTCAGTATGCTAAATATCTGCTGTACATTTTCACATAGCAAAGACAGTAGAGGGTAGATGTGTCGTGCGTTTCCACCACAAACACTACTTTATGTGTGGCGTAGGTTTGGACACTTAAGCTTGTACGTGTTCCAAATACAACACGAAAATGAATCCGAGTAAAGCAGGTTACCAGTAACTTACTGGCTGAATTACTGATTCCTGTTTGAATGATGAATGTTTATGTACTTCCCGTCTAGACATTATTTTAATATACCATATTTTACCATAAGTATGTTTAGAACTTTGTTTCAGAATGTGGCGTTTCTAGAGTACAGCATACCACGCAAATGTTTAGTACTTATAGTGTTATACTTCTTGCAGACGACACCAAGTATTTTGGAATTGGTGGAGCACAACTTGACGTTAATAAACCATGTACGTTAATAGTTATTTAAGTATTAAGGACGGTAGGTACGCTTTACCAGTCGAGGCAAATGGTGTATTACTTAATGGTGTACTATTAGCCTCGACTGGTAAAGCGTACCTAACGCCCGTAATGCTTACACTATTTTTTGCCCGATCGGATCTATGAGTAAATTTTAAATATATAGAGTAAACATTAAACACGTCACACTGAAAATGTGAATTTTCAGTCGGTTAATGTGCCTGGTTGTTATGGAGTTGAATAAACAAAAACAATTTTTGTCTCAATCCGGACGAATTTTAGAATGATAGTGAGTGTTTTACGACTTAAATGACGAGGTACTTTATTACCGAGCTTTGGGCGGTAAGTTGAACTTACCGCCCTGAGAGCAGAGCTTGTAAATGAACCAAAACGCCCGATCGGGCAAAAAGGCATATTATGGTTTTACTGACAAAATAGCAAGAAATTGTTTGTAAAAGTTTTCTTATATACTACATAAGCTGAAAATGGTTCGAGCCAAAGCGATTTCTGAAATTTCTAAAAAGTCAAAATCAGGAGTTATTACAAAATACCAACTGTACCAAACATTAGATCAAGATACAATGTATCACAATCAGCAGTAAAAAAGATCAAGCTTTAACTTAATAACAAATTATTGAATCTTAATATTACAATTTTGGTATTAGTCTAATTCATTTTCATCGTCTATAATTATAATGTAGAAGAAATAGCATTTACGACTCGAAATGAAATCTGTTTTTCCGTTCCTGAGATTGCTCACTCGTTGCTACGCGGATTGTGGTCAAATTCTCACCGCATGAATTAACTACATGTTCGATATTTTATTGTTAAGTAGTATACCATTGCCTGTTAATCGAACAAATTGTTAAATAACGATGTGAGCTTCGGTCTAACATAGCCTTTACTGAACTTGGCATTGGGTACACAATACTTGTCGTAAAAGTCAGACTCAGCTGTGGTACAGTAGTGGATTAAAGTACTGAGAGCTCCAGAGCGACAACTGGTTCCTTCCTCTGAGTTCATGTTTACTTTAGAGAAATATAGGATTTGTAACTTTACTAAAAATAGAGAAAAAAATTATGTTATATTTTTCATACCTATTTTGACATTAAGTCAAATATTTAAAACGTGAATTTAGAAAAAAGATTGGGTTTTTAAGGAGACCTGCTCTTATGTAAATGAAGTTTTTAATAATAATGAACACCTTTTTACAGATTAAATTATCTAACTATCTTTCAAGACGATTAACTAATTTCAAGATGTTTTGTCTTGAAAAGTAAGTTTTGGTAATAAACGTCTCCATATAGACAAAATAAATCTTGATATAATAAAAAATTTATAAGCAAAGATTACATTTAATAATTGAAGAACTGCATAAAAATATTCAATATAAGCCTTTTTTATAAAAATTGTATGAGAATTGTTTATGGTGGTTGAAGAGCGCTAAAAAATAAGATTTAGAACCCATATTTCTTGTGTAATGTTTGCAGATACAATCTGGATAAAATTTCGGGCTTTATTTATGATTGATACAATATCGGGTAAGAAAGGTATCATCAGCTGGTTCTTCAAAGAGAGAAGGAGTAAGAATTTGTCCAACCATTGCATAACTGAAAAGTTTGTAATGTTGCGGGGCTGAAATAAAGTGATATTTAATTTAAGTGTGGAACTTGGTACACAAGAAGCAAAATGTATTTTAATTTACCTGTGCATTACTGAATTTATTCCTATATATGATAAATATCATTACAACTGTGAAGTAAGTTGCAAACTTGATTAACTATAGACGTTTATCACCTTAAACAAAAATTAAAATTTATAAAAGATTGTAACGGAATCACGAAAAAACTATTTAATAGCATCCATTCTTATAAAATTATTAAAAATCTTAAATACTCCTTTTTATTAAAACATAAATGTTTTCAAAATTTTTAAAGTAGGAGAAGAAAAATCGCCAGAACAACTCAGGAGAAATTGTCTATCGCCTCGTGTATTTATGCTTCGGCGACAAAATTCATCGTTGGGAGGAAAAGTGCAACTTTCCTCCCTCGTTGCACAAATAGCTATTGAAATGAAATATTAATAAATATTGTAATGTTGCAGAGTTTTAATTATGAATAATAGGAAATTTTAATTTACTTTTAATTTGTTCATTGATCTGCACCTAGTACATAGAAAAAATATTGTACACTGTAATCTTATAAGTTTATTATTAATCATCCCTTGTTTTATGAGATCAACCTTGAATAATGAATCCTCAATTGGATTCTTTTATGAGAATTCGCGGTTTTGATGAAATGAGATTCTATTAAATGGTATGCTTGCCCCTCTTTGTTGTTATAATAGTTTGGTTAAATGGGAAATCCCTGATCACCTCGAATGTCAATTTTGACGTTTAGTACCTAACACAACCCTAAAATGTGAAATCGTAATGACTCGATCAAGTAAATTTTGATTTTTTTTAATATTTGAAAATTAAAATTAACTTTTATTATTTTTAGGTTATGTGGCTTATCACTTGCAGTTTTACAACCAGGTCTACTTGTCACGAACCTTGTATTTTCATTTACTTATGTTTCTCCTTTTTCAGTCGGCTGCCTGGAAAATCAACACGCAGGAATCTGCCTAATACTTCTGGATTTTGGAAATCTTTCAAGATTGAATGCTGAGTCGCAGCAAAACGTTGAGATAAATCGCACTTAATTAAATTACCTTTTTACGCTAGTTCTTGAACAACGTTCAAGAATAAATTTTATTTCTTTCTTCATTTCTCGGGTCTCGGTTTCTTCGAGTCTTACCGGTCTACTTGAATAGATCTTCAGCTTGTCTGCTCTCTTGTCTACTGTTAAGTTTTATCTTTCCTCTTTTAAATTTTCTCTTCTTATAGTTGATATAAGTATACACTTTTTACACTTGATAAACTATTAAACATATATTATTCTTGCTTTTTACCACATTTCTTTACAGGAAAACATAGATTTTATAACCATTTTCTTTTAGTAATGTTTTTAATTTTTTTATTTACATAATTTTAATTTACATACATAACTACTCTCTTAAGTAACTCCCCATTATTTTAGATTGCAATTAGTTTTCATATTCTACTGTTGCTTATCTTGCAATTCAAAATAGTTGTCTTAGTCATTATTTTAATATTATGATTATTGTCAACCATGTAGGTATTTAACTGCATATCAAGGCAGATATTAGTTTCTTAATAACCGTAGTCAAGTCTATTTTTGTATTGTTATATTATTATCAATGAGATACAATGTTTTACAATTTTGCTAAACTAATAAATTTTCAAATGTAACTGAAAGTGAAAATCCTATCATCCCATAATAATTTCCTTAATTAAATCTTATTTTGTACATGTACTAAATTACTAAAATACTAAAAGTGGATCATAGTCTCCGTTCTAACTTGATCGTCATCATGATTAAAAAGATAAAAACTAATATTTGGTGAAATGACGCACTCACTCTTCGAATATTGCAAGTCAATGGTAATGACAAAAATGAGTGTCCTAGGGATTGTCCTATTTGGGTTTAATCAAACATGTGACACTGTCATACTAGACTTTACACTTCAAGTCATTAAATAAATTACGATTATGATTACGCACAAGTTGTGTTATACAGTTAAACTTCATCCTCTATAGCTATGGGCCATGGCCAACTCCTCGTAATGATTGTCACTGATATGCACAGAACAAAGCACTTAGGTAGATTAAGACTTCTTTTTGTCTAAATACCGCTTTTATTACTATTACTACTCTTACTAACTTGGGCTGCCCTTTTTATTAGGAACTGCTATTTTTAGAAAAATCTTAGCACATAGATTCATAGCACAATTACTTTTCATATCAATTAATTAACTAAATTCTTTACTAATTCACATTATTATCTGAGAATACAAATACCTAACAAGTATCAGTAAATAACACATTTTTAAGTTGGTTAATCTTCAGTTTATTACCAATTATGTTACCGGATACATTAAAACCATAGCATTTTTCCTACTTAAAGTTCTTGAATATTTTACTTATAAACCGATAATAACTTCAGTGTTAAAAATTACCTTCTTAATTTAGAGTTTATCTTATTATGAAATCTAAAGTAGATAACATCAAGGCAACAGCCGAAATTCACGACAAAAAACGCAATTACCTTAAATTGATATTTGTCTTCGAATTTTAATTTTGAGGCAAATAAATTGCATTTTAAGGTGATAACTATCGCACGTCTGACCAGTTTTGCCGTAGAACTTTTGAAGTACCGCAACGCGATGTTAAAAATTTAAAAACTGCCAGCAAAGATTTTGCGTAGCTTTAATGAAGGTTAAAAATATTGTAAGCCGTCCAATTTAATAAGCTTTGAAAGTAAGTGAAACTGATTATTTTGAAGATAATTTACAGCAACTGTTATGCCAAAAGTATAGGTTATTTTTCTGTGTTGTCTGTTGTTTTCAGCATTATAATTCAATATTATAAAAACTAAGAGCTAAGAGAATCGAAGAATTTTTTTATATAAATGCCGACTACACTACGACATTCACAATAAATAACAACCAATTGATAGGTTGCTTTCTGTATAACAAATATAACTAACCATAACCGTATTTCTTCATGTAAAAGGATATTTCAACGCTATGCTACAGTAGTCAAGCAAGTTAACTCGTGTACTGTATATCTCTAGTTAGACTTACTATAGCATAGTGACTAGCATCGAACATTGTTTAACTTCAAATTCAAATCAAGAAAAAGAATGAGCAAACCTCTTTTTGTCGGAAAGAAAATATTTTCTAAATAGTAACGGAAAGTGTAAATACGTTCGATACAAATCAAAGGGTTGTCTGCGGTAGGAAGCGAATTATTTATAAGAATTTATAATAAGTTTAAGAAAGCTAGATGATGGTTCAGTTTATACTTTAAAATACCATAAACGGTATAAATAGACTCCTTTAAGGCGGCGGATTATACCTGAAACAAGAAATACAACCTGCTGAATCAAAACAGAAAATGAAAACTGCCCTGCCATTTAGCGTTTCTCTCTACTAATTAGAGTCCAGACAAACAATTAAGCTTTAAAGCTATTGAAAATTATAGCCGGGGCAGATACAATATAAATTTTGGCATATATAACCTGCCAATGTTTTCATCAAATAATGCGGCTACTTTACGAGGATAGCAACGCCTTGCCCATGAATCAATATTTTTAAATTAACCAATTTATTGATAGTGATCTGCCAGTACAGATGGCAGCTATCATCGTTATGTTATGTGGATTGTACCTTATCTGCGTAGAGATCAGTTTTGGGTCATCAAAAACAAAAAGGTGTCGTTTGATAGCAACTTCAATCAACTTGAAGCAAAAAGTAGTAGTAACCATAATTTTTCATGAGTCTAAATTTATGGTATTCTTTTGACATCTTAATGCATAAAGGCATGATTATAAAAAGAAAAAAAGACAAGTCGTATAAATTATGCAATTTAATTAAATATTTGCTTATATTCTTGAATTCAAATTAAAAAAAAGCATTTCAGATAGGTATGTACAAAAGTATACAGTGTGTTTTTTGTAAACGATAATATAGGAAATCCAATGGAATTTTAACATTTTCCTCCATAAAAATAATAATTGTAATAATGTTCTAAAAATAGTAATTAGTAAGCAATACAATTATAAAAAAAGTATACGAGAATGGGGCTTGAACCCGCGATTTCTGATTACGAATCTAATGCGTTAACCGCTAGGCCAATCAACGTACAGCTTCCAGCTTTTCTTTATAGCTTATTACCAAAAGCAGTAAATCAATAAGCTTTTTAAGTATTGCTCTAAATAGTTTTTGGTTTTCTTCATCAAGTTTAATAAGTTTTTGACGTAAAATGAATTCTTCTTTCGATTGATACCAAAATTTCTACTTACATTTGCAAGAATACAAATTTAGGAGGAAAATGATAAAATTCCATTGGATTTCCTATATTATCGTTTACAAAAACTGTATGTACTTTTCAAATATTTTAAGTACTGTTTATCACATACTAAATAAATACATAGTATGTATTTTTCTTACTAAATATAAACTTTTAAACTGACTTGGTGGTTTCATTCCATCACATCAATTACATCAATCAGCAATGTCATATATTCATCTATTTTTGTTGTCGTAGTTAAAGATACTCCAACTGTTCCAAGCGTTTTGTGTTCATTAATGAAAGTTATCTCAGACTATATGAGTTTGAATGCATGTTAATATTATATTTTTAAATTTTTGCTGGATGAATAATTGATAAAGACAAGATTTTAATTTTGACAGAATAAGAAAGATTAAAGCGGTACAGGCGTAAAAGCGAGATAGATCCTTTCCGGAATTTATTCCTGTTAGAAGTGAGAAGTTTCATCAGAGTAAACTAGTATTGCGCTACAATTAACAATCGAGGTAATTTAAAATGCTTTATCACAGTAACTAGAGTTAGCTTTCAAAGTTCTAGGGATTACTTCTGAAAATAAAAATAAACACTTTTAAACCCTTGTAGCGAAGTAGCACAAACTGTTTGAAAGCAGGGAATTATTTTTCAATATCTAGAGTAGATGTGGTAGCGATTCATCTATTTCTAATAAAGTTCTTCATTGATACCTAAGGGATCTTCCTACTAACAACTAATGTCCACACGCGCAAGCACACACACCCAAATGCATCCAAACAACCCCCCCCACGCGCGCGCACACGCACGCATACATGCACCAACGCGAGCGCGGGCGGTAACACACACACATCCACGTGACAGGAAAATCTTGAAGCAACCTGCTCTACTAAAGAGGAGAAGGCACAGATAAAAAACTAAGTTCGGAATTCAGATCTCTGTCGTCATGTGGGTTAGGGTAGCCAGTAAGACACATAAACGTTAACTTTTGGAAACTAACCTGTAGGGGGTAGAAGGTACGAGGAAAATATTGATATCGAGGATCAAACCTGGGAGATTTATCATAACCGACATTCCTACCCCATGAGTTTTGTAAAAGTGTAATCCATATTTCTTTCTAGTACAGATTCGGAGCAAATGGAATTTGTTTTGTGCTTATTCTCGAACTCTCCCTCCCTCCTCAGGTTCAGCCACAAAAATTAAAATTTTTGTTTCTTACTGACTATCTAACTATGATGGCTACACCAAAATGATGAAGAGTCTAAGTTCCGAACTCATTTTTAACCCTTCTTTTTACTGAATAAATAGAGCATAATTATGTTTGCATAAAGTAATTAATAAAGGTATTTTCTAAAACAGCAAATAACTAGCTCGTAACTTAAATCACAATTCCTTTTTGTTACAGCAAATTTCGATAAACTTATCTTACTTGATTGACCTATAAAGCTTGAACGACCAAAATGTGATTCAAGTTGTTTTTGAGATAAGTGAGGCAATTACTTAAACTAAAACTGTACGCTAAAGGCAAACTTAACGTTGCTAAACGTTTCCATTTAGGTAGGTATTGTCACAAACAAAATTATTTGGACTTTAAATAATGCATAATTCCGCAAGTTGCATTTCCAACTGGTGCAATTATCATCCAAGGTTAATACATTTCTTCGTAACTTTATAAAGCGTTGGCTTAATGTTAATCACACACGTGAGCCAGCTGCGCTTATTCGAAAAACCTCTAATCAGTCCACTCGCACACGCGAGCTATTTGTTCTCATTCCAAGAACCTCTACTCAGCACATCATGCGATCGGCCTACGCTAGAATGCATCTGTATGCCGCACAAGGAAATAACAATGGATACGCGGAACGTCGCGCCTACAGATACACGTTAATATGCTAATGACTACCGCAATATACAGTATATAAATCCAGCGGCATTAAGTTCAGATTCAGTCGTTTCATCGACTCCACCGAACCATGAAGCAGAACTGGTAAGAAACCTTTTTATTAATTAATTGTAGGGAATCTAGAATCTGGTGTCCAGGGGCACTAATTACCTCATCCCTAATGTGTTTAGTTGTAGTAATTTAGGAGCCTAGAATCTAATGTCCAGGGACACTAATTACCTGGTTTCCTAAGGCTTGGTTGTTGGACATAGTGCTAGTACAGGATGGTTCAGATCACCCTCATGTTCAATGTTAGTTTTAGGAGGACCTAACCGTCCTCATACTTATTTTTGTAACCCAATGTATTGTAGCTTGTTGTTTAGTATATAATTAATTGTGTTCTGTGTTTACTTCCTATCTCTACCTCTGACTACGTCCCTCAGTCACGAAAACCCCACGTGACAGTATCTCGAAGATACTAAACAAGCTCTATCCATAGTGATAATTTTGTGTAAGAGCAGTTATGTCTTTCTTTAAATAAAACCATAATCCTAGGTTATTAAAAAAAGTATGTATATCTATTGTTCATAGTTAAATCGTTTTTATTGAAATTATTTGGAAATTGACGATGTCTAGTTCTGAATTCTTTATCAAATTATTTATTTTCTACTCTTATTTTAACATTAAGAACTTAAGGATGTAAACATTGATGCAGATACATGTTATGATATTTTAATCATTTTAATGACCGCAGGAATTCGAAAAGATTTCCAGTCCAAACATTTGAGAATATGACATAAATTTTCAAAAATCGGTTGGTCTAGGAAGACTCTCCAGTAAAGCTTTTTCCTGAAGCGTAGTCTTAATCAAATAGTTATCAGCGTAGAACAGTATTAATTTGTAAATTTATACTAAACGTACATATATTGCGATGATAACTATATACGATGATAACTGTCTATACGTATACAGAAAAATTTTATATTTTCACTTACTGAGACTCTGTTACTTATCTGAATGAGAACTCAACGGGGCTCTTGGATAAAGTCTCATCCGCGATATTTATTTTTCCACAGTGCTTCCTGTGCGTTTACATAATTAACCTTAAACTCTTGACAAGTGAGAGTTTATCGTGACAGCTCAGAAATACTTGTCACACATGTATTTCTGACAGTTGCCTTTATATGACTTATTGACTTTACAAATGGAGGCAACATGGAAAAAAGGAAGAAGTATTAGATTTACCTGTTTTGCATGAAGAAATTTATTAAATTGGTTTTATTTTCAAGGATATGGATATTCACTTAGAAGTTTGACAAAATTCTGATATTAAGGTAAGTATCCCTCTTTCTTGTAGATATCTCTTCCAATGAACACCACACTCTTAAGACTTTTTAGATAGAACACAAGTTAACAACACTAATATAATTATCTTCCTGTCAAAACTTTTTTTAGAATTTATAATTTTCTCCTTCCTTCTCAACTTTTCAGGATAGCTGATTCTATATGGCTCCTTATATACCTTATACCTTACATTTATATATATTTAAGATTTGTACGGGCTAAATGAAAACAAATTCCCTTTTACGCGCAATACAAGTTTATTGAAACAAACAAATTCCCTTCAACGCAAAACACAAGTTTATTATAACAACCCTCATACAAGAATGCCTCGTCTGACCCCTTTCTATTAACATGTTACAATTTCTGAAATCCTAATATCATAATTCTTAATACAATGTTCTACAAAAGATAAAACTAATTCCTGAAGAATTTGGGGTAGTAGTGACCCGTGATGTCAGCGATCCGTGGCGTCGCCCAAACGGCCAAACCTGACCTCATAATTCGTTCTCGAATTCGACAGGTAAAGTAAACGTGGAAACCTGTAACAAAACAAACAACAGACAACGCATCCAACAGCTCAAGGTACACAAATAACTTTAAGGTGTTGTTTTGTGTCCTTTCTTATGAAACATCAATGCACACGATGAAACATCCTGCAGTCCAGCAATTTAAAATATGAATAATATACTGCGAAGCGTTATGCATTCCAACAGTATAAACTTTGAATAACATTAAGCGTTATGTATTTCAACAGTATAAAATTTTGTGACATTTGCCAGAAAGCTCAAGGCCCAAACATCAACAATATCTGCCAGAAAGCACGAAGGCTCAAGCATCAACATTCCGTCGCACAAGTGTCATCTCGCCAGAAAGCACAAAGGCCCAAGCATCAACACTATCTGCCAGAAAGCACAAAGGCTCAAGCAGCAACATCGTCAGAAAGCCCAAAGGCCCAGGCATCAAGTTATGTAGTACAAGTTTCATATCTGCCGAAAGCGCAAGGCCCAAGCATCAACACTATCTGCCAGAAAGCACAAAGGTCCAAGCAGCAACATCGCCAAAAAGCCCAAAGGCCTAGGCATCAACATTACGTCGTACAAGTGTCACATCTGCCAGAAAGCGCAAAGGATCAAGCATCATCATCGCCAGAAAGCCCAAAGGCCCAAGCATCAAAATTACGTCGTACAAATGTCATATCTGCCAGAAAGCACAAAGGCTAAATCATCAACACTACAAAATAGCATACTGCGAAAAAGCGTAGCTCAATTAAAACAATTTGACAATTTGGACAAAAGCGTCGCTCACAATGCTTTGCTGTTTCATACGTTCGTACGCTAGTTCTCGATCTTTCTCTAAACAACTAGATGTGACATTGGGAAGAGAGTCTGTAAGAGTAGCGATATCCGGAATGCTATCATCGCGACCAATGAATTAATAATAAATGGACAAAAATCCCGTAATATTTTGTTTCGTTGTATTTAAAACCTTTTGTAGTTTGAGAAGTGCGTTTGGCCATTCTGACTTAAAGTACTGTAGTTAAAAGGTTTACGACGGTTTTTACGTTCTACTTACCCGTTAGCGCGTGGTGCACTTTTGGCAATTAAATGTTGCTCTACGCCAAGTTCAGTTAGTAACGTTGTTTTTTTAACTGTCTGAAATTGGTCTATCACAAATAAATCTTTTTATTTGGCCAAAGATATTGAAATAAATTCCATCAATTGTAAAATTTGTTTGCAAATTCTAACAGCAGCGGTGTACGTGGCCCGATTGGTTACATTTAAAACATAATTTTGATATATGAACAAATATTTTCTTTTTTGTTGTATGCGTGTATCAAATGAAGTTACTCTCGATTTTGCATCATGGCCTGATCAAGTTAGTAGCTCACTTACAGACTAGCTTGCTATTAAAAGCTGCAGTTTTTACTTGAATATAACAATATAAGAATAGTACCAATATTAATTGAAGCAATTGCTCTTCTGATAAATTAATATGTAATGCTTTAAAAGTGAAATCATACTTGCCTTATCTAAATTTTTCGCTGAGGTTTTTCTTCGACAAGTTCGAAACTCGGCCTTAAAAATTTCCAAGGTTTGTTGCGTTGGTGTCCACATTAAAAACCATTCGTGAACATTTTCCAATAAGCCACCGAAACCTCGTATCAACAACTCGTAGCCGAACCAGCTAAAGATTTTACCTAAGAGGTTCATTTCTTCGCACCATTTTACTGCTCCATTAGCAGCAGCTTGCGGATTAAAGGTTGGAATGTTGATTTTAGACGATATCATATTGGTTCCGAACGATTGGTCCTTAAGTTCTTTTAAATGTATCACTTAACACTTGCTTCATAACTAATTGCTTCATATTATTGCTGTGGTACCTTTAGTGGTAGAATCCCACTCCTGATTTAAGATTTGTACGGGGTAAATAAAAACAAATTCCCTTTTACACACAATACAAGTTCATTGAAACAAACAAATTCCCTTCAACGCACAACACAAGTTTATTCTAACAACCCTCATACAAGAATGCCTCGTCTGGCCCCTTTCTATTAACATGTTACAATTTCCGAAATCTTAATATCATAAATCCTAATATAATGTTCTACAAAAGCACAACAAAAGCTAAAACTAATTTCTGAAGAATTTGGGGTAGTAGTGACTCGTGATGTCGGCGATCCATGGCGTCGCTCACATATATACACCTCGATACGTAAACCTATTCGAGTAAGTTGTACAACAGTGATCTTTTGATTTGTTTGTCGTTATTTAGGTCTACATTGTAGTTTAATGCTCGGGTCCGACTTTCTTTAAGAAAATAAATTATAACGCTTCCGTATTCTGTCCAACCAATCATGATCTAACCTAATTTACTTTAGATATCGTTAGTTATAGCAATTTACTTACAGAATTGATAACAAAAGCAGTCACTAACTGCTTATTGTTATTGTGCAATTTCTTGTACACCTACCTGTTAAACTTTAAAAGTCTATGCAAATTACTAAATCTTCCATTACATCTTACAGCATACTAGAATTTTAAATTGCTTCTTACTCCAGTAGAAAACAGCGCAGTTGGAATATTTAAGCTACTTTTTAACATTATACTTTAGAATATTTTGCATTTGATTATTTCATACTAGTTGAATACCCTATACATTCTATTTCTTCAAGAAGATGCAAATATTCCTGGTTGAGTGACCACCCACTGCTGTTAACGCTACAGTCATTTTCCTACCAGGCAAGTAAATATAACAATAACAAATAAGTTTCCTAGACATACGTATTTTCATTATTTGAAAATTACATTTCACACGTAGAATAATAACAGAAATAGAGAGGAGTGTTCATTTTAAGTGGAGAATGTTGCTGAATAAAACAACAAACTCATGTAAAACGCCCAACAAGTTTACAAATCAATCACTATATACCGTTAGTGTTAATTAGAAAACTTGACCCCACTGCAGTTGAACAATGGAGTTGTTAACGCACTAACCTTTCCATTGACAGGAAATTCAATTGGCTTACTTCAGACATATAACAAGCCCTTGGTGATTTTTTTAACAAGTTTATAAGCCGCTGCTCCCAAAGAAGATCATCTTAAGAACACAATTATTTCATTTGGTTTTATTCCGTTTTTTTTCTCGTTACTCTTCATTCTCCAAGGGATTTCGTTAAATCGCCTTGCTTTTTTGAAAGAGAAAGAAAGGAAATATTACCATCGTAGCCTTTTTTTTTCAGTTAGAATTCTTATACATATTTTTTTCTTATATTAAAATAGTAAATTGCTCTTTTAACCATTGCTACTTTTTAACTATTCAATTTTTGACACTTTAGTTTATGAACGTAAATTAGACACTAAGATAATTTGCTGCCCTGATACAAGAAACCTTTATCATCTTAGAATTCAAGAAGAATCTCATTTAAATATAATATAATAAGTATTTGTTTATTTATAAAACAAATATTTGTATATTTTATAAATAATAAGAATGTGTGGTTATGTGTATTTTAAATGGTAAAAACTGGTTACCTGAATTACCACTATTCAGATTTGAAACCCCACGGTGCAACTCTTGAACTCCGATTGTTGCGCTTAAATTTGCGCTCCGATTGTTGCCGATAGAAGTTTGTATTGTTCTGATAATTAAGTGTATTTTGTAGCGTACGTTTTTGTTGTACGAGTCGATGAAGTTTCTTTTTCTGGGTGTAGTTTTTGAATTTAATTTGACTGGCGATTTCTCTAATAGCAACATCTATGTAAGGTGTGAAGTTCCAGTTCTGTGTGAAGTACCTTTATATAAACGTGTATATTGTCTCATATTCTAAACCATTTTTCCGATACTTCTTTGAGCCATCTTCTTTTGGCATTCGTAATGAATTTTTGCTTTTATTACGTACTATCTGCTACGCCGTCCTGATGAGCACTAATAAGTGCGAAACACTGTAGACGGCTGCAACTATTTTTTTCTTTTATATCTAGTGCCCGATATCCTATGATTATAACTTCTTTTTTTTGCGCTGCTACCACCACTGAATCTTCAGAAAAGAGCAACTGCAAAGTTTTATAAGAAATACCAAGAAAAACCTAGATACGATCTTTTACTCATGCAATATGTCCTAAAAAGAACTTCACATCTAAAAAGATTTTATAAAAGCAATTTGATTTTACGCAGGCATTGTCTACTACTCTGAATTGATATAGTAAATCAATTTAAATATGTAGGAATAACCAGTGATAAACAATTTTTTTCATATATTAGCAATTGCTGCACAAAAGCGAGCTTTACAGTTTTAGCATTACGAAGTAAAATTTAAAAAACATGGAATATAAATCTGAAGGATTCATTAAGAAAGGTTTATGATATTTCGTTCACACACACTACGAATATAAGAAACAAAATTTCTTCATTGCACGGAACTCTTTGGAGAATCGTAATAAAAGTCTATGAATCTGTCTCAGTTGACGCCGCTGGCGTTTCAGCCTGTATTTCACCTTTTAGATTTAACCTTACATAATATTCTATGTCCAACATAGATAACAAACATAATCAAATTGCCTATTTTTTAATTAAAAACATAAATCGACTGGATTTTGACTTGCCAAAATACATCATAATAATGATAATAATATAATAGTAATTGCTACAACCATCTACAACCCATAACCTGGAAACCAGGCCCCAGAAGCTAAAAGCTTGTGCAGGAGGGAGGGGGCCATTATTATTATTACGTAGGACATACGTGCGGCTGCAGCCGTCTTACAGATGGAACAGCGCAAATCCCACATTTGAGTCATGGAATATTCAAATATCAAAATTATGGATACATAGCAACAATATTGGGAATTTTTTGATAAAAGGTAATTTCAGTGAAATGGACATCAAAAATTCAATTTTAACAAACAAGTTTAAAACATCACTAAATAGTTACAACATTTAATTAATGTGTAATATTGCTTATCACCCAAAATGATATCAAATGATACATTTAACAATTATTTATCTATATGAATAGAAATTTTGAAAAATTTACATAAATACTAAAAATTTGATGGAATAAAATATTATGAATTTGTAGGTTATGTTAGTCACGATATGTTAGTCATGTTACGCAGATTTGTATTGCAATGTAATTTTATGGAACTGTTTATAGTAGTAGTACTACACTCACTTTTCAAAATAATTTGATTAGAATATATATTAGCAAATATATTCTTAACATATAAAAATAATAAACAGATAAATTTAGAGAAATTGAAGAAAGAATAGTTGGTAAGCTATGCTAGATTGCATACAGGTTATGTTAGTCACGCATAGAGTTTTCATAACCAATAAGAAGACAATTTACGTTGATGTTTTTTTCTACGTAAATATATAAAACTATCAACATTGGTAAACATAAATTTATTCTCTTTTAATTTTACGTTTTATTTGTAAACGTTTTGTGTCTAAATCCACCTGCGACTGTTATGTTACTGATGAACTAACTGTGCCAAGATCATATGGTCTCTACCATACTGAAACCCTACAATTATTGTCAATGTAAATAACTAATTTCTAGTTCCAATTATATTATATGATTATTATACGTAAATAAACGATCGAGCTGTATGTAACAGTGCAATTGTTGACACATAAAGTTTTTTGACACAGGAGTGCCAAATTTTTATATTATCTGAGGAGATTTTATAAAAATTGAAGCGGTATCCGCGCCATGAAGGTAAATGTAGTCCAAAGTAAGTAGTGGTCTTGTTCAAAAATACACTATTATTAACTATAATGCCGATATAAATGTAAGGGTGCCCTAGATTTCCCTCGGTACGCGTCTCTTCTCGCACGCCAAATTTGCAGGGGGCTTGCTTACGAAGTGGCGCAGTGTGGTTTTCGGTGATCGGCGATAACTCTCAGGCGCCAGTTCTTTTAACGTAGTATGCTCCACGGAACCGGGTAACTGCTAGTAGAGAAAAAGTAATCTGATGTCGGCCCTGTCTGGATCACTTTACCTGTCACTAAAGCTGCTAGAAAACAAGAGGGTGTTACTACTAACAAATAAAACACACAATTACCAAACTAAAAATGTTTATTGTTACCAAGCTTGCTGGAGTATTGGAGCTCCAGCAAGCTTCAACCTCTAAATCTAAAAGCATACGGTTATCTATGGTAGCCACAACAAGCGAGGTGCAATACAGCGTACGGCATCAAGCAAACGTGCGGGTAGGGTAGAATAGCGGGTAATAGGGAAGGTTTCTAGTTTACGGTAAAAGGTGGAAATTAGGATGAGGCCCTCAGGCAGACGTACGGTGAGGTCTCGAACAAGGTACGGTAAAGAGGGTGGAAGTACGATGTGATCCCCAGGCACATGCACAGTGAGTCTCGGACAAAGTACGGTAAAGCGGGTTGAAACAGGATGAGATCCCCAGGCACAAGCACAGTGAGGTCTCGGTACAACGCACAGTGCGTTGTTTAAATGGAAAGTCTGGTCAAATAAAAAAGTGTGTCTTTTTGTACAAAATCTGTGCAATTTCTCACATTAATTGGTAGATTATACTTAGATGCTGTATAATTTATAGAGTAAGATTTTTTTCTGTAAATATTCCTGTAAAATGAGATAAATATATTTAAATCAAACTAACTGGTAACAAAAAAAATCATGATGTAATAAATAACTACAACTTGATGTTAAATCATAAAACTATACGTAAAACTAAAACATTTAATTTAGAGTCAGTTGTACAGTCACTAGTTCTTTTTTTGCGAGTGCCGTGCACTCTTCTGTTGCAGACCGTTAGCGTTTCCCTCCTACACTTGTATTGTGCGTGTCCAATGATTACAAGGATACGAGACCTACAGTTTAAAATGGACTCCGAATCACCCTAAGTACATATAACTTGGATTTTTTATTAATTTTAGAAAGTTTCCTGGACAAAGTAGACCTCGGTGGTTTACCATTGCCTTCCGAAGGAGAAGCAATTACTTCTCCGAAAAATTGTTGATTCTGGGCAATTATTGATACTCATATCTTTTCCAGAAGTATTATCAACCAACTTCAGAGGTACAAAAGCTATTACAAAAAAAAGTTATCAGTATTTTTGGTATCAGAAAATTTTTGTTTAAAAATCTTATACCCTGAACCGCTGTCGAATCCCTATTTACATGACTTTTATTAAGACTTTTCGAGCAATTTTCTACATCAAAAGAATAAAGAATGTAAGTAATAATATTTGATACTTTGTCGAAGTGTTCGCTAAAGCTCCACTCTTCGAAAAGGTCTTTGTTATTCAGTTTTGATGGAATGCCTGAAATATTCTATGAAGATCAGAATTGCAAATATTTGCAGTTATAAATTAGCAATTTGGATAGAATAATAGTCAATTTAGTATTTACAACAAAAATCTCATATACGGTTTTACCTTTTTGGAGATATCTTTTGCTCAAGTTGACGAGTCATTCTTGTTTTTGAAGTATTGTGTGGGGCATTTTAAATGTGGATATCTTAATTAAAAACAAATAAAACTATACTAAAATTATTACTGTCTGCAGAATGTACCTTTAACAATATTTTTCACAAAAAATAAAATTGCAATCAAGATTAGTTTTATCACTATCGACCGATATGTGCAACTAACAACTGCACTGTTGAATATTACACATAATACATTTTATGTATATCAATGTTTTGAATAGCTTTTAGTATAGTTAGGACATAATAAGAAAATTATTTATAGAAATTATCGGGATATTTAAAGTCTCCTAATGACTTCTAAGTGATTATTCAGATCTAATTAGATGATTTGATTTTCGAATTTTGTCCACAGGACAACGCACTGTGCAACGGGTGGAAACAGGATGAGACCGGGAATCGGTAAGAGGACTTACTCTTATATCCCCTTGGATCAGTCCGGTCTGCTGGGCTGGCTGGGCTGGTCCTGGTGGCTTTGAGTCCTGGACGCAGACTGAATAAATCGGTGCTCCGCACCTTCTTATATAGGTGGTTTCGGAGCGTGGGGAAAATAGTACGAGTGAGACGGAGCGGCGCACGCCAAATATCGGTTAGGGAAGGGACGCGTGCTCTTGCTTGAGTCAGTCGCTTATCTGAGCGGTCTCAGATTGCAATAGTCGATAAGCATTTTATTCTTATACCCACAATAATTAACTAAAATTCATTAACTTCGTTACATCAATTAAATTTGTTAATTCATTAAATAATTTATCCACAGTTATGAGAGTATTTTCATCATTGAAAATCATCATTGATGTTATTATATAAATTATGTTGTTAAATTATATAACCTTGATATTGCTATTTCTGTAAGGAATGTGTTAATAGTATCCAAACACAAGAAAATTGGAGTTATATTATTCTTAGAACCTTGCTATATGTGATGAATCGTTTCTACACAAAGCAACGCAACGTCTTTCTTGATTTCTTCCTTTTGCTATAAATACAGTTGGATTTGCTAATGCTACTCTTTGACTTAAATCACTAATTAATATTTTATATTCTCCTGGCAAAATGGTTAAAATTGTTTTTATTATTATATCTTCATCAATTCATCAATCAAATTTTTTTTGCCTATTGTAGAAACAATATATCACTGAGCTAAAAACATTTTTATTTGGAATTTCAATAATTGGAAGGATTCCATATCATTTAATTTTGAAACATTTGGTAAGTCTTTTTCTGTCATTTTAATTTTTTTTGTGAAATTACTGACCTTCAATATTCTTTCTATTTTAATTTTCTACCTTTTATTTTTTCTAACTAAGAAACTTTTAAATATTCAAAAAATAAAATAGGAAAATCTCTATAATAATAAAACTAAAAGAAATTTGTATACGTTCACAAATTTAAATGTACTTTGTTTTATTTTTAAATCGATAACTTTTAACTAATAACTTCTCACTAACGAACAAAATTACTTGAAAAAGCATACATTGATAGGCGAAACGTAAAAATATTTTATATATAATATGTTTTATTGGCAGCCAGTCTTCAATTTTTTAACAAAAAAGCTTTAGTTTTGTAACTTTTTTGTCAATGGCAAATTATGTACGTACCTATTTAAATTAATAAAAACTAATTGTTCAAAGGCGTCAATTAACTTTATTCATACACACAATTTTATTTCCTTTTTTACTAACGTTATAACAAGAGTTTTCAGTTTTTGCAAAATTTACTTACCACAATAATATAATTTTACCTAATACTCCTGCTCCGCCTTGTTCTACTGCAGACGATAACGATTCAAAGTGCTGTATATCTTTATGCTGTGCTGAAACACCACAAATAACACATTTCAGATATATTTGTGAACATTATTTCTAAACTACCTTGTCTGCCCTATATATAATACGAACTGCTTAGTCATCATTGTTCAAGTGCTAAGAAAGATGTTATTTCTTAGGAATAATTTGGACTGTCGAGAAATGAAACTTCGTTGATCGAACAGGTTTCTATGTTCTTGATCTCTAGAGTTCGTTCAGCTTAGTGAAAGAGAATGTACTGATATTTGCATACTTGTATCTACTATTAAGTCTTCCTGAGTTTTGATTTTGGGACAAAGCTTTTTCATTCATGGATAAACAAATGTAAAAGTTGAATTAAACTTTATTTTTAATATAAAATAAAAATATGTAAAACTAAATTGTACAGAGCAATAGAAGTTAAATTATATTATTATAAGTTGCTATTTTTCAAGATCTAACACACTCAATTGTTTCGATTTTAATCAAAAATAGAGTAAAGATTGTATCTCACACCAGTTTCTTCAAGAACTTTTTTTCTAACATAACAACCAGGTGTGGCAGCTGTAGCATGCAAAACACCTACATAGTATTCTTTAATAAAAATGCAATACAAGAGCACTATTCGTTATTTTCGTTCCAAGCTGAATAACTCTTCATTGTTTCCACAATCGTAGAAATGACCAAACGAATCTCAATTGTTTACAAATTTTAAAATAACTACAACATATATAGAAATGGCAAGAACGGCAAGCATTTGTAATATTTTTGTAATGCTCGGTCGTTGGCCAACCGTTGTAGTTGTATAAAGAGTCGTTTAGGGCGTATAAATATTTCATCGAGAAGCAACTGCGAACAGGGTGAATTCAGCACGAATGCGGTTAGAGGTCACTTGTGATACAGATACGAAGAGACATAAGAACAGCATTCTGAAGTTGTACAAAGCCGCAACGAACATCGCCAACAACCTAGGAGGCCACAGAAGCGTGCGTGGTGAGGTATTGTGTATTGTAATTATATCAACAAAATGATAATTTGGGATAACCTACACGTTAAATGGATATAATGGTGTGTAGTTAAATAAACACAAGCAATTCTACCATTAAAAGACATTTTTATGTATAAAAACAATGCTCTGGTGTGGGTTATCTAATTAACTATAACAATTACCGATATAGCAACAACTTCTCCCTTTTCTAGTTTTTCTCTATTTAATAGTTATTATTTTGTAATTTATTCTAATTAGTTATTACTAATTTGCTCTTTTGCAATCAAAATATAAAACAAAATTACAAACAAATAGATCAGGTTTATGTTGAAGGCCAACATAAAGAGTTCAGCTTTAGAAGTTTACAAAACACTACTCTGAAGTTATAATAGTCTTCAATGCATTAGTAAAGGTTGTTATAGTATATGTTCCTACCATTGATTATAACCAGTATTTAGTAATATCACAAAACGTATATGATTACATGAAATAATTTAGACAAACAAATTCATAAATAGATTTTCAATAAAAGATGTAGGTAGGTCAACAGGAGTATGTATTTAGTACCCACGATAATAAATTAAATTTATTATTATAGACATTAACATGGGTATGTTTATGCTTTACTTTTGGGCGTAATACGTAAATTACCTAGATTTATATTAAAGAATTACGTTTGCATTTCATCACCGAATTTTATGTATATAAAATTTAAATGCGTATGCAGGGCTTGATGGCGTCTCATTGAAATAATGAGATAATCATGTACAAAATTTGTGCCTTTGTTCTAGTGGATTGAACACTCTGTATATTACTCAACAATAAATTTACGAAAAACGTTTTATATGTTTAGAAACGTTATGTATTATTATAATTAGGTGGGCCGTTACGCGGTTGCGGCCTTTTTAAACAAAATGGGAATCGGCGGGAAACTTAGGCAATGTGTGAAAAACAAAAAGTACATAAAGCGCCATTGGTCCAATCACTAAACAAACAACATTAGACTTATTAACGGGTTCATATACCGCAATCATACGGTATATAATAAATACCAAGCAATATTTCCAAAATCTGAACCAACCACTTCTGAAGAAACCAGGTAATAGATATCTAAATAATAACACACACAAATAAAAAACACACGATTAAATAAATGAGAACAATTAATAATCATAAATAAATAGGACAAAAACGTTTAATAAAGATTCCCAAATCTATCATGTACAACCTAATACATAAAGAAAATACCTTATGGGCAAGATATTTAATAAAACTGACTAAATAAGTAAATAATCAATACTTAATTCAAACTACTATTGCAACTTTATTAATGTGACTCTTGGATATCCAATTGTTTAAAAAAACAAACTCGTTCTCCTTATAGATTCTCTTCACGAGATCCAACTAATCAAAATACTTATAAAGCACAAAAATCGTAAACGGGGAAACTACATAAAACCCGTTAAATCCGCCAACAAAGAGATCAAATCTTTTACTAACAGAAAACTTTAAAAAGGGGGTTTTCAATCTACTCCCATAAACTACGTCTTAAACATGCAAATTTTTATCGAACAGCCAAGCCGGAAAAAGGAAATCCCTAAGATTAAACAGAGTGACCTTGAAATTTAATTTTGCTTGTTTAGTATTTTTAATGTAATTTTAGTACAAAGGGCGTACTTGAAATTTGAAATGCGATTTTTTAGAAAACTAACAAGAAGCGGCCACATGTTGATAAGGAAAATATGTTCTAAATCATTACAGCTACCCCCACATTACGAAGTTTGTACTGTAATGATCTTGTTATTTGCATGATATCAATGATCAACACAGCCAATCATTACTATACGTAATTTCATCAGGAAGGCATTGAATGATGGGTACTGCCATAGCAACAACAACTAATAACCAGTGATAAAATAAAGATTTTATTAATCAACACGCGTTTTATTACTCTAGCAAATATGACAAAGATATAACTCCTTAAAGTAGTGTAGCTAATGGTAAAAACTACCCCCAAGTCCACTATAATGGTGACCCACGACGAAAACCAATAAGAACCCAACGAAGATAATCAACGTAAAATTTTCTACAATTTCACTACTGGTTTTTTCTGTCTGCCGACATACACAACCTGTACTCCTGAAATTCTTTGAAACGGTTATTCGATTATCGCCCGTGAACAGTGGACTGTTGGAAGTTTATATCCGCTTTATCATTTACATAAGATAAGTATCTTATATTTATTGGTTACGTTTCAATATGGCGAAGTTACCAGCAGATTTAATAAAATTTCCTATTTTTGACAGTTCACATGTACGTACGCTCGTATGTCAATTGCATTGATAAATAGATACTATGACGTTCTCCACATTGATAACGAGCTCCAAAAATATAATATTTTAATTTCTAACTTGCCATATAACATTTTGAAACTGCATTCCAACCTTATCAGGGTTATGGACAACAATGCTAACTTCTTCCCATACGTTCATAAACGAATTATTAAACTATTATTTGAGTCCTTGTTTGGATAAACCTCCTAAACACTCTACATACAACACACAACCAAATACTCTTGCTCCTTCGAAAGAGATTACAGATTTCTAGTTACTGCCATATGATTCAACTGAATCTTTTGGGCTAGTTAGCCTATTCAAGGAAGAAATCCTTTCTCCTCATTTTGGTAATTTCATAACCACAAACTGCGATCAAATCTCGCACGATCCGTCACATTTTCAGGATCATAACCCCCAAATGAATAACAATAATCAAAACGTCATTGGTCAACCACTAACGGAACACAAAGATGCCCTTTCAAATGCAGCTACCACCTTTAATAGTTTCTGTTTTATTAATCCTGACAGTTCAGTGATTGAAGAGCACCATTCACAGGGTAATAATTCCAGAAGTGCATCCTGAATAGGATTTGGATCTCCCAAATATATGTGCTACCACGGATTAAGCTTAAAGTATTCATTCTCCTCAACAACCATACGATTCAAGAAGATGCAATCATAATCTCCAACGGGCAATTTTACCTAGTAGTTCCTACAACCTTAGGAAACTGCTGTGAATGCTGCCTCCGTTTATGAGATACAATCCAACGTCTTTCGTTCCTATGGTCTATATCAGTGATGGCGAACCTTTTTGAGAAGTGGGTCAGATTTTGTTCATTATTTTTTTAATACTAGCCCGTGGGTCACTAAATCAGTTGCGTCACTTGGAAGGGGGTGGGCGTAAAAAGGGTACCAATAATTTGGAAACAGAAAATTTGTTAACAGAAAAGCTTGACAGTTGACCCTTTTTTTTGGTTCTCACTTTTAAAATTCTTTAAAAGCTTTACGTTTCCTTTTTGTTTTATAACTTTTACTTTTGTAAATGACGAGCAAAAAATAAAGGTCGTCGTCAAAAAATTGATACAATGTGGTGACACCGCACCAAGTGACACCATGCCCAGTGGCGCCTCTGCACTGAGTATTTGAATGACCGAATCTCACTGAAGTTCGCACACTCTATTTTTGTTATTTAAAAAACTATTTCTTGTCAGAGTGAAGTACTGTCTTTGCACTTATACCATGTTAAGTTTGAAATTGTATCGAATGGTTTCCTCACGCTGCCCGTTCAACTCTGATAAATCTGCGGGCGCAAAAAGGCGTTAAGAAGGATCATCGCCTAAGTAAAATTTTATAAAACATGCCATGAAGTAGGTGCAGAAGAATTACCTTATTTTAATAATAAGGAACTGTCACCCTGAAGACCACAAGAAATTTTGGGGAAAAGACTGTAGAATGTACCTTGTTTTAAAATATAAAAGATAAATACACAACAAAATCTAACAATAAAACAACATCGCTTATAATATAGGACAGTGCTTTACTTGAGCAACAAGAAATAGCTACTTCGAAAAACCAGAAAATTCCAGAAATATAAAGTAAATAGAAGTGTGCGAACTTCAATGAGACAGGGCTCGTATATTTCAAATAGTTTCTTAATATTAGGTTCTGGTACATCTGGTACAGTTTATGACCGACTGTCATGAATCATACTCAGGTGCAGTGATACGATAGAAAATCAGTTAACCAACTTCCACTTGGAAATATTTTTTTTATAAATTCGACATTAGAAATTTATAATGTCTTAACCTTAATTTTTAAATATTTTCGATTGTCTGTTCTCTTTTATGACATAAAAGATAAGTTTATAAAAATCACCGCGTGGGTCATTTAATAAGCCTTCGTGGGTCAGCGTCTGACCCGCGGGTCATAGGATCGCCACCACTGGTCTATATGAATACTCTTACGTTTATCAATGTCAACCATCCTGTCAACCAAAGACTTACTACCTAGGCTAACGCTTTTAGATTAAATCAGCATACTTATTTTTAATTCGGAAAGTTATAAGTAAATCGTAACGCAAGCATCACTTATTCACGAAGCACTTCTTATGTTGTTCCTTGGGTTTCCTTGTTCATATTGTAATAGTCTTTATTTAAACAATAACGCCTGAAGTGTAAGCAACCCATTCATCCGTTAGTCGATTAAAAGAAATCAGATTACCTTTGTTTTGGAGATTGACAAGAAAGTTATTGTTTTGTTATATGGTAGCAAGGTGAAATCTTGTGTGTTCTTTCCAAGTTTAACGTTAGTTATTGATGGTATAAACGGTGAGAATCTGGTGAAACACTGTATTCACTAATGAAGCAAATCATGGATGGTGGAAAGACCCTCTGCTAAAGAAAGAAAATTGGGATTTTCTAATCAACATTAATTGTTGGATGTCAAGATGCCAAGCTACCTACGACCTAAAATCACACTTGAAGCCGTTTTCTATCTAAAGGTAATTCCTGTTAATCTAAAGGAGTTGGAGTTCTCTCTATCTTCTTGAGCGTACACTAATGAGTTACATTTTGTTTTAGGTTTTTTCTTCTTCCAGTAACTGTAATTCTTATAATATTTTGAGATACTTACTACCCGTTGCTCATCTTCGGGGTTCCTGTTCTTTTCTGTTTTGGTTTTGGTTACAAGATTTGTCTTCATCTGGGCTCATCACAGAACGCAGTGAATTATACCGGAGGTGCAAGCTGAAGGTATCTAAACTACCTCAAGCTAGGTGAGGAGAGTTACCAGGTCAGAGAATCTTTGCTACGTTAGTCATATGAACATTTATGGGGGGATGTTTGACCACACCAGTAGGGATAACATAATTGTAGTACTAATTTATTTATTTGTAGTAGATAAGAAGCGAGATAATCAATCATTTACGGTAGGGGTAGCGTTATCATACGAATAATACCGGTGACGAACCAATCAGCTGAGTGGGAACACAACGGTCCTATCAATACTTAATTAATCGCTAATAGAATCCCTTTTTTTGTCCTTGGTGTGTACTGTGTTGTGATCCATTTATTTCCCTACCCATCTGTTATTTGTCAATATATGTATAAAAAGTGCGTATCGGTGTCTTATTTATTGTTGTTTAATTTGATGATCTTTGTTGGTTTATTTTTTTGTGAACGCCAGGTAACTTTTTAGATTCTTCTCATTTGTCATCGAGTTCAGACGGAGGGATTAGTTCACATTCCTAGCGGTAGGTATCAGAAGATTGGAACTCGTGGCGCCCTGTAATTAAAATCTACCGAACTAGCCCGTCTCCATTGCAGCTAGTCGGAGTAATCATCGCTAGGGTGTGGTAGAAAGAAGGGTGCGACAATATTCCTAATTTTTTATTTCTTTCGTTCTAGTAAGAATTACGGAACGCGTCACAAGTGATTCCTGCACCACCAAGCATCTTTAAATTAGGTTAAGTTTTGCAACATTATCTTGCTATCAGCAACACATGGTCTTGCTATCAGCAACACATGGACTTGCCATCAGCAACTAATGTCAGCGTGCTATCAGCGGCAAACGCTTTTCAATTATTTGATTAACTTAATCTGGTGGATGAGTCGAGGGTTTGTCAGTCTCTAGTAACGAGAATCTTGTTTGTTTACATGACCACACAAGTGTAAATCATCATTCATTATTAGTTTCGATAAAAAATCATCAATTTCGTCTTGTAAGTTTAAGATGCTTTAACAGTATTCCAATCGAGAGTGAATGCATGTCTACTAGTAAGAGTTGTTGCACCACCTGGATTTTTTATGGACGTATGTGAAAATCGTGGGTTGAAATTGGTTGAAGGGACCGCCTACAGAAACCCAAATGTGTAGATCTTCTTCTTGTTTCAAGAGAATCTTAAACACTTTCCGGAACAGCATCGATATTCTCTTCTAGACGAATTGATCGAGATCTTCCACTTCTTGGGTATCTAATGTGGTGTCAGTCTGTGCAAATTGCACAGCAAGACGTCGAATGGTTTGCGGTGTAAGTGTTTAACGATTAGGAAACTGTTGTCTAAATTCAGGTCATGTTAAGATCACTGACAAATTATTGCATAAAAACACTGTTATAATTTCTTATTATGACGTTCTTGAGGGGTCCTATAGTTATTCATTTTTGCACACAAATTTGGTTAGTCTCTTTTATTTAAATGTCAAAACACTACTGACATGAACCATCATATAAAATATCGGTTCGCATCGGAAGATGCTTTTGCGCCGTCTAGTAGATTAGGACTATTAGGAGTTCTTCAGTTGATGAACTAAATTGGGTACCTGTTTTTTTACTTTTAAGCACCGATATATAGTTTGAAAAATAAGAATATCTCTTATAAGCAAGTTACAACTTCTGAATTATGCAATATAACATTGCCAATGACTGATTCGTATCATTATAAAATTCATACAATTTTCAATATATAACCATCAAATAATTACATTATATTCCAAAATGCCAACAGTGGAACCTCGATATCGTTAGTCATTTTTATCTGGGTCGCATCGGGGCCAACACGTCACACACAAACTGAACAATGTGTTGTTAAGATGGCATCTACGATTGGATAAAAAATGCCTGACAATTTGAATTTAACGAAGATTAATCGAAACGAATCGGGCGCTCGGCACTATAAATTAATAACCGTACACTTAGTAGCACTGATTAATATAGCAGACACCTTACCTGCAATTATTGTCGTCATTGTGGCACCACTGATTGATACCTTTGGCTTCTGTTAGCATTATGGCCCCACTACAATCAAATAACTTTAATTGTATTGCAAATTATAGCAACCACCCACTTCTTATAGTGGCGATAAAATCTAAATCAATATGTTCAATTAACAAGCTACATCGACAAAATTAATCCAGATTTTATTGTTATTTTATTATTTGCAACACCAACACGTGGTATTGGGTTTCAGATTTTCATTCAGATTAATTGGTAAACATAAAAAATAAATAGAAAAATAAAAGTCCCTCGTGAAATTACACAAGCATTCTTTTCTTCTATCGTAAATGTTTTATTATCGCCATTCAATTAAAGTAAAATATTAAGTGTAATGTAACTGTCAAAATTAAATTAAGTAGAATTAGTTTTAAATATAACGACCCATTTATTTTTCAAATCTGCAGCTAAGGTTTAAATTATTTCAAGGTACAATGAATTGTGTAGGGTTTGGTTCAATTAACCCAGAAATAAACTAATATCAAGTTTAATAGTCAAGTTTAGACTTATTCAATTCTAACACAGTCCAAAAACTTGATTGTGGGAAACAATTTTAATTATAAACTATTTAAGTCAAAATGATTGATTTAAAGACGGTGAACTGACTCAAATAAACAAACCATTTCTTCCTTCTAACTCCTGAGATATATTCCAAATTTAAAAATTTAACTTTTGAAAGAAAGGTAAATCTAATCGTTTTAACATGTATATAACTAATTAATAATTAAAAAATTGCAAAATTATTTAGAAAGTTGCATTATCGGGATATATTTACATAAAACAGAAAAGAGTAAAGCAGTAAATTTACACTCAGCAGTTAATTAAAATGGCCTGCGACCGTAGGGAGCGTGAAATATCTCTGGACTGTACTTTAAGTAGTCACGCGAGTGCATGCTCTACCATGCGACATCGTTACCATGACGCTATAAATACAATCCATTGAAGTAAAAAGTAAGCACCACTTCTTCAAAACCGACAAAAAAATCGTAAAATACTCTTAACAAATGCTCGAACAAAAGAGATCGACTTTTTCGCAGTGAGCTCCAAGGGTAAGTCGGTCGCGCGAACGCAAGGTAATATTCATTTTATTTATGTGCCCACTACAGCTTCACAATTTACTGCACTTCATATTTCATATTCCAGTCGAACGATATCATTGCATATATCTGTATTTCGCAACTACATTCCACTACGTCAACAGCATTTTCCCGTTACTGTATAATACACAACATACAAAAACATCTGCGAACAGAAATTAAAATCAAGAAGAAAAAAACGTACAATCTTCAACAGTCGTTCATCAACGGTAATCGATTCTGAACACTGAAACAGGCAATCTCCAATTTGTAAGTATAGTGTTCTCAATATTTACATACTTAAGCTGGAATGAAGTTATTCTTACTAATAATTTTAAATACGATATTCATTACTACCACATATTGATGTTATCAATATTTCCATCTTAGTCGCTGACATACTCTTTTAATATGTAGAGCTTATACTACTAAGATATAAAATTTTTATATGGAAAACACAGGTATAGTAAGGCAGTAAGCATATTTGAAAATCTACGGTATTATTAGACGACAGTCTTCGTTAAGTACTGAAGTCGGCAAGAATAACCATTCTGACTTCATAAAATTGTCATAAAAGAGCTAATCACTATGTTAGAACCAGTGCTACATCGTGAAGAGAAATAGATATAGAAGTGAAAAGATAGTTATGAAAAACTTTTTAAATCAGTTTTGGTTTATCGATACACAGACTTGCTGAATGGTTGTTGTTCAGGCCAATGCTATGCATATTTATCTGTGTTACTAGGAGGGTCATTCAAATTTAAAGGAGAATGTTTTTTCCAGCTTTATGGAAGAAAACAAAAATTAACTAAAAATAGCTCACTTTTCTACATACTTAGTCTCCACCTTTGTCTACACGTTTTTCCCAACGAATTGGCAGTTTCTGTATGCCATCTCTGTAAAAAGAAACAGGGTAGGAGTGGAACCAATTGCGCACAAACACTTCCACTGCGGCATCATCGTTGAAGCGCTGCCCTCCTAAAGCCTCTTTGAGTGGTCCGAACATATGGAAATCACACGGCGACAGATCGGGAGTGTATGGTGGGTGTACAAGGGTCTTCCAGAACATTTCCTCCAAGTTCGAACGTGTTTGGTTTGCCGTATGCGGTCGGGCATTGTCGTGTAGCGAAATGACATCCCTAATGGGTTGTCCTTTTGCTCCGATAAGCGGCTTTCACTTGATCTTGACCTTGTGAATCCCAGAAAACCGTCGCGATAACCTTTCCAGTTGATAACCGCGTTTTGGCTTTCACTGGGGCAGCCTCTCCTCGTTTTCGCCATTCTTTGCTCGCCTGTTTACTCTCAGGGGTGTAAAAATCCACCCAAGTCTCATCACAGATCACAATGCGTCTAAGAAAAGGATCTCCTTCAGTTCGATATCGAATGACATGTCTTTGGGAAATGTCGAAGCGAACGGTTTTCTGTTCTTCTGTGAGAAGACGCGGTACCCAACGAGCCGAAATCTTGCTAAAACCAAACTCATCATGGACGATGGAATGGATACTGCCAACGCTGATGTTTACCGCAGAAGCAATTTCAGTGACGGTGAGGCGGCGGTCATTTTCAATTAGGTCACGAACCGCTTGAATGTGTTCTGCCGTTAAACTGGTTCTGAGTCGGCGATCGTGAGGTTCATTTTCAACTTTCTCTCGTCCTTCAGAAAATGTTTTGTGCCAATAAAGCATTCGTGTTTTAAAGGGTGTTTTCACCAAACTATTGACGCAATCGTTGCAAAATTTCGGCCGGTCGGACTCTCTCCCTGGTCAAAAACGTAATAATGATGCGTTGTGCAACGGATGGATGTACTTCGCGCTCGCTCATCTTCGTTACTGCCACAGTAACGATTTCAGAACCACGTAGGTGACAATTCTCCCCTGCCATAGCCGCGTTCTATAGTTACCGTACCAGTACCTAACCGAATTATTCCGCTTCCAAAAGCGCGGGCTTGCAATTCTCGTTTAAACTTGAATGTCCCTCGTAGATATACACAGCATTTGTACCTTGTATAGCAACAGCTAATACTACATACACTAATAACTATTATGCACAGAAAACAATACATCCAAGTTTTTTTATAAATGTTGAATCTTGTGCATGGCTCACAGAATAGTCTGGCGAAACATTAACACATCCAGATTTTACATGCAATGCACAGACATGGCAAGCCTATTTTCCTTCATCTGGGAATAAACAAATACTTACAGCGAATAATAGATGAAAACAAGCTGAGTGCCGGAAGCAAATCACAAAGTTTTAAGAAGTATCTATTATTTCTATCTAGCCATTCCCCAACAGCAAGCATTCTATATATTACTCTTCCCCATTCACTGTAGAATTTAAAATAACTTCTAACTTCACGATATTTTACAGTTGACGGTCTAGAACATTTCGGCGCAACCGATTCGGCGCGAAAACGTTTCGGCCTGAGACGTTTAGGCACGAAGATGTTTCGGGGAGAGGTCGTTTCGATGCGAGTATAACTGTTTTTTAGGTTTTGTTGTACTCTTCCTAATGCATGTTATTCGGTCTAGACTAGTAGCGGATAATTTAACTTCCACATAAATTGAAGTTACAAGAAAACTTTAGCTTGTGCATCAGAATTTGTATTCTGATCCAAATCGCAGTATTGTTACTGCGATTTGGAGTATTTAATCTTGTAAACAAAAACAACGATTTTTATACGACTAAAGATATCGGGAAATTACTGACTGACTGACTGACCTAATAATTCCTGACTTACCTATTATTTATAAAAGTAAGTACAAATTAATGTGGACCTGCAAAAGCGTTGATTGCATCCTAAATGTGTATAACTAAACTTTAAATCTTTTGGTTTTGCGTCCTCGAAAAAAATATCTACCTTTATTTTGGAAATACGTCGTATACTCAATGATAACTGCTAAAACAAAAATTTAGTTTTATCTTTTAATAAACTTTGATCCGCAATTTCAGATTACGGCCAGGAAATAAAATCCTTAGTATAATTTTCGTAAATTTTGTTTTAGTCATTGTTAGGTATTTAAACAGATTTGAGTTGATAAAAACAAAATTATAATTTACAGAAAAACATTGAAACAATTCTAATAGTTGCCGTAAACAGTTTTTAATTCCGTATTTTCACATATCGTAAACCGGATTACAGTGTTGTTCGGACTGCATTCGTGCATCAACTAAATATTGCACTTTCATCCGGACAGAATAAATCTATCTCGTACCTTATAAAACATGAGAGTATCGTATATTTGCCTATCATCCTGTCACGTGGGGGTTTTCGTGACTGGAGGACGTAGTCAGAGGTAGAGAGAAATTAAACACAAGTCGTAGAAAACAACTATATACTAATAACAATAAGGAGAGTACAAGTACAGGTTTACATACATAAAAAGAATACATCGTGAGGACGTACATGTCCTCCTAAACTAATACAATCAAGAGGGAGGTCGGAACCAACCCTGTTCTAGCACTAGGTCTACAAACAAAGCGTAGGAGATAACCTCCTAGTGATTTACAACTAAGCAAACTAAGCCATAATTAATCAAAAGACACTTACCCGCTTGTTTCTTGATGAGGCTTCTGGTGAGTCCTGGCACAGACTGATTTTCAAGCCAAAACAAGCGGGTTTATATACTGCTAAAGGCGGAAGCTTTACTGAATAATTGAATAAATTAAGTGGGATGCGAAGAATACATGAATACATAATGAGATGCAAACTGTATAAATTATTCTAATGAGATACAAACTGTATAAATTATTCTAATGAGATACAAACTGTATAAATTATTCTCAAGGCTATACAGATCGTATACACGCGCGTGGCGGCGTGTGGGTGGCTCTCGCACTACTCTTGATAATATTTGCACTAAATTAATGCAAGTTGAAATGTTACAAAAAAGTTTGCATTTAAAATAATTCCGTTTGTGACAATCCTTTTAAAAGGACACCCCATAGAAATACTTTATGGCACACTGGATTTTCTTTTTTATTTTTCTGTATTTATGTAGTACCTCTAGCATTAGGAAACGTAAAGGACTAAAGATATTTCACAAAAAAATAAATTGGACAAGAAATATCTGGGTTAAGAACGTTTATAGTTTTTCCAGTTGTTTTGTGCGTTTAAGAAAATGTTTGTCAGTTTTTTTTAATTGTGAAAAATCAAAGAAAATGTAGATGAAATTTATTGCTAACGTCACAGACATAGGTAAAGATTATATTTGTTTTTTTTTTCTTATTATACATTTCATCACAAACGCTGTTGCTGAAACGAAATTGCTGTAATTTCTTAGAAAATTTGGATCGAAAAATTTTTTTTTCAGCAATGTTTTGATAAATTTATAGAGAATATAAATTAACTAGAAAAATTTTTCAACTCGATTAAGAAGTCATAAATAATTGAATTTGTTTATTATAAATCCCTTATTGTTTATAAGAATATCATGTTGAATAAAAAATATTTACTTGATATTAATCTTTATCCCTTATGTAGAGATTTGCCGAATAATTTTGGTTTTAATGTTTTAGTAGCTTAGAAAAATAAATGTTTCTTAAATCGTTACACAAAAATGTTATTGTTAATAAATTCTGGAAAATCAAAAATTTTATTAAATCAATTAAGGATCAGGTTACTATCTTTAAATGACATAGAAAAATTCATATTAATATATAATATCGCACCACTGATAAATACGTGGTCCACTTCACGAATTTCGTCTCTAATATTATTATATATGTAAATATTATTTAAAGTAAGGTTTGAGACTGTAACCTGGAAAACTAGATTGGTAAACGGTCATCCCTCCACCAAAACATCTCAAACATATCTTCAGTCTTTGCTGTTTCAAATGACTCAAAGAACTCTAAGTTGCCCAATATTTACACAAAAAATTGAACTGAACTTATGTAAGACATTACCTCTTATCAAGTACTATTAATTAATCACTAAAGATGTTAAAATCGCATACAGAAAATAAATGTCCCACAACCCCAAAAAGTTTAATGGTGTCTGTCTCTTGCCACAAAATCAAGACTACTAAAGCAAGGCATGATAAATACAGCAGAAAGTCGCAGTCTACAGTCAGAAAGGTGATAGGTGCTATATAAGTAATAAATAGGGGGTACACTTTACTTTACATGAGTACATACAGGCGCGTGCTGGCCCACCGGGATACCGGGAGTTTCCCAGTAGGCCCTCATAAAGCTGTCTCGAAAGGGCCCTACGACACGGTTGAATTTAAATTACCAATAATTAAATTATATTTAATTTGAAATAATATACCTCGCAGCCGTTCAACACGAACAGCGACGATTGAATCTAATCTTCTTTCCCGGTTTTAGCCTTGCGAACCATTAAAGAACTCGCTAATTTAGAAGAACCGAAGTATCCTAATGTTGCGGATGCGTTGCGTAACAATATTTATATTGATGACGTAATTTGGGGATATAATTTTATAGGTTCTGCCCAGAAACTTTAATTGGGGTTACAACAGGTTCTGCGATCTGGTGAATTCGAGTTGCGAAAGTGGATAAGTAACTGTCCGGAACTTCTCGCGGCTGTACCATCGGCGGATGGCCAAACACCAGTTCAATTCAACAAAGAAGAACCTATCTTTATTAATGTTTTAGGTCTTCATTGGAACCCCATGGCCGACCTGTTTTTCTACTTGTGTCACCCTATAGATCATCCTTTTACAAAATGAAATACCTTATCGGAAGTAGCAAGAATTTACAATCCTTAAAGATTTTTAACCACAGTGGTTCTCTTTGCAAAAATGTTGATGCAGCAATTATGGATGGCGAAAATATATTGAGATGACCCTGTTCCTGAAACAATGCTCTGTGAATGTTTATATGCATTTCTCCGCCTCATAGCGTATCATCTAGATACCCAAATAGGCCGTAATTGATGCTATGGTATTTGTGTGAACGTTCGGGTGTTCACCTCCCATCCTAAGACATGAATTGAGATACGCTCAATTAGCGCGCATTGCTAATGCACCAGTACGCACTGGTGGGAGCGAGGTTACTGTCCATTCTCTACTACCTTTCCAGGCTAGTAAGAGGCTCTTAAGAGGCTGTGTGTTCGCTTCATCACCACTTAAGTCTAGTGGCTCTAAAGCTTCTTCAGTTCACAGGACTTCCTGCAGTTAAGTCATATGGTGATCCGAATAGCATCCTGAACACAACTACCTGGTGACATGCAGTTTCCCATTGGCCAGAATTTACCTCGTCTAACCGGGATAAACCTCACTTCAATTCTCGACCATAAGATTTAGTCAGTAACGTTTATGAGTATTCATCGAAATACAATTTTGAATAACTGTACCTGTGTAAGATATAGATGACGCAGTGGCGTATTTAGTAATTTTCTTAGGAGATGGGGCTACTCTATAAATTACGAATCAAAATACTTAGATTTTAGATAAATGAAGCTGGACCTTTGACCTGGACTATTAAAATTCGGGGGACTCCAACCCGTTAGCCCCCTTTAAATACGCCACTGATATGACGATTAAGAAGTCTATTGCAAGTCCCTTTACTCCCAATTTGTCGTTCGCAAAAATATAAACTATGGAAGTAGCTTTAAAGATCTACATCTATGCTACCAGACTATTGTTGGCAATTGCTGGACGTTGATTACCGAAACTTCCAGCGACTATAAAAGACAAAGTAAAGAGAAAAAAAATTAAATCTCTGTAAGCCTTTGGGAACATTGTTAATTTATTTTGTATAAAATTCGATTAAAATGCTCTCCATCATCATATTTTTTTAACCAAGAGTGCTAGACAAAATCTAATTTCAGATTTAAGTGTTCCGTATTAAAGTAAGGGAATATTTTCCCGGGCCCTAAAATTGACCCAGCACGCGCCTGAGTACATAGCGACATTATAGATACCTGTAATAAGTATATCCCTGATTGGGGTTTATCATTGCCCATCTGACCAACGTCGGGTTAAATAAAAAAGTGTATCATTCGTTATGGTCCCATTGTTCGATTCCAGAGCTGAAGAACCTTTTCTCGAACGACATCTTTGTGTGTCTTCGCCGTTGGGGTATCCGAACTGGTAGTGTATCGCTTGTTGAACTGCTTGTCCTAGAACGGATATTTGAAAAGTACGAGGGTGGTCCCAGAAGTACCCGGCCTGACCAAGAGGTGGCGGTAGTTGTTTGAAAATATCACTGTATTGGAAAGTACGCAGTCTATAAAGCATATATTTCAAGTTTGAAAGCGCCACGTTGTTCAGTATTTGTTTGGCAGCCATCAATAGTGAACGTTGTCAGTGAATTTGTGAAAATGGAGAAAATTGGTCATCGTTAAGTGATACAATACTTTTATTTGAAAGTCCTCAGCCCAACCAATATAAAAGCTGAACTGGATTCTACACTCTAAAAAATTACCGGTGAATTATACCCTAAAAAATGGAGGCAACTATGTTACCTCCATTTTTTAGGGTAAATTTACTTCCAAGTGTAATTTTCATAGAAAGTGAGAAATTTCAATATTAGGTCAATATTAGGTAAAGTTATAACTTTACGCAGGTGTTTTAATGTTAAAATGTAAGATTGCATTGAGATCGTAATTTTAATCTGTAAATTTATTTAAAAAGGAAACATGACAATGCAAATTTAACCTAATATTAAGATTTCCCACTTCCTATGAAAATTACACTTTGAAGTAAATTTACCCCAAAAAATGGAGGTAACATAGTTGCCTCCATTTTTTAGGGTAAATTGAAGGGGAATGTTTTAGAGTGTATACTCTGGGTGAGTCTTCTCCTTCGTTTACAACAGTTAAATTTTGGGTAGCTGAGTTTAAACGAGGCCGTACGAGCTGCCAAGACGAGCATCGCAGTGGTCGACCAAATGAGGCGACGACTCCAGAAATGGTGAAGAAAATCCACAAAGCGGTACTTGATGATCGTCGACTGAAAGTGCGCGAGCTAGCAGACATTACGGGCATTTCGAAAAGTGCGGTACATCGCATATTATCTGAAAATTTGGACATGAGAAAGCTGTGTGCAAGATGGGTGCCGCGTTTGCTCACACTCGAGCAAAAACAGTGTCGTGAAAATGTTTCAATTGAGTGTTTAGCGAAGTTTCACAGCAACAAAGCAGAATTTTTGTGCCGTTTCGTAACAATGGATGAAAGATGGGTTCATCATTTCACACCCGAGACAAAAGAACAATCGAAACAATGGACTCAGAAGGGAGAACCGGCTCCAAAGAAGGCGAAGACCGTTTCATCTGCAGGCAAGGTGTCGGTTTTTTGGGATGCGCGTGGAATAATTTTTATTGACTATCTCGAAAAAGGAAAAACTATCAACGGCCAGTATTATGCAAACTTATTGCAACGTTTGAGCGAAGAAATCAAGCAAAAACGGCCGCATTTGGCTAAAAAGAAAGTGTTGTTTCATCACGACAACGCGCCAGCTCACAAATCCGTTATTGCAATGGCCAAAATTAATCAATTAAAGTTTGAATTGCTACCTCATGCACCATATTCGGATTATTTTCTGTTCCCAAACTTGAAAAAATGGCTCAGTGGTCAAAGATTTTCCAACGATGAAGAAGTGATGTCAGCAGTTAATGGCTATTTTGAGGAGCAAGAGAGTTCTTATTATAAAAAGGGTATCGAACTTTTTGAACACCGCTGGGAGAAGTGTATAGAGCTGAAAGGAGATTACGTTGAAAAATAAATAAACTTTTTCCAAAATTTTTGTGTTTTCTTTGTTTGGTCGGGTACTTCTAGGACCACCCTCGTACTACGAAAATACAGAATAATCATTACCATTACTATACTTACCAGTACTTGCAAGAACACAGTGCCAACCAACATGAATAAGCGTTATTAACTATATCTTATCTTACCTTATTCACCCCAACATTTATTTTTTATTACATTACTTAATGAATTATTAGCCCATAAATGTAACATTTCAATATTTTCTTTGTGTTTGTATATTTTATTTTTGCAATTACAATTTAAATAGAGAAAAAAGAATTTACACTAAAATTATAATTTTATGTTAGTTCCAGTAATTAGTTGCAATAATTAGAAACACAACTGGAGAGTTATAAAGTAGAGGATATCTTTATTACTCTCTGCACAAATTGTCTTTTTACGACTTCTAAAACTACACATTACTATGTCACCATGTATGCAAAAGAAGACTGAAATAAAAAAGTGTATACAGATTTAAGCTCGCTATTAAATTATTAAAATAATCTTCCTGCAGCATTTTCAAATAATAATACCTTATTATTTATGTAATCAACAGGTTGAGCTCAATACGATAGCTTAGCGTCCAGATATAATGCTGCTAAACGATTAGACGGTCATTCGTTGTAGGTGATTGTAATCTGCGCCATGTGAATATCGTAATTTCATTATTCGCCCATTCTGCTTTCTAAAGATGTTATTATATTGCAGCTTAGTGTCTGTGTATAGCGTAAACATCAGATATTTCTTACATGGCCAACACAAATAATGAAAAGCTTCACACTATATGCTACACGACCTTTGTAAAGCATACAGTAACATATTTAAAGAATAGTTTTACAAACCGCACGGTTACCACAGACTCTTAGCAGAACCCACAATTTAATAGCTTTTAGTATACCACAAAAGGCAAAACTATGAGCATTTTTGTAGAACACGTATTATGTCCATAGTGGATAAATATAACGCAACAAATTACATTATCTGTTCAAAAATAAAATAAGACCACGAAACTTAAAGTGTGTAACTGACACAAGCGAACAATTTATATGCCCATACGCAAATAACTAGAACTGTTATAAGCTACGCATAATTTTTAACTGCACCGCGGTGGTATTGTATGTTCAACACTGTAATTATAATTATAAATTATGTGCTTTCCACAGCGTTAAACATTATAAAAATCACCCTATATTGCGCGTAAAGCGAGAGATGATACAATCAACCCTCTGCACAATGTGATTTATAGGTAAGCTCAGCTGCTTGTAATTACAAGAATGTCCAAGAGGAAGTCGAATGTGATTTACTCTTGCACATGCACATGGTATCGCAGCCAATATCGTACTGGAGAAAAATGAAAATGCTATTAGGAGAGCGTATTGACAAACGCTTGTTTTAGTTCTACGATATTAATAGTACTTACAGGAATTTCATTCACACAGGACGAAAGAAACTGAATGTAGATTCAGAGCAACATAATTGAAACAAATTAAATATGTATTATTCAAATCACATCACTAGTAATCTTCGCCAGCTTCAAATACCTAACTGTCTTAGATTATTCAACACCATTGTTCAATTCATATTTAAAACAGTCATAAAATCGATTTATTGACGTAGTAGGGGAAGAGAGGAAAAAGTGTTACACAAAAAATATTTTGTGATATGCTGGTCTGTGTAACACAGTATCCTAATAGTGGAGTACAGAGTTACAAGGAAAGGTTAACAACGTTAATGTTAATAAAACAACTTAAAATTCTTATATTCTTGCGTTGTACTTACGAATTTATAAGTTGGATTAACTTCTGTATTCGTTTTACGTGTAATTTCCCTAATTGACAAAATTCTGTTTTATTGTACGCTCTTCTTGTATTACCACAAAGTTTCCAACATCGCTATCATTTGAATGGAATAATGCATCTTTGTCACTTAGATGCAACTTGGACTGATCACTGTCTGCACAAGTGTTACATAAATAATGCCTAACCCCACTATCCACTGTAAGACTGTACCTCAATCATCAAAAATCTATACTCGAATAGTTAATAGGGCACAAACACCCCAAGCAACACACAATAGTTGAATAAACGTGTAATTTTTGTTTATACCAGTAGTATAATTATGGTTAAATGCCAACTTCTTATAAAGGATAAAATGTCCGCGAGATAGACGTTGAAATATAGTGTACAATATACAAATAAATAACGTTTATGAAACACGCTAAATAGTTGACGCAATAGGTTTATATTCAGTACCAATTAAACGTCAATGCAGGTAGGTAGAATGGACGTTTCATGTTTATTTTGTATACTGTACTTAAGAAAAGATAAATACAAAATTGCAGAAAAAGAAAAAATATTATTTATTTATTATTTAATAATAAAACGGTTCAATCCTGTTTATAATAAATGTTATAATAACGTTATAATAAAAGAGTATTCGTTTTTAAGAACAGCTGATCTTGCAGGTAATTGGAGAACAGTCACGGATGGGATGTAGTATACCTTGAAAAAAATTCAAATAAATTTTACTGCAACATAAAAACAGTGACAGGATATACATATCAAACAATCTTCACACAAACACAAAAATTGAGGCTGAAACAATTAGGTATACATAACAAATATTTGACCACGTTGATTTCATTATAAAAAAATTATACAAACTTAAATCCGACTAATTTTTATATATAAATACATAAAACCTAACTTTAAACTGAATTTGCCGCGTAAATTGTTTTTCTTACCTTCAGCTGTCAATTTGCTAGTCATTAATGTTTTTTTATTGACATTTATAGAATTTGCGAAGACTGTTAACAATGCGTATACGTTTTTATCATGCTATACAACATGAGGCCTGAATATTGATTATCGTAATATGGTGTGAAAATTTACAGAACGAACGCGTCCATTGCAGCAAACACCGTTGAAAAAACTAGCCAACAATAGTGTAGGTAGCACATAACAAAAAATTCGTCATGACAACATATAACTATAATAATAATAGTACTCACCTTATTAATACTCCACTCCAGCTTTAATAACCTACTGCTACAAACTACAGTAACAAAGCACAAATACTACATACACTACCATTACAGCAACAAATTGTAACGCTAATGGGGAGGCCGATGACGCGTGATATCATCACCTGTTCAAACCATCAAACGCTATTGGTTTAGGCAAATGAAGAAATGCGAATAATTCCGAATACGGCAATAAACATGATCGAATGTAGACGTTTAAATTACGTACGTATAGCGTATTCCTCAATGAAAAACATTTATTAGTGTATTATAAGTACCATTTTTGGTGAACCTTAGTTGACCACAAATGCAGCACGACACAAAGAAATCATAATCTGGCGCAGGTACATGAAATATCACAAAATTCTCACCGTGCCTGTATCAAAATGGTTAACAATACACGTATATTACACGTTTCAAAACATATAGGTAGATCGTACACGTTTAATAAATATACTATAACTAAAAAGATACCAAAATATGATTGAATACACGTATATTAAACTATAACGCAGATTCCTGTGTTGCTTATGACTTTTGAGGTTACGTTCGTGCTTCTCCGGCGGAAATAAGCATACAAACTACTTATAAATAAATTTTTAATAATCTAGCTTTAATTAATTTAATCCTGAAGTAAATTGTATTTTACTTCAAATAATTACTTTTGATATTAAAAAATATATATACCTTAATTTCTTGAAAACCCATCAGTGAATATTAACCAAAATGCACCTACACTTGGTTAACATCAAAGTACTTCTAACATGAAAATATGAACAATGTTTAATATAAAGCAATTCTAAAAACATTAAATGTAACACTGTAGTACGTGTAACACTGTTCCCCCTCTTCCCCTACCGGTAAACAAAATTTACCAGTTATATTGTATGTCAGTTTATATTCACCTTTACTTAAAGATATACTTTTGTAGAAAGTGTATAATAAAGTATGACGTCTTCTCAGCCGCAATTTTAATCATATCATAGAATATAACCTACAAATTTCGTCAGTCTTGTGATGAGAATTTAATTTAGATATAATAATAGACTACATACTAAGATTTTATTGCTCTTTCCTGAAATGTTGATCTTGTTAGGTATGTAAAAATACTACATAGCTTTTTATCTAAATTCAAACCACAGTCGCGCGAGTTAAAATCTTTAACAAATTCATTGCTACATAAACCGAAGAAAACAGTAACAGCACTAAAATACCGTAGTATACTGTTTTGTTACAAATAAAACAATTTATTTATTTTATACAAAATCTTAAGATTCTAAAATGTTGGCGAGGTCACATTTTTAAAAATCTGAAAATGTATAGATGATCTGAACAGTTCTGTATTTAATTGCAAAATTGCATATTGTGCGTTTTAATAGTTAAAAAGTACTTTAAGGTGTCCTGCGCAACCAGCTCACGTGATAATCTCTACTAACTAATGCACATAGGAGAAAACGCGCACATGAAAATAATTACGGATTATTCCATGATTTGATGAATTATTCCGGAAAATAGAGCTATTCCATCTTATTTCCGAATTGCTCTACGATTCTTGATAAAAATTACTGTTACTGCCAGCGGCACCAAAAGCACTTTACTACCGGCGACAAAAATATAAATCTTGAAATCATGAAACTTCATGTTTTGATATATCATTAACAGATCACATTGTTATATATAAGATGCCACACATAAATATTATATAGCGTGTAGACTATAACCGAAGGAAGTTTTGAAACAGAATACTATTTTCAAAACATCACCCTCTATAGTGTTTTTTATAGAACGCCAATCTCTTCTTCATGATAATCTATATCTCTAATTCCCCAGAAGAAACAATTGTGAATAAAATAGTATACATGTTTTGTTGGTAAACATGGTTTCCAACACTTATTGTTTGCAATATTGACTCGACGTATCGTCTCGGTCAAACAATATCGCTTGGCTTGTAAAGATGTCCTTTACCAATTCAACATGTAAATATACTATTTTGTGTTCCCTCTCACTTGAATTGCTGTTCAGGGTTACATTCCCTTCGTGTTTCAGTGCAAAAATAGAGATAGGTAGCAATTTATTAAAGAATATAGTAATCAATTTAGAGAATGACAGGTCCAAATTTGAAATTTGTTGTGTTTTGCAAAATTTACTCCTCAAAAACAGCAGGAACAACTGTAATCCTTCCAACAAAAGTATAACAAGGGTTCCATTATCAATGAGATTAATTAATATTATTGGTATAATTAATTACTATTATTATTAGAATACCGAACGTCATATAAATAATTTGAGAATTATTTATCTGCTTAACTTGTATACAGTTATTATAACGTCAATAAACAAATTATTAGATTTATTTCTATAGATAATCTTGGATATTAAATAAAATAACTACCTTTTTTTAATATACATTCATTATTCTGAATTTCACGTCATTCAAATTGTAGCGACCGCCACTACTTCTATTGGCTCTTAATTCAGCATATTATCATGGCCAGCTTCATTCATTTCTGCCGCCAGTGAATATAAATGGCCATGATATTTAACGATTCTTGCGACATATAGTGCCTCAGGGGTAGGGCTGTGGGATTATCGAAATCAATAATCGAAAATCGATTAGAAAAAAAATCGATTAATCGATTGATCGATTAAATCGATTAATCGATTAAATCGTTTGATTGATAAATCGGTTGATCGATTCGATCGATTAAATGGATTAAGTTGATTGGTTGATTGATCGATTGATCAATTGATCGATTAATCGGATTAAGCGATTAATCGGATTAATCGATTGATAGATTAATCGATTATTTAAAAATATAATCGAAGGTCCGAATAATCACTTGATAATTCGTGTCTTCTATATTATAGTCTAAAGCAGGGGTTCCCAACGTTTTTCCTAGGTGTGCCAAAATTGTAAATACCAAAATATTTGGCGGGCCAAAATAAATTATGAAAAAATTCGTTCACATCGATAAAAAGTGACCCAACAGAAAGATTTATACTAATTTTATAACATAATCGTTCTTTACTTATAACAATAATTACTTTTTATTACAAACTGTTTATTAACACATTTCAAAAATAATTAAACAAAAATAACTAAATAATTTCAAATAAAAAAAATAAATAAATTCCTTAATCAGAAAAGTGTGTGACTTGTGCAGTTGTTGTTTTCTTTTAATAATATCATTGAGTCTTGGTTCTAAGTCGGTTGAATGTTTTCTTAACACCGCTTGTAAATGTTCATTAGTTAAATTTGATCTCAATTTGGGCTTAATAATACTCATCAGCTAATCAGCCTAATCAGTTGAGGGCGACCGTTAAGACAATAAAATATACTATACAATGTATATAATAACAAAATACATCGATTACATATAAAATTTAGTATTTTTTAACTCAGTAATTTTTAATTATATGATAAAATTTATTTTTTTCTTTGATGATCTGACATCGCAGGCCGCAATTTCTAGGGTTTGGGGGCCGCATTTGGCCCGCGGGCCGCCCTTTGGAAACCCCTGGTCTAAATCCTTTTCTGAACTAACATAAATAGTAACGTCTACTGAAATTTTGCTAACGTATATTTTTATAGAAATTATATTTTTAAAAATCCACTTCAATTTGTGTGCAGTCAAGCAGTGTATGTTCTGGTTGATCCCAGTCTGCTGCTATGGTCATACCTTGTACTTATAATAATAATAATAACGGTCTTTATTTTTTCCCAAAAGAAATACATTGGTCTTACACCTTAATAATTATAATTAAATAAATGTCATCACGAGGCAGTATGAAGTTCAGAATCAGATTTATCTCTGTTTCTGCTCTCCCACTTAACCTTATACTAATAAATTTTATTTTGCATTATACATAGTACGAATACGAGTAATATGACATCATACATCACTAATGTTGTGCTTTAGTAGAGAAACAATTTGTGCAATTCGTGGTCGTTGTTAATGCTACTTCAACCAAAGTTTGAGAAGCAACTATGGTTGTGCGATTATGAACATCAATAATAAAAATAGATTAAAAAAGAAATCGATTAATCGGTTTAATCGACTGATTGGTTAGTCGATTATTCGGAACTACGATTATTTTCTAAAAATAATCGATTAATGAATCAATCGAACAATCGATTATATCGATTGATCGATTAATCGAACAATCGATTATTCGAACAATCGATTATATCGATTAATCGATTGATCAATTAATTGATTAAATCGATTGATCAATTAATCGATTAAATCGATTGATCGATTAATCGATTAAATCGATTGATCGATTAATCGATTATTTAAAAAAATTAATCGAAGGTGCGATTAATATCGATTAATCGATTGATCAATTAATTGATTAAATCGATTGATCGATTAATCGATTAAATCGATTGATCGATTAATCGATTATCTCGATTGATCGATTAATCGATTATTTAAAAAAATTAATCGAAGGTGCGATTATCGATTAATATCGATTAATCGATTATTATGCACTGCTCTACTCAGGGGTAATTAGTCCATAAAAAGATTGGTCGTTTATTTTTTCATAGTACTATAGTGTTCTGAGAGTGGTTTACCGTTAGCTACACTATTTTAAGAATATATATACTTGTAATATTTGCTTGAGTAATAAAAGGTATGTGGTTCTATGAAATATTTACTTTATCACTACTGTTTATCTCGTTGCTATGGCAATCCCTGTGATTCAATGCCTTCCTGTTGGCAGTTACTTATGTAATAATTGATTGTGGTGATCATTGATAATCATGTAAATAAGCAAGGTCATTACATAACACTCCCCCTAAAAAAAGACTGAACATATATTGAAAAGGATCGCATAGAAGGGAATTCAATGCATTCCTCAAGAAAAAAATAGCAGGTATTGCTGTCCTTGCATAAGGATATAGAATACGTGCTAGCTACAAAAAATTGAGGGTGGTTTGCATCTTTTCAAGAAATTCCTTACATGCTAAGACATAAAAACTTATGCTAGTAATAAAGTAAGGCTAATCAAGGAACTGAAAGGCCTGTGTCGCTGATGGCAAGGAGGCATCAATTGCTAATGGCAAAAATATGTGTAGCTGATTGCAAAGTAATGTCGCAAACTTAACCTAATTAAAATATACTTGGTGGTGCAGGAATTACTTGGGAGACGTTCTGTAATTCTTATATGCTAGTTTCCTATCTTAACCCTCTCTGATCTTTGAATGTAAATAAAAGGGTCCTTATATCATAATTTAATACAAAGTTAACATTACTGCATTTAATAAAACACTTGGACCAAAAATTCTTTGCCACAAAATACAGATCTAGCTCGTAAATGGCGGAGTCTTTTTAGGGGGCTAAAGTATGAAAGAAATTCATGGCACCTACAACTTAAAAGTAACAAACTAACCTAGTAAAAATTTCAAGCAACCAAAAGTAAGAAAATTGTTGATCTGAATATGTAAAACAAATCTTAGGTGGTTTGCTATTTGAAGATTTAGAATTGTATGGTCTAGCGCTTGCACGTGATGATGTAAGAAAAATTCAAAGTCTTGGATATATGAAGTACTTTCTGCATAGTAACTTGTTTAAAATATCTTTATGGAAAACGGATAATAAAAAAGTTATAGCCTATAGTGTTATTTTCTTCTTTGCCCTGTCTGCATGTACTGTAGTACACTATTTTGCACTAGCAAGCAACGAACAACAGTAGTCACTGATGTGTACACAAGTTTCATTCCTTATGTAGGAGCTTAAACAAACATTAATTACCAATTATACTAACTTCTTATTGTGATATTTCTAAGTATGTACGCCTATTCATGAATTACTTTACGAGTATATGCGGATTGGCATCTACTGGTTTGTAAATACCAGTCATTATTGAATCTTGAAATTATTTCTCTTTCAAATCCTTTAAGAATTATTTAGTATTCATTTCTACTATTTGGTTTTAAAATCACTATGTATTACAGTTAATTACGGTTAAATAAAATGATTACACTTAACTTAAAAGCAGCGAAGCGTAGTTTCATTAAAATAACGACAGTAACGTTAAATTTAATTATGGTAAGTAATTAAGTTAAAATTTATATATCTAGAGTCTAGAGCAATATGCAAGAAGGATCGGTAATCTGGTAGCCGCATTCTTGTGGGTCGTTGTTCCATTTATACAGGGAGGTTTGGTGTAATTGCACTAAACCAAGCATCTCATTCGTGGGTCAGATGTCTTCCGATAGATAGATTTATTCGTGGGCATTTCAGCACTTCCATTGTTTGCAAATCGACTTTGTTTTGTTACTCACCATTGTTTTGCAATTCTCTTCCTCTCTTTACGGTGTAACTCGTTAAAAACTATCAACTTTAACGGTTTTGCTATTATTTATACTCCGCCATTATTTTATTACAAAAACACTTTATTGAAATAAGTTGGTGTTTATGCCATACTAAATGAATAACAAAGAATTTACGTACACGACAGCTTGTATGTACACATAACTTTTATTATGAATGACAATAACGAAATGGTAATAGCAGGCTTTATGACAATTTACAATAATCATCAAAGGCCTTCCCTGTATTTGATTAGGAATGAAAAGTCAATTCGTGTTCTGCAACGTAATACTACTAATGATTATAACTGCTTGTCATTTTTGATTTTAATAAGAAATATTTTAAACTGTCACAAATGAGAAACTATCAGTTTGTATACGAGCAATTCTGATTATTGGCTGCATATAGAACATATTTTCAGTAACATGTAAGAATTGTATAAATTTAGGTCATCTACAGTTCAAGACACAATATGGCTGTTTCTTTCTATTAGAGTGAACTGCTGCCCCTGCATTTACTCCAAGACATTTTTCAGGAAATTGTATTGGGGAGTTCCCTCACATCACCTTTCAGTTTTCGTTAAGGTTGGCACGGAGTAGGCGCAGGGGTAATATTTCAATTCAGCAACCAGAATCCACCGTATCGGTAAACAAGAAAAAGATTTTAGATATAAAAGATTTAAACGTCCGAACTATTCTGGAGTTGGGCTCGTACGTAAAAATACACCGTTGCGTTGTTATCTCTGTTGGTTGTTAGTGGTTGATGTGTTTGTGTATTTGTCTATTCCTGTGCTTGTGAACGGTGTGCGCCGATATGCCTGGGCACCTGTGTGCTTATGTGTGCATTAAAAAACACTATAAAAGATATAGGAAAACTGTATAGTGGAGTACACTATGTGGGGGGGGCTACCCAAAATGGCGAACCGGTATTTCATCCAAATCGCCGACTCCTATTTCGCCGACCATGTCCAAAACGCCGAATCGTGTCTATGACCAAAACGCCGACTCGTGTCGAAAACTCTGCACGGCCGGCGCTAAATGACGTCACATCGTTCGTGAATATGGTGTCGTAGCTGAATACAAATTTGTACTTAATCCAAAACGCCTACTGCACATCGTTTCGTGTTTTGGCCATTCGGCAATGTCCACGAACGCAGCTATTAATTTTGTCCAAAACACCGACTCGGTTTTGGTTTTATGTTGTATTTTATTAGAATTATTAGTAATCTATTTATTATTAAACTAGTAGTATATCTTTTATTTAAGATTAGTTTTTTCTTAGTTAATGGAATTTCTTTAATTTTATAAACTAATTATTATCAGAAACTCGGACAAACGAAAACCAAACAAACTTAGATGATGGTAATACCTATACCTTATAATTATTTAGTTCGTCGCAACATAAATCGCAAATATCTTTGTACAGAATGTTAATCGTAAGTTAACAAGATTTACCTTCAGAACAGGGCTGCAAAATCAAAACAGTTTACGGCCATCGGTGTATGCAGTCAGAATTTTGTCCATGACAGCTATTAGTTTCTAAAACATTTCGCTGGATGTCTAAAAAGCTGACTCCCAATGTGGTTGGCGTTTTGAACGTACTCGGGGATCTAGCGCCGTTTAAGCAGTCATTTAAAGGAGGGGGTGTCAACTAAAGGGTATACAAAATAAGAAAATTACTTCTTATATAAAACCTCTTGTTGCATTTGAATCTGGAGTTTGCCAATTCATTACGAATTGCGAAATGGGAGATAAAAATATTTAAAGCGAGAATCAGCAAAAATGCAAATTTATTGAGGTGAAGTTTTGATCATGGTCGGTGGAATCGAAGTTGGCGTTTTGAGCGAAATACCTAGAGAAATACCGAGTCAGTGTTTTATCTGGTACCTCTGTGTGGTATATATTTTAATTTATGTGACAGGAAACAGTTAAAAGAGTTACAAGATGAAACCTATGCCGATTAGAAGCTCATATTATAGTAAATATAGATGTAAAAGTAGTCAAAAATTAGAGCAGTAAAAACAGTTATCACTCCACCATGGGGTAGGAGAAGATATAGGCATTTTTTAACCATCAAATACGCCTTCTCAAGAAGTCTTGTACGAATTATATTTTTTTAGTTTTCGAAAATTCAGAAGACATTAACCGTTGTTTGATATTTAAAGAATTATATACCTTGGTTAGAACGTAACAAGAATCTAACAAAAATCACAATTTTTTCAGGCTCTCGTCATGCAATTATTAGGAGCAAAAAATAAAAAAATACATATGTATGTAGGTATTTATAGGTTACGTAAAAAAATTGATTTTATTATTTCTACTATTGTTGATAAAATTTTAACGCTACAAAACGGTTTAATTGCTATCATTATTTTGTGAGATGTTCAAAATGACTTCTATTAACCTTCATACAATTTCAAATTTTACAAAAACATACGTTAATCATTGTTTATACTTCGACTTTTCTATGAGAAACAACTTTCGCGATTGAAATTTCGACCGAGAAATAAAAACGTGGTTACTCTTGCAATATCTTTATTCACACTCTTCTGTTTTACAGGGCAAGCGGAGCGGCGTTGCCAAGCTTAGTTTTTTGCAGGGCTTGAACATACCCCCGACCTTGAAAGACTTAGGTATCTTTCGAAACATTTAAGTTACATAACACATATAAACAAAACAGATGCGTCAACATGCATGTAAATAACATAATATAATTTTAATATAAAAACAAATGCTCATAGAGGCTTTAACATGAAAATGTCTATTTCCAGAAAGTCTTATATGTTTTCACTGTCTTTGGAATCTTCAGTTGCCGAAGACACTTCACACTCCACTGGTAACTTACACAATCTCACAAAAACACGACGAATCGTCCCACTGCTCGTCTTGACATCAGCTACACGTGCGATGCCATCCGCACCTGGATGGAGGGTTTGAACACGTCCAAGTGCCCATTTCAATGGTGGAGAATTGTCGTCCTGGAGGAGAACTAGAGAACCAACGGCGACCTTGGCTTTATTGTGCTTCCATTTTGATCTGGTTTGCATTTCAGATATGAACTCGCGTGACCATCGTCTCCAAAAGTGCTGCTGTAGCTGCTGGATCAGTTGGAAACAAGAGAGCCTGTTTTTTGGCAATTCGACAATGTCTGGATCAGGCAACGAAGATATAGATCGCCCGATTAGGAAATGAGATGGAGTTAAAGCGGTGAAGTCGTTTGGATTAGAAGACATTGGAGAAATAGGTCTAGAATTTAAAATGCACTCAATCTCAGCTAAAAGTGTACAAAGTTCTTCAAAAGTCAAATTGACATCCGCTGTAACTCGTTTTAAGTGATTTTTTGCAGCTTTCACCCCTGCTTCCCAGTACCCATCCATGTGAGGGCTAAAAGCGGGAATGAATTTCCAATTTACACCCTTGTTACATAAGGATTTTTCTAAATTGTTCTCATTTTTTAATAAAAATTGAGCTAATTCGTTAAGTTCTTTGACTGCACCCACGAAATTGGTGCCGTTGTCCGAAAACATTTCGTATGGTTTTCCGCGTCTCGCGACATATCGTCTGAAGGCAGCGATAAAGGCGTCGGTGGTTAGATTGCTTACAGCTTCTAGGTGAATGCATTTGGTCGTAAAGAAAATAAATAAACTGACATACGCCTTAATAGTTTTCGCACCTCCACCAACTCGGTCTTTGATCTTTATGGGACCAGCATAGTCTACTCCTGTGGTATGGAACGGAGGGGCAGGGCAAACTCTAGGTTTCGGAAGTGCGCCCATCATCGGAGCTCGAGATGGCGGTTTTTAACGAAAACATCTGATACACTCATGTACTATTTGTCTGGCCATACTACCGCCGCTGAGAGGCCAAAATCTCTCTCTCAGATATAGCAAATGCTGGGGACCAAGATGAAACATTTTTAAGTGCTCGTGCTTGAACAAAAGTTTAGTCAAACAGTGTTTGTTAGACAATAATGCTGGGTGTTTTCTCTCAAAATTAAGAGGCGAGTTTTGAAGACGTCCTCCCACTCTTAATATTCCTTTTACGTCAAGGAACGGCGTTAGTGACAAAAGTTTAGATTTAGCAGGTAAAGCTTTAGATTTTGCAATCAGAGAAATTTCCTCACCAAATGATTCCCTCTGAGCTATTTTTATTAAATATTCAGTGGCACTGTTAAGCTCGGAAGCATTAAGTGTAGCAAGGATTCTGTGTGGTTTAGATAGTTTTGCATTTTTGCTAAATCTAATACACCATGCAGTTACTCGTTGTAACCGTTCAAAATTGGAAAATTGCGATATAGGAAACGGTAGGTTGGCCTTTGTTGTTTTATTTCTGGAAGTTCTCCCTTGAAAGTGATGGAAGATTTGGATAGATCTTTGCATAGCCAACTGGGTCCATGCCACCACATTTTTAAATCAGGTAAGTCTTTAGGGTTAATCTGCTGGGTTTTCAGCACTTCTGACATGATGCCAATCATTTTGACTGGTTAGGCTTTGGATTTGGGAGACTCTGTTTTGAACGAAAGTTTGTAGAACATTAGGTTCTGTCTTTATCCAAGCGAGGCATATGCTTGAATCACTCCAAAGATAAACCTTGGAAAACGGTAAGTTCATGGAAGACCTAATTTTTAAAAACTTGTGCTAGAAGTAAAGCTGCACAAAGTTCTAATCTAGGTATTGTCAATGATTTCAAAGGTGCGACCCTTGTTTTCGAAAATAATAAATTTACCAGAACCTGACCTGTAGAGTCGACGCTACGGACATAAATGCATGTCCCATATGCTTATATGGATGCATCAGTAAAATCATGGATTTGTATGTCAATTGTATTTGGTAACATGATAAATCTAGGTATATTAACATCGTTTAAATGTTTCAATTGATTGCGAAAACTTTGCCATTTGGAGTCTAAGTCCAATGGCAATGCTTCATCCCACGTTAACTTAATTGCCCAAAGCTTTGCATAATTATTTTTCCTAAAACAACACAATAACCGACTAGGCCCAACGGGTCAAATATTTGGGAAATGTCCGACAAAACGGATCTTTTATTGACACTCCTTGTAGAAGGATGCTGAACATTGTATACTAAAGAATCGGTTGCGCAGGTCCAGAACAGACCCAAAGTTTTTGTTTTATTTTCTTCGCCAATCTTTAAAACGGTTAATGGATTCGACGCTTGTACGTGCTCCAATACCTTGGAATTATTGGATCCCCATTTTTGGAGAGTGAAACAACCTGACTGTAATATTGAGATAAGCTCATCACAAATCTTTATCACTTCAGACTCTGAATTACCCCCAGTGAGCAGATCGTCCATATAAAAATCCTTAAGGATGTTTTTAGAAGAATTTGGGTAAGTATTCTTGTGATCCAAGGCGAGTTGGTGAAGGCATCGAACTGCAAGCCATACCTACCACAGAAATATCGATTGGGACTGTATCCAGACCTAAAATATTGTAACATACCTCACTAATGAAATTGGATTGCGAGACGCAGTCCAAAAGCGCTCTAAAAACTTTAGGTTGGCCAGTTTTATCTAAAATTTCAACCAGTGCAGTTGATAGAAGCACGTAGCTATCTTCACAGGCCTTTGAGAAAGAACAAATTGTAGCACCTACTTCGGGCTCCTTTTCTTCGGAAGTAGTTGCTACATTCGCGATTGAACCAATTGATTGACTTTCACTATCATTTTTTGGTTTCGCTTCATTGGAGTTACTGTTAAAATGTAACAATGTATTGTGTTTGCCCTTGCATTTTTTGCAATTGCCCGCAAAACAAAATTTTTTTAGATGATTACCTCGTAAACAATTTATACAAAGCTTGAGAGCTTTTATTTTTGCAATTCTATCATTTGTAGAAAGTTTTAGGAATTTGGGACAATTTTGTATAAAATGGTTTGCCTCTTTACAAAACATGCAAGAAACTACTCCTTTCAGATGAAATCGAAGTAGAATCACTTGGTCTTGCTTGATAAACGGCGTGAGAGGTGGACAACTTCATTTTACTATTCTTTTGTTCCGTTGTTAGAGCCACGGTTTCTAAAAAATCTGCCTTTTGTTGCAAAAATAATTTAAATTCGTTGAAATCTGGTAAAACACTTGGCTTAGTTGAATTAGGATTTTTCCGAGACAATTTAGCGCGTTTTTCTTCCCATTCGTGGGCAGTGCGTTTATCTAGCTTTAAAGTTAAATGATAAATTAAAAGCGTATCCCAAGAATGTGTTGGTTGAACTAACGCGTTTAACGATCTTAGATGCCTAGAAACAAGGTCTAACATTTTGCTTAATTCTATCGAGGATTCCTGATTCGTAACTGGTATTTCAAAGATTGATTTTACGTGATTATAAACAAGCACGCTTTCGTTATTGTAGCGATCTAAAAGTGCATTCCAAGCTGCGTCATAGTTTACGGCGGAAAATTCTATCGCCCGAATTATCTGCGCCGCACCTCCCTCCAACGACGAACGCAAGTAATGGAATTTTTGAATGTCGTCCAGGGATGTGTTTTTATTGATAAGAGAATCGAACGTGTCCCTGTATTCGAGCCATGTACTATATTCACCCGAAAAGGTGGGTAGTTTGATTTCGGGAAATTTTAAGTTATTTTGGACACCCCGTCCGCTGGTTGCACTCACAGAACTCACCGATTCATCTGATTTATTACAGTTAGCTGTGTTTTGTTCTTTTAATTTATCGTAGTAAGCATTTAAAAATTCTTTGCATTGACTTACTATTTCATAATACGCATTTTCAAACTCCATTCTTTCTTTAAAACCATTGGTTAATTCATCCCCCTCGCATTCGCCCTCAATTTGTGTTTGAATGTCATCAAATTCTTGCAAAATGTTTTCATGTCGCACAAGGCGAGTTTCTAATTCAATTAACTTCTTTTTATCTAAGCTTAAATAATCAAAATCGGGAGAATTTAAAGGAAGACAGGCAAAAAAGGTGTCTGTAAACCCCTTAAAAAGTGTTTGTTTTTGTTTAATCGATCCACGAATTTTTGCGAGAGATGGAGCCATTTTTGTAATAATTGTACAAAATCGATAATTTCAAATGATTAATAAAGGGAATTGTATAATAGGAACGGGCTTACTTGAGAACGTTTTCCTTGCGACGCACGCTCGCTAGCTATTAGCTTTCAGGATCCATTCGCTCTGGTGTGTAGTGCTGAGTCGAATTCTCGGTGTCGCCTTGAAGGATGTTGAGAACTTATCTGGTCAACTGTTGTTTCTCTTGTTTGTTGAATTGTTTTGTTGCAAATTATCCTTGTTTAGAACACTAGTTTCACTGTATCCGGCTCGAAGGACCAAATTATGTTTATACGTTGACTTTTCTATGAGAAACAACTTTCACGATTGAAATTGCATTGATATTTTTAACTTTCGAGCGAGAAATAAAAACGTGGTTACTCTTGCAATATCTTTATTCACACTCTTCTGTTTTACTGGGCAAGCGGAGCGGCGTTGCCAAGCTTAGTTTCTTGCAGGGCTTGAACAATCATTTTTTTATCTCTGGCAGGCACCCCCCCCCCAAGAACATTCAAATATATGAAACATATTTTAATTCTGGGCATAGCTATCGCTTACTTACTGTGCATTCTATGTTCGAAAACGAAAGTGTGAACATCACGTGTGGTGTGTGGCTTTAGTTCGACAAGAAAACATCAATCGATAAGTTTTAATTTAATATATTTACTTTTTCTTGACCATTTATACATTATAACACTCTATTATCTTTACTAATATCTCGCCGGCATGTCCGGTGCATCTGAAGATCCTGGAGGAGGCGGAAAGCCCCCTGACATAACGAAAGATTCATGCAACTTATCGAAATATAATGTTGAAAATAATGTAGAATATAACAATAATGCACAAAAAAATGTTATGTATGATTTAAATGTACGCTATGAAACTCATGATAACGGTCCGTTTATAATATATGTAGAGAGTAGGTGTTCAAATATATCGCGTTTACATCCTATGCGTGTCGGCCAAATGTTACATTCTATTTCACATATAAAGAATAATATAATTGCAGTTAAAACTATAGGTTTAAATAGAATAAAAGTTGAACTAAAAGATAGAGATTCTGCTAATGGCTTGATCAATAATGAAATCTTAAAAATAAAAGTAATATGGTAGCTTATGTACCTAAACAATTTGTACAAAAAAGGGGTATCATTAGAGGTACAGTGTAGAGGAATTAAAAAGTATTATAGTTTCCAATCGTAAAGTTCTTGAAGTTAAAAGATTTTATAGAAGGGCTTTTAATGAAAAAAATGAGAAGATTCTAATTCCTCGTCAAACAGTTATGTTGACCTTTTTAGGTTCTGAACTACCGGTTAAAATTAAAGCATTTAGTTGTGTTTTTGAAGTAGTCCCATACATTCAACCAGTTTTACAATGTCACAAATGCTTACGATTCGGTCACATAAATAGCCAATGCAGAGGTAAAAACAGGTGTAGACGCTGCGGTGATAATCATGAGGGAGATTGCATAAAAGATGAAAAGTGCATTAATTGTAATTCCACTTCCCATAACGCAACAAGCAAAGATTGTCCACTTTTCAAACAGCACAAGGTAATCAAAGATATGGCAACTCATAATCTATCGTTTAAAGAAGCTGAGGTTATCAGTAAGAGACCCAATTTCTCAAATGTTACGCAACTTTGTAATTCCACCTTTAATGTAAATACAACACTTCAACCTAACAGATATTCTATTTTACAACATGAGGACGAGTTCCCCAATCTCCCTAGTAGAAGCGGTAATAATCAATCAACGAAAAATCTTCAAATTAAAACAAATCTATCTACTATTACTCAAAACTTACAAAAAAGTAAAAAAAGAAAACCTTCTTCTCCAATAACTTCTCCTTTAGAAGTAGCTAGCCAAGTAAATATTCCAGTTAATACGATAATGCCAAACCCATACAGGCAAGAATTTCGTGTTTGTAAGGAAAAATTAAAAGATAATATCAACTCTTTTATTGAAGGAATTATTACAAGTCTTGTCCCAAATCAGAGTGTTGACTTTCAAGATATGAACATCCCTGATTCTCTTACTGCATACATTAATGAATCTTTTAGTTTTTTAGATAGACAATTAGTAGGTAGTACCAATTATGATAATAACGCAATGGAACTGTAGATCCTTAAGTGCAAATAAACCATCTTTAACGAAGTTCTTAATTGAGCAAAATGTACATGTATGTTTATTAAGTGAAACATGGCTCAGGCCTAATAAAAAAATGTTTATAAAAAATTATAGTATCATTAGAGAAGATCATCCAAATTCAGAAGGAGGAGGAGTAGCAATCTTAGTTAGGAAAAACATTGTATTTAATAAAATCCAATTTACAAGAAATTTTAACGAATACATAGAGTTATGTGGAATCTCATTAAAAATAGCAAACCGAACCATACAGATTGTTTCTGTATATCGACCCCCTAAAGTGAAAGCAACGACACAGGATTGGTACAATATTCTAAATCAATTATCAGATAATATTATCTTTGCGGGAGATTTTAACGGATTTCATCCGATGTGGGGTTCTCCATCTGAGAATGCACATGGCAAGGCACTAGCTGATGCTGTAGAATTTTTTGATTTGGTAAATTTAAATAATGGTGCACCCACTACAGTAACTCATCCAGGAAATACACCTTCAGTGCTGGATTTAACGTTCACTTCTTCCCGTTTAGCTTTATCCATAGATTGGTCAATTGGAAATGACACCCTAGGGTCTAATCACTTCCCTATTATTTCTAATCTAAGTAATTTAAATATAGATAAGGAGATTATCTATCCATCCACCAGATGGAATGATAAAAGTGCAGATTGGTGTTTATACCGCTCTACACTAGACGAAACACTCTTTGAGCTTCCTCTCACTGACAATAACAAACAAAAATGCGAAAATCTACTATATGCTATAACGTTAGCAGCTGATGCTTCAATAAAAATTAAAAACCGGTAGCCTGCGAAAATCTTCCACCCAAATGGTGGGATAATGAATGCGATGATTGGGTTAGCAAACGAAAAGGTAATCTTGATAACTATAAGAGGGAACCTTCAGAATATAATTATATAGAAGTTAAAAAAATGAATGCACTTTGTAAGCGTAAATTAAAAGAAAAAGCAAGATTAAAATGGATTGCATACTGTGAAAGCTTTCAAAAGGCGTCGGTTAGCTCCGTATGGAAAGAAATACGGAAATTTAACAACAAAAAGGTTAGGTCTCCTGGAAATTTCTCCGAAAACTTTAAAGAAGAGTTTTTAGATCTTCTAGCTCCCAGTACTTGTGCCGCACATAATAATTTCGAGCTCACTGAAATAGACCCTGAAAATGATCTGGCAAATTTATTTAATTTGACGGAACTGATAATGGCGACTAAAAACGTGTCCAATACTGCCCCAGGATTAGACAGTATTACCTATCCCATGATTAACAATCTGAGTATTAAAGCTAAACTTCTACTGTTAGAAATCTATAATGATTGGTGGAGGTCTGGTGTGGTAGATGATTTATTTAAAAAGGCGGTTGTCATTCCAATTAAAAAGCCAGATAAAGACCCTTTAGTTGCAACTAGTGTTGGGTTCGCGATACCACCCGCGTATCACGACACTTGCGAATCGAAACCATTAGCCGTGTGAAGTGTCGACTCCTTCACGAATCTTTAACGATACTTCGCATTTACACATCATGCATGCGCTAGTTCATATAATACGAGTATAATTGAAACGAGCAGTCAAGATTCATAGCTAATACGTAAATCATAAACTAGGGATTAAAAAACAATTAGGTTTATGAGTAAATTCTGTTATGGTTATATATTTATGCATTAAGTACATTAAAAGACATTAAATTATTTATACACCGCATTCGTTCTAACATTTGCTATAGAAAATTAGTATGGGAAATCTGAATATGCCAAATAGTTCGTTCTCGAATAAAAGTCGGTGAGATTAATAGTTGCAAAACAATTTAAATAATTTGTTATTATTCTTTTATTCGAAAAACGTACAAGAAATAATACATTACAAATAAAAAATAAAGATACCAAATTAATAAGACAATGTCTTATTAATTGGGTATCTTTATTTTTTATTTGTAATCTATTATTTCTTGTACGTTTTTCGAATAAAAGAATAATAACAAATAAAATTTAAAAAAAAGTTATGCTTGTAACGGGGTTCGATCGTGCATTCCACCAGCCCGTGCAGTTTAGCAAGCCACGGTTTGCCATCGAACCACGGAGGCGTTGCGTCAACTTTTCAGGTTTCGGCTTTTAAATTAATGTTTTGCAAATAATTCATGAATTTATAATTTTAACTAAAAAATCTACAACAAAATAGTTTTATATGTACGTCTTATTCAATGATTGTTGGCCAGTTCAACAAATCTGCCTTTAATTTCTTTGTATGAATGATCAAGCAACTTCGAATTACACTCTAATAAGAGCGATACTGTTCGACACGACGTGTCGCGACACTTCAAGTGTCACGACCACGAACAGTATCACGACACTCGACACCCAAATTCCCATCACTAGTTGCAACGTCTTATAGACCGATAACATTATTATCATGCATATTAAAAACATTTGAGCGTATGATTAAGTATCGTCTTGAATTTTTTATAGAAAGCAGAAACCTTCTCTCTGACCTGCAATTTGGTTATCGTAGTGGTAGAGGAACTATAGATGCCGTGTCCTATTTGGTGACCGATGTGCAAGCATGTTTCTCAAAGAATGAATATCTCTCTGCTTTGTTCATTGATATTAAGGATATTTGCATCTGCTTAAAAATAAATTACTAGAACTTCATTTACCTAGTAATTGTGTAAATGCTTATTATATCTATATTTTCTGAAAGACCAGTTTCCCTAAAACATAACCACTCTGTATACGGTGTTAGAGTGTTGAATAAGGGCATTCCACAAGGCTCTGTTCTAAGCCCAATTCTTTTTAACATTTATTCGGCAAACTACTACACTACCTGACAAAGTAAAATGCATTCAATACGCAGATGATATTTGTATTTACGTCCAGCGGCCATCTTTTGAATCTTGTCAGTATTATATACGACGGATTATGAACAAACTTGATCAATGGCTTTCTATACACTCCCTCGTACTGTCTACATCAAAGTCTGCAGTCATTGTATTTACCCGACATAGGTCCAACTTTGGGGACTCCATTCGAACAAAAAATTATGAAATACCAATAGCTACCTCTTATAAATATTTGGGTATCATTTTAGACCGTAAGCTATTATGGAAAGCCCATTTGAATTATATAAAAACCAGGTGCTTGCATGGCATCAATATTATCAAAATTTTAAACAGAACTTGGTGGGGTTCTGATCCAAGCGTCAGTCTCCTATTTTACAGAGCTTTTATTCGCTCAATCTTAGATTATGGATGTATCCTATATAGAGCCGCATTTATGTCTAATCTAAAGATTGCAGAAGTAATCCAGAATAATAGTGTAAAATTGTGCTTAGGGGCGATGAAATCATCACCTAATATACAATTCATTTACCTATGTAAGTAATATTCAGAGGAACGATTGAATTTGCAAGTACTTTCTCAAGTCATCGTTACATTCAAGAAGTATTTTCACATTTGTATTTTAACCCTGAAAAGTACTATTGCCATGAAATATTAACTTTGTCATGTAACTTTACACAGGTGTTTTAATGTTAAAATGTAAAATTACATTGAGATTGTAATTTTAATCTGTAAATTTATTTAAAAAGGAAACATTACAATGCAAATTTAACCTAATATTGTAATTTTCCACTTCCTATGAAAATTACACTTTGAAGTAAATTTACCCCAAAAAATGGAGGTAACATAGTTGCCTCCATTTTTAGGGTAAATTTACCGGTAAATTTTTAGAGTATATCCCCCATCTAACATGCAACACGAATACACACATCCATAGTTGAGGTGGCGGAATTTTCCAATTAGAAGAATCCCGTCGCCCCAAGTGGGATTCGAACCCACGACCCATGGAACACGAGTGATGCACTGACACCACTCGTCCACCGCCGACCCAAAACATAATATTATAATATTATTAACAAAATGTTAGTGCTACAAAAAAACATTTTAATTATTACTATCATTATTTTGTGAGATGTTCAAAATGAGTTCAATTAACCTCCATATAATTTGAAATTTTGCATAAACTAAGGTTTCATCCCTATACAATCAAATTAGTTTAGGGATTTAATGAAAATGATTCTAATCGTCGTCTCCAATTTTATAAATTATTAAGTCAACGTCTTATTGAACAGCCAAATCTATTATACAATTTTTTTCCGATGACACCGTCAACAGATACATTATTGTAGATATTGAGCTGAGAGTGACCCACGTGTAACACGGCAATGTAATACTCAAAGACTATAATTTTTGGAAACATAAAATGATCATAAAATCATTTGGAAAGATTCATCTTCGTCCACGCATAGCTCATATATTAAAAGGAGTTAGAGAGCGACGAAAATCTTTCCAAAAATCTACTTACGTGTCAATAAATGGAGCGCCATCGCATTTTGTTTCTCCTATTCGTCAGTTCTTGGATCAAACGTTTTCCATCACGGATATGAAAGAAAGACCTTATGGAGTACCCACCTAGGTTACCGAATTTAACGCTTTTGGGCTTCTTTTTGTGATAGTATTTGAAAACAAAAGTCTATGCAACTCAGTCAAATTCAATAGATGATTTACGACAAAGAATTAGTTAACAGGTAACTCCATAATATTTACTGCACACAGCAGACGGAAATAACCAAATTGACAAAAATGCAAAAGACTTACCTTCCTGTGGTTCACGTGATACTCGAAATGAAATATTATATACTTCCAACGATAGCGAATATAATTACATACACTGGCCATAAATATAACTTTTCTAGTTGTACAACTTCTCTAATTTTCTTTGTTGAACTATAGCTACCTAGTATGCATACAAACGGCAGGCGTTATTAAAACAAATTATGTTCTGTACTTTCGCGTTGAGCACCAACTAATCGATTGGAACCCAGATAAGTTATTGAACCTATTTATTTATGTTGAAGGATGCTAATTGTCTTTTGGTGTGACGTGGCCCCTACATCCTACTTTATTATTTTCTCCAAAACAAATGCTTTGTACGTAATGATGATTCTCAAACCAAATGACAATTGAGGCAATATCTGCTTAATGACTCTAAGAGTGCTGGATCTGTCTCAGTTAGGGCTCGACCAATAGACACATCGACATCGACATTGGCGCTGATTTCCAAAAATTCAAACATCGACATCGGCCAGCGGCAAAATATATACCTATTTATTTTCTCTGCGCAAAAAAACATTCAAACATTATTTTGAAGTAAAAGATCAGTCTTGAGACCAGTCTCAATGATCAACATTTGCGAGTCATCGCGAAAATACTGCATCAACTAGATAGTACAGTTTTACATAGTTTCAATGCAATAAATAAAGAAATTGATAATAACGCATACATGGATTCTGCATATTCATTAAACCTCACACATCAATAACCCACCAAACACTATATGTAATATATTTATAGCAATAGTTCTTTTCGTAGGTGTCTTATTAAGAGGTCCAGTAGTTACACTCATTTCTTCAACATAGTTGAAATATCTTGTACGTGTCGCCGTTTCTTTCAAACATTTTAATTAAAATCTCAGCACTTGGTGTTCCGCCCTAATCTACATTTCTATTATTATCTTTATAGGCCGTTGTAAACTTGTACACTCTACATTTAGCATATCTAGTTTGTATTCTAGTACCACAGTATATACTTCAACAAACAAATGAAGAATCTGGGTAACAGAAATCACGTGAGGTTAAATGCAAAACGTACCGCGAACCACGCGATGATCACTCGACGATCACGTGGTTGACTCGAGGAATTTAACTGATAAGAGAAACAGCAGGTGAGCTGGAATGTTTCAGCAGCGTCAGGAACTGATTTTATTTAAGAAGAGCTAACGTGACGCTTAACGTATATTCAATTATAATCGAATATACATACAAAATAGGGAAAACGAAATCAATTTACTCTACAAAAATAATTATTATTAACGTCGACGTTAAATTATTCTATTTCAGCTAATAATAATAATAAAATTTAATTTAATCCTTATTAAATTGATTTTATCTTCCCTATTTTTGCTAATTGCTTTTCTTTAAATTACCCATTACCCTATGACTTAAAACGTAATGAAGTTTTTAATTATAACCCGTTATTAGGGTGTATATATTCAACGATGACAAACAAAATGTTAAAAAGTAGAATCCGAACGTACGCTGCTGACATTTTTTAACAGCTCTGGTAACATAAGCTGCTGCTTACACTTATCTTATCATAATGTGTTTCACAGCTGTTGATGACGCGTTGACCTATTTTCTTCATTTGTTTGTTGAGGTATAGTTATGCATTCTTGCAAATATTAAAATGTCGTGTGTTGCCTTGTTGATGCTTGGACAGTTAAACAAACGTCTGGCTGGAACAACAGTTACATATGTTGTGGTATACGATCCTCGCTATTAGCAGCGTGTAATACGATGACGATCGGCAAGTCTCGGCGAACTGGTCGTTATTTGTCACTGTTGTGTGCGCTCTGCGAAGCGTATTATCAACTTCAAAGTGCCGACAATCGAGTGGGATTCACATCACATCTGATTCACATCAGATAAACATTGTTAGATGTGGTTAATTTAGCTTTAAGGACTAGATTTAGTATTTGATTAGTGCCTTCTTGAACATAGACAAGCAATAACTAATACCTTGCTAGTACAAAAATTAAGATAGAGCAACGTTGCCAGTTAATTAATAAGCATTTTTAATAGCAAATATGCATGCATAAATTACCTTATTTTAAGCAACAACATAAAAACGAAAATGTATTACGAAGATAAACAAACCAAAACAAAATGCATGCATCACGCTAATAGATCTTTTCATATTGCAAAACGCCTAAAAGATCCTACAACAGTTTTAAACAAGAAACGAAAATTTCAAAGTGTTTGTTCGACAGTTACTCTGTATTTTTTAATGTTCATTAATCTAAATGATGGCGATAAATGAAACTTCTTGAACCAATCCCGCAAGCGCTAAGCTGAATTCATTAATATAAGCATTGTAGGAATTCCTTAAATGGACTGTCTGAATTTGAGCTCATTTGCAGACTAATTACTTTTTATTATTATTAGTCTTTTTAAGGCCAATTTATGATTTTTATATAGGAATTTGTTATAATTAGTTATTAAAATATAGTATGCGTTGGTAGCAGGTAACGATAATATGGTCATTTTTCTTTTACTAATTTATCTGCTGTATCCTGGCGGTGGATGAATAATGCAACATAATTAATAAAGATCGTTTAATATATATTATAATAATAATATAAGTATTTATAACTTTGTTCTAATATAAACATTAGATGTTACCTGTATAATTTTATGTATGATGGGAATTTTAATTATGTTTACCGGTTATTTATCATCATTTTTCAAAACTTTTATTTAGAAAATAAAGCAGATGGATGTATTCCATTAGGATGCTAAAATTTAGAGAATTACTAATGAGGAAATAAAGTCTTCGGATTTAAATGTCAATAAAAAAGCGTGGAAACAGAACTTCTTCTATTTTGTCATATTTTGAAGATCCCTATTAGAAATGCTACAAAATCTTTGAAGAGTTATCAGAAAAAAATAACAATGCGAACAACCAAGATACCATTTATTGAAGAGCACCACTCAGAATATTATTTCGTTGCGTCGAAAACAAGCCAATTTCGAAAATTGAATTTATTTTATTTGAATGGTAATGCCTGTATCTATTCATGTTTGTAATTATTCCTAATGAAATTCAGTACTTTAATATTATTATGTTAATAATTATTACAAAATAATAATATGTTAATATTATTTAGTTTATTGTGTTCGTTGAGAGTGATTAATAATTTTTTCCTTTTTGTTAATATATTTGTTAATGTTTTCTAATGTCAAGTTAATCAATCAAAAGCTTTTGTGAGCTGCTGCTCTTCCGCCTATGACATGTATGATTACTCCAGTTCCTTTTTATTTAACATTAGTGGCAAGCTTGTTAAATTTTTAGATTTTCCGTTTTGAAGAAATTTTTGGGCGTTCTACGACGTCTAACGACGTAGAGTATGTCAAAGAAGTTTCTTTCATTACCCTTTAATGTAATGAGTATGTATAGGATTTCTATGCATTTGCATGTTTTTTCTGCTTATAGCAAACATATGCAGAGTTATATTTCTACATGTTTAAGCCACATATGAATCACATATGTCAATTTGAAAGTGCATATAAATGCATATTTAGGTGTTTTTTATAAATGCATGCATATTTTAGCATTTTTGAACGAGTGTGCATACTTTACCACTTTTTGAGCGTTTTACATGCTTTAATTATGAAGTTTCTAATATTTTTAAATAATTTTAGCATTTTAGACAACCAACCAAGAGCGTCTTAGTTGAATTTAGGGGAAACCCATAATTTAAGCTTATTGTTAAATACTAGGCTTTAAAATATTTTACTGCCTTAACCATCTGTGTACTTGTTAATATTTTCTAAGAAAGAAAATGTTTCAACAAAAATTTAAATACTTACATCCTGCGATATTGTGATAAATAGGTATTAGGAAATTCCAAAGACCATTTGACAACTTCCTGTTCATAGAAAAATTTTGTTTACTAATCTTGTAATCTTTCAATTAAGACAGTTCAGAAATTGCAAACTGCATTTCAGTTTGAAATTTTAGAGTGTAAAGATGGGTAAAGAAAAACGGTCTGTGTCTGTTACACTTCGAAGTTGTGTTAAGGAATTCAGTGTTCTTACAACTGACGATAAGGTGTTGTATTGTACAGTGTGCGACGATAAAGTGAATGCAACGAAACGCTTTCAAGTTACACAACTTCTGAACACGGTTCGACATCAAAAGTGTGTTGCCCTGAAATAAAAAAAAACATTGTTACCGGGGTACCTCAATAATTCGCGCGGTGAGTCCAGCAAATCGATCGAATTTAATAAAAAACTATGTAGTGCATTAGTGGCTGCAGATATCCCGTTAAGTAAAATTAATCACTCAGCATTTCGTAATTTTCTGGAAGAAATTTCAAAAATGCCAATACCCGACGAGTCTACACTCATGAAAAATTATTTACCTCGTTTATAAAAAGAGACCATAAAATCAATTAGAAAACATGTAGCCAATAACTACATATGGGTTTCCATTGACGAATCTACTGACACTACTGGAAGGTGCGTAAAAACTTTATTTCCTTTGTTTTGTTAGTAAAATTTAACTAATTAAAGACAGCAGAGCAATTTACGGATGTTTTATTTTCTATTTTGTTAGTTACATATTTAATCACAATAATATTTTTGCTTGATTAAAATATAATTTTTTTGAAATAACTGTTTTGCGCTAATTGTTTGTAACCGACTAATTATGTAGTTCGATCAAATAAAAATCAAATTTTTGTTTTCAGATACGTGGCTAACGTTATAATTGGCGTTTTAAATTCGGAGAACAATACCAAATCCTATCTATTAGCAATGGACGTTTTCAAGAGCACCAATCATTGTTCTGTGGCAACATTGTTTAACGATTCGATGGCTATTTTGTGGCCGGACGGCATACAGTACAACAAAGTACTCCTGTTCGTCACCGACGCGGCACCGTACATGATCAAGGCTGGAGCAGGCTTACAAGTTCTGTACGAAAAAATGATCCACTTAACTTGTCTTGCCCATGCAATGCATAGAGTTGCGGAAAAAGTGCGGGAAATATATCCTGACGTAAACTCTATAATTTCAGATGTAAAAAAATTGTTTGTAAAGCTCCATATCGCATACAAATATTTAGGTAAACTGCTCAAGAAGTGCCTCTGCCACCTGAGTCTGTAATAACAAGGTAGGGTACTTGGCTTTTTGCGGCAGAATATTATGCAACTTATTTTGATATTATTAAAGCATTTGTAAATAAACTTAATAAACACGATGCACTATGCATACAAAGCGCACAGGATGCTTTTAATAATAAGGAGGCGACGGCAGAATTATTGTTTGTTTTGACAAATTTTGTTCGTTTAACTAAAGTAATTCAGAAATTAGAAAGTCAGGGAAATTCATTAGATGAATCTCTTGATCATGTAAAATTGTTAGTTGTTTCTTTGAATAAAGTAAAAGGGCCAAAGGGTTTGACTATAAAACAAAAATTTAAATCCGTTATAGACAAAAATCCTGGTTTTCACTTAATTAAAAGCATAAACGATGCATTATCTGGCCAAGACATTTTAGATGAGCTAAAACATTATTCGCTTGTAGTATTAAACAATTTTAAGTATGCCCCAATTACGTCTTGCGATGTGGAACGGAGTTTCTCAAAATATAAAACAATATTTAGGGATAAATAGGCATATGTTTACTTTTGAAAATTGAAAAATGTACGTCATTGTGAACTGTAACGCTCTATGTTTAGAAAATATAATTAATTAAATTATTGCATAGGATGTCTAATTAAAATAATTTCTGTAAATAAAATGTAAAAACGCTAAACAGGTGTTTTTTTAATAATGAAAGTGCATATATTTATTAAAAATTTCTAATACACGCATATTCCATGATTTTGAAGTGCATATTTCACGTTTTTATAGTGCATAAGTGCATGCATACTCGTATTTCAGCATTTCTAAGTGCATACAAATCCTATATCTAGTAATGAGTATTAAATCTACTACTACCAAATATTACAGAATACATAAACAACTACAATACTTTTATAATTCAATATTTGCACTTAAATATTGAGATGCTGGATAAAACGTTGAATGATATACAGAAACGAAAAGCTTTTATCCACTCAGGGACACACGCGGTTTTCGCCTTGTGTGTTAAACTTTTCAATTCGTGGATAAAAGCTCTCTTTATTCACTTGTACCATAAGTATCTAACGCTTAAGTAGTGACAACTAGTATTTGGTGCATGTTTAGAAAACCTTTGGAACCTTTCATGTTATGTTTGTTTTATTTGTTGATGACTTTTGGTTTATTTAATTATTTGTTTGTCTCCTACAGTTACTTGTTTATATATTATCTAAGCATTTATATATAAATCGTTTAACCTTGCTTTAATGAAAGTTACACAGAGGTTTATGGTAAATTTATGGAACGAGAATTACTTGATGCTTATGTACACTGTCTGTACACTCTTTGCTTCCCTTGCAATCTATGCTAGTCCATATGTAAATGAAGCTAGTAGTCTGTATATAACTGTGTTTGATTTATTATGCTATTGAAATTTCATGAAATACAAATACATAATTTTAAATTACTGAGTTAGTACTAGCTATATTTGTATAGCTACGTGTATGTTACACTGAAGCTGAAAAACAGAAAAACTACTGCCTGCCTGCTAAACACATATTACTATAATAAACCGGGGTTTCCGGGCAACCACCTGGTTAAGGGCAATGGATGAAGCTGTCAGATTAAGTGTGTGGTAGAGAAATTCGTGAGAATTCTCGACGGTAACTCATACCGATCAGGGGGAGCCCTGATAGATGAGACCGGTGTGGGCGGATTCGAATCTCGCCTGGGATAAGGTCAATTATGGTCACCAAGGAACCCGCTGCTTGACCGAGGTCATTTATGGTCACCAAGGAACCCGCTGCATGACTGAGGTCATGTATGGTCACCAACGGAAACCGCTGCTTGACCGAGGACATTTATGGTCACCAAAGGAACCCGCTGTTTGACTGAATCTCAAGTGCGGAGAATCGAAGTGAGGTTTACCCTGCTTTTGGGCTAATGGGAAACTGCAAGCCGCCAGGTAAATGTGCTTAGGAGCTATCCCGACCACCCTATGATCCGGACTGCAGCCGGGTACAGTGATTGGGAGAAGCTCTGAAAGCCATTACACTTAAGGAGAGTTGAAGCGAATACATAGCCTCTCACAATCAAGACAACTTCACCAAAAACGGGTACACACCGGGAGTTGTCACGCACCCTTACCATAGGATAAAGCGACGATAATTACCAAAGTAAACGATGGCTTAAAGTTGTGCCCTCCCGGACCAGCTATCAGTGGAGAAGGGCTGGATTCAAGTTGTAAGGGAGTGCCACTTAATTTTCCAACTAAGAGCACAGCAACCATCGAACCACCAAAATTAAGAAAAGGGCACCAGATACTTACCGTTTTGGGGCTAAGTAAGTACTTGCTTATCATACCATTAAAAGGCCCATTCATAAACATAAATTTCCGTTTAATTAATATAATAAATACTTGAACATAAATAATTATGATAATACGTATTGAGAGTAATTAATTGTATATTGAAACAAATATTAACTGTACTGTAAAACCTATTGAGAGGATTAAAAAAAAGAAATGATATTATTGTATATCAGTCAGTATCAAGTTCTTGGTAATTGTTCTATCGAGAGCTGAATATAGTAGGTATTCTAATATGTAATTATAAAGGAAGTAACACAAAAAAAAATAAAATAACCACCACCAATGTTAGAACATGTAATAGGGGAGAGGGGTTAGCCGTCGTAAGCTTACGATTTACTCCTTCGCAAGTTAATGCAGTAATACTATGAGCAATTGGGCATTTGTTCAACTAACAGACTTGACAATGACTAGATTACACACTTATACAATTGACAAATTCTAATCCAATGAATAAACTAAATAATGTATCTAATTAGTATTAATTATATTCTAGTCCTAACGTTGGTTAGTTAAATGCTATGTTCAGAAAGGACTCAATGTCCAAATGACTTATTCAACATCACATAATTAATAAATGACCTCAACAAAAATTTGAATGACGGCTTAGTTAGCAAATTACAGGTTATCTCTTATGATAAACTTAGCTGATTTCGACATTCAACCCAGAAGATCCTTCAAATCTTGCTACTCGCTGGTTTATTTCCTTAACTACCAAACTTCCAGGTAGGGGTGAACTACTGTTTGAGTTTCTGTTAAAAATAGTCTTCTTACTATACTTAATGGGGTACACCTTTCCCAAGAAGCCTAAAAGAAAATTCCTGACTAGGAAAATGGTTCGATACAGAAACATGTTAAGAATTCATACCTCTGATGGTGGGCGGCTAAAAGGTAAAAGGGCGGTATCTACCCGATAACAAAATGCATCCACATTCAAAGAATAATTTAGTAATCCTAAAATATAAGACTGTATGTAACTTCTTGGACGTAAATCCATTATCTAAAAATTTTACCTGTGAAGAACTTCAGGCATTGGGTGGGGGTTAATTCGTATCGATCGAAGGAATTGATCTGGTCTAATGAATCCGCTTGTGCAACAAAATGGCTTCCCTCCAAATATTCCAATAGGGTAGTTACCAGTTTGATTATTATTGATGTGGTGCTAATAATCCGCTGAAGAGTAATTGAAGACAAAATCTCACCATTACCATCATATATCGCTCCAGAGATTTGTTTCTTAAATAGCACCCACAATATTTCACTAAGATCAAATTCGATCGTAGTTGATTACTACTAAACCAAAAGAAGAATGTCGTTCAGACCTTTCTTTAAAAGCCTATCACCGGATATCCGTCGACAGCAAAAATGCGCAATCTCAAATATCAAAGTACGTCCGCGAGGGGCAGCGTTGCAAATATTATTCCAATCTAATTAAGAAATTCCATGTCAAATGGGTTAAATAATTAACACAACACGTTTCAAAACACGCGGCAGTTATTACGTAATGCGATAGCTTCTGCGCAAAGCAGATGTATGACCAGTAGTCTCAAGTAGCATGAAGAGATAACTGCGGCAACAATGTTTATTAAAGGGAATTATTTGAGACGGCGCAACAGAAACACAGTTGCAAGATAAAGTTTGTTTATATATCGTATGCAAAATGGAAATTTATAATTTCTATTAAAAATACTTTTAAATACGACAAAATTGCTTACAAGGCGCTGTTCGCAATATGCATAAAGAAGTTAGCACCAGCGTTAAGGCTAAATAGATGACTCGAAAGTTGGGTAAGTACAAAACAAGTTAATTACTGTTTATTTTGAACTAATAATCTCTATCTTTTAGGAATAACCACAAGACTACGAGAAGAATCCTTTTTCAAGTAAGTACGAAACTCTAGTGAAAGTTCCAATTCACTAATGCTAATACCTAATAATTTTTTAGCTAATAAAAGAGTTTAAAACAAAAAATGCCAACTCATCACTAAGATTCTTACCTAAGCAAGAAGAGTTGCCTATACCATCAACATTTTATTTTATCTTATTTTATTGTGTAATTGAAATATTTCAATAAAGAAAATATAAGAAAAATATTTTATTGCTTTCGTACTATAAATTATAAGCTCAAATCAATGCCAATTTGTAAATAATTTAAGATAAATCTACCGACAAAAACGAACCGTTACAGAGTCTATAACGTGTAGACTTAAACGAAGCTCTGTCGAGGGCCCACCAAGCCTAAAATTGGTAGATCGGGGTGGCAAAACCATTAAAAAACCAAGTCCCGCCACAATTGAGGTTGGATTCGATCGGGCAGTGGTCCCACTTTGCAAGAGCGCATAGCTGGGGAATAGTCCTATTGCTGGACCAGGTACTTCGGTACCGGCGTGTGAGCACGTGACGTAAGTCAATCGCTCCGGTACTATGCCTGCGATAGCTAGTAGAGGGTAGATAGGCAACCTCGCTTCGACCAGTGAGCTGATCTGGCAGCAAGTGCGGTACTGCCGGTTAAGCAACTTTCGCGCAGATTGGTCGTATCCCAATCACTTCCTTCTGGAAGGGAACGTGGGGGTATGTTAACACGGGTACCCCACGTAAAACAATCATGACATTCAACCACCTGGTTATGATGATGATGATTGATATTGTAACGAAGTTACTAAATTTTATTAGTTACTTTGGATGTAAGAATAAAAGTGCTTATCGACTGTTGCAATCAGTCGCCGCTCGGATAAGCGACCGACTCAAACGAGAGCACGCGTCCCTTCCCTAACCGATATTTGGCGTGCGCTGCTCCGTATTACTCCTATCATTTCCCCCACCTTCCCAGAACACCTATATAAGATGGCGCGGAGCACCGATTTATTAAGTCCGCTCCCAGGACTCGAAACCACCAGGGCCAGCCCAGCTAGCCCAGCAGACCGTTCTGATCCAAGGGAACATAAGAGTAAGTCCTCTTACCGACATTCCAATTCCCTTCCCGTCGCTCTCATCCGTTCACCCCTTACATCCTGTCCGAGACCTCACTCTGCGTATACCTGGGGGTCTCATCCTGTTTCCACCCGCTTTATCGTACCTTGTCCGAGACCTCACTGTGCGTGTGCCTGGGGGTCTCATCCTAGTTCCAGCCTTTACCATAAACTAGATACCTCCCCTATTACCCACTATTCTACCCTACCCGCACGTTTGCTTGATATGCACGCTGCATTGCACCCCGCTTGCTGTGGCTACCATAGATAACCGTATGCTTTTAGATTTAGCGATTAACGCTTGTTGGAGTGGAGGAATTTTGTTAACAATAACTGTTATTAAGTTTGGTAATTGTGTGTTTTATTTGTTAGTATAAACACCCTCTTGTTTTGTGAATGCTTTAATAACAGGTAAAGTGATCCAGACAGTGCCGACATCAGCGACACCAGCACTTCGCTGGATTACCTTTTCTCCACTAGTATTTACCCGGATCCGTGGAGCATACCACGTCAAAATAACTGGCGCCCGAGAGTTACCGCCGAGCGCTGAACACCACACTGCGCCACTTCGCAAGCCCCGCACAAACTTGGTGTCCGAGCCGAGACGCTTACCGAGGCAAACCCAGGGCACCCTTACAATATTGATAAATGTTAAATTGATTTAAATTGAGAGTACAAACAAATCCTATCGCAACAGACTTCAGTTAAAGCACAGTGTGATATAAACAAAATATAAACCTCCTATCTTTACCATACAAAATGCTCCGGCTGATTAACTTAAAACTTGTGAAGCAGTTTTACTAAGCAAAAAAAAATTAAATGTACTTACCTTACACCTTCTTATGGCATGAATAACAGGAAAATTCAGTTATATTCTAAATATAAACAAACATATTTTAACACCACTATATTAAGGTTCGAAGCTACCATTCGTCATTCGCAAACGTAAACATATAATAGTTATGTCGGCAAGCCTAACATACGCTTGTATGTTATCTGGGATGAAATGTTCTTCCACAAAATTTATCATCTAAGTAATCTGTCAGTAAAGAAGGTAGGTTTTTATGTTCTGTCTTTCAAAAGTCAATTCAATTCACTCAAGTCGGGATCTAGAATTTAATTATTTAATCTTGATATCTTATGCTGGAAACAGTCATTCTTCAAAGCAGGAACCTTGTCCTCACTCAAAATATGCATTTGTTTATAATAGTTTTCACTAAGATTTTGCATGCTTTAGGTTTATTCCAAGTCTAAAAGGCAGCTTTTACACTTTTCTTTCGATCTGACCTACTTTACAGTAAGACTCACGATAATGCATATTAGACCAGCCGAAACGGCAGCTTAAACACTTGCTAATATAGATAAATAATCAGATAAGTAATTTGATTGCTTTTATAAAAATATAATTTGGTGATCGTTTTGGATGGCGGCGCATTCTACTGTCAGAGAATGTTACAAACTTTGTTAGTAAATTGGTTTAAAGATTTAGCTCAATCTTGCAATATTCAATTACGAAAAACTCCTGAGTACCATTCTCAGGCAAATCTCACTGAGCATGCTAATAGAAATGTATTGCAGTTTGTGGTGAGTTATGATAAACACCAACATTGAGATAAAGAGTTAATTGACATACAATTTAGTTGTTCAGGAGTCTACTGAGATTTCTCATGCTTTTATGAATGGCTGTAATTTGCGCATGGGAAATGAGATAAAGCCTTTTATCCCTGTTCCCGGCAAGGTTCCTGCTGAAATTGAGTATCGATTCCTCAATGATTGGTCCCAAAAAATCTCAAATTTAAAAGATTCATTTGTTGTAGCTGAAAAAAACTTGTTAAGGGCGAGTCAAGCTCAAAGTAAAAAGTAAAACCTCCGAAAAACAGTTTTCCAGTTTAAAATCCAAGATCAAGTATTTCGTAAATACTTGCTTCAGCTATTCACTTAGCTTTCAAGTCGGTTCTCCGTTGGGACATAGACCCCGAAGTCAGTTTCTGTGGTGTCTTTTAACATTACAAAGCGGCGGCAAAAATAAAGAATTTTACACCCCTCTAAAATTAAACTCTTTTACTTCCGCCAAGCTGGCGTATGTAGCGCCTTTCCTTAGAAAATCTTCCAGCCTGGAAAATTGTTTCCGGCCTGGAGGGGAATATGAGCGACGAGAAAATAAGATTACACTATTTTCTTGGAAATAACTTTTATTCATTGACTGGCACTATTTAACAAAAAAATGATTTTGTTTTCCCTTTGCGAGTCAGAACACAGTCGAAAGACGAATTGATGAAAAGATTTCATCGTGCCTATGATGCTGATCCTGTAGTAAGTGCCTCAAAATTTGACAAATTTAAATTGTCTCTTTGTGAAAACTCATTATGGTAAAAAGGATAATTGTAGTTGGTGATACCTTTCCGCATTTAACTATATGCCAAATTGTGACGTATTTATGTTAATATATTATGTTAATATTGGCACAGTAATTGCGAATAGGACAGATTCATAGATTACTAATTAACTTTGTTATATTTTTATTTCCTTATTTTATTGTTACTCTTATATTTGGAAGCTTACAATATCAATACTGATGTAAATTTAATTAATAAAATAATTTTGTGACCCGAAGTTTCGGTGTTGTAGCAGAGTGGCTGTTTTCTTCGCTCACTGAGTGTTTTTGGTGTTTGATCGTAACATACATAATATGCACTAATAATTAATTATAGCACCAATGATATTTAACACCGCTCGGTACACATTTTAGATAAAAAAAAAGAGTATTCATAATATTCTAGATGCATGCAATTAGAAATTAGACATCGGCAAGACTTGTAGGAATTTTTTACCTACACATCCATGCTCCTTAGCATGATTGATATGTCCTAAACATCTAGTAACCGTGAAAATGACTAATTGCTCACAATCTCTAAACTGAACGGTAATGACCGTGAGAAATGATTCCTCACGATCAGTAGTTCTATTAAAACGTCATAGATGTCAGCACTTGCAATATTATAATATTAATTATTTGAAATATAAAATGTTATAAATTTTAAATAAAGGTTAATTTATTTTGTTTAATTATGTTTTACATTAAAGTATATTTTGAAGCAAATCCATCTAGAAAAATTATCCCTTCCGCTAAGCCAGGCCTCTACCGTTCAGCTATGTAGGCTTCTTCGCATGTATTGGTTGTTCTCCTTATATGAAGTTAATAAAAATTGTTATTTCAATTAACGTAAGATTAAATATAATTGTTAATATAATATTATTGATTATTATTGGTAAATTACAATAAAAACAATGAAAGCTTTTATAACTTGCTACAAAATTCACAACTAGCAGCGGGATGAGCACACTTAATATTTCATCCTTCCTTGTCATCACAATACCTGAAATACGAGAATATGTTGACATTTCGTTTGACAAAGGGATTAAAAACCTTGAATAAATTGAATTGTGATTGTTTATTATATAAAATTACTTTTTGAAAACGAGTACAAACGTATGATTATTTAACTGTAAGTACTAAATATTAGATTGACTGAAATTATGCAGATTGTAAATGTATTATTAGTATTGTCTTTCACGTAAAAAATATGAATGCCAGTATAAATTCTAAGTTAAATATTTCTCTTAGCTTTAGGTGGTTATTACTGTATTTGTTGTCGTAGATAAAGTATAGTGTGTAACGCGTGCAAAAATGCCAATTTCACACTCTTTTCACACTCACACTCACTTTTCTGCACTTGTAACACAATATACTATTGTTTAACACACTTGTTTAAAACATTAAACTATTTGTTTTTAAACATGTTTTAAACATATGCCTTTTTAAACTTGAAAGAGAAAAAAAATTTGCAAAAAATGAGCAGTTTCCATTTGAAAGGTGGAATAATAATAATAAATAAAATGAAAAAGTATAGACAATTTATTGATTGTTTATATCTAATTTTTTGTTTTTATCTAATGTTTAAATCTAATTTGGAAAATGACTAAAATTGAAATTTGAACCATAAAAACAATTCTAATTTAATAGTAAATTAAATTATAAAGTGATTGATTGCATTGTATAGCATCAACCAATTTTGCTGGAGCACCATTAAATGAATTTTAAATATTTCTTTTCAGATGTAGAGCATTTAATAAAGACTCGCCACAAATAACGAAAAGAATAATTACAGGGATTACCTGGTTATCTAAATGGTAAATCTAAATGAACAAATAAATAATAAATACCTGAATAATAAATAAATAAACAAAAATACCTTGAAAAATGCTTCCCTTCAGTCGACCCGTCATCATGAATATATAATATTCGACTGATTTTTTTATTTACTAATTGTGCATTCTTTTTAGAAGTCTGAAGACGCATTTAAAAAGAATAATAGATATAATGATCCTTTTATTTATAAATTACAATTTGCAAGGTATTAACTTAACCATATATAATTATTTTTGTTTTGGAGAGGATTGAAGTAGGTTTTTTATCAGTTTCCTTGTGTTACTTTTTACTAGGAAGTCGTAAAATTAAAAAAGTGATGATAAGAAGAATTATTGTTTCAGGCATGCATAATCATGATTCATAATAGTGATTTGTACCTGAATTTAATAAGAATATCTTTCTTGAAAGCTTTTGTTAAAATATTTCAAAATCTCTATTAGTTCAAAACAGTTTAAATCATGTTTTTTATAAACTCATTTTAGATAAAAAGTCACGTTTAATTTAAATAACAACTGGTTTTTGTTTTTTTAATGTATGTTTTGTGCCAACCCTGTTCCTAAGAAATATCACAATATGAAGCTCGAAAAGTAAACCTATTTGGTAAAAGAACAACCCTTTATGAATAATAAACCAATAGCTCCGAGGTGACTAATCAAATTAAGGCATTTAACAAAATAAAGTGCTAATAACAATTCCATAGCAAATTCCGTAACAAAAATAAAGAGTTATGAGAACACGTTTTGCACGAAGTGTTAATATTCGATATACCTTCATAGTTTAATAAGTATTTAATGCCGGTGTCAATAACAATGGATGCAGTAATGTGGCAGAACTTCTTGAGATATTAAAATGAATCGTCGAATAAACAATGATATAATATAGTGTAAAAGGTGGGTACGGATGAACACTTTGTCAATAAGGTTTATAAACTCTGTTAATGTGTATTTGTTTTATCTGTGTGTAAATTAAAATGGTTTGAGTGCTAGAATTAATGACATTAGGTACTGGATTAGATATTCGATATCAAAACATAATGTTGAGCAATAATAATTAAATTATATACCTTCGTAGATATCGCTGTTTATTGCTGGTCGTTAGAGATAAACCAAGTGGAGAACACGCACGGACGAAAATTAGTCATCGAAAAGTCTCTGGATTTATCAATACCTGTTGATACTATGAGGTGTTTGTTTTCTATCAGTTTCCGTGAAGGCAACCATAAAAGTATTATCTACTGGAAAGAACAGATTTTCAATTCTTATTGTACCATAGATTTTGCTCTAAAATGGCCTTATTGAGCTTTAATACCTTATCTATGGTATGCTACTCATATTTTCTTTTCGTGTGAATCTAAAATAGAACACCAACACGCTAATAAAATATTTTGCGCTAGTTTGCTACTACTTTCTGATAAAAGGGTTACTAATTATTTTAAATGTGACAGTTTCTTAATTGCTTGTAATATTCTAGATTTGGTGATATCTTTTATATAGCAATGGTAGTTACGCCGTTGTTACATTAGCAAAAGTTTCATACTAAAGTATTACCATTGATATTAAGGTAGCGGTAAATAGAATAAAGAGTATATTATTATGATTTACAACAATTTATTTTCTAACCAATTACATTAGTCTTCACATTTTAGAGAATTATAAAAAGGATAATATGAATCTCTGATTACATGTGAGGTGCAGAGAGTCTTTAAATTGTGGATGATTTTTTTAATGATTGGCAGAGGTTCATGATATGCCTGTGTAAATTCAAAATTTTCGATGACCGAAGAAGTTAATCTTAACTTACGGCGGATCAACTGGATTTTACGAAAATTTTCTTCGTACGAAAGTTTTTATCGTATTTAAAATATATATGTTCCGTGTCCTCTTTTCTATATTGAAGCCAAGTAATACGTAACCAATTAACTTCCTTGCCTTCTGTGTCAATCTTTTTATTTTTTATAAGAGTTGTTTGCAATTCCTTGAAATCATTTACCTCGGTCTGACTTAATTCATGTACTCTGTAGGGATTCTTTTTACAAGCTTTCCTAACGAGAGTGTACCATCCAGATGGATCGAAGATATCTACACCTTTCTTAGCTTTTTCTATTTGGGCATGAATATTATCACATTCCATTTGGGGGTGTCCAGGCTCAAAATGCATGTGATTTATTACTGGGATATTAAAATTAGAAACTGCATAAAGGCAAAATTGTGATACGTTGGCGTTTCTGTTCTGCCTGCCGCATGTACCGGAGAAAAATACAAATTCCTTTCCATTTTCATGTTCTTGACAATATCACAACAAACAAGATGCTATTTCATTGGAGCCCCTGTTTGCTAAGCCTTCATCCCACATATAGCAAACGGTTTGCTTCGATGCAACATCAAGTACAGTGAAATTGTACACAGACAAGCGGCTCATATAAAGCAATTTTTTGCATTAGTAGAAGGGCAATAACATACAGCCTCCATGTCAAATTCAAGTAAGGTGCACATACCAGATTCCGCTCTCTGTTTTGCTTCGTTTTTCATTTCTCTTTGCTGTATTTTTCCTTTTTAAATGGTTTTCGTAGTGTTCTCTTTGGTCTGTTTGATCCTTGGTAGAACTGTGATCAAACACGTAGCAAATGTCGCATATGTCTTTCCGGCGCGAGTGAAACGACAAATTCAAGTCTGTGTTGAAAATAAATCTATATAACCAAAGCTTCTCAGGTACCACATCTTCCAATTTGCATTTATCTTTATAAAGGTCATACATTGTAAATATATTTAAATATGTATCAAGGTATTCTCTGGATGTATCTTTACAGGTATAATGTGAAGGTACTTTAGGTAATGATGCTATATGGCGTCTTATGTGTTCTCTGGCTTCTTCCGGTCGTTTATTCGCACTTACTGACTTTCCACGTTTTGGAGGAGCAACAATGTAATGCTGATCTCGAGATGTAATACAGCCAAGGTTGATAAAAAGTAACCTTTACATACTTTAACCCTTATAATATTTTTAGGTAAACTGTATATCAGAGTATAGTTTCGTCTCGATTTTTCAGTTTGGGTTCTCTTCACGTGGTTTGGATTTCTGTCCCCTAATGATTTTATGAAGTGTCGTTGCTCAATTTCGTTTGCAAGTTTCCAAAAGTTTTGAAAAATTTTTCTATATTCCTCTTGTTGAACTTTGAGTTGCATTTTTGAGGACATCGAGAGCAGTCTTTTACCCTAAAACATTTTTTAGGTTTGCGTTTATTTCGCTCTCATTCTTCAGGCGCAGCTATTTTACGCCTTTTCTTAGAAAGCTTTACACCTTCTTGTGCAGTATTGTAATTAATCCTTCGTTATTACAATTTGCTCGTAAGTCTTCCGATGACTGGCCAGTTGTAGTTGCAGCTGTAATATAGCAAAGGTAAGATTAATTCAATCGAGAAAGGTGTTGATTTACTAATCAATTCGTTCAGTAGAAGAGTCTGGAGTTTTTTGGACAATTTCTTCCAATTTATTTTCTTCTTGTTCGTACTCATAATTATAACTGTCATTACTATCTAACGGATTTGGCTGCCATTCATCATTGCCATCTTGAATTTTATAAATAATGATAAACATTTTTGTGCAAGGCAATATTATTTTAATAAGGGATTTGGCTGCCATTCATCATTGCCATCTTGAATTTTATAAATAATGATAAACATTTTTGTGCAAGGCAATATTATTTTAATAAGGGTATACGTACTTACCACCATCTAAAAATTCTTCATCTGCAATTTGCCAAAGAACTGGAGTTAAAGGTTAATAAACTGGCTCGTTGATATCATCAGGAAATTCAAAATCTTCAACTTCAATGTAGCCAGGTCCATCATAAAATTCTAAACAATAGGATTTGTCTGTGTTAACAATAGTTTTTTCACAGATTTTCTCTTCTTCGGCTAGTTTAGAAGATTCTTGCGCTAAATTTAATATTTTAAATGATCTACTTTGTCGATTCATGACTCCAACTTGCACATGGAATAACTAGAAAAAAACATGACCTATGTAATCACCAAATTATGTTGCATCATTTGTACTACTTTTAAAGGTAATATTATTGTAAATAAGAAAATTATTGAGTACTTACATTGCACTTACAAGCACTAAAAACTTTATATTAAGAACAATATTATTAATAAATTATAATATTTATAATTTTATCACACACCCCGAGATGTTTACACTACCAATTCTGTAACAATCACAACATAAACCAATTTGTGTGGAGCTACAAACGCGTAACTCAAGATACGCTATTGTTGTTCTAACATTTTCTGAAAAATCTGACATACATGCGTGGCTATCTCTCTTATTAAATATATTTTGAGATACTTGATTGTAGCATTAAAAAAAGTAAAAAATATTGAGTTACACTTCATCAAAAACCAAAATATCGATTTTTTGTAGTTATGCGTTTGTTGCTCTAAGCTCTAAGCCCTCGAACTAATAGACTATACCTATAACACTACAGTAAACTGTAATCCTGTGTAGCGGTATTGAATACATTCTTATGAAAACGTTATTATAAACAAAATGCTATTTAGATAATGTAACATACTGGTTATATACCTCATTTTTACATATAACTTACGCGAGAAGCGTCGACTTGTCAGAAGCTGACACCTGTGATTGGGCTCGGCCGTTCGTGCGACTTCCCGCTGTGGCAGACACATCCATTCGCACACTAAACTAACAGCAACTTTTATATGAAATTCTTACCGCCTCGCCAATAAAAACGTACGCAGTACCACTTACTCGATCAGTTTCACACAGACATTTCGAGGCCCTTGTATGAAATTAATCAAAAACGAACTCAACTGTTGTTTTACCTGAGAACGTCATTCAGGGCGGCATAGGACATCGGTAATGGAGGGCTTGTCCCAACAGCCCCAGCTACAGAATAAATCATGTTCGTGCTGGGCCAGGCGACATGGACCACAGTGGACCATCAATAAACGTGCGAAGCAACCTCTTGTAAGCAGATGTACTTTGTGTATTTTCGTTGTCTGCCGAGACTCGAATTCGAGTACATTATTCAAATGCAATTCTTAATGTGCGTTTGCAAAATGTGAATAAAAGTAAAAAGGAAGGAACACACCTAAGTATTAAAGTTCGTGATTCTTCAGCAAGGGTCAACGGCAGTTACTAATCAATCCGTCATGTGGTGGAACAGACATTGTACGTAGCAGTGGGCGTTTCGGTACTGCGATTCAATAAAGACGTCATAAGGATAAAGTGATTTTTTGAGAACTGCAGTTCATTGTTCTTGTTAGCATTACGGGGATAAATTTCCTCAATAACTAACTTAACAGTTACATTTGAAACCTACACACACTACTGCCATATTGGAAAAGAAATCTTCAATTAGATTGGGTTGAAATTCATCACCTATAATCCTAGATGTAAAGATACACGATGAAAATAGAGCTTAAAACTAGCAATAAATTTATCAAATTTATTATATCGATTATAATATAGTACTCCATAAGCTCTTATTTAATAATTTGTTTAAATTTCAAAACTGTTCCACACTCCACCATAAATAAATGAACAACAGTCGCTGAAGACCATTTTCATTTCAATTCAGGTAGCTGTCGTCAACAAGAAATGTCTTCTGGTTTGAAGAACAAAATATTCTTCAAAGAATCATCACGAGGAAATACACTTTTTTAAATCACAATTTGTATTTTCATCATTTAAACATCGTTTGTTTCTTAAAACAGAAGATATTTCTCGTTTGCCATTGTGGTTAATCCTGCTGCCATAAACCAAGGCAAAACGACGACTTTATTTGATGGTTATCTAAACACAAAAAATATTCGAAAAATACTTTTACCAAGAATGAGCGTTTAATGCAAATAAGGAGTTCCTTCATTTTTTTCTCAACGATTAACAAAAGTGATCTTAAACAAGCATCCGAGAACAACGTATGGGTTTATATCACACTTGCTTTTAATTACATTATAATTTTATCTTTATACAATCCAATAACTGACAAGAAGATGTCTAAAACGTGTCGATTCTTTTTACCCATACACTGCAAATGAAAAGGCCAGATCTGTATCTTGTTATATATTGCTATTTCTTGCAAATAAAATTAAAAGGTTATCATTTGGTTTGGCAGTAATATTCTCGTAAAAATAAAATTTATTTAATTAAAATGGAAATTTAATACAGGTGGAGAAAGGAAAACGACAAGCTAGAAAAATTTCAGAAAACATTCTTAACGAACTGCATTTGCTAAGGCAGACAGACAAGAAAGTATTAAATGGAAATGTATAGTCACTTCAGTTCAGGATATTTAAACTTTTATGGACTTAACTGTCTGTTACAGGTAAAACTTATTTTATATATAAACGTATTATTGGTACTAGGTGGATACTTCCACGTATCCTTATACTCAAGGATGTTTGACGGTAGAGACCTAAAAGTAGCTATATTCTCTACCATCCAATATTTAAATATATCTGTTTTGCAGAACAAGTATCTCAGTAAATCAGATGGCAGTTTATCGATTCAAACAGAGCTGTGCAAACTGGGAAGCCGTTAAGTAGTACTCCGTTTGGCACGTTTTGGTGATAAACAGTATTAATCTGTTTTCTTTCGACTTCTAATTTTTTCCATAGTAGTATCTTCTACTTGGTATATTCATTTTGCTTTGCTGTTTTACCTTTCGAAATCCAACCTTAGCTACTATCAAAAAGTGCAAATGAACGATTAAACCGTGTTTCATAATAATATGTTAAAATGATTTATTTTTAGCATACATTGTAGTAAAGGATTTAAAGTGCCGAAAAAAAATTGAATTATGAAATGGACTAAGCAGTTACAATTTCTATAATTGTATGTTCTAAATCTTAAATAAATTCTTATCTTTTAGTTATATCATTCAGATTGTTATCTCATTCATATAAAGGTGAAGTTACATATTTACATTTCAAACTACACAAACATCTGTTATACGTGGTGACTTCCTAGCACCCTATTGAGTACTGATTTTGCAGCATCCTGTAGGATTTTGGTAATTTTTGCGTTTTAGCTATGTTAGTCGTCGTTGATGTGAATATATAGCCTGTGACGTTCAAAACAACTTCACCTTAACGGGTGCATACCAGGGACTTTGATAGACTCAAAACGAAGCTCTGTCAGGGGCACACCTGACAGCAGTTCAGTAGTGTTTTGGCAAAACATGCTATCTGCCTTTTTTCAAAATGAACTGTTTGGCATTAAATGGCCATAAATAAAGTATACTTTAAGCGGATCAAAGGATTTAGTTACATTTGAAAAATTACTTTTGAAAATCACTATGTACTATTGATACATGCTTTTACAAAATTGTTTTTGCTTTTCCTGTAAAATCACAAAAGTGGCAGATAACATGTTTTGCCATAACACTACTGAGTTGTGGGGTTGTGGAAGTAGTCCTAATGCTGAACAAGGGATGGACCACGACGGGTGAGCACGTTTATAACTTCGGTACAAGACTCGGGAGCTGGAGTGAAGGGTGGATAGGAAACCTCGTTCTCACCAGTGACTACTGATAGCATTTGCTTTACAAGTGGGCGCTGCTAGGGCGTATCTCCATCACTTCCTTTTGGAAGGAACGTGGGGATTAAGTCTAATGACAGGAGCCTCACGTAAACAAAGCTTTTGGAATTCTGTTAGAATAGAAAGACAGAAAGGGCTCTGTCGAGGCTCACCAAGCCTTAATTAGGTAGGGCGGGGTGGCTAAATTCTGGGATAGACTAGCTCAGTTTCCAAGTCCCAGCCTCACTTGAGGTTGGACTCGTTCGGGCAGTGAAAGTCCGCATGCTGGACTAGGGGTGATGGGACTTCCTCGGAGACGGACCCCGACGGGTAAGCACGTAATCGCTCCTGAACTAGCTTGGAGAGCTAGTAGAGGATGGTTAGGCAACCTTGCTTCCACTAGTGAGCTATTGCTAGCTCTTACAAATGTAACTAATGCGCTAATTTAGCGCAATTCCTTGTCGTCTAAGGGGAACTTCAAGAGTGATTTTACGTGAAGCACCTGTCGTTAGACCTAATCTCCACGTTCCTTCCTAGAGGAAGTAATTGAGATACGCTCAATCGGCGCGCATATGCTTGGCACATGCTCCCAGTTACTCACTGGTTGGAGCGAGGTTGCCTGTCCATCCTCTACTAGCTCTCCAGGCTAGTACCGAAGCGATTACCTTAATACGTGCTCACCTGCCGGAACCCTCCCGTCCTCTTTCATACAGGTTACCAGGTTCCTTGTCCATCATTAGGACTATTCCTTAACCTAGGTTAGGTACATCAGAATCTAAGTTCTTTCACCCAGCCTTAGTTGGGGCCACTGCCCGATCGAATCCAACCTCAGACGTGGCGGGATTTGGTTTTTAAATGGGTTTGCCACCCCGATCTCCCTGTTATAGGCCTGGTATGCTCCTGACAGAGCTTCGTTTCGAGGCTACTTTATACGGCCGATCGAAGTAGCATCCCGGTGTGTAACCGTTAGGGAGAATTAACTTGAACGTAAGAAGCTATGTATCTTCGCATCAACGTCCCTTAAGCATAGGTCTCTCGACGATTTCTGGGAATCCGACGACTGGAACTGCACAGCCAAACCCCATACTGTCCGAAACGTTTCCTGGCGGCATGCAGTTTCTCATAAGCCAGCGAACTCCCTGACGGAGCTAAACTTCAGTTGATTCTCCTCCATGGACAGCGGGATACTTAGTTCGATAACAGACCCTGACATCAAGTGAAAATCAAACCACCCACACCGGACCCTATTGTTAGCGGGGTTCCTTTCGCAACGTTTTAGAGTCATCGTTGAGAAACACTTGCGTGTAACTCTACCACGCATTACATTCTGATTGCGTCATCCGTTGCCCAGACAAGCCTGGGATTGGGTAGGCAATAACCAGTTCTAAGGGTGAACGCCGTGCGGTCTGCCCGCAAGCTAGTCTCGGATATTAGTGTTCCCCGACACCTCTAACGACTGCCCACACCTCGGTCTCATGGGCTAGTCTCGCATACTATTGGAGTCCGACACCTCGAGCGACTGCTTGTCAATTCACCCTGTCCGTTCTAAGGGGGGCTGTGGTCATAAGCTAACGCAGGTAGGCCATGTTAAATAAAACTTTGGATCTTGTTAGAACGGACACACCTTGAGAACCCCAACCTCACGCTAGTTAACCGTCAGCTGTCAGAATTAATTGTGGTTGATACCTAGTTGTTTATTGATTTTCTAATTGACGACTACTACGTTTATAACGTGAAATCAAAAAAGAACACACTTCTTATCTCCTCATGATATTGACTGGTTTCCTTTACTTAAGCCGCGAATACCTGAGCCAAATTGACGACTTGTTTTATTTATGTCCAGAAATGATTTCTGTCCAAAAGATAAGTTCTCGTATCATATCCATTCTGACTTGTTCATTTACAACTCGTTACCAAATTTACTCTCTTTTGGCCAGGTTATCTCTTTCAAAACAAATATTGCCTAAGTATGTATTTCACGTAGCCGTATTAGAAGCCTAAGAATAATTTTTATATCACACATTAGAAATTATGCAGGTTTTCTGCTCCTACTATACCCAAAATGATGTGATAGAACCTACTTTGCTACTTCAGTTAGTCTCTTATTTTGATTACCTTATAGTAGTTCGATATGAGTACTTTATTAACTGCTATTTGAGTAAACTTAAGGTAATCATGATTTGTAATTGCCCTCTTTTACAGTCACTAGATTTCATCTAAATCTCTACTCTTAGAACACTCGGCTGGAATCATGAAGGTAGACGTTATTGAACTGATTATTTCCGACATTTCGCCAACCTAATTACTTTAACTTTGTTGTTGCTAACTTTGTTCCATACTATACACTAAACTATTGAGTGATTTTGACATAATATGTAAGTATATGCACATGAAGTAAGTTTGGAGATAAATATTACAGTAGAAGCAACTCGATAGCTAGTTTTAATGAGCAAGCAATGCATCTAGTACTTCTCCTACCCCTACTCTTCCTCGCCATAAAACTGCTTCACATTCATCAAACACATAGTAAATATATAATGTACATACTTAGAATTTGAAAATATCAGGATTGTTACTTCATATCGTTTTTACTACCACAGAGTGAGAATATCAGCAGAAATATGCAAAAGATTCGAATGAGTGTAGTACGAATGTTTAAAGAGGTTACAGCGGATCTTTGCGGGGTGAAGGACAAGGGGATATCTCCTATGCTTTTACATAGGCTCTAACGTAACCTCCGAGAATAAAGAGGCCGCGACCAAGCAATCGTGACGTCACGAAAACCGGCTGGCAATTGCGAAACGTAAAAAACCCAACATAAAGACACTTGTATATTTCTGAGTAAAACTGAATATTATTTCAAAAAAAGCACTTATATTATGATAAAAAACAATGAATAGGGTTTTCCACGTCACCGTTGAGGTACCCATGATAGACGCGTTGGCTCTTATGGAGGCCTCGCCAATAGCCCTATCTCTCTGCGTTAATGTGTTTTATAACTTCTTAACCATTAAATTTAATCAGTTTTCTCTTTGATAGATCCATGTTTTGGGTGTTAATTTTGTCGTTGATTATTTTTGAATAGTTATTGAGAAATATATTGGCAAGAATATGACAATTTTTTAACAATATCGACTTCAACGTTTTGCTACATAAAATACATTTCTCATTGATTTCGTGTACATATTTTTCCAATTTTAACATTGTCAATTCCCGTAAAATAATCCTTTGTTTACCTGTCTTTAGAAATTCAGTTTCATATTTATCATATTATTGTTATAACCGATGACTCTGAGAAATGTTTAATACATACTACTGAATGTTTTGTTGGATTAAATGAGTCTCTATGAATGCATTTAATCCACGTTTTCTTCAACTCTTCATCTTTTGGAAAAGAAAAAACGGACACATACGTATGGGTACTATTGTAATTGCTTGAGCAATTAGGCACGCAACATTTATCAGGCATTTTTAATGAAATAAACAAGACTCACCCAAGTATCTCGTCAAACTGTTGGCTTTTTTGATTAACTAATCAAAATATTTATGAAATTGTATTTTATATAGGTAAACGACACAATACACAATCATATTATGAACGACACCAATCGAAAGTTATTTTATAAGTAATAAAACATCTTTCAAATACAAAATTTATCAGCGGCCATTTCTGCCAACGCCCACACTCGATACGGCAATTGAAAAACAGTCTCTTTTCACTGATTTTATAAATTGTCTTCACATAAATCAGGTAAATCTGAAATTCTACACCTTTAATTTAACACTTTAACTTATTTGAACTCATTTATGAGAGTTTTTGAAAGAAAAAGAGTCTAGTTCACACGACTACGATCACGGCAAATCTAAACTGCAATGGCGTTTGACTTGTACGCATCGCCTGTCCCCGCAAGTCGCCAGCCGGCATTCGTGACGTCAGATCACGTGACACAAGCCTTGTTCGTGGCCTCTTTATTCTCGGAGGTTACGGCTCTAACAAGAAATACCAATCGATAAAAAATAAATTAACATTCTTAAAACTGAACAAAATCATTTTATTATGAATGCCTATAATGCATTTATTAATTATTTGTATATATTAAAATAATTTAAGTCGATTGGAGTGCATTTGTTTAATTGTTGAAAGTGTAAATATAAATGTAAATAGGTTAAGAATCGTGGCAACACCTCAAAGAAATCAATCGATTTCGTTGGTAGCAGTGTTAGGTTTCAGCTTTCGATTGAGTTGACATCCTAACCTCCAAATGTCAAACCCAAAATATAAGTGGAAATATGTTGAATGTTTTGTAATTTTCTATGCATAATTACAGATGGGAATATTCTATTTTTTAACTTTTGTATAGTTTAAAGATTACAATCTGCTAAGCAGATACAAGAAATATATAAAAAGTTGTTGAAGTTTAATACATATATTTTTAAAATTAGTGTGTTTGTATTACTGATTTCGTGGATATTCTGATTGTGATGATAAATTGTATTTATCATCACATTGTAAAAGGTAATTTTACATTTTGCAATATTTCCGTCGAATTAACATTTGTATTCTGATATTATTAACGCAGAGACTGAATTGTTCAACATAATTTGATTAATAAAATATATGATTATTAGTTAATACAATAAAATGTAGATTATTATAACAGTCATTATATGTCATCTTTCTGTTCTGTTATTTGAATTGTCGCGCGCTATGAGGTGTTGTCACATCTCTGCTGTCTTTCCACATATGTCGTGAAAAATTCTTGTTTTGTTTACTTTAAATTATTATTGTGCATTAACTAGACACAAGATTTCAAAAATATTGGGCAGCATTGTTCTTCGAATATGAGAGTATGTCATTTTAGTTTTTTATCAGATTCCCTACATTTCTTCATCATAATTTTTCGTTAAAACGGCTTAAGGTTAGATGGTCTCCATAAGAGCCCATGTTAAATTCTGGATTTTATTTTGCATTTTTCTCGGTAATGGTACACAAGAAGATTATAAAAAAAAGTTACCGAATAGAATAAGTGTCAAAGAACTCGAGGTTTAAATTTCACGTCATTCTCTACATTTTTACATTTCGCTGTATCCTCCTTAATACACGAGCGATAGCAATTGATCCGTGCATCCTCGTGCACAAGCTGCCTTTGATTCTAGCAGGTAGGCATATCAAAATTAATTTAGACATTTGTGGTATATTACGAGTAGTTATACACTACTGTAGACTACCATAACATAGTGTTCAGTACGATTATCATGTATGTTTTACGTGGGGCACCTGTAATAACTTTATCCCCACGTTCCTTCCAGGAGGAAGTAATTGAGATACGCTCAATCAGCTCCGCGAGCAATTGTATAGCCATTGCTTCTTCCAGTTACTCACTGGTCGGAGCAAGGTTGCCTATCCACCATCTACTAGCTCACCAGGCTAATGCCGGAGTTATTACAGGGGATGTACGTGCTCACCCGCCGGAACACTCCCGTCTTCTTTCATACTGGGCTAAGTTCCTCGTCCAGAATTAGGATTATTCCCTAACCTAGGTTAGGTACATCGGAACCATAAGTTCCTTCACTAAGCCTTAGTTGGGGCCACTGCGCGATCGAATCCAACCTCAGATGTGGAGGGACTTGGTTTTAGATGGTTTTGCCACCCAGATCTCCCAATTATAGGACTGGTGTGCCCCTGACAGAGCTTCGTTTCGAGGCTACTTTATGGTGTCCATCAAAGTAGCATCCCGGTGTGTACCCCTTAGGGAACAGTTGTCTTGAACGTGAGGGGCTATGTATCTTCGCATCAACGTCCCTTAAGCGTAGGTCTCTTGATGATTTCTGGGACTCCAACGATTGGAAATGCACAGCCAAAACCGGACCCTCATACTGTCATCTCCGAAACGTTACCTGATGGCATGCAGTTTCTCATAGATCAGCGAGCGAACTCCCTGACGAAGATAAACTTCATTTGATTCTCCTCCATTCGTCTAGGTCGTTCAGCGTGACAATGGTGTACCATAACTAACTGTACAAGGAAGGTAAACCGTAGACTATTAGGTAAAGAGATTGTGTATAAAATCCTAATTTACCACCGCCAACTGTTTTACATCGCAGTACCGGTATACATAATGCACGCCCACCCAGAACCGGTCAGGTCATGGAATAGTAGTAGAGTATTCTGTGGCGACGAATAATCAATAACCATTATCAAGCCAATAAAATACGAAGATAGAATTATAATTAATGCAAATGCTCGATTATCTCATGCAAGAAAGAAGACAGAACGATGCACTACGAACCTCCAAGTCCATTTTGTTTGGCTCAGCTGTTCTCGATGGGTCCGTGTACTATACCAACAAAATTAAAGCAACGTGCAGTGATTGCATTTTTAACACCTGAAACTCTTTAAGCTGGAAAACATAGTCCATTGAAATTCATCGTCGTCAAGCTACTTACAACGAGAAAAATGTTGACCGAAACACCCGGTCAAACCGAAATTTCGGATGACTACCGGATAAAGATAGACCAATTCTTAACTAATTTGAAATTATAAAATGATGCACTCATAAAGGTCCATATAATGAATCACCTGACATATCAGGTATAGTAGCTTCTTCAATCTATGAATGGTTTATCGAAATATTGTTTTCGAATGTAGCCTTATGTCAGTTGGGTTGATGATAGGTGGCTTAAGCATATTTTGTTAAATGACTTCCAGTCCCTGACTGATTAAAATCCGCAGCTAAAAGATTCTGTTAATTTGATTTTTTGAATGCATGTATGTTGATACACTGTAAGTGGTAGATGGTGCTGGAGTTCTTATGTTATTTTTCAGCATCACCAGACATGAACACGCTTACGAACGCACTTTTAGAATACCTATACACGGATAACTCTCTAGCTTTAACTTCATTTAGCTTCATACTATTCGACAATTTGTTTTCACATCGGCGGAAATAGTACCCGTCTGTGATAAGCAGACGCGGGTCCCCGCAACTAGTGGTTGCATCTAGTAGCGCAATGCTCTTCAGACGAGCGAGTTTAGAAAAACATATTCTGTTAATAAATTATAAAATTATTAATAATATAGAAGTGCAGTGTAGTTTTCTCGCAATGGCAAAGCATTTTGATACTGATAGGTTTATTGTCGTGGTGGAACAACGCCCAATCAACAATGTTGGTTTTATAAAGGTTCCCGAAATATCACCATAACCAAATTATAAAAACTTTGGTAATATAAATTGTTGATGACAACGTTTGAGTTACCTCTATATACCCCTTAAAGATCTTAAATGGCGGGCAATATAAGGGTTACCGTTAACACTACTTAGTAACCTTATATGACTCTAAATTTTATAATAACGCTGATATAAATGTAACTGTTACCTTCATATAACTGCCTATAGACCTCTTATAGACCTTCTGCCCCTTTAGTCAAGTAACGAGAATGTTTTCGCAACCTTCTTTATAATGATAACTACAAAGTTTAGGCATCCGTATCGCTTTATTGGTTATTCCACTTGCTCTTGCACTTATCACTATCCACTATATTTCTCTTTGCAAGTTGGTGAGAAACTTAGGTAATTCTAAAATATAACAACTCCACAGGACAAGTCTCTTCTTTCACATACAATATATATTCCTTATACAAAAATACGCTGATATTATTGACGCTCTCATGCAGCCATTTGCAATGACCAAAATTGTACTACTTGTTTGAAAACTAACCTAAAAATAATGAATTTTGGTTCTATTACAGTGTTTTTCAACACCAACAGCCCTTAGCTGTTGTAACGGTAATTGCTATTACTTTAGGTCGAGTAAGTTTTATATTTATCACCATCTACACCTACATAGGAACTCAACACTATTGGTTGTATAAACTGATAACTACAACTATTATAAAAACTCATTATATAACCTTTGGTAACCGTTACTATAAGTAATATGAGTTAGTGATTGAATGTTTCTGTTACCACTTTATGAAACCTAAAGCTCTTGGGCTTTTTAGTAACTTTATATATCCACTGTATAACTTTGCAACCAACTACATAATAATCTTATACATAATAATCCAATATAAACCCGCAATCTTAATAAAATCCTTATAAAAACTGACCGTTACTTAAGGTAATGAAAATTGTTTATTGGGCGACCTGCGATCTTAGTAAGTAATTAAAGAACTTGGTATTGGCCTCACTGAGCTTACTCATTATAGTGTAGTATTGTCCATATGTCAAACGTTGTGACGTGTATGCTTGCATTATTTCTGAATTGCATTGCATTATTTATGCTTGCATTCAGTAGCTTCCTTGTTTATAGTAGAACTTATTCAGAACCTTGTTTATTCAGAGAATTGCTACAAACAGGTAGCAGCTATTATTGTTATTATGTAATGAATCTGTTTAGACGATCATTATTTAGAGGAAACCATAACATTTGTTATATGCGGTTAAGAGAAACTTAAAAATTTCAACTTGTATGATATAAGCGAACTTCCTCATCACTATTTAATTAAATCAATAGTAAGCTATTATTCCCAGGCTCAGTATTGAAAATTACATGATCTTAAACGTGATAATTATACGCTACGGCGTAAAGCAATCAACACAGTTATAATCATCTGATGCAAATTATATAGAAGCTGCAGCAATGTAATGTATTCAATTAATGTGACTTATAGAGATCCAAGATGTTAGATGACAATATTATGGTCATAAACTTGAATCTTTGAAAAGAGATTTTACAACTACAGGATGTTTATAATAGGTATATGTTTATTATACATATATGAAGTATTGATACAAACTTTGTCGTTTATGATAAACGCTAACTCATAAATTCAAGAGTAAAATGTATAAAGCCGTTTTCTTGTGTGAGACCACTTGCCACAAAGTACAGAGGCACTGCCTTGCGTATTTTGTATCCAAACAAACAACAGAGATATTAGAATTCTTTTAGAGTAGCGATATATTAGAACGGAATTACATGTACTACATCTTAGAAGATTTTAAACTATAACCATTTAATCGGAAACCTGTAGCTTCAGATTTATAATTACTTTGTTTAGAAATCTAATTAATTACGAGAATTAAGTTAAAATATTATTTACCCTGTTGCGATACTCCAGTTGCTATGCTACAGGATATCATGTAGAAATTACTAAGAGTTGTATCTGATAGGAGATCTCTAGAAAATCTCTAATTATCCCATATGGTAATAGCATCCGCGATATACCACCAAAGAATAATGTTCTTTGTTACTGCCTGTAAGTATACAACTAGAAGCTTGCATCCTCGGTAAACCACGGTAATGAACTTGCATCTTCTGTCACATGTAATGTATAACATAGATATTTCCTCCGCTTGTGTTTAGGATGATACAACCCTTTTGAATCTTTTTATAGTAAATCTTGATGCAATAAATTTGAATGGTGGGGGTGTTACTACAACAGGTTTAGTATTTTCTACTGTTGCAATGTAAGTCATTGATAAATGCAAATAAAAGATTACGCTATATGACTACTGTTATAGTAAAATAGTTAAATCAGTTAAAAACAGCAATATAAAACAGCGATTCGGATATTGACCCGAAAGGTCCATAAATAAGGACATCCAATACCGATTTCGAAAACGAGAATCTAAACATTACATGAAATTTTTAATTAAAGGTAGCAATCTTTTTTTTAATTAAACTGATATTTAGGCATGGCAGAGCATATTCATTTACGTTGTAATATAATTAATGTAAAGTTTAAAGCTAAGAATGAAAATTCACAATGGCATAGATTCTTAGTGTATCATACATACGGCAGGTGTTATATATTTAACTATGGCTGGATTGGTCTTAGGGTTCCCATCCCTTGGTTTGGGGATGGTCCCAGTACAAGATTGAACTTTAGCGCGCGAGAATAACTAGCAAGGTTGGTCCAGTCAGTAACCTCCTGATCACTGACTTAGAGCAAACCGTTTAGAGAGATGTTTTCCTTGGTGCAGACAGACTATGGATTGGCAACTTATGGAGTTGGCACTAGATGAACGCAGAGCCAATCGTCTGATCCTAGCAAAGCTATTCTGGGGGGATTATCTGTTGATATAAATACATGTCATACTCTTGAGCGAAAAAATGCACTACTTGAAAACGCACCAAAAATACCAAAATTTCAAACCGCTTTTGCCTCCAATCTAACGCACGTGTTCGCGTATGGTGTCGTCGAGAAATGCGATTTGATCGCATATCTTAACCCGTCGCGTAACTTCAATGGCGGATCTGTCATGGTTTGGGGAGGCGTTAGCTATGATGGTAGCCTTCTTCGGCCTCACGTTGAGCCCATGCAACGACGGATGGGTCGAGCGTTTGTGTTTATGTAAGTAAATGCGGGTCCGCACACTGCTCGAGTCACCCAGGAGTCTTTCCAGCAACACAAGATACGCGTTCTTCCTCATCCGACTATCAGTCCAAACCTCAACCCAATTGAACATGTGTGGGTCATAATGGAGCGTTGTCTGCAAAACCTACAGAGACCACCAACTACTCTTCGAGAAGTGGAAATAAAACTGACGCAATTGTAGAACAACATTCCCCAGAATGAGATTCGCGCAGTTCTGAACATGCCAGCGAGGTTGCAAGAGGTGCACCAGCAAAGAGGAGGAAACACACACATACGATGTGCAAAATACGACCGACAATCTCCTCATGGTGTGCACAAAATTAACGTTAATAAAAAGAATGTTTCTATTAATTAAAAACATTTTTCAAAACTTTTCGGATTTTGAAAAAATGTTCAAACTCAAGCGGCAATAATGTGGCTGGCAGAAGACGAACAACTCCCGACAAAATGCAGGGTAAATTTCAAAAGTTCATAAATTCGCGCCAAATCATCGTAGACACTCAAAGTTTTTGAAAAATTTACAGAAAAAGGACTGAACTTTATTGCATTGGCAGTCGATTGAGTCAACGATTTCTTTGGTACACCGTACAAGCTGTTAAAGTTTGACTTTTTTTTTAATCAAAAACTTTTTTCTGCGGGGCATTTCCGTCCGGAAATGCTTAAACATACTTAGTTCACACGCCCTTAAACTAGACCTTTAAATTTTTTCAGCATGAAAAAGTTTATCCATTTTTGCCCAAAATCAGCTGAGATATGACGGTTTGAAATTTTCGAATTCTTAGTGCATTTTCAAGTGGTGTTTTTTTCCTCGAGTATAGAACACGTAGCCTCTCACATCCAAGATAACCCTGCCTTCACGTGGTATGTATTGGATCTCTACTTTAGATAGAGTGGAACGGAGCTCCATCGAAAGCTCACCTAGTCTTTGTTATAGTAGGCCGGTGTGGCAAATTCATAACAAACTTAGACAGGCGTAAGACCAAGCCCAGTCACACCTTACGATCGTGCCACCAAGATTTTTCAATGTTTGGACGCTACAACAATGTTGTTCTCCACATTCTACATCATCATCTACATCAGCCAGATCTCATCCTTACAGATTTTTCTTGTTTTAAAACATTAAAATGAGGACTGAAGGACAAAAATTTCAGACCGTTAAGAAAATCATTCCCAGATCGCGCAGAAAGCCACTAATCTTGATGATAATGTTTTTTTATGCCATAAGTTTGAAGATTTCTTGACTACGCCTTGACATTCTTTATAACTTTTACAAAGGCTAACAGAATGCCATAACGCATTTTTGACATTGTATGTACTTTCTTTTGTTGTTACATTTTTGCTCTGCCCAAATATGGCATACCTTGCGCTGTTTCTGCATGTATGTATTTTTTTATATTCTTCCATGCCGAAACACAAATAACATTTTTAAGATGTTTCAAACAGACATTACTGGTCACACAATAGCATTACTGCGTAGTTTTGCCAAACATTGGATTGGCATCGGAAATAAGATTTGTAACAATTATGCATGATAAGCAGTAGTTTGTTTTTCAAAAAGTTACTTTGGCATCGAATCCTTAAAGAGAATATCGAATTAAATGTGCTACAACAAAATGGGGACTGCTTATTGGGAAACGGTAACAACCTTTAATCGCAGTTAAATCTGTCGGCTGCCAGCTAACTAGTGGGGAGGTCGTGGGTCTCACTAAAGGTCTTCTGTAATGGGCGCCAAGAATCGTCTAAAATAGCTATAGTATTGGCCGACAAAATCTGAAAAGAACAACACATTTGCGACTACTGCCAATGTGGTCGACTTTTCCCAATAGTGGCTTCTCGATAGCTGAAATATAAACCACAAATACCAAACATATAAATAATAAGTCGTTAAGTAAGGGATGTACAGTGCTTTATTATTAAATTTAACAACTAGACAAATTATCAGGTAGATCAATCAAAATAAATCAGGCAAGTATGGTTATATCTTAATCAAAGGTATATAGCCTTGGCAGAAATTAAACACAAGTTATTGATTCCTATTTACAAATTTGATCTGGGTGAGGATTAATGCGAGCAATTTATTTACTCTAAATTCTGTCTTGACTTCAAGTCCCAAAAACGCAGTAAGCAAAGGGCACGGTAAAATTTAACGTGAATACAGGTACCAATCAGATGCGCAACCTTCAACTCCAGTAGTGAGCTATTCAACTATTACGGAGCAAAGCTTATACGAATTCACTCGCAAATATTTCTAAGAAAGTAATAAAATAAGTAATGTGATAAAATATATGAAATAGATACTACATATAAATGCTACACGCACACTGGGGGAAAACCATTTAACACATAAAATTATAATATACAAATATACAGAAATGTTTTATAATACAATAAGGGTTGTCGGACGTTATTGTTGTTGTAAATAGTTGCTACAATATAACTGACTCGCAATACAAATGTGTGTTCTTCGAACTGAAGAGGAACGTCACCAACCAGGTCGAACGTAGCGTGATCCAACGAGACAACAGCAACCAAGTCAGCGTAATGTCTTTTGACAACCCAAATACACTGCGTAGTGTATGACGTTAACGTAAGATAACCAGGAAGATATAAAATAAGTAAAGATAACCCCAAAAGAATAAAAAAAAGGTCTGTAACAAGCAGAATGAAATTACCAGAATGCACTACACAAACACTTTATAAATACCTTCGGTGTAGTGTGACCTTAAGAGATAATTATATCGCCTCCATATAACGACGATTATGTATCGAATCCTATCAAAAGAATTATGTATAAGAGACTGAATGATAGAAAAGTTAACCTAAAAACACTTACGAGCACGTGTGCTTCTATAACCTCTAAAGAATAAGTGGAAATATCCCCAAAAGGTCCCAATCTAAATTGGAAACACTGCCACAAATAAATCATAGATCTGCACCAAAGCAATTCTCATAACACAACATAAAGGAAGAGATTAATTAAATGGCGATGTCCACTAAAAATATTCTTCAAAGAATGTTCTTCATACGAACGGATCGAACAAGGTGACAGTCTCTTATCAAGACAGGAAATCAGTTCCAAAACGAAATGGCAACTAAAAGGAGAGAGAATGCGAAAATCCCTAAATGCTGTACATATTAACACAAAAGCATAGCTATACAGGGTGCTACGAAATTAGCACGCAACAAATGTTTAAGATATGGAGATCCACACCAACCAACTACTGTAGGAAAATCCACAATTTATATATGAAAATCTAGATTATATCTTTAGAACTTAATAATGACAATTTTATTTATTCACATTGTATTTATATTTGTCTAAGCATCTGTATAAGTGCTAACTTGTTTTTGTCGCCAATGTGCCATTCTATTATTCAGAAAATTTCGAGATCTATTTCTAGCATCCGCAATTTCCAATCTCTATATGTAGTATTCAAAAACCCGCACGAATGCAAAGTGTTATGCAATTTACGTGTTCGCCTCTTATACTGCTATGTTTGTTTAAACTTTCCGTTCTTTATCCAAGAGAACCTTATTAAAAACATTATTTCATAGAATACACAAAGTGATGGTGTAATATTGGAAAATGTTCCTATTTTTTCTTGTACCTTTTTTATTATTTTCTCTGATAATTTTTTCAATCGAAGCATCTTTTTCAATTTCATACTATGTAGATGTGACAAGTAACAGATTGAGGTCGGAGTTCAAGTCTGCGCTAGAATATGTTTTAATGGTTTTACATTATACTCATTTTGTATCGTTCTTAAATCAGAATGTAGTTTATTTCATTCATATTTTTTTCTTCATTAGATCATGCCGATTTCGTTACGTAAGTTTTGTCTACTTATGTATACAGCGTTTTAGATAGGTACTGAAAATAAAAACAATAAATGCGATTACAGAAGTTAATCAACTTAATCTGTTGAATCACATCGCATGTTATATTTTAGAGCATTTCTTTGTGTATCCGTCATGCTTTTTAAAATCTTAGTTACTTCGATAATGTTTCCAGTATGTCGTCTTCTTTACTCTCGAAATACACACGTTAGGATCGTTACCATTTGTGTAAGAAGAAAACACGTTGTTTCGTTATACATTTTACCTCCTGACCATCGCATATCTCTTATTCCTAGAGCTTTAATATTAATTCGTCCCGTTTCCTTCTTGTCGAATATTCTTTGTAACCTCTAATCATATAAGACCAACTGGGGGCTGAGGGCCAATATAAATATGTATTAGTGGCATAGCGGTTTACCTTTGCCGTCCACACCGTTATGCCTCCACCGTTCCTACGATCTTCATTTCAACCTTTGAAATTTCCATAAACTGTCACAAGGCTTGACGGCTACCGATTTAGACTAAGAGACATAAGAACTATATAGTTGCCTACTTGTAGGCCTACGATTCTACGGTTTTATTTTTCTTGAACTGGACATTCTCGCAACAGTTATTTATGCAAAAGCACAATTAAGTTATCGAAAGTAAATTTTTATTCAACCAAATTTGGAAGACTTTTTGACTAAGTATGTTTTGCTATAAGACTTAAACTCAAAGCGTTCGAAGTCAAATTTCACAAAATCCAAAACAGTAATTACTATAATTTTCCTAACCGGATTTAATTGCTATATCATAAAAATTGTCGAAGGCGAGTGTATAAGTACCGCCATTGTTTTGCAGCAGACCTTCTAACTTATTAAAACTATAGCAAAAACGAATATCTCGACATCGCATATCATCTGTGCTCAAAAATTACATAACATTTCGATGTAGCGATTGCAGCAGTGAAAATAATTATGTTAACCTGAGAAGCTCGCACGGCTGATGCTCCAGCTTGCTAATGATTTTGTTTAAATGCACTAATTACACGGTACAACACAAAAAAATTTCCGGGTTTTCATACAGCTTTTCTATAGTTTTTTGGTATGAAGATCACAAATCAGCTATTAGTTTTGCCGGGTCAGGTCAGCTACTATTGTTTCGATGTCATTCGCGAGTCATGCAGCCAACACATAATACCTCATGAGTCGTAGCTCAAACTTGTTTGTTCACGAAATGATTTCTACCTTACGAATGCAAAACACCAATAGAAGAATAGCATGCATACAACACATGAACAAGATTGATAGTTTTGATCTTTTGAAGCTTCCTGGTTCTACAGTTTTTTGTTTTAGTGCTTGCTACTATAGTGATTTAACATGCCTTAATTTAGTATCTAAGGCAACAGATGTAAACAGAGATATGAATTCATAAATAAATCAATCAAACGTTCATTCTCTCCTCACCAACATTTTGCTAAGTTATTGTATAGTCCCATTATTTGTACAGAGTTTGACTACTATAGGCTATTGTATAATAAGTAGGGTACTCCAACTCGACCTAATGATACATAAAAATGACGGGCGTGGTAACTATAACTTTCATTCATTTGGACTGGAGTAGTGCTCTCAGCTCTTTGTGAAGGGTGGTTGCGCATTAAGTCTTATTTCATTACGGAGCGATTACCCATGCCTATATACCTATCTCTCTACCTGGTCAACGCTAGAACTCGTATATTCTATTAGCTACTAGGTAATGATCTTTGTAACCAGGTAGTCAGCTGCTGCGTTGCCGGTTCTCATTGAATTGAAAAACAAAAATTGTACCAAAACGTATTTTATAACCACCAAATAAATCTTGTTACCTGATAAACGCTAAATCTTGCCTATTTTTAGCAGCTGGGTAACGAGTTAACTGCAACCAGGGAATAAGCTGCGGCAATCCCAGGCTCTTGTTACCGAACAACAAAAATTGCACCAAAACGTGTTTAATCACTAGTATATAATAAATATTGTTACCTGATGGTAAACGCTACAACTAGTCTATTTCTAACAACGTGGTAACGAGTTCTGTAACTAAGTAGTAAGCTGCGGCAATGCCAGTTCCTCTAGCGAAGAACAAAAATTGCACCACAACGTGTTTAATAACTACGAGGTAACAAAAAACGTAAAGGTTTGCCTACCCTTCTCGTGCATTTAAAAACGACTTTTATTTGAAAATAAATTGGAATATAATTGAAATTTGACCTGACCCGGAAAAACCTTGGCAGATTCATGATCTGCATCTTAAAAACCTCTAGAAAAAGTGTATTAGAACCTGGAATTCCAATTTTTGTGGAGGGAGGGAGTTCAATTTTGTTGTACAGTGTTATTATCATCTATCAGCTAGGGATATGCTGGAAAAATAGACAACGCTGCATTAACACAAAAGAAAGATAATTTTCATTGACTTTCACTTAATTAATTAATAAAGCGAAAAATGCAACAAGTTAAAAAAACAGGCATAATGTAAAACAGATAACATACAAATGTATTTAACTTTAATCACCAGTATCTATATAAACCATATGCAATAACGATTTTCGAAGCAGATCCTGTATATATTTAAATATTAATAATGATTAATAAATAAAATAATTTAAATATCGAAGTTTTATAAATAAATGAGTAATAAGAACATATCGCTGAGGACTGTAAGGTCTGATAATGCCAATACGTTATCGTAAACAAAATAGTGCAAAATGCAATGGAATTTAAAAATTTTTTAGAAGTTATTCTTTTATTTCCTAATTACAAATTCGCAATATACTTATGATGAATGTGTTAATAAGTGTAGGGTAAGTGTGGTACGCCCATTTAAGAAATAGAATTCGGGGGAAATGGTTTACTTGAAATAATAAGAACTTATGTAAATAAGGTTATATGTGACCTCAGAAAACGCCATATCGATTAATTAATGCAAAATGTTACAGTAACATACATACCAACATTAGCCCTTTACATACGATCATTAAACGATCACTGTATATATTGTTATGATATAGGCATCCCGAATTACATGTATGAACGATGTGTTACCTATCTTCCAGGCGAAAGAAGGATTTAACAATTTTTATTTTAAAACAATAAAATTTTGCATTAAATATGTTGAAGACACACTACAACACTATGAGATGATAAGGTGTTGCAATCTCATTTTGTTTAAGCACCTCGTGGTACCAATTGGTGCTTATTTTTTAATTAATTAGGGTCATGGTCACTTAGCCCCTAGATGTAGGCAACCCATTCATCAAAAGTACAAATTTGGGATTCATTACTGTTGCCGTGGTTTTTTATTTCTGCTTGATATCACCTGGGTAATAAAGGAAAAATTCATTTTGTTTTCCGACAAGAAAAAAACAGTTTTTTTCCTGTCAATTGCCAAACCTATGTCAATTGCTTTTTGAGAAGAAGTGTTCGAGTCTCGTGCACCATCTTTTTTAAGTGAAATTCTTTTTCATCCCTGCGCTGGAGCAGGATTACAAGAGTGGAGGGAGGCTTTACATCTTTGACGTTGTGAACTTTTGTGGGCTGGTTGTAGCGGAAAGATACAAGTCACAGGTTACGCGGATTTTATTCTTCTCAGAGCATATTACCTCTATTTCAAGCCATCCCATCTTGGGTAAGTGGTCACATTCCTCAAAATCTCTTCCATTGTCCATCAACGTTATTTTAGCTTGTTCCAGGTATCGTTGTTCCGGGTATCGTTGTTCCCGATAGCTGATTGCTCCTATCAATCAGTGCGACTCAAGGCTTAGTGAGGTTGTAGTAGGACCATCTCTGTCCGGAAGTCGAAGAACCTAAAGAGCACTCCAAAACCAAGCGCAGTAGGTACCTACCTCGGTAAACTGTCACCAACATCGGAACTTACCTAAGGCAGAACTGAACCAGATCAACTCCGGCTGGAGGTTACAAAGAAATTGGAGGTTAAAGAAAACTGGGATTTTGTTTTAAAGCTATTTATTCTTTTATTGGGTCACCCCGCTTTAGAAATCCAAGGTTTTAGGTAGCCACTTATGTGTGGGCTACAAAAGTAGAGTTCCTAAATGAAAGCTTTAACTGTGTTATATTAGAGTTAGGACACGGATGTCAAAATCTATCTCTTTCTAGGCCAAAACTAAGCTGTCTGAAACGGAGATACTTTTTTCTCTCTTTTTATTTTAGTGGCTACATTCAGCAGCTGTCAGTTATAAATTTTAGGTTATGCTGTCATGTTTATTGTTATGCATGTAAAACTTTGTAATGTGCACATTATCATTTATTTACTGTTTCTAAATAATTTTTAAAACTACTATAGTACATAATTATATCAATTTTACGACAGCTTTTAATAAAGTATTAATTTACCGAATTTCAGATTCAATTTTATGATGGACGATCTTCTGTCGTTGTCATTGTGGTAAGTGATATTTAGTTGTGTAGGAACATGTAGGAAAAATGTAGGAACATTTTTACTTTGAAAACTTGCAGACGAAAATATACAGTACATATTACGCGATTTCTTTTAGCATTACAGAATACTCTTTTACAATTAAAGATGCGTTGCAACTAAAAAGTTTAACTGCCACTGATCTATGTGCATGAATAATTTCAAATTGATTTTAAGCTTTGTGCAGTTAGTAATATTATGCGTTCGAAAAGAATTTTAGAACAACTTGAAAAGGTATTTGAGTATCACATTTATTATAAATCTATTGCTATCAAGATTTATTATAGTTGTAATACATTCGAATACTAATCTCTTTAAATAATAATCTTATGGTAGTAATATTCTTACTAACACTGTACTTTAACAGAGCTAGACTCAAGAATTATCTGCTAAGAAAAGCTTAGGAACACGAATACGACTTGTGAACAAAATGAAATATGGGCAAGTACTGAGCTTTTCTTAAGTGCATTGTGCGGTAGTAAGAGATGTAATTATTTACCGGAATATGTTTCTAATAAGTAAATATGTATCATACAGTCAACCGAAAGTCAGTTAGGTTAGAGAGTAAATCATAGTAAATAGCTTTATACACGGTGATTCAGTACTCAATGATCGGACTTTGAGGATAAGTTTTGCAATTTTTTAAAATTTTACTTATTTTACTAAAAATATTATTATGATGTCAAGGACGGTGTGGAAATTTTGGTTATTTGATATTTATAAATAATATAGGTCACTCTATAATATTTTCACGTTTGGTTGAATGTATTTGTTAAACTTTATTTGTAAGAGGCATTGAAAGTTGGATGTCCCAATTTAGGAACGTTGGCGGTTGGCATTGTACCATTTCAGGTGTGGAATATGATTTCAATTTGCTCGGGGATTTGCTTGTATTTATTTTTGTGGTGTACAGAACGCTTATTACTAAAATTGAGGGGAATTACCTGCACTAAAGGAATGCATTGAACTGAACTTTTGTTTTTATGTTCACTAGCAAAAGTTAGTATGCGAAAAGAATATTAAAATATGGAAACTAGCGAAGTTCGAGAAACTGTACCTACTGGAGCATTTTATGACAAGTCCATTCGGAAATTTTAATTTATGTCAAGTGCACTGATGCCGTTAAATCTATCAGTAGTGAACGCATTGATATGGTGATTCTATCACTCGGGGGACAAAGACATGGAGAGTGATGAAGAAAACATCAAGAACAATTATTTTTACAACAAAATTATGCCCGTTGAAGTAGCAGGTGAAATAGAAATTCACGAATATGAAGAATCCTCTAGGGATGAAGAACTACTTGTATCTCAAAGAGAAAGAAGGTAGTTCTATACTTTTGCTGTTAGATGGAGAAAAACCGAAAATACTGGAATAACAAGAAAACCTTTACAGGTTCCTGAAATTGGTTTAGAACACATTGCTGGTCAACAGCTCCAGATACTTCTACGTCAATTTTTGGTAAAACTATGAGTAGAGAAAAATTTAGAACAATACAACGCTATTTGCATTTGGACAATCAGAATTTACCTAAATCCAAAGCAGCAAATCGGACTTTTTATGAAAAAGTTTACTCGTCAGTTTCAGCAGTTTGGAGTATTTTATCAAGGTTTCAGCATTGATGAGTCAATGGTACCACACCATACCATGGTTTGGGTTCAAGCTTTGGATGTTATGTGGCACAAATGGTTATCCTTACAATTTGCAAATTTATTCTGGCAAAGCAGAGGGCCCGAAAGATCCCTTGGGTAGTCGGGTAGTAACTAATATGTTGTCTATTATTTCAGATTCCGCTTACCATGTGGTATCTTTCGATAATTTATTTACCAGTTACTCTCTTCTAATTGATCTTAGAAATAAAAATATTCGCGCATGTGGAACTGTAACTGTAATAACCGTCAATAAATAGTAATGCAACCATTCTAAGTGCTTATATAGCTTACCCCCTCAATCCTCCAACGTTCCCATAATGGGAACAACATTTTTTTTCATAACCGCTAGCAATGTGCCAAATAGAAATTTAAATTATCCTTTGAGATGTTCATTCGACACATATTATAGAAAATCATCAACTTTTGACCACTATTTCAAAGGGGCGGCGGTTAAAGGGTTAAGATAATGTTACTTAATGGAATTCTGACACCGACACCCTGAAAGGATACAAGGAAAAAGAAGAAGAAGAAGAATGGAATTCTGTTGTTTAGGTGATTTACAATATATGTATTTAGATTCTACTACAAAACTGTACTTATGGCAATATAAACAGTGGCGTAACTACGTAAGATTGCGCGCCCCTCCGAAGCTTATGTTTGCGCCCCTCACATACACAATTTATACGTAGGTAACTTTTGTTAAAATAAAATATGGAATAATTAATAATATATTAATAATAATCCGTTAATATATTAATAATAATAATAATCTAACACTAATTACAGTTTTTTCTCGGTATTTACCGCAGGGGAACTGGTCACTTCATCTGTTAAAATCCATTGTTTTTGCTATTTTCCCTATAAACCCTCTTAATACCTTTCTGAAGCAGCGCCCTTCGGAGCGTTGCGCCCCCCCGCGTTGCAGGGTCTGCTGGGGCGCTAGTTACGCCACTGAATATAAAGTTGTTTCGCAATACTTTGATTTCAAGTAAAGGAATCTTAGATAGATTTTTGTTCATATTGTTAAGTGACCCTACAGTTGATTCCCTACACACTAGCCTATTTCAATTGGTGTCGTTGTTAACGTTCTTTATCATTATATATTTGCTGGATTTACAGGTGGTAGAGTTTGCTCTTCTAAAATCACCATATACGCAGTTTAACCATGCAACGATCTTACTTCGTGATAACTAATTGCGTTTTCTATAAATTAATAAGCGATCTCGGTTATATCGTTCTCGTTATAAAATAATAAAAGTACTTGTTAATTATAAAATATATTGAGCCCATTGAACATTTCTGTTAGTTCTTCAATATGCCCGATGGGGCATTCCTTTCCACGATAAAACAACTTTTCAAGATTGGAAATAACACTACTTTTTTGAAATGCATTTCAATTTATTTTCATTTGCCAATACAGAAAGAAATAGACTGTAATTAGAATACTGGGAACAATTATCAAAGGCAATTAGTCGACTAGCGCCTATTCACAAATAACCGGAGCGCGTGTCTTACCGGGAGGCCAGTCATTTGCATATCGCGATATGTGACTGCACCGCCGCTTCAATTACGAACAACACTTTTACAAAATAAATTAACTCCTTTTATCGCAACATCATAAATAATAAAACGAGCGAAGGAATCTTTTTATATGCAGAATCTTTACTCGCAGTCAATCTTTAAATTTTTGTTGACAGAGTTAAACTGTTAATTATAACACATTAATAAAAGTAAAACCTTTTTACCGTTCTCACTTAACTAGAGATGATTGTAGAAACAGGCAGTGTTTTTCCATTTAAACAAACAGTTATTAATGCCTAGGTGAACGCTATATTCTAACAACGTTGAATTCAAACAAACACAAAATACACACGCACGCATACATATACAAAGGTTATTTATTAACATCTAGTGGGTGCGGGTATGCTAATCTGCATGAAAGTAATTTGTGGTAGCAATTACAGTTCGTTATTTGTATACAACAAAGAGCAAAAATTAATCATCTTTATTTATCAATAAATATTCCGATAACATTACAAGTGTGATATTCAATAATAATTATAATTAATGCAGGAAAATTTTGTTTCTTAACTACTTTGCATTGCCATTACGAAACATCTATGGGCTATTAGTTGATTAGCTGATAATGGAGAGCAATTTAATTTCTCATGTACAAGACTTGCATCTAACAAATCATTTTCCGTTGCATGCACTAAATGTACACAATTACATATTGTCATGATATTTGATCATGTTGATAATTGTAAATCAAAATTTTTGGGATCTAAAAACATTCAGATAATATTATTAATGGTTTAGTGCTTAGGTTTGTGGAGAAAGGAATGTGTAAACAGGTGTTTTTATGAGATTAAATTAATTTTTAGTATGAAGGGGTATTTATTATTCTATTTTTTGACCTAAAGTTATATATCATTGAATTCAGAATTTTATTTTCTATAAGCTTCTTCAATTAGTTATTATACTAATGAAAAGTTATAAATATAGTTATGTAAATTTGAAATGTCTATATTATTTTGTTTTTTTTTAAGAAGTCATTTATTTTCTACAAAAGTATAAAAGGAGAATCCATTTTTTAATAAATAAGTAGCAATTTACCAACAGAGAAACAAGGTATGTTTCTAGCTGCTTCTAATATCGAAATTTGTAAAAGTATAAAAAATACAAGGTTATGTGAAACGTCAAAATGTGATAACTTTGTTGAAGTGTTTTCTTTTAAGTATAAAGTTGTTTATCAAACTAAATATTGTTTTGATTAAACAATTAAATCATTATTGTAACAATAAAAATTCATAAATTTTATTTAACCTTGTCAATGATAAATTAGTGGAAATATAATAAGGAAATATTGAAGTTTATACTTATTTGTCTAACGAAGAGAAGATCCCTTATTAATAATACGACGATAATTTGATTTTCAATTGGATTGGGAATTATATTTGAATCGATCAATTTCACGATCATGCCAGAATAATTTTTTGACAGTATGGTTTGAATAGAGATGGTAGAATAAACAGAATTTGTCAAGCAACTCGAAACTGATTAGAGATGGAATTCAAGTGGGGCCAAATATAAAAACGAAAAGTGAGTTTTAAATAAAAATTTGTTTAATTTAATTTGGTTAATTTTATTAATAATAGAAATTAGTTTTGTAGCATAGACAATATTTTTAAATTTAAATATTTTTTTAGAGTTCTTACAAAACAATAATAAATTAAATTAAAAGATTATCTATTTATATAATTTTTTTATTTGTTTTTGCATCTAAGTTTAAAACAATTTACTGTCATTAATAATTATTAAATTAATTCTGATTTCTTTTCAAAATTTTTTATTGGTATTAATTTAGTTCTTTATATTTAGATTTTTGATATTTAGATAAAAAAATAAGCTTAGCTTGCCGTATAGCGTTCCAAGAAAGACTCGCCTTTATGACTAAGGTAACCAAAAATTACAGACACTAAATGAGACATATAAATATAAATATTTTGCACAAACAAGCAAACCTGTAGTCAAGATTTAATCATGTAATTTAGTTAGTTGTAGTTTTTGTTCTAAAATTATTCTTATTTTGAGGTCCAACCATACCTATAAATTATCTTTTGTATAGAAAGAAATGCACTTAAACAAGATAAATTATGTATTGGCTTTATAGTACTACCAAATTTATCATATACGAACATCACTTAATGTAAATAATAATTTTTTTACTAAAAGCTCTAAACTACTGTTTATTTTATAATTCCTGAAATTTTTAAATAACCGGACAATCTGTTGAATTTAATTGAAGATCAACAGTTTAATTTTCAATTTTCAGGAACAATGACGTTTCTTTTGGCAGAGCAACAGTGCAAGAACATTTGTAACCTGTGAAAATGCAAGCTTATCCAAGATTAGATAATATTTCTGCATTTCTTCTAAAAAATGTGCAAACACTATATAAATAACTAGATGCCAACAACTACATACATACCTACCAGCCTGATTTCAATAGCATATCATTTTTAATTAAAAATGATAAGATTTCTGAAACTCGTCATGAATTTATACCGGGTAGATCTGTCATCACTAAATAACAAACAACCCGTAGACCTTACCCACCTAGAACTTTCTAAGAGATTCGATCGTGTTCCTATCGAGCGATTTATTTTCGAACTAGACATAATGGTATCAGAGGTAACTTTTATGGTGGATCGATTTGGTTTAAAGTGATTGGCATTTCTGCATTCGTGTAAATGACTGTTACTCGACTTGGATGTTTTAAGCGGAAACCCACAGGGATCAGTGTTCGGTCCATCATTATTTGTAATATACATCGCACATTTAATATCACATACTAAATAATGTTTCCTTTTCGCGGATGATACTAAACTGCTTGGTGATCCTATAACAAAACATATTCAAATAAAAGTGGCTTGAACAACATTTACAATGGGTCGGAAAACTAACTATCATCTCTAAATCGTAGTAAATGTATAGTGTTACATATCGGGAAACGACATTTCGGCGCGAGTATACAATTTGTTTAGGTTTTGCTGTACTCTTTCTAATACATGTATTCAGTCTAGACTAGTAGCAGGTAATTTAACTTCCACATAAACTGAAGTACTACAATAGCCTGTGCATCAGAACACAACACTACAATTTGGAATATTTTATCTCGTAAACAACAATTTTAATACGACTAAAAATATAGCAAGGTACGTAAAAAAATTCGAAAATAATAATTGCATTCACACAGGTGTTTGCTAGAAAATTTTCAAGATTACGTAGGAAATACTATTGAAATGTTGGAATATTTCTCTGAATCAGTAGTCCCTTCCGACAAGGCATAATTGTTGATTTGTTTGGACACCTCTTATAAGTGAGAGATAGATTATAAGAGATACACGATATACACATAATGATGGATTTTAAATATTTATTTGAATTATTATTGAGTTATTTTTGTGCCTTAAGACTCTATATTTCGGATATATTCATGTCGTTCTGGCAATTATTGCTATTGCTTCAATTTTCACAATTATTTTGAAAGCAAAAGACAATAACAGCTTTTTATTTACACCATTCTATTTATTTTAAAAATTAGGTTGTCAGTGGTAAAGTAGCTTATTCTCACCTGTGCTAATAACCCAGAGAATGAGAAAAATTCCACATTCTCATCCAATTCAGAACATACATACTCCACGTTAACAACGGTTACAGCAACACTCGATTAACACTTGAGTGATAATTTTGTCTGTCGCATTTGTTCACTGAATTATCACATGATCTTTGTAAAATTTAGTAGCCATGGCTTATTTTATTAAAGAACATACATATACCGTGTGTCCCAGGGATCTCGGAACGTACACTTTAATACATGTAAAATCGATTAATAGAACCACGTGCTCTATGGAAATATTAAAAAGAGGGTTAAAACATCTACATCATTGGAGTTGCCTAGTGAATGAAAGAGATACTAGATAGCTACCGCGTGAATAACAATATGTAATTAGTTAATATTTCCTAATAAAATATACAAAACATTACAATTACAAAGTAAATTGTAAATTTTTTGGTAATGTTAATAAATAAGAATTATTAGGAATTTTAAAAATTACTACGTGTGGAGTAGTAACATTAATTAGTAATACTGACAATAATTTGCGGTTAAAGGGTTCAAAGCATTAATAATAAAACTGGTTAGGCTAATAATATTTATAAATTTAAGGATATTAGATTATTAGTAAACTCTTTTAATTAATTACTGTTGTAATGTGCTTACTTGTTTTATAAAAAACACATAATTTTGTGATTTACTTGCCACAATTTATTAAAGGGGAGGTGAATTTAGTAGACACGAGAAAAAACAGATATTTTTGAAAAGGCTTACTTGTGTAATGCTTACCTTTATTTAAATTTATAAGAACAACAAAAGTGGAAACTGTTGTGAGAACTGTAATGATCCCAGGTGTCTAATTAAATACAAAATTTTACCCTAAAAAGGGCAAAAGAATATATGACGAAAAAGTATCAGAATAATAACAATGGTTTTCGACACTTTGATTTCTTGGTGGGGTGAATACTTATAAGATTTATGTTTATGTTTTTTTAATGTGGTATGTAAACGTAGCTTTTTTACCTCAGTATTCTTGCTTATTTGTTTGTATTTGTTGCAGCTAACACGCTTATTGAAATCTCTTGGTACCGATTATTCTGTTCTACATATAGCGATGTTATTAAACATACTGACAATTCTCACATTAGGAGGAGTAATTGTATGTATCGTCAAACAATACTGCAAATAATGCAGAAGCATTTCCATTCGACTGTATATCCCGCCAATAATATCCACTTTACATCTGTTAATAAGATACTTAATCATGTATTAATTACTGTGTCAAAGGCTCTTTTCAAGTCAATAAAACAAATATGGATTACTTTTCCTTTTCCAAGTAACTTTTCTCCCAGATGTCTTACTATAAATATCAAATCTTGAGCAGTTCTTTTTCTTCTAAATCCATGTTGTGATTCTTCAAGTTGTGCTTCCAATTTTTCTCGTAGTCACTTTCTAATATTCTTGTTAGTATTTTTCCTGGAATGCTTGTTAATGTTATACCCCTGTAATTTGCACAGTCTTTCCTATCTCCATTATGATCCCTGTCTTCCGTTCTTTTGGCATTTCTTTTTCTACTATGACATCATTTAGTAACCCCAGAAATATCTTTCTTCCAGCATCTCCCATGTATTTTAACATTTCTGTTGTAATTTCGTCTTATCCTGGCGGTTTTCCTGCTTTTAGTTTGTTAATGGCTACTGTGATCTCTTTTGCTGTTATTGGTTGTATATTAGTTTCTTCAGTATTCTTTTTTTTCCTGTTCTTCCTTCTGCTTGAGCTTTGTTAATTCTTCAAAATATTGTTTCCATCTTTCCATTATGACTTTCTCTGCCGTTAGTACATTTTCATCTTTATCTTATATATTTTTCAACATTGACGGTTTCTTTTGTCTCAGTTGTTTGAGCGTGCCGAAGAATACTTTTTGGTTCTCTATGTAGTTTTCTTTCATTTTGTGTCCAAGCCCTTTACACGTTAGTTGCTTTGCTTCTTTGATTTTTTGTTTGACCTCAGATTTAGCGATTTTGTATGTATTATAATCTTTTTCTTTTTTTGCATGTAGATATCTTCTCTATTTATCTTTCGTTTCTTTTACTTTCAGCTGTATGTCTACTGCCCACTATCTACTTTTCGGTGTGAATGAATGTAATTTTCGATATTCCGCAACTTTCTCTTGCTACTTTCTGCATGTTCCCATTAATATATGTTCTATTTCTGTCTCCTTATTTGTTTATTGTTCTAGCCGTTCTTTTAACTTGCCTTGATATATCTTTTTAATTTCTGTGCTTTTTAACTTATAGCTTTTAATTTTTTCTTTCGTTATTTTCTTCCTTTTTCCGTTCTGCATGTTATCTGCATTTAATATAATTTCCAACTAATAACAGTAATCGATAAAAAAATATTCCTTCCTCGATTGTACTTCTCTTGTAAATTTATTGATATCTTGGTGCATGAATTTTGAATTTGTTATAATAAAATCATTTACTATACATAGTTCTATTAATCTGTTTCCGTCGTCATTTTTCGTTATTTCTCCATAAATTCCTATGTGTCTTTCGATCCCAACATTGTCATTTCCTACTCTTCCATTCATATCTCCCATTAATATAATATTTCTTTCTCCGAGATCTATTTCTGTTTGTAATATTTCATAGAACTCTTTTTTGCATTATGGGAGAGGGGTAAAATGATATGATCCCTTTGGGTTGAAATGATACCTCAATTTGTAAGTTCGTCTTTGGTGTAAAATGAATGTAATATTGGCAACAGTGCACTAGACGAGGCGGTTATTAATAGACAACGGTCCGAAACGCGATTCAGCTCCAATCCGACAAGTGACAAGTGAACTTGTGCTTTTTACATTCATGATATAAGATAAGGCATTTTGTTTGCTGTGTATTTTTTCCAAACGACGTGAATGACCGATTTTTTCTTAGCGTGTTTTGTTGAGGAAGAGTTGCTGAGTCGATTTGTGGTATTTTACCCCTTAATTTTTGAAATAATTTTTTAAATCATATTTTTGATTTTTAAATACCCGTTTTTACTCCTTTCTTACAGAATACCACGAACATATAAGCTAAAGACCAACAGACAAAATTTGATGCTGAGCATATGAAAAATGCCATACAAGAAGTTAATCTAGGAATGCCTGTGAAGACTGCTGCGCGAATTTTCAAGGTGCCAAGAATGTCGCTCAAGCGGCGTGTACTGGATAAAAATAACGTAGCAAAGCTAGAGAAAAAGTCACTTGGAAGCTGCCACCCCGTATTTTCGCGAGAACAAGAGCAGGAGCTATACTAAGACATATTCTTGATTTTGAAAGTAGAATGTACGGGCTGACCACTCGTGATTTGCGACAATTAGCGTATCAACTTGTTGAGAGAAACAAACTTCCCCACAAATTTTCCCACCTGGAAAAAGCTGCTGGTAAAGATTGGTTGAACGGGTTTAAAAGAAGGCATCCAGAGATTTCCCTGAGGTGTCCTGAAGCACGGTGTCCTCAACTGCTTTCAACGAGCTGCTTTCTAATGCCTCAACGAGCCTTCAACCAACATGTTGTGACAAAGTTTTTCAATCTGTTCAGAGAGATTTACACAAAAAGTAATTATGCCCCTCACCGACTTTTCAATGTAACTGATTGAAAATTCGATTTCGATTTCCACTGTTTCTGGGCGAAATTTAAGAATATTGGCAAAAAAATGTTCCAAACAAGTGTCGAGGGTAACATCAGCAGAGCACGGAATTTCATCAGCAGCGGTAGTTTGTGTATCAGCTGCAGGAGGTTTTGCCCCCATAATGCTTATTTTCAGTAGAAAACGAATGAAGGCTGAACTGACAGACAGAGCTCATCCGGGCACCATTTTTGCGTGTAACGCAAGGGGTTGGATGCGTACAGAAGTTTTTAAGCAGTGGTTCGCTCATTTTGTATCTTTTGTCAAGCAAAGTATTAATGAGCCTGCGTTAATCATATTAGATGGACATTCATCGCACACAAGAAATCTCGATATTATCTTAACTGCTAGAGAAAACTTTGTAACCATCTTATGTCTACCTCCCCATAGCACGCACAAGCTACAGCCTTTTGAGTCCACTTAGTGTTTAATTAGCCCAATATTTGGAAGATTCAACCAAGATTGGTGTTACATCGGTTAGAGACTGGCACCCAACGTATGTAGCCAATATTGCTCCTACAAAGGTCCAATATGTAAATAATAAGTTTAAAAAAATATGTTTTCCTCTATATTGATCCTATATTGGGTTTATATTTCAGCCCACTATATGATTAATTCATTAGTAGATATTATATATTATATATCTAATTAATATTGATGTTATATTGATTCAAGATTGGCGCCCAATATACCTAACCAATATTTCTTCCACAGAAGTCCCATATACAACTTATTCATATTGTATTATTCTGTATTGGTCTTATATTGAACATATAGTGCAGTTAAAATTTCACTTTTATAGTTCCGATGCTGGATCAGCAGCTTTTAAACAAGGTTACTTGATTATTCAAGATATCAAGATATACAAATCAAAATATCAATATACAAGCGAGTGCATAATATACGTGAAAATGTTTTACAAATGTGTACCACATCGAGAAAAATGAAAGATGGTTACAAGTTACCAAAACTCACACGGTTTTACCAAATACTAAATACTAATAATACCTCAATACGTAGTAATCATTGTATACTTCGGTGTAAATTCATAATGATCGCATTTTAAATTTCGCGCAATAACACATAATCAGCCGTGTATTGCTGGGTAGAAACGCTCGTGATTTACCTTAACTGATACTTGATGCATCTGTTTTAGTGTTGCGATATCTGCTGCTGAACGTTTCATGTTGAAAAATTTATATTTACTGTTTTTAAGTGTGTCAGTTATTTATATTCATTATATACTGTAAGTACTTACTGTAATATCCATATATTTTAATTGCTATAACTGCCTAGTTTAGTCAGGGTTTTGTTTAAAAATGAATAAAATGTGTAAACAATATCTCTGTGATTCATTTTTAGAATGTGTAAATCCGATAACAGTAGGTACATAATTATGTAATTTCAAATTTATTAAAAATAGCATTATCTCAACTTTAATACATTTTTACAAATTTTTATTGAAGTGAATGAAATATCAAACTTAAGCTACAAATTTTAACAAATACTCCTAGTATATATTATTGGCGCAATATGTTGCCAATATATTTTTGATATAATTAATTTTATGAGTTATCTGTTTTACGTTGATACAATTTATTTAACTTTTTAGCTAGAAATCCAATAGATAACAGTTCAATTGACAGAATTTAATGCGTTTGTATCTACAGTTTTCGCAATGACGCAAATGTATTATTGTGCTAAGTACTGACATCTAAAACGAGTTCTACATAGAAGATATATCGGTAGTTCTAAGGGTAAATGGACAAAACAACATAGTTGAATCACATTTAGCGGATAATAGTGCTTCAAATTACGATGACCCTCTCCCCCTCCGACTTCATATCTACAGTTGAACATTAATTTAACGATGGACTGTCGGTTTATTATTATTATCGTCGTCGGTTATTAATATGATTGGGTTGAACGAACAGAAGATATACATAGTGATTAGTGACAAATATTACCTGTTGAAGGAGACATTAATCGAAATAAACGAAAATGTAGATATCAAACATATCACATAATCACATCAATTGTACCAATACTAGTACAAGTATATCACCAATATTACGTTTGAACAGTGAATGAATATCCTGTGAATGAATTTCGCTAATATTGTAAAAGAATATTGTACCATTAAATGTTTCAACGTTGGATCAATATTACCATGTTGGAGACATATTGTGCCAATACTATAAACGTATATTGAACCAATATAATGTTCCAATGTATGGCCAATATCGTGCTATATTGTGCCAATCCCGCCATTGTCTGTCATTTACAATGTTTGGCCAATATGTAATAAATATGTAATATGGAAACAATATTTTTCCAACATGTGTAGGCTACTGGGGATATCTTTCGTTCGTTATTCTGTTTACATTTTCGGGTTTCACTATTAGTCCTGCCCCTTCAGCTCCTCTATTATTCACATCTACTCCTGACCAGAATAACCAGTATAGATGGTATTAAGTTTGAATTATTAGACTACTTTATAACAGAATTATGTCCTTTATTTAACATGGTACGGCATCTAGAAAACAATACTTATTATTAATAAATCATAACATAACAACATTAGTTAAAAGAGGAGACTTATCGGTTGCATAGCGCTATGAATACTGGTCATGCAGTATTTGTAGTTAAGTTACATTTGCCCGGGTCAGAAGTATGGTGGGTGACTCCTATAATGACACGAATGTTATATACTGGTAGTCGTTAGGTCATATCAAAGGCGCTAGTGCTACCTGAAAATGTTGACAATCAGGGGCTGGAATACCGCATTCTTCGAAATGTAGGCTCCCCAGCAACAATTTCATACGCTATTTATTTATGGGATAATTAATATTCATTACACAGTTATTATTTTTAGTTAAAACCTACCTGTAGAATGGCGATAGTTGATTCTCAATAAATAAAATTTTTAATATCATCAGTCTTTAAAAAGCAACTGATTCTAACAATAAATAATTTGCATCTTTGTAATTATAATGGGGTCTCGAGTTTCGTCAGAGCTGTCTCTTTTTTACAGAAAAAGAGTCTTCAACTCTTCTTATTATCAGACAATTCTTATGACGTAGAAATTTCAATTTATCAACTTAGTTCAAAAATATCAAAATTTAGAGTGATGCCGACTATAGCCAACAAACAAACATTCCTCCCGTAAAAGTCTTCTCTTCAAGATATGTACAGTAACGTCTACTATCGTCTAAATTGAATAATTATTGGTTTACAAAATATGAAATTCAATATGTAACTTGATTAAATGAAGTATACTTACGTGGAAATCATATGGTAACGAAGCAGTTAGGACTGAAATTTTTGAAACATTTAGGATTAATTGCAGATTGGAATGTAAAATAGTAACGATGTGAATGTCTCCGCCTTAGTTATTGAATCCTACTCTCTTGAACCAAATTGAACGATTGAGTTAGTAACATAATTTTAACTAATTTCATTAGATATTTTTACAAGGAAAATAAACTGGCAACATCGTTTTCAGTCTGCAAAAATACAGTACCAAGAACTGCAGAGAATTGTTAAATTAATTTTTAAACCTTACAAAACTATGTAAAACTTTCTTGAATATATCAATTAAAAGTGATACCTTATTAAAAACTATGCTCAAAAAACTTTTAGCACCGATGTCAATAAAAGGAAGAAGCATTCAAATAATGGTAACATCATTTGAATTACCTGACTCGTCAAAGCACAAAAAAGAACTTCTCACCCATAAATGTTGTTAATCATGCTGTGATTAATTCTAATTCTAAATGAATGTAAAAGCATCAAACGCTACAATTTCTGTTTCCAGGGAGGAAGTAACACGTTTTCCACTACAACATTCATTGTGCACGGAAAACATAAAAATGTTAACCTCCATTGCACAAACGTTATATAATAATAGAACTTCTCATAGAACCATTCTAATTAACGCCCTCCTGCGGTGGTACAAATGGAATGACACCGCTGTTTTCGCGCCACGGGTCCAATAATAGAATTAGAATTAATTACAACGCAGTTCATGCTTTGAGTGATGATTATGACCTCACCCATGACTCTGGTTATTCTTTTCCGAATACGTATTGTTGAAATTTTTGAAAATTAGCACAGATGTATTGAATATATGCAAGTGAAAGCCTACATTTCATAATGGTCTCAAGAGGAAGCAACAGAAAATGAAAAATTTGATTGCCAATCCAGCCTTTGTCAAACAACTTAATATATCAATGCTAATGATGCATGTGACATAAAGTGTTTAGCGTCAGTGTATATTTTGCATAATTATTATCTAATCGATGATGCTAATAATGAGTTAGAAACAGTAAGAAATAAATAATAGTAACGGTTGAGTGCAATTTTTAATTTTGTGTAATTTATTTTTGTATATTTCAGAATCTGTGTAGTTTATCAGGTATGACTAACTACTTAATGTTATAACGCTTTATAATTTGATGTCATAATACTGCTACTCAGTACAAATATAAACATCTTCTGTAGCAGGCCCTAAATCAAGCACTGTGTGCAACAATGGGGCGGTCATTCATTATGGCTTTTAAGTGCTTTTGACCCATAGTAGGGATCACGTGACACTGCTACTGCCGGACATAAGATAAGATCAGTTAAAAGACACTCCGTGTGTGGCGAAATCCTGCACACACCTTCAACTTCGACTTACAAACTTAATCTTCGTTAGTTCTGCAGTTAGGTAACAACATACACATCATATATTACTAGATAATGCAAAATGATCCAGGAAAGCATCACAAAACCGTGTGCATGAAGTCACTTAGACAATCCCTAAATAATGAACTTGGCATGACAATCATAATTCACGTGTAAATTCCTGTTCTTATAAACCCTCAAGATTAATGTGAATATAGAATTGTTTGATATTTGAATCGATGTGCTGTCCGCCTGCCATCTCACTAACAAATCTTGGTGCAATAAAAAAACAGCTACGGCATTCGTGAGCGGCTGTCGGTTGGCAGTGACAGGGAATACCGAAAATATCTGAACAATCGGATATAATCTTAGATCTTTATCCACATCGATCCAAAACAACCCAACAACAAAACCGAACGTTTTACTGAGGACTTGGAAATAAATAAACCGATCCTAGTTTTAATTTTGATGAATGAGGCTATCATCTGCTTTGAGATAATTTACATAGCTTCGTATTTCTTCAGGGACCACACAAATAGAAAACTTTAATTTTATGAGAAAAATGGAAAGATTTTATCGGATCCGAGATCATCTGATCAATTAGTTTAAAGCAAGGCAGTTTAATAGCAGCTGTTAAACTAATTATTACGATATCTGGTTTTGGAAACGCCGCAACTATTCTTTTATTTTATTAATGGATTTATTATGTATTAATAAAAATATGCATGTTTTAATGAATACCTGACCAGTTAAGTTTGTGACCAAATTCGGTATCCATATAATTTAAATTTCCAACATAGACTAAGCATAAAAAAATTAAAATTAAGAATATTCCGACATTTGCTAGTTTATCCTAAACAAATTACATATTTATTTAAAAAACCTAACGAAAATGGTAAAGTGTGAATTAGTTTCGGGGAACTGGTAAGCTAAACTAATTAACTTAGGGGAACTGCTGAAAAGTCTTTAGTCTAAACTAATAATAATAATATTTATTCACCATATAACAATCTTACAATAAAATAACAAATATATAGTAATAATATAAAAATCTTATAATAATAACTCATAATTAATAGTATAAATAATAACTTAAAGAAATAGACTATATTAATTGGGGCGATCGGTCTGTAGAATTAAAAACTCATTTGTTCATAAAACTCAATATTTTGTTTTTATTTATAACTTCATCAGAGTAGTGGTACAAAAATGTATTTGGTGAAATTATTTGTTTAATGTATAATATTTTAATAAAAACTTACAACTAGAGTTAATCACTGGTAACATACATACATAATCCATTCGCCTTTTACCGCATTTCGCAGTGTCGGAGTTCCACACAAACTCTTATGGGAGTGCAACAGAGGTAATGGAGCTACACTCTAAAAAATTCCCCTTGAAGTTGCCTCCATTTCTTGGGGTAAATTTACTTCAAAGTGTAATTTTCATAGGAAGTGGGAAATTTCAATATTAGGTTAAATTTGCATTGTCATGTTTCCTTTTTAAATAAATTTACAGATTAAAATTACGATCTCAATGCAATCTTACATTTCATTTTAACATTAAAACACCTGCGTAAAGTTATAACTTTACCTAATATTGACCTAATATTGAAATTTCCACTTCCTGAAAATTACATTGGAAGTAAATTTACCCCAAAAAATGGAGGTAACAAAGTATACTTTATAAAAGCTTGTGCTTGTTCTAGAGCACAATTTCACTATAAGGTCAAGTCCAATAAATATAAATATTTAAAAATAGGGTACATTCTATGTAATTATTATTGAATCATTGTTTAATTGCGTATAGAATGCATATGTTCAACAAATTCGGTATTATATGCCATGCATATATAATATTGAAATTTCCCACTTCCTATGAAAATTACACTTTGAAGTAAATTTACCCCAACAAATGGAGGCAACTTCAAGGGGAATTTTTTAGAGTGTACTGTAGCAAGTACATACATTACGCTCCCCCATACTTTATCACTCATACAACCTCCATACCTTAACCTAAGGAGCTCAAACACGATAGCACTAAATTTTTAAAATTCAGTCTCAACCGAGGTTTGAACCCCTGTACCTCTGAAATAGAGGTAGGATCTCTAACACTCGACCACGGAGGGCCTATCACTGGTAATAATTTAGTTTAAATATAATATAAATATAATAAATAAATTTAATTAAAGCTCGTAATTATTTCAATAGAATAAAACTTATATTTGTTGTATTTAATATTGCACACTGAAAGGTTCTAGAGCAAGTGTGGTGAATTTTGGATCTGTTGCTTGTTGAAAAAAATTGGATGTTAGAAACTAAATAAATCAATTGACAACCGTAACTAATATACATTTTAGCGTATACAAGGGAGGTTAAAGTAAACGAAACACATAACAATAAAATATTAATGTTGTAATACATTTGAATAAATAACACTTAATTGATTGTCATCTGATTTAAAATTGATCGCATTCATTTGTTTACTAATTTGAATCATTTCTAAAATTAGTCTATATGTCTGTATTTATTTTCTTTTTTTAAATATTTTCACATTCTCATAATCAAATGGATGATTAAATTTAGCGCTATGGGAAGCTAACGCACATGAATTTTTTCCAATTCTACAATCTGACCCCAATGTTGTATTAGTCTATTTTTTATAATTGACTTGTCTGTCCTACATAACAACCTTCACATTCTCTGCAAGGTATAAGATATACAATATAAGAGTTGTGAAGTAGAGGAGTTTTATCTTTTGTTTTTAAAAATAAATTGTTTATTGTAATAGTATTATATTTAGCAATAGTAAAATAATGAAAAGGTCTCAAATGGGATATTATATTATCTGCTAAATGTTTAATATAAGTTAAACTTTTATATTTTACGTTGTTGTTTGTTCTGGGATCTTCCGTTGGACGGTCATAATAATTAGAATTATATATTTATTTTATCAGTAAGTGCTTTGGATAACCATTGTTTAAATGGATATTAAGAAGTTTCTTTAGATTATCTTGAATAAAATCATTGTGGCTGATATGGTTATGCGATTTTTCATTGTTATCACAGTATAACATAAGTTTTAAATACAATCTATATACCCTAGAAACATACAGCAAGAACTTTAGGATTAAAATAACATAAGATTAATTTAATTAGTTTTTTATAAGTACAATATGAGAGTAGAAAAGTTTAGAGGCTAATATGTAAAATACAAAGTAAAGATACAACAAAAAAAAGTAAACGTGAATAAAAGAAGTAAATATAAGGATATACTACCATAAAAGAAAACTTGTGTATGGATTAGACAACAGTTTCAGACAATAGTTGTCGTCAGACAACTATTCTAATGCATTAAAAACATGGTGACTTTTTTAAATTCTTTACGTTTTTAAATTAATTATAGTATTTAACAACACTCATTAAGTAAACAAAAACCTATTTTACTTAACGTTTTTGGTGTTTGTGTTATGCTTCAATATTTTAATTTGTAAAGAAAGATACGATCTCAGGAAGGGTGTCAGACCGAAAGACAGAAATGCCGTCAAGGAAATTGCAAACAAAATGTATAAGATAATGTCATAAATGTGTTTATAATGGCTGTACTTCTAAATTACATAAATGTGAAATTGTAGGGTTTAAATAATGTCGTTGATTTTATCATTTATGTAGTTAGAAACTGTCAGATACGCGGAAATGTTTGTAAAATGGGTTTGCTTTTCTTCTTCATTTCACAGTTATTCTGTTCCGCTTCAACTATGTACAATCTGTTAAGAAAGTACATTTTCGATACCTTTGTTTATATACATCTTGGTCAGAGCACATATGCATCAGTAGGTAGTCAACTATACAGTAAATTAATTAGTTCATCTTTTACCCTTTTCTAAATTTGTTTTAAATGAAGAAATAAGTAAAATAAAAATACCTCAGTCAAAAGTAAAATAAATGAAAAACAATCAGTCAAAAATCCTTCTAACTTACACAAAAATGTATAAATTAATAAATACATAAAACGTACAAATAAATCCATAAGCAAACACAACTAATAAATAACTTGTTTAATAATAGCTCCAAACTCTATTCAATACAAAATACACGAAATAACTGTAATACACTCTAATATACAAAAAGGTATCAATTATTATTATTACCCTTAACTATTTCAATATTAAACAATCTCAATAAATAGTACTTTAATTATTTTAATTTTATCTCACGGCTCTGTTAAATCACATATTTTGTAGGTACTGTGGACGTTTAAAACTTACAAGAAAGGTACAAATGGACGATATCACGATCTAATAATAATTGTTAAATTTACGCAACCCATCAAACGAGAACTATAATTAGAGTAAGCATCTATCAAATCACATGTAATTGTATTTTAGCAGCTCACTTAAAAGTTAATGGTTATTTTCAATAATTTAGATAATATGTGAAACTGGTTGTTTATTTTCATTCGGTTAGTTTTAACAATTGAAGGTAAATTAGTATACCACGAAGACGTGTGAATGTTGACTGTGTAGTCCTAGGATCATTACTCCTTCAGAAATAAACGGATGGAATAACGAGAAAATAAATCAGTAATAATATAATAAGATCACATGTAGACGTTAATAATATAATACCATTCATTCTTTATCAGTTGATGATGAAACGTTACAAATCAAAGTTCAATAATTATCGCATTTTCACCGTAAAATTATTTCAATATCCACTATGCAGTAATCAATTTAATGTAGTGTGTTTTTGATTTACTGTACCTAGTTTGTGACTTTATATATCAGTTTAATTGCTATTAACGTTATAAACGTGTAAAATGTACGTTATGTTTTTTATTTGACTAATACTCAGGCGAAGAAATAATCCAGCGTAAATCACTACAACTATTTTTTTAAATATAAGAGAATGGATAAGAAAAATTATTTTTTTCCCAAGGTTGTACGAAACTAAGACCTCCATTAAAGTTTCCGTAGAAAGTTTCAACCAATCAAAATTAGTACCATAGGCGGAGAATACGATGCTTTTACTCTATTAAGTTATTAGTGAAATAACTGAAAAATAAAGGATACCTGTAAATGACTTCAGTAAATGACTGAATCAGAAGTTTATTAATTACTCTGCTAAAGTAATTGACGGTAAGTTTAATTAAAGCCAGTTAAATGCAAGAGTTATTATAAAATGGTGAGTTCATACCACAACATGTTTATTTGTATTAATAGGACAATATTTACGTCTTCTTAAAAATATCATGGTTTGAACTTTGTGTTGAGTAACCTAAAGGAAAAACTTAAGCTTTCCACAACTGTCATTGCGGACATTCAGCTGCACTTGTATGAAATATATTTCTTTTAAAGATACCTTCAAACACATAATTGATAAACTATAACTTTTAGGTTATTCGGCATTGACTCCTCGATAAACCCCATTCAAATTTAATCTTTCTTAGTGGTTTGTAAATAACTGCGAACACATATAAACATCCTCATAAAAACTCCTTTAGCCGATTTTAAATAAAAATATCGGTCAAAGTTGTCCAACCAGCGACGTAGGCAGTAGATTCTTATGGGGAATTACAGTACAACGAAGATGTTTACATACTATAACGTTCTTTTTAAAATAATAACAAAAATTCTGTTTAATCTTCTATTAACAAGAGAAATATTATTTACATACACTAATTTAATCTTTACGAATTATTTAACACTATAATTATAAACTGTTAACGAACGTATATGCTAGATATTTGGAAACTTATTTAAGGACTATTTATTTATTACTACAACATTTATTAAACATTTATTTATTCACTAATACTTGACTACTAATTACACAAAGCACATTTATTCAATTCACCGGTCGAACACTAATTGATTCCCTCTGTGCGCGACGGTCGATTTATATCTCCCATGTAAACGTTCGAACATACTCGTGTATTACCTCGTCTATATGTCATATATCTCGAACATCGTAGATGGGCCGGAAATATTCTAGTATCGTAGCTCGTCTAGCCGCCAGCCGATGTATCATATATATCTCGAATCTTCTAGTATGTTCTTCACGGCGTATAGGGAATTTCCCCATTCGTTACAATACCATTGTTTATTATGTTGCAATGTTGCAGTCGAACCGTTATTGAGCTTCTTTTAGTTAGAACTTATAAGATACTCAATAACCGAGTTTTTTTTTGTCCAACCATATATACAAAAACAAATCGATGGCTTATAGTATACTATATTATAAGGAGCTAAAGTGAAGCTTATTGTGCTGAGTAAACGCAGCCGGTTGCCGGTAAAGCAGCCGAAGCTGTTATCTACGACCATAACCATGTTATTTTATCTTCAAACGTAAAGAATGAAATGAAATGTAAACTTTTTCAAAATTTCATGTTTTTTGACGTTTGAAGAAAAATAAAATTTTGACAAAATCGATTTCTTTATTTTGGTGTAACTTTGGTCATGACGTGACCCTTTATCTGCCGCTGCTGATAATCAAAAAAGCTGACTTTTACTTTGTCAACTGAGTCTTAAAATCCCAAGTTTTTTCTGACGTTTGAAGATAAAATAATATACCAGAATTTAGTTATAACAAATTTCTTATACAATTAGATGAGCACGTTCAGCGGAGGTTTAAAACCAGCGCGACTGGTTTAATTAGGTATATTGCTGTACTTACTAGATTTTTATTTTAGGCTTTTCAGATTCCTGGGGTGGGGGTAAGTAACCTCCATAACCTAACCTGTATACGTCAGTTCTTTCAACAGACCATTTAATTGGTGCTGCAGTATGTTATAGTTTACTTCGTTATCTCCAAGTCACGTAAAGACCAAACTCCCTTTATAGCAAGAAATTCAGTTTGGTTTTCCAATTTTTCTTCAGCTGAAAGATTAATTGTAGAACATTTTTTAAGACGGTCCAGCGCAATCTTTACAAACGGTGAATTGTATCTATTCCATCCAATGGCAATGGCAAAATATCAAGCATCGAAGTTTCTATGCAACAAGTCATGTGAGAGCCTAAAAATTGATGGTTAATTCAAATAAATATATTTACTGGTATTTAAGTAGCCTTTATACTTTATATGGTCAGATAAATTTCTTTGACTTATGATCAAATCTAGATATGAACAAGAGAAATAAAGAAGCTCTAATAAAGAAGATAATAAATCTTCACTTTCCTAATCATTTTCGTCATTTAAATACAATACAAAAACGAATGCAGCACAGCTAAGAAATCTAAAAGCTGTTGGTTCTCCTGCTAGCTCGCCGTAAGGTTGATATTCCTCGTAAATTGTTCCACTTAGCGTCAAGAGCTTCTAGCAATGTTAACTTCCAGTAACGAAAAAAATGCATTATAAGGGCCAAAGTGTAAAGTGCCGATATCAAGAAGTTGGAGGTAACTAACGACTCATTTTTCTAAGGTAATTGCAGCCCTAAACCATGCTATTGACATTCTACTCCGTTTACTACAACTAGGCTAAGGAATTCATGCAACATAACATAATACCGTTCCGTGATTTTAAGCCATGGATATTTCAAAATAGATTTTAACAGAATAGAATAGGATCCATCGAATTAGTAACTATATGCAAAAATTATTCACAACTAGATTTAACCATTTAAGTTCCGTTACATACCAATTTTATCTTCTAATTATTTATTTACCCTATCAAACTCACTGCACAAGTAAATAAATGGTATTTGATAAAACTGTGAAAAAGCGATTAGCATTTATTCCATAAAAGAACCGATATTTCTCCATTGCGTGATATTTTAAAAGCATAAATAAACAAGGAGCAAAACAATAACTATTATAAACGCCTTTCCTAAGACACCTGTCTGGAATAGCTTACATTGCATTATTATGGTAATTTCAACAATTATTTCTACCAACAAGTGACAGTACACACAATCGTCTTATTAAATGCCTACAGGCTGCAGTGGATATGTGAAAGCCATAGGCTATTTGCTTTTAACAAGATCAGAATAACGAAAGCAGTATATGCCATTTATAATGATGTCTACGAAGTAAATATATGATTAGCTGAGAAAAATAATACTGTGAACTAACGTATAAATATTTTAACTATTATTGTTATATTAATTATCCCTATTACTAACGTGTTTTTTACTGGCTTATGGCCAATTACAGATATATTGTTTACATACAGAAATAATGGAATTCATTTCCCTAGGTTAAAACTAAAAAGTATTGAAAAAAGTAATATTAATTTAAAATTATATATAATATTAATATGAAAATTATAAGTTAAACTGTTTTTCCTTCTATTCAATTTTTTTATTGTTTACTACTTCATTTACACAATTATGTAGGAAGTAAACATTGTGAATATATTTCACTTGGAAATTGCGCTATTGTTGATAACTCTTTTATGTATGTAATACGTAATTCAGTTATTGTGATTAAGATTTTACATTATTTTTTTTAAATGAATGTAAATTCCGCATAAACGTTTTTATGCTTTTATAAAATATAAATCTAAACCGATGATTTATTGCGTTTTGTTTTTTCCTGTAGAAAATAAAGACCAGCATAAATGTATTTTTGCATTAGTCGAGTTTTATGTTTGTGGACAATTAATAGTATCAAAGGTCCCACGGTGGATAAGCATAGATTTGTATTAATAGTAGAATAAAATAATAATACAAAAACAGTTTAAAAGGTATGTAACAGCACTAGCATGACAATAGACTATAGTGTCATATTCTCTAATAACGAAGAATGTTTATGAATTTGCAAGTGAAAGGTGCCAACTTTTGCGGAAAGTGGAACAAACCTGGAAATGTAAATATTGTAAAAAATCCCTTATATTAGTAGTTATTTCATCATCCAAGCAAGTAATTTTTGGTTTTCGAGAATACTTTACATACTCTTTTTTCTTAGAACTTTTTGTTCTGCTTGTAAGGTATAACATCTGGAATAAGATTGTGCATTTTATATATTTTTTAGTATTTTTCCAAAGCTTTTCGCACTACTTGCTATTCTTTTAAGATAATATTAGTTTGATATGGAGAATAACAAATTTGTTGTTTAGAGCTTCTCCGAAAACAAGCCTTTTTTCACATCTTGCGATTTTTTTTCTGTTAAGACATCTTCCTACTTGAGTTTTTGGCGAGAAAGTTTTTTGTGCCTTATTTGCTCTTTGTAATCTTCCGGAGTTTTTCATCTTGTGTTTTAAGGTGCTTAAGCAATTTCTCCTGATATTCCATTTTCCTATATAGCCTAGAGCGAATTTTAAGCTTTGTGTTTTTCGCAAGAATTTTATGAGTTTTAAAGCACAAGTTTCAGTTCCGCATCAGACTCGATATCAGAACATGGAGCAGTATTTTGTACAACTGCCTCAGGTGCCTTTTTCTTCATTCTATATTTTCTTTTTTCCTCTCGCCATGTTTTTGAATTCTCTTTTCTTTCTCACTCATTGTAATTATAGGTTTAATGCTTTCGGCTTCTTTACGTTTTCTCTTTCACTTCTTATCTTTTGCACGAGCTAGATTTTTCTTTTTCTCACTCATTCTTTTCCTGTGTCTCCTGTAGTTTATTCCGCCAAAGTTTTTTACATTTCGGCGTTGTTTTTGTGGATGGTTTAGAGAACAACTTTGTTCCATATTTTTATTTTCGTTGTTCAACTTCAACATTATTTACTAATTGATCAATTTGTGAATGTGAGAGGTGAGGGAGACTCACTATAATCAAGTACCCCAAGTACCACATGTGTGAGATAAAGTTACAATAAAATCTAATTTTAATAAACAAATGAAGTTAGTTTCAAAAGTTTGAACGATTTCAAAACACGCAACTTTAAGCACCTGTGGTGGGCAAACCGTGGGTTTTTGGACTTAGTGCTCATGCGAATTTTTGATCCGGGTGGCGATAACTACTCGCATAACATATCAAAAATTCAGCCAATTTAACCGGGGACCACTTTCCATACGATTAGTTTCAAAAATTCGAACGATTTCAAAACACTTTAAGTACCTGTGGTGGGCAAACCATGGGTTTTTGGATTATGTGCCCAGAAAGATTTGTGATCTGAAAGTAGATAACTATAACATATCAAAAATTCAGCAACTTTAACCGGGGAGCAGTCCCCATAAGATTAGGTTTAAAAGTTTGAGCGATTTCAAAAGAAGCAACTTTAAGCATCTGTGGAGCACAAACCATTGATTTTTGAACTTTTGATCCAAGTGTCGTTAACTATAACATATCAAAAATTCAGCTAATTTAACCGGGGGCCAGTTTCCATAAAATTAGTGCGGGGTCCTTTATATTTGACACCACAACGAAAGGATTTCTCCCTGTGATCTGAGATTGAGGTTAGACTCTTTTACCAAAATAATAATAATAATAATTGCTACAACCCATAGCCTGGAAACCAGGGTCCAGAAGTTATAAGCTTGTGCGGGAGGGAGGGGGCGATTATTATTATTACGTAGACCCTAAGTGCGGCTGTAGCCGACTTACAGATGGAACAGCGCAAATCCCACATTTGTGTCACAGCTAAGGAAAACTGCAGAAAACCTTAACCAGATCTGCCGGCACCGAGAATCGACCTCGGGCCGCTTGGTGAAAGTCCAGCACTCTAGACATTACACTACCAAGGCTGTTAATATTTATATATAAATATTATGTTAAAATAAATATTTAATTGTTTTAAAAGACGTTGATCTATTAGAGCTGATGATTATATAACACTTTCCGCAGAAAAGGCTAGTACCAAATATTACGTGAACACGTTTTAATTAAAATTGCTTAAATATACTAAAATATGTTTAGAAATCTTGCCTTACACGTTACACTTTGTAAATACGGTTGCACCTAACACGGTTGCTAGACTGCCATAGTTTTATAAATCAAAACTACAAAAAGAGAGTCAAATAATCAAACATTTTGTCTAATGGGACAGGGATAATCTTTATTAGGAAGTTTTGTATTGCTTTTATGTTGTATTTCGTATCTGTTTTGTTATCTACAAAACATCATATAATATATAAATTAACTTAAGTTTTATGTTTAACATAAACATATTTCTACGCTTCATTAGAATTTGAAGAACTTACTTTTGGAACAGTCACATAATAGAACAAACACTACTTGGAAGTTATTTTTTTATGTACTTCGGTCTTACTTAAATAATAAATAAAGTGGGAGGGAATTATAGAATCTTATACATATTCTATATTTATCTATATTTATACATCGATATAAAAAGATACTGTAAAATATTCACTACAGATAGAAATGTTCATGATGGGACTGCAGTTGGCACGTTATAAGAAAAATAACCTAATATATAAAAATATTCTACTTAATAGAAAAATAGAAAAAATATAAAATACTGCGTATTAAGTTTTACCATGTGCATAGCAATTTACCTTTTGTGTAGTTATGTGCGTAGTGATACACCCAACTCATTTGTAACTAAATCAACAATGCGCCTTATTTCAAATAGACAAATGAAATTTCCAGTATTCTATTTTTTTTTGTACCAATAATAATAATAATCTTTATCCTGTATCTTTCTATAGAGACTCCAACTTTTTGTACCCTTCTTTATTAATTGTGTGGCCAATAATGAATTCTCTTATGGGTTCCTTTTGAGAATTAACCGTTTTGATAGAATGAGATTTTATATAATGGTATATTCTCTTTTCTTTTATCAAATATTGAGTTTAATAAATGGGAATTCGTTGATCCCCATAAAATGTCGATTTCGACGTTTGGTTTGAGACATAACCCTAAATTATGAAGAACACAAGGAAGGAGATTTAATCAAGTAAGTTTTGACTTTAAATTTAATAATTCTGAATTGATAATCAATGTATTACTCTTTTTAAGTATATGGGTTTATCACTTTCAATTTTACAAACCAAACCTACTAGGAAATGATGGCGAGTCTCTTATATAACTGTAACCAACTGATTTTTATTGAATTCACTTTCCTCTTTCTTTGAGGAACATTGATTATGCTTTCTTTAACACTTTTTTTTATGCTGTCACAAACCTTGTACTTTTGTTCATTTTGTTTTTCCTTCTTCTAGATGTGAAACCCCCCCAGGAATCTGCTTGGGGCTGCTGGACTCCTGGATTTTTCTCCGTATTGGATACCCTGTCGAAGCTAAAACGGTGAGATCAATTTCCCCTTTATTAAATTACCTTTTTCTCGATGGTACTTAACACTTGGATGGTACTTGAAACACAGTTCAAAACGATTATTAATATTTTTCTTCTTTACTCGTCTGTGGGTTTCTTCATATATACAGTGCTCTGGATACTTATTAAGTTTTTATTTTTCTCCTTCTTGTTTAATTATCTTCTTTTACTTCTATTAATAAATAAATGCACGCCTTTTACACTGGGTAACTTGTTGAACTTTTATTATGTATTTTCTTTATTATTTACATTAGATTATTGGACAAATTATGTTTACAACCATTTTCTACTTTGGTATTTCATCTTTTTTTATTTACTTAACTACCTCTTGGTAACTCAACATTGTTTTTTATTGCAATTATTTTTCATATATTATAATGGTTTATATTTCTATTTAAAAATAGCTTGACCTTAGTCATGATTTCAATATTTTTATTATTGTCTATTAAGTAACTGTATAACCGTCGCGTCGTCAAGACTACTTTTGTATTGTTGTCAATAATATATGTATGTAATATTTTATAAATTTTACTAATACATTTCCTTTCTTTCAGATTTAACTGCAAGTGAAAATCCTATAAACCCAACATTATTTCCCTAACCAAATTTGCTATTATACACCGTGTCCCATTAAGGCATAGTCAGACTTTGCCAGTGGTTAGATAACCTAAAGAAAGAAAATTCCTATATACCATTTTTCTCGTACTTTTATAGCTTTGGAGAAAAACAGCATCGAAGTTCAGCCTAATGTTTTCAAATTTAATAGTAAGAATGCACATGACGCCTATTTTGTAGTTCAAGCAGATATACAATGCTGCTTGTTTCTGGAATGTGCAAGGGTAGCGTAAAATAAAGTAATAAACACGTCTTTATTTTGGCCAAGTGTTTCGTAGAATAACAACAGATAAACAGAATTAAATAAACAAAGCATGTTGAGCAACGACCTCTCGATGGATATTATGTTTCAAAACGGTATTTTTGTTTTGTTATTTCTGATTAGTAAGGCAATTTTAAATTCTTTTAACAGGCACATTAACCCCTACGTGTAATACAATACTGCAGGTTTGTGAATAAAAAATTATAGTACACGTGATATTGACACATATTCTCAGGTCAAGTTTAAGGAGATACACAATACTATTTGGTTTATCAAATAATAACAAATTGCAAACCCCTTATACTGCAGCTTTTAGTAATAAAACGTAACAGTAGTTGTACTTGACTATGTAAACAAATCCATCAATCATCAATCAAGGTCGTTGTATCAAAACATCAAAAAGAATAATACTGTTTTACTAATGGAACTTTCTAGAATTCCAATAAAAAATAACAATACCTATTGATGGATAGATCAATTTATCTAAACATATCTTTACATAATTAAGACTAATATCTGTTTATTAATAATGAATAACAAATCGAATTTAATGCTATCATTAAATGGATCAGTATTAAAATTATGCCATCTCTGTCTGCGTTTCCTATTAGAATACAGAGGAATCCCCCGGAATATAGAACGTTTTGTTTCAACAACATCCAAAATGGAATGTGTGTCGTTTGCATCCTTGTTGTGCTTTTTTAAACAGCTGCCACGTTTTTACTGATGGTGTCAATTTCTAAAGAGCTTGCATTTATCTCTATTCGACTTAACAACACTGACCTGCATAAATTATACGTACTTTTCTGAAAACGTCGGGCAGAATTTTCCAAATTTTCAAGTTCATTTAATCAAAAAATTTTAATATTTCTTATGGTTTTATATTTCTAATGACCAAAGAAGCTTATCCTCATAGTCCGATCATTAGGTACTGAATCACAGTGTATACATGTATCAAATAAATAAAATCAACTCAAACTTGAATCGTTTTAATAGTAAATTCTCCCTAAAAATTTAATTAGTAATTATAAATAATAAACGCAGTCAACTTTGAACGTTTCTGCATTGGGTAACAAATAATGAGAATTCATGACTTTAATAACTCAACAGCTGAGACATTGAATCTCTTCTCAAATTATGAAGGAAAATCATTACAATACATATGTTTTGTTTGATGAAATCTCTGGAATATGTCAGTTTACTAAAAAGTCATTGTTTCTCTGCTTCAGTCTTCAAAGATAATTATACAGTAGATATCTTGAAGGTTAACAGTTTGTTTTTATTAATTTATTTTATAATGAGAATTTTAGCAAAAAAATAATATCCTTCATAAATCATATATTGAAACTCATTAATATAGTAATTTCTTATATTAAACTAGTTAAAAATTCTCGCTGATGGCATTGCTGACATTACTCAGCGATCAACAAACGATGTACTGTAATCCTTAGATCTGACAACATGATGTATTATGTTTTTACTTTTTAATATCAGGTAGCGCATTGCTAATTTTATTACAAATAGTATAATCGTAAATTGGATATTCATTCTTATAGAAATACGAAACAGTAGTGCCTGTTAATTTAAACTATTATTAAATAATTGTTTTATAAATGATAGTAATTATATTCTGAATACGTAATACGTCCACTCGTTTCTTCATTTTCAGTGAAGCCTTACTATTCAAAGTGATTTATAAGAAGGCATTAAGGATAATTAATTTTTGTATTGAAAATTAAATACGAACCACAAAGATTACATTCTTCCGTCCATGTCCATTGAAAAATTGATGAAAGTAGATTCATTTGTCTATAAAATGGCCTTCTGTTAAAGTATATTTACCAAGTGCCGACTTGAAAGCAGCAGTAGACAGAAATACCCATTCTGGAACAAGAAGTGATCTCGCCAACACAGAATGCTATTTATGCTCTTGCTGTCGGAGGAACACGGCGTTCTCTGTTCTTATTTGTTATTGTAATGACGAGTGATGCTATCATTCCCTATCCGTTGTCGCGTCACCTCGTCTACACGTCATGTTTCAGACAAACACGAATATAAATTGTCTTACAGTTCAATTTAATCGTATACGTTTTCTAAGTACAACAAGAAGAGGTTGCCGGATTGGACGTACAGAATTTTCAGAACATGTTGGTCTGCCTACAAACTTCAGATGCTATCTTTTATGGATTAGGTAGTTCTCTCGATCTAATATAAACATGGTAGGTACGGTAGTGTCAGATACATATACATAGCGGTGACATATGATTAATTAAGTAATTGATAAAAGTTTGCTTATAAGTTTTCAAATGCTAAGCTAGAACAACAGCAGTTCTATAAATTAAAATTCTCAAGTATTGAAGAATACAAATATCTATGGTTAATATCTTACATCGAACATTTTGCAGAAAGATGTTTAACATAATTTTATTGGTTTTTATACTTTGTTCATATTTATCAAAGCTTTAATGATCTTTGAAAATCTATCCTATACTTTTTAGAGCATAAGTGAAAAACGTGTGCTTGCGAATAATATACTCTGTATCATTTTGAAAAGCACAGTTAAAGTGCCTTGACTACTATCGTATGCAAAAGTTCTGAGTCCTGAGTTTAAATGCGCATAGCAAAAAAACTAACAGCTCAAATTAATTTAAACGAATACCGTTAGACAATTTATTATTGTATAAAACACTTGTAGAATTATCTAATTTTAGGTTTTTGGATTTTTGTGAATTATGTTACAAAAAATCCCGTTTTTTGGGAGTTTTGACATAAAGCGTGACTTTAATAATTAATTTTTCAGTAACTACTCAACAGAATTAAATGTAATTTTGTATGCCAGTAGCTAAGAGTATTGTATGTATGTGTAAATTTTTATACATAATTTGATATCTGTATTATTTCTCAAGTAATTATATGAAATAGGGGTTAATGCATTCTGGCGCCTTAATCAAAATATTTTTTTACAAGGTAGTAAGTATTTTTTAATAAAACAACAAATACGTTAAGACGTTAAAAATATGCAGGAATTCATAATAAATAATTCTTTAAAGAATTGTTTATTAATTAATTCGTGTATACTTTCAAAATAATTTTTAAAGAATTATCTATTAATTAGTTCGTGAATAACTTCAAGATTTCTTGTCGTATTTGTTATTTTATTAACAAAATACTATTTTAAAAAAAGATTTTGATTAAGGCACCAGAACATCAGAAGTAATACATTCTGATGTTCTTTTTTTATAAAATAACTTAAGAAATAATAATGAAATATCAAATTACAAAAATTTAAACACAACCACTATTACTATTACAACACTATTACAAACATGAAACACTATTAGCAACTTGCATATAAAATTGCATTCAATTCTGTCAACTACTTATTGAAAGATAAATTATTAAAGACACACTTTCCCAAAAAATTCCCAAAAAGCAGACTTTTTGTAACATAATTTGCAAAAATTCATAAACCAAAAATCAGGTAACTTTACTCTCTTATACAGAAGTAAATTGTCTATCCAAATGCTGTGTTTCAATTAATTTGAGCGGTTAACTCAGCGGTTCAAATTCAGGCCTCAGAACTTTTGTATTCGATAGTAACTTATTTAACTTTAAGTTAATCTAGTTATGGTTGTTATTGCAAAAGCAAACTTTTTATAAATATTCGATTATAATATTTATATTATAAAAGCAGTTACATCATGTCTAAATATCTGTAATTATTTCGTACGTCAGTAGTTATTTTTCATAAACTTAACGATGATTAATGCTTGTAAGTTACTGTATAATTGCCAAAAATTATATGAAAATTTGCATACTTTTTTGCAGTAAGGCTGCTATTAAGAGGTATAACAAGCATAATTTGGTTGGTGTTTTTAAAATTAACCTCGTATCTGAAATAGTCGATTTAAAACTTGAATACTCAATGATAGTTCCAAAGAATTCCGGAAATTTATTATCAAATTTTTTGCATGAATGTAAACAGTAGCATATCTATTGAAATAAGTCAGAAAAAAGATCATAGTACGAAAAAAGTTTTAAATATTAACAATAAACATTAACACTTATGTTTTTATTAGTTACTAATTATTTCTAAATTTAATGAGATATTTCACATCAAATACAAATGGTTCTTGTTCAATGGTAAAATCTTCAACAATAGTGGGCGATATAAAAAATCAATGGATTAATCAACTTACGATTTATACAGTCATTGATTTTGCTAACTGCTGTTTTCCAGTAACTAAACATTTAATAATGCAGCTGATTAATTAACATTTAAATTGAAAATTATTCGAAAAACGTGTTCTGCAAGAAAGCAGAAGTTATACAAAACCACTTATTACCGTATACATCAAACAATAATTAAGAGTATTATAATCAATTTTGATAGATATCTATCAAGAGTTTTATAGCGGCTTTAAATCAATTTATGGCTATTTAATCAGGTAACTATTGTATGCTTTATGCATTAAAATTGAATTATTAAAAATATATTTATCGCCAGCTATTCAACACTCAACGGGTAACAAGGTGTACATCTCAAAGAAGCTAATATTCTGATTTAAATAAAAATTGAAAAAAATATTTAAAGTATTTGTGAGACTAACATACCAGTAAAAACTCAACCGCGTGAACAATTGTCAGTTTAATAGGTAAAGATTTTAGAGTTAAAATATATAGTAAAAAACATTTTTGTACAGTCTATTCTTAAAACAAAAATAATTATTAACTATTGAAATCTATTTTCGCTCTATACTATTAAAATTAAAGTGTTAAAAAGTGATCTAAATTGCTAAAGTTTTTTTGTTAGTGTTCATGTTACTCTAGTTATAGTAAATAAAACGTGATCACCGTGGATCAAGAAAAGAAATTTCGGAATGAGCCTGGGCTCATATATATTTTTCGGTGCATTCTTATGTTTTAATTATGTATACTGTTTGGCATATGTTTGCATTGCAATAAATAAAATAAATAAATAAATCACCTATTTTATTATTGACTTCACCCCACAATAAAAAGAAACTACACTACTTTTACTATTAATATTGGTACTACTTCCTAAAATTTCAATCTAAATAGAAAACAAATTATACAAAAGGCGCTCTAAATAAGCAATATGTTTCCCATGTAGAGTAAAATATCGAAAGTTTAGAGTGTAATGTTACTTCGTAACGATTAGAAATTTGAATGTTTTTTTTGTTACTTATCTGAGATATTTACCATCTGCTCCAGAGAGCAATAAGAAAATAGTGTGAAAAAGTTACTTTAAATAACCAAACCTCAAAGACATAATTGTTTTATAGTGTGTTAAATTCACACTAACATTGTATTGAAGTTTGAAGTTAACTATATGGTTTACAGGAAGATACAGATTAGATAGTTTACTCTAAATGTATTGGACCTATATACACACTTTTTAGAGTGGTCCAGTGTTCGAGTTTTACACAAACTATCTTTACTGTGTACAATTTTGGAAAGATACCCGGCAAGGCTCATTGTGGCACACTAAGTATTACCAAATCTGTAACCTGGTTTCACTTATCTTGTCAGTGCTGTAATAATCTTGTGACCGGGGCTTTTGATAAGTTTGCAGTGAATGATACTCTACTCCGTTCCATCATTACCACACCTGCTGCTGAAATGGCTCTAATAAGATGAATGAATGTGTGCTCTGATTGCAAAACGGCGTAATTCAAATAATTTATTTTTTTTGCTGAATAAATGTACTCATTAAAAGTCTACACATATGCAGCGTTTCGCCGTTTATTTTGCATCCGAATTCATAGTCTATGGTTCGTAATGCAAAATTTATTATCGCGACGTATCGCATGAAAATTTTACAATCTTCCTTTATCCACTTGATTATAATGTCAATTTGTTGTTCTTTAAGTAATTTTTTTCTTTGCTTCTCTAGCCTTCATTGTATCTTGGCCAAATTCTTTGAATGCCGTACGCCATTGCAGAGTTAGTGTTTCCCTCCTGTAAATACTTGCGTTGTGCGTGTCCAAACTATAAGTATAGGAGACCTAACTTAAGGTGGACTCCGAACCACTCCAAGTATATAAATAAAACATAGTAAAATCCGGTGATATGTTGGTTGGGATTTGAACCCGGGTCCCTTTGATATTTCCGCACGCAACTGACGCAATGGAAGCGAAAGTGACCGCAGAAGATATTTTTCAAATTACACTTTTGTAATAACGCGGAAAAGTTTGCTATTCGTAGACCGAATAATATAGAATATCTTCCGCTGTCCCACAAGTTTACTATTCGCTTATTTCACCACGTCACTACGTGAAGTTAGTTACATCTCCCCCCTCGCCCTACTCAATCCACATACCATTCATTTAGTGGTTATATGCTGGGTCCTTATGTTGAATTTTGGTATTATTCTACGAGATTCTAACGGATTTTACGGAATTCTACGGGTAGAAATGAAGCATATATAGATTCGTTGCATCAAACTGCTGAAGAAGATTCTGCTAGCAGCTTAACACGTCTTTCAACTGCTTGGACTATTTTTATCAAACTTCTAGAATTAACCGTATCAGTCAAATCTTGGTGAAAATACGAGGTCTGGCTATTAAATAACCGGACTGCGCGCATAGAAGACGTCCTAGAGGGGTAGGGGGGAAACGAATGCAGCGTTGGATAGCTGGAAGTGTCTACTATGATAGTACTAAAACACGTTTTTGTCGCTGTAGTACTATTTTTTCTATAGAGGTTAGAAATGTACGTGTTGTTTTTCTCGTGCCGATAAAAATGTGTGACGAAAAACACGAGCAACGGATCAATGTGAATTTTTTTTACATCGTATCGGAATATCCATGTTTCATCGCAAGTGATGATGTTTTCCATCAATTCAGGCTCTTCATCTAACCTCTCAAGAAAATCTAAGCAGATCTGTTGACGGACGAGCTTTTGTTCAAGGGTCAAATTTTTTGGGACCAACTTCGCACAAACTTTCTTCATGTTCAACTCGCCATGTAAAGTTTTTCTGGCAGTTTCTTTATCGGCGTTTACAGTCTCAGAAATCATCCGAATGTTCATACGACGATCTCCGCGCACAATTTCATTGATTTTGGTCACTGTTTGCTGAGTTGAAATAAAGACAGGCCGACCTGGACGTTTGTCATCTTCGGTGCTCTCTCGACCTTCAGAAAACCGTTTATACCATTCGAAAACACGCGCACGGGATAGAGAATTCTCACCATAGGCCTCTTTCAACAACTTATAGCACTCAGTCGAAGTTTTTTTAATTTAACGAGAAATTTCACATTGATCCGTTGCTCGTGTTTTTCGTCACACATTTTTATCGGCACGAGAAAAAAAACACGTTCGTTTCTAATCTCTATAGAAAAAATACTACTACAGCGACAAAAACGTGTTTTCGTACTGGCATAGTAGACACTTCCAGCTATCCAACGCTGCATTCGTTTCCCCCCCTTCCCCTCTAGGACGTCTACTGTGCGCGCAGTCTCGTTATTTAATAGCCACACCTCGTACTCAAATGTCAGTGGAAGTTTGTTGAACTCATAATTTGATATCAAATCCATATAATCGTTTGCCTCAAACGTAATTGGTGAAATGTGAAAATACCTAATTCTTATACCTAATTTTTAATTTCTGAATTTCAATGTAGCGTTCAAAATTATTCTCAATGCAGGTCACATATGATCGCAATCAGTTTCATAGTTTCACCAACTATAGCGAGATTTGCTTAAATGGGAATGTTCTTTACCACTTCAAGCTTATCAAAGTCGACCACATTTTTACCAATAGGTCTTGAAAATCAAATAATGGTCTTTAACAATATTCTGTGAGTAACTTTCCAACTCCACCTTTATGACCAGTACTGACAGCTGTGTCATCACATCCAATGACAATAATATCTGTCGCATCCAACTCGTGAATCTCTAATTACTAGAAAATACTGAATTTGAATCAGTAGCGGAGCCAGAAGAAGGGGAGGTATGTCCGGCAAATAGGTACTGTCTCTAATTTATAAACTATAATGTGTTGTTCTTCTATACCAGGTGTGGCCAAACTTTTATCCCTTAGGGGCTACTTGTTCCGTAAAATATAGTCTGCGGGCGACTATGAATATGGGTTAACAATTTTAGGATTTTTCACATTTTTCATAGATATTTTAATAAATAATTAACAAGAATTTCAATTAAAAAAATATGGCAAATTAAGAAAACAAATAATTATATTTTTTTATTTTATGAAGCACAATAATATTTATTAAATTACAAAATTACAATGTAAAGAAATAAATACACAAAAAATTTCAGCAAATAAAGAAAAAAATACTAATTATAATTTTTTTCTTGAGATGAAATACTTATTATTTTTTTTATTAACTTAAAAAATACACTGTAAATAAGCAAATGAATAAAAATGTTTAATTGGACGAAACCTGACATTGCATAAGTGCAGCAAGTTTTTCAAACTTTGGCTCATATGAACTTAAAGCAATTCTCAAACATGATTCCAAATGTTGATCTGTTAATTGCGATCGATGTTTTGTTTTGATCGCATTCACATTGATTGATCCAAAGAAGACATTGAAACGTGCAACAATTGTCCAAATATTTGAATATTTATCTTTATTTATCAGTTTCCAAAAATTACAATCTGAAACCAAGTGGATTGAAGTCAGGGGTTGTCACTTTACTGTCTGACACATGATTTTGCGCCATTTTGTGCAATTGCCATTTATATGCGCATGCGTTGCAACTACAATTAATTTAAAAGTTAACACTCATTTGCATTGTTCATCGGGATAAATACAAACAGTATGGGTACGTTGCACAGACAGTCTATTATTGTAAGAATAAATTATCGAATTAAGATTTCCAAACATGAATTTAAGTGAAAGCAAGTTTTTCAACTTTGGCTTCGAGGGCTACTTTCAAAACCTTTGCGGTCGACCGGTCGACCGCGGTCGACGTGTTTGCCACCCCTGTTCTATACCATTATTTGTATGTGATCGATAATTTGTTTTTGAGCCAACCAAATACAGATTTTTCACGGATGAAATATCTGTTTCTTTATTTACAATATTCTTTCATTAAATTTGCACGTATAACTTTGGATGATAACTTTTGAGGATGCGTCAAACAAAAATTCTGGCCAGTTTGTACAATCTTCAGTGAATTATCTGACGCATTATAAGTACAATTTAACTTGAAGCAATTTCCATTTTCCTTGAACTATTTTCAAGAAATTTAAATCACAAGCCACACTATACTTGTATAAATGAGCTTACTAATATAGTATACTTATAAAAGGAGTTCCGAATAAGATGTTAAACCTTTAACAATAAGAGTCAAATACGAAATCAAAATCCGACTAAAGCTTGGAATCGGATAAGTCGATTTTGTAATTTATAAAATGTAAGATGTCTGTTATAAATGAAGAATGTTGTTAAGTAAAGAGATTTACATAAATTTATATCAACTTCTAGTAACTTCCATTATTACGTAGAAATGTTTCGACGCAGATGACTTAATAACCTTCTTTTGTGTAATTGCATTATGTATCCATCATCTATTAGTATTAAAAGCTTACAAGTGTAGGTAATAGAATACCAATAACCTGTTAATTAATAATTTACAATGTTAATAGTACACGAATAGCAACTTCCAAGTAGAAGTATCTGCATATTTAATATTATTATCAATAACAGTGCTGGGAATTTACTGTGATGTTGTGGTAATGTTTTTAGAAAAATACAACCAGGAAATGTATATATTATGCAGTACTTTAACGTTACTAATTTTATTACTTTATACTTGGGCTTTTATACCGAGCCTTTCAATGTGCCTCTGCATTTACAATTCATTCGGGTGTGAGTCGCATGTTCAAAAATTTGAGAGATCTTAATTAGATGCATACCTTTTTTACCTGGTACCCCAATTTCATTTCCTATGGTTCTTTGGAAATATGCATCAATAGTTTTTGCTGTTTAATTATTTTTTATTCTTAGTCATATTATTTCTCTCTACCTATTGAAAATATGCGATTAGTTGCAGAATGAAGAACCTTTTGTTCTTACCACAGTCACGTAGATTTGTAGATATATGAATCATATTTTAATACTTCATAAATGCTTTCCATACCTACACAAATAAACACGTCGTGTACTTACATTAAGGTACACAAAACAAGCACTATATGAAGACAAGGTACCATAAGGTAGAGAAATATCGTTTAAGATCGATTATGCAAATTAATGCAATAAAAGTGTAGTAAAGCTAAAAAAGAGGTTTAATAGCTATAATAATAAATTATATCTGAATAATATGAATACAACTCGTATTAAGTAATATGCAATTAACCGCTACATTTAAAACATGTTGTATACTGCAGTAAGAGTAATGTGATAATAATAGATCTGGTATGTTTAACAAGGACAAGTACAAATTCAAGTAAAAGGTAATCAAGCACCTATACAATTTCTTTTGTGTGGAAGAAGTTACAAAAGGTAAATTTATAAAAATATTTTTAATTACATACAGTAATACAATTTTATTAGGGGGTTGTTTGTTTTTAAATTAACACTAACCAGGTGCGAAAGTAATAAAGATGCAATACACAACTCACTACTTGATTACCTTTAATTGAAATAAATGCTTCGGCTAAATATATTCTAGTGAAAAGTCTAACTCTCCACAAATTGAGACTTTCTCAGGCGCGTCGCTTCTATATAAATCTAAATTCTTATATATAGGGACACAGTAATATAAAAAACAGATACGCAAAGTAATTTTTCCATAATAACAACACAAATTTATTTTAATAATTTAATAAATACTAAACAAAAAAAAACGAAACAATAAGAAAATTATAACTAGGTACAAAAAAAATCGGTTTTCTCTTTTAGTAAGTTAAAAGATAGAAACGCTGCTAAATTATGAATTACCTCTAAATATTTAAATGCAATCATATGCAAAAACTTGATTATTAGCATCTATCCTTTTAATCCTAATCCTATCGTTAAATTATTTCTTTATATTAATCTCAAAGTAGTTCAGTAATCTTTATTTGGAGATTAATATTTTTGGTAATACAGTCGAACTTCTATATAACAAAGTCGGTAAATCCTGAAAAAAAATTCGCTATAGGGAAATTTCGTTATAAAGAAATATCACCTTTTGTAAATATTAATTTAATGCTTTTGTTTTAATTCGAATGATTCCGCAAACTGATATGCCTTGTGTTTAATTAATTGTCGTGATAATGGTGCATTTTTGTCGCCAATTAATTGCACTCACTTTAAAACTGCTTCATCAACGGCGTCGTAAACATAACTAAGTTCTAGTACGTTTTGCTGTAAGTTCACCAACTGATTTTAAAATGGATTCGCGATTTTTTATTATAGTCGATAAACTACTGGCAGGAATTCCAAACTTTGCCGCGAGCCGCGATGTTTGTCTTTTTTGTATACAGTTATCAATTTCCCGCAACACGTTGATTTTCTCAATAATGGTTAAACACTTTCGCTTTGATTTTTTTTGTACTCTAGTGTAGAGCTGTTCACTCACAAAACTAAAGTTAAAACAAAAATTTGCAATGGAAGTTTTTAACTTTACCTAATGCTAATTGCATTTTAATCTTTCTTAGAGGGGTGGAATCTCCATTTAGACAAGTAACAATGTGTAGAATGCATCGAAGTTTAATCTTTCCTACAACTCACATTCATGTAAATTTTCGGAAATCCCCTGAAAAAGTAAGAATGTAATGATAAACCAGTTGTAAACCTTTTAATCCTTCTTAGAATTTCCATTTAAACAAATTTACAAAATTCTTTTGCAAGGATTACAGGATTTTAAAAATGTGTGCAGGCTTCTTGGAAGATGGGTAAATTTATAATCCTTTACTGCTAAGAAAGATTGATGCGTAATACATACATTTACCTGGAAAAATCTATTTTAGTTTGGTCTAGAAAATTCGTTAAATATAAATTTTACTTCGTTATTTAGAGATACTTTTATATGTATTTTTTCTAAAAGGGCAGTGTACAGCACAAAAATTCGTTATATAGAGAAATTCGCTATATAGAAGTTCGTAATATGGAAGTTTGACTGTATCATATTTCTTAATTATTAAAATTAAAACTAACTACTGTTAAAAACGCACGATTATATATTTAAATCCGTTTTAAATATTTGCCGGCACAAGCTTGCCAACTGTATTTTCATAAATTACCAAATATCCTGCTTTCAAATCAAGAAAGCAGGTCATTGGCATCTTTTAAATATTTCCACATAAAGGACTTTACTAATTAAAATCCCAAATCCATTTATTTTGTAATAGTGGTAAGTAAATTAATTTTATAGTTGAAGTTCACGTTTATTTAAAATCCAGTCATAAAGTTTTTCTTTATTAGCAAATAATAAAATTTCCATCGCAGCATAAATTAAAACGTGATTAATTTATAGCACTTAAATAAAATAATCACATAAATTTACCGAACTTTCTTAAAACTTTAAACACTTTGACGTTTCACAAAAATAACATTAACCTCAACACTTTGACATCATTTTGTTCACATTTCTTAACTTAAAACATAACCTTAAATTACATTATGCTCTCCAAGAGGTTGTGCACTTCTTGAAAGATTAATTAGAAGAAAATTTGTTACAAAAATGGCCGTGTTTGTATATGATTTTGGCGAAATTCTATTGTATATACAAATACAAAAAAAAATTAATTATTTAATGATTGTTTTACATTAAATCATATTTTAAATGCAAATCCATATAGAAAAATTAACACACCGGCTGAGAATCGAATACAGGATACCTAAGGCGATTACCATCAGAATGATAATTTCTCCATATAAATATTAATGAAATAATTAAAATTTATCTTAAATTATAATTTCCTAATAGGATTATCCAAACATATCTAGATTAGTTTTGTTAGTTAATTGTCGTCGGCGAAATGTCGATCATTTAACTAAGAATTAAGCAGATATATTTAGTACACAATGTATGTTTGCAAAAATCTAGTTCATATGGTACGAATGTTATTCTAATGGTAATTGGTAGGTATAGGATCTCTATGCATTTGTATGTTTTTTCTGCTTATAGCAAACATATGCAGAGTTATATTTCTACATGTTTAAGCCACATATGAATTACACATGTCAATTTGAAAGTGCATATAAATGCATATTTAGGTGTTTTTTAAAATGCATGCATATTTTAGCATTTTTGAACGAGTGTGCATATTTTACCACTTTTTGAGCGTTTTACATGCTTTAATTATGTTTTTTTATTTAATTAATTTCTGATATTTTTTAAATAATTTTTGCATTTTAGACAACCAACCAAGGGCGGCTTAGTTGAGTCTAGGGGAAACCCATAATTTAAGCTTATTGTTAAATACTAGGCTTTAAAATATTTTACTGCCTTAACCATCTGTGTACTTGTTAATATTTTCTAAGAAAGAAAATGTTTCAACTAAAATTTAAATACTTACATCCTGCGGTATTGTGATAAATAGGTATTAGGAAATTCCAAAGACCCTTTGACAACTTCCTGTTCATAGAAAAATTTACCTGTACTTTTGTTTACTAATCTTGTAATCTTTCAATTAAGACAGTTCAGAAATTGCAAACTGCATTTCAGTTTGAAATTTTAGAGCGTAAAGAAAAACGGTCTGTGTCTGTTACACTTCGAAGTTATGTTAAGGAATTCAGTGTTCTTACAACTGACGATAAGGTGTTGTATTGTACAGTGTGCGACGATAAAGTGACTGCAACGAAACGCTTTCAAGTTATACAATATCTGAACACGGTTCGACATCAAAAGTGTGTTGCACTGAAATCAAAAAAACAAACATTGTTACCTTAATAATTCGCGCGGTGAGTCCAGCAAATCGATCGAATTTAATAAAAAACTATGTAGTGCATTAGTGGCTGCAGATATCCCGTTAAGTAAAATTAATCACTCAGCATTTCGTAATTTTCTGGAAGAAATTTCAAAAATGCCAGTACCCGACGAGTCTACACTTAGGAAAAATTATTTACCTCGTTTATACGAAGAGACCATAAAATCAATTAGAAAACATGTAGCGAATAACTACATAATTATGGGTTTCCATTGACGAATCTACTGACACTACTGGAAGGTGCGTAGAAACTTCATTTCCTTCGTTTTGTTAGTAAAATTTAACTAACTAAAGACATCAGAGCAATTTACGGATGTCTTATTTTCTATTTTGTTAGTTACATATTTAATCACAACAATATTTTTGCTTGATTAAAATATAATTTTTTTTAAATAACTGTTTTACGCTAATTGTTTGTAACCGACTAATTATGTAGTTCGATAAAATAAAAATCAAATTTTTGTTTTCAGATACGTGGCTAACATTATAATTGGCGTTTTAAATTCGGAGAACAATCCCAAATCCTATCTATTAGCAATGGACGTTTTCAAGAGCACCAATCATTGTTCTGTGGCAACATTGTCTAATGATTCGATGGCCATTTTGTGGCCGGACGGCATACAGTACAACAAAGTACTCTTGTTCGTCACCGACGCGGCACAGTACATGATAAAGGCTGGAGCAGGCTTACAAGTTCTGTACGGAAAAATGATCCACTTAACTTGTCTTGCCCATGCAATGCATAGAGTTGCGGAAAAAGTGCGGGAAATATATCCTAACGTAAACTCTATAATTTCAGATGTAAAAAAAATTGTTTGTGAAGCTCCATATCGCATACAAATATTTAGGGAAACTGCTCAAGAAGTGCCTCTCCCACCTGAGCCTGCAATAACAAGGTTGGGTACTTGGCTTTCTGCAGCAGAATATTATGCAACTTATTTTGATATTATTAAAGCATTTGTAAATACACTTAATAAACTCGATGCACTATGCATACAAAGCGCATTGGATGCTTTTAATACTAAGGAGGTGAGGGCAGAACTATTGTTTGTTTTGACAAATTTTGTGCGTTTAGCTAAAGTAATTCAGAAATTAGAAAGTCAATGAAATTCATTAGATGAATCTCTTGAGCATGTAAAATTGTTAGGTGTTTCTTTGAATAAAGTAAAAGGGCCAAAGGGTTTGACTATAAAAGAAAAATTTAAATGCGTTATAGACAAGAATCCTGGTTTTTCACTTAATTAAAAGCATAAACGATGCATTATCTGCCCACGACATTTTAGACGAGCTAAAACATTATTCGCTTGTAGAATTAAACAATTTTAAGTATGCCCCAATTACGTCTTGCGATGTGGAACGGAGTTTCTCAAAATATAAAACAATATTTAGGGATAATAGACATATGTTTACTTTTGAAAATTTAAAAATGTACGTCATTGTGAACTGTAACGCTCTATGTTAAGAAAATATAATTAATTAAATTATTGCAAAGGATGTCTAATTAAAATAATTTCTGTAAATAAAATGTAAATAACGCTAAACAGGTGTTTTTTAATAATGAAAGTGCATATATTTATTAAAAATTTCTAATAAACGCATATTTATTGATTTTTAAGTGCATATTTCACGTTTTTATAGTGCATAAGTGCATGCATATTTCAGCATTTTTAAGTGCATACAAATCCTATACCTAGTAATTGGTGTAACTAATGCTAATTGGTGTGCTAATGTATAATAATGGTAGCTCAGAGGTAGAGATGGTAATTCCCAGCCGGAGTGATAATTTTTCTATATGGATTTGCATTCAAAATATGATTACTGTTACATTTTTATTTAGATCTTTCCCAGTTCAATTTCACTTTAGTGTTTAACTTAAAATTTTTTAAAGAAAGTTTTTTCCCTTGGGCTTTTTCCGATTGTGTTAATATCAGTTTTGCACTCCAAATATGGAAGTGGTTGTAGACACACCTTTTTATTGGTTATTCCTTATTTGGTTATGTTTATATTCAGACTTCCTCGTTGGTAAATTCGACTTTATCACTATTTTCTAGATACTTTTGATAAGAAACCATATTCTCTCTTTTGTTGTTCAGTTGAACGTAAGCTATCTTAGTTTTTTTTAAGTGAAATCAAATGATTCCTGGTGATTAGTTAGTTTATGAAGGTGACAGTTATAGTCTTAGAAACCCAACTTGTTGATCTTTAATCGCTACCAAAGTACACTTCTACACTAATTTATTCATTATAGTTATCTCTAACAATTCTTTGTTTTGTAGAAATATCCAACTATTTACTAGAGGCAATAAACATCTCTCTGGATCTCTATTTTAATAATAACAATAATAATAATAATAATTACTACAACCCATAACCTAAACCAAGGCCCCAGAAGCTATAAGCTTGTGCTGGAGGGAGGGGGCGATTATTATTATTATGTAGGCCCACTGTGCGGCTGCAGCCGACTTACAAATGAAACAGCGCAAATACCACATTTGTGTCACAGCTAAGAAAAACTGCAGATTTTCCTAAGCCAAATCGTTTATTCCGGTTTTTTAGTTTTAGGCTTCATTTCTTACATTAGCTACATCTCTCACGACCTTACTGGAAGTTTCCGAGCGTTGAGTATTGTTGTCCACCACCTTTGGAGTCGCAACTAAAAAGTCAAGTACATTATCAAATCTAAAATACATACAACAGAAGACAACTTTCCACGCATGTATAACAGTATAAACATTCCTTTTTTTCATACTTTTTTTAGGTTATGTAATAAAAATAAACTTACTTTGTTTTGATAATTATTTGTGGCGCAGTTGCCAGTTGTAATCTAATTTACCTTTTCTGCAGAGGTCGTAAGTAATATAGATTTCACTCAAACTTATTACTGAATTGGATTATGTTTGATTGTAGACTGTATAAAAATCGTTGATATCCACTAATTATTTATATTCTATTTATTATAATTTCTTTTTTATTTCGTTTATATGATTTATTTTGGAAATAATCCTTTACTGTTTATTATTTGTGTTCTGTTAAGTAAATCTCTTTCTGTTTCTTTTGTATTGTATTGTTATATACCCACTATAATACTAACTAAAACTGCTAGTGATATTTTTTATTATTTAATCATTTATTATACTGCCTCACCTTCATCTTATATCGTATATTGTATTATACAGTTTCAATATTAATTATTTTTAATAATAGGTCACTATAATTTTTATACATCAATTATCATTATTAGGTTGTATTATTCATTTGTTTACATTCATTTTCCATTGTTTACAAATTAACATTGTTTTTCTGATTCACCAACAAATATATTTAAGTTCAATCGTCCAAGTAATTGTTTGTATTTAATATGCATCACATTCCAATAATAGTTTCCTTTATAATTGCATTTCCATAATGTAGTCAATGCAAGTTGAGATCTAAAACTAGTAACATCATTATTCTTTCATTAGTATAATAAATATATATATATATATATTTAAAAACGACATTGATTTTTTCCTTCTGAAAAAAACGCAACTTAGTTAGTTTTACGACAATTTTTTGAACGTTTTTGATAAGTTTGGTATAATTTGACTTACTGAGGAGTATTTTTGTAAATTTAGGCGACTACTTTTAAATTTATAAAGTAATAATTTTTTATATTAGTAACACCCATAACACTTCGTTATGACTTAACAATTTGGTAACTTAAAGCATGTGGTATATAATTTGGTTTCGATTATAGTTGTTAAAATGCCCAAAGATGTTACATACTCGTCTGAATATTTACATACCCTTTTTTATTTATGGACATTTGAACTTGAAATATAAAAGGTTTTCAAATTTTACAATCCGTTTCATGGAAAAGGTTAGTGCCTCTTTTAACAAAAGTAAATAATTTATGGTAACTGTAAAGATTTGCTTCTTTATCTGCCAATTCAACTAGGTACAAAATATATACCTTAATATTTAAGTAGGTTACATATAATATTTGCTTCTATATAGTATATAAATCACTAGCCGTTTGATATATTATTTCTCCACTGCATAATAAATATAATAAGCTATAGGTTTTGGCACTAGGGTGATTGGTATTGCCCCGATACCATTCTCAGCAGCGAGATCAGATAACTACAAGACCGTTTAATTGGTTCAATGTATTTCAAATAATCTGGTTCGATAATACTCTACACAATATTTAATGAATTCGATGATTGTGTTTCGGCAAGGGGCTATCTCATATCGCTAACACTTACATAAATCCCGAACGGCCATTGGGCGCCCAAAAACAAGTGCGAAGGCCAGTTTTTTCGCATTCAAAAATAAACGGCTTCCAGACAAGGTTTGTGTCGAAAAATAATTGGACTCGAAAAAATGTCGAACCACTAAAAACCCGCTCTATGTGAGTTAGCGCTCTAGAATTCCGAATTGACGCGCCGACTTATATATGTGTGCCCCTCGGGAATTGTTAGGTCTTAGTGCTTTGTCTTCACGGTCAAGGTATTTTATCTCTGTCTTTCATTTACTAGTACCATTTATATAAATTAATGATGGGTATTTGTTAATCCATTAAACAATTAATTCACGAGTTTACGAAACGGTAAAGGTTTTACAAGTCATCAGTAATTAAGGAATTAAAGTTTAAATTAATAAAGGCACTTTTTGCCTTTTCTTACAAGATACAATTACTGAGTTCATAGAATAATTGTAGATTTGCTACGGTAGACGACTTTATTTTATTTTAATATTTTGAAAAACCACAGATTCGCATTTTTGTCTTATAAAAAGTAAAACTATGCAAGTTATCTAACGGTACTACAGAAGTACCATTGTAATATTGCAAAAATAAATAATGATATCCTTGAACTAACATTCAACTGTTATAAAAGACGCGGTAATATTGTGCACAGTTTGTTAACAACTAGACCATGAAATTTGGTTCTTTCAGACCTCAACCCCGTTAATTAAATTTAATATAACCAAACGTCTGTGTTTAAATTGTTTTTGGTAAACTGTTTTCATCAATGCAATAATTCCCAGAAAACTACTCGGTTGGTCAAACACAAATGTATTTAACGAATTTGAAAGGACCGTTTGTTTGTGGTAATGGTTGGGTGTCGTGATATATCCTAAAATTACCAGTAACGCCACAGACGCGGGCACCTTGAATCATTATTGTTGTCAGTATGAATGGTTAGGCTACGGCATCTTCCGCCCATACGTTCAATCCTTGTTATAAAACAGCAACCAGTTAAAGACGGGTGAAGGGAGTACACGGACGGTACGGTGTTGACTCGCCGCACGCCCTCGCGCTAAGGCAGCCACTCGAAAGAATGCCTTGGATAGATATTTACCATTCGTATATGTCCGACACTAAAAGTTATTTTGTTTTTAAAATTTAGGTATTTCAAAATGATTGTTCCTTACACAATTTCCCATTTAATAAGATTTATTTACATAAATTCGTACAAGAACCTTGTGGTTTCCAGCTCTTCATGTAGTTTCGTCAGTTTTGTGCTGCTAAGAATGTTAAAAGCCAAAGAAAGTGTTATTACCACAGTGCACAGGTATCAGTGTCATGTCAAGTTATTAACATGAGGTTACCAAGAGTAATTAGTTGATGTTACAAGAATTAGCGAAAACTGGTTATACATATATATTTTTTGTGGTGTTTTTATATGACCCGTCTGCTCTTAATCGTTTATAAAAAATATATTATAATTCTTTTAACCTATATTTTACTTTAAGAAGATTTGAAAAGTAACGGATTCGCCGTTTCGATGACAAAGCTATCATCCGATTTATAACAAAAGGTGAAGTTCTAAATTGAGTTTCTAGTTTGAGTTTTAAAATGATTTACTGCCTTAACAAAATTGAAGAAATCTTATATATTATCTATTATTATAGAAATCTTATCGTCTGTTGATATAGCCAACAAGAACAACATTTTTTGTTAAAGTAGCTTATTGCAGAAAATTGGGCCAATAGTTCAACTAATTATTTAGACTTTTAGAGGTTCTACTATCAGGGGTATTAGAAGTGCATTTCAGTTACCAATTGTACCAATTGTTGTATAAGATTAGATCAGTATAGTTAAATTTCAGATAAATTGCTCCATTATACTCTCAAAACCTCTTTTGTATTATTTTTGGACTTGTTTTAACTATGGATGCAATATTAATATTCCTATAATTCATATACCTACTTATAAAAAAAATTCAATTTCAATATATTCTAGACTTCTAATTTTAATTAATCTCACACTTGTGTTCTTCTTTTGATTTTCCTTTTGATTGACTGTCCCATTTAGTACATTGATGCCTTTAGTATACTATAAATAACCTTTAACAATCAATTATAACACCTTTCTCGTCTTTGAAAAAACTTCACCTTGCATATATGTATTTCCTAAAAAAATGAATTTCAATCTTAACACTAAAAGAAATAAAACAATTTTGTTTATACCTTTACTTTTTCTAATAGGGGGAACAATTTATAGATACCAAAAAAATAATTATCGTATTAAATGAAACACAATGAAAATTAAAAACTACCCTAATTTCTGCAGCACCCAAGGTTTACCAGCAAACATACATACACTTTAAAACGCGTAATATAATATCAACGGACTAACGCCGATTGCCGAAACTAGTCGAACCTATTTTTACAAAGGACATTGTCATTTAGGATTCTCACGTTTAAAAATATTATTCTTTTATAATAAACCATTTAAAAATGTTTTATAAAATGAAAAGAAAGCTTTCAGAGATTTTTACTCTGCAACACACGTTTCACATATTCTACATTGTTAAGTTAAACATTGATAAGCTATATAAAATATATAATTGGTCGGTTTCACAAAGCTTGTTTAAGTTCTAATTAACTTAATCATGTTTAAATTTGAAATTCAGAAATATAATTGGATACAATTTTAGGTTTTCTAAATCTCAGTCAATGACATTTCTGAATTCAATTTCATTTCAAATTTAATCACGATTAAGCTAATCAGAACTTAACCAAGCTTTGTGAAACTGGCGAAATATATCTTAACTTGGAAGTATTTTTCAAAATGTATGTTAAATATTTATATATCATGAAGATTTAAACAAAAATTATTGACTGAAAGTGAAACATATTTCGAACAATATTCATAGCAATGCTGAATTTATGTGTGTTATATTAAATGTTTATCAGATATGACCTTTAAATATTAATTTTTCTAATATCATAAAGACATTTAATATATTATGTTTAATTTTTATATATTTGTTCAAATATGTATGAAATATAAAGGTTCAAATATAAATTATTTGATTTAAAATAAAGATTTAATAAATATTTTTGAATATGTGAAAAACATAATATTTAAAAGACATTCAATAAATACGTATCTATTAAACATAGCATGCTACTGGGGTAATTATATCTTTTAACAAAAATTGTTTAACAATAGATTTTGTCATAATGCCAATATGCTTAGTAATTTAACAGTAACAATTTATTCCTTTCAAATAAAAAAAGGTATAAATTAAAAACTGCCAACCACAATTATTTTAAATTCACTTTATCATAAGTTATAGTTAATTTGACAAAAAATTTGTCATGTTAGTACTTTTTCATTTTGGTGCATTTCGAAACTAGTAAAAATTTAGTCCAAAAGAAACACTTAAACTAAGGAAGTATTGTTTATTAAATTTCTTACAATACTTGTGTGAACATATTCATTATAGTCAACTAGATAGACACATGCTTTTTTTTCTTTTTCCTTTTTTTCTTCTTTTCTTCTTGTAATTAACAATATAAAATTGTCTATGACTACTTTCGAATACATATTTTAATACATTGTCACTGTTGTGTGTGATATGCGAAGCTCCTTAACAATATCAAAGTGCCGACGATCGAGTGGGTATGCTGTATATTTTTATGCTGTGGCATTGATTTGGAGAAGCCTACAACTTAATTTACATATTTTTTGATAGATTTTAAAATAAAACTCAAACAAAAATAAAAAAAGGCAAATTGATAAATTATTTTTCAAAATCATAAGAACAAACAATTCGAAATAAATTATCGATGTTATAAAAATTTTGTTGCAGGTATAATAATAGAAAACTTATCAAAAAAACCCTTTTTATGAATAATACCACGTTTCGTTCAGTGAATACATGGTAACTAGTTATAAGCAGTAAAATAGCTATACCATTGATTTTTTAGATTGGTTTTAGACCTCAATTCCCAAAAGTTTCTTGCTTAAAACTTTAACAGGCAGGTAGGAATCCGTTAGCTTAATATGCCAAATCTGCGACGAGCCTTGGATATAGAAACGCATATTTGTATGATAAAGAAAGCACCCGAGTAAAAATCTTAGTCTTTTGCGCTTTTCTCCTTTTTACCGCTTGGTGTGTCTCTGTTCATATTACGAACAATAACTTCATTTAAATAATGTAAAAAACACATTTCTCACAAGAGACAGAAGTAATCCAATTCATATCTGATCATAAGATAAAGTTGTTTAAGCCGGTCCTTGCTGGGGTGGCATTTTGGCGGGTCACTTCTCTCATAACAGTCCTACTATGTACATACTATTGGATTCAGACACACTATATTTATCTATTAAACTTGAAGTAAACACAAGATGATTATTCATATACAGAAACTATAATGTGATTAACTACAGCTGAACATGTTGGAATTAAGAGTTGTGTAGATGCTTTTGCGTTGTGTAGATTCCTGTCCACAGATTATGCCCAGTAACTACAAAATACAATAGTAAGTAAATCTTTAGGGCCAGGTGCTTTGATAATAATCAGATCGTTTCGTATTTGGACTAGATTTATTTATTCGAAATTTACTTCTAAAATCACAGAAACTAACTGCCTTGCTCAGAAATATTAAGAATGTGTAGGAACTGTCCCACTTTCCTCATAAATCATCCTCATAAAATTTCTCATACTTCATTTACGAATTTTTTAACACTTCAACTCTTAACACATATTTGATTATCTATGGCATCTTAGGTATCGAAATGACGGCAGTGAAATTCTTTGACGACAGAATTTTATTTTGGCGAAATATGGAATGAAGTTCTAATAGTTGATCTTTCTCTTTTCCTTAAGCTTTAACTTAAAATTTGTTGCATGGTCCTACCGATGCTTAAGTTCGATTGTACCCACCTAGTTTACGTAGTAATAGTAGTAATTCTGGTTAGAACAATCATTTTGTATAATACTGAACCTGGTAAGGTTAAACTACAACTTGCGCTAAAAGGTTACCATTACTGATGTAAGGTTGCAATTCAATATTGATAATATTGGGTTTTATACTATAAGGAATAAGCATAATTCTAGTGTTGAAAGATGAATATACTGTTACGTGCTAATTTCGTAGCACCTTGTATAGCTATGCTTTTGTGTTAAGTTGTATAGCGTTTAGGGATTTTCGCATTTTCTCTCCTTGTAGTGCCATTTTGTTTTGGAACTAACTTCCGGTTGATAGCTGAACATTCACTACGTTTTCGTACGCTTGACAAGCTACTTCGTTTTTTAAGAATTTGGTGGACATTGCCGTTTAATTAATCTATTTCCTTGTATTGTGTATTGGGAATTGCTTAGTGCATATTTGTGATTAATTTATGGCACTGATTTTCCAATTTAGATTGGAACCTTTATGGGATATTTTTCCACTGTTCTTATGAGGTTACAGACGCTCACGTGCTCGTAAGTTTATTTAGGTTAACTTTTCTATCATTCAGTCTCTTATACTTAATTCTTTTGATAGGTTTTGATGTATAATCGTCGTTAGCAGAATTTGGAGGCGATATAATTATCTCTTAAGGTCATCCTACACCGAAGGTATTTATAAAGTATTCGTGTTATAAAGTGCATTCTGGTAATTTGATTCTATTTGCTACAGACTTTTTTATTTTGGGTTTATCTTTACTCATTTTATAACTTCCTGGTTGTCTTACAACAATTACATACACTACGTTGTATATTTGGGTTGTTACAAGACCATTACGCAGATTTGGTTGGTGTTGCCTCGTTCGATCACGCTACGTTCGACCTGGTTGTTGACGTTCCTCTTCAGTTCGAAGACACCGTATTGTGAGTCAATTATAATATAGCAACTGGTTACAACAACAATAACGTTCGACAACCCCCTTTTGTATATAAAACATTTCTGTATATTTGTAGATTATAATTTTATGTGTTAAATGGTTTTTCACCAGTCTACGTGTAGCACTAAAATCTAGTATCTGTTTCATATATATAATTTTGTCACACATTATTTACTGTATTATATTGTTAGGAATATTTGCGAGTGAATACGTATGATTTTGCTCCGTAATGAATTGGTTAAAGAATTAAATTCTGAGGTTACGATTGCGCAATCTACATCACAGGTATTCGCGTTAATTTACCGCGTCTGTTGCATGTTTGTGACTTGGAGTCAACTCGACTTTAGAGTAAGTAATCGCGCTCGCATTAATCCTTTTTCCTTTCAATTTGTGTATAGAAATCAATAACCGATATTCAATTTTTGCCAAGGTTATCTCACATTAATTAATTTGTTTAATTGATAATTTGTTTAATTAATAATAAAGCACTGTATATCTCTTACTTGACGACTTATTATTTATATGTTTGGTACTTGTGGTTTATATTTTCAGCTATCGAGAAGCCACTATTGGGAAAAGTCGACTATATTGGTAGTAGTCGCAAATGTGTTGTTCTTTTCAGATTTTGTCGGCCAATACTGTAGCTATTTTAGACGATTCTTGGCGCCCATTACAGAAGACCTTTAATGAGACCCACGACCTCCCAGTAGTTAGCTGGCAGCCGACAGAGTTAACTGCGATTAAAGGTTGTTACCGTTTCCCAATAAGCAGTCCCCATTTTGTGGGTAACAATACTTTTGGTTAGTACTTTACTAACTTATAAAATATATTGAAATGTTTGCATATTTTGATACTTTAGTATTTATGTTATGCCTTTTAAGAAAAAAGTGTGATTCCCACGAAATGTTCTCTTGTGATACTTCTTAGACTATAGTAACAGATAACATAATAAATAAGATTTAATTGAGTTATAAACAGTTCGTATAAGTATATCCTACTAATTAAAACTTGCTAATTTAGTTTCTCCTGTTCTTAGCGTGCAACTATATTGATTCGATAAGCAGTGGTAAAATGGTCAGTAAAAGTAACTGGATTAAGTTTTGATGTACCTGCAAATAAACCCATCCACTGCTTCTAGTTCATTTCTGCTTCCATATATTAGTACAGGCAATAGTTAATACACAATTGTATCGTGTAGGAGTTCATGCACTACTTTAGAAACAGTATTATGCGTGGTAATGCATCTTGGAAGCAATCATCTATATAGCATTATCTATACCATAAAGTTTTCTATTTAATAAGTCATATATTTTGCTTTGCGCGAAAAATATAAAAACAGCGTACCATAACGGAAAATTTACCAGTTCAAACAATTCGTTAGCATCTTGACAACTACGATTTACAATAAAGATATCAACATGATCGAATAGATTTTCTAATAGTACCACTCCGAAAATCATTTGCATGCATTTTACATGCAAAACACAGCTCCATCACCAGGAGCCTATTTAAATATTCATATTCACCAAACAGCCTCAGTACAGTTCATTCCATTATAAGTATAATCATAAATGCATACCTGAACAAAGGTTAAAGCACGGTAGTACTAAGAGGTCCTTTGGATTAAGCAAAAAAGGGAACTCAACTTGCATAATTGTGACTAAGGTGTAACCATTCAATGAATTGAGTCATCACAAATCACATGCTGAAGATGGGTAAAGCTATCTGTTATTACGTATTACGTATTACCATTCACTGCGAGTGTGTCATGCAAAGGTAGTGCAACATTCAGTTGCGGCCGCGACTCCCTTTCATGCAATTTTATGAAGAGCAACTCTCCTAAACACGAGTACAGATCATTGTGAAGCACCATTGATATGAGATGATAAATGCCAGATGAGCGTGTTTTCGATTAGTATTGTTTATTCAGGTGGATATGAATGGGTTATTACGCAGGTGACTCATTTATTGTATTTTTGGTGGAACTTTAGGATGGTCGTTGGTAGGAATTTCGAAGATACGCCCGGCTGGAGCAACAATTCTGACGACTTTGAGAAGACTTAATTCTGCGAGATTGCTACTCTTTTAAATGCGGTGGGAGTTATCTAGGCACTGAGCAAAATCCATGCAGAAGGCATGCTTAATCCTTCATGTAATTTGGGCACTGGACTAAATGTTTACCTGACCTATGTTAAACACCGTTTGATTCTATATGTTTTTTTATATGTAATAGTAATAATAAATAGTATTCTGCTGATGTGCTCGTTTTCTAAAAAATTAATGATCTCGTTTTCTTGAAGTTCTTATAATGTTTGAATACTTGAAGTTTTAACATGTGTTTTGTAAACTAGGGATATATTCTAAAAATAGCGTCCAACATCTTGACCTGTTGACCCAGAATCTCGAAAGGGATGTGGGGACCCTATTAATTTCAAATATTTAGTTTATGGTCAGTTTGAGAAAGCGATTCATGTGTGAAGTTTATAAAAAAAAGAAAATTAGTGTGTGTGTATTAGATTTATCTAATTATTCGAAGGTGAGTTATATCACGAGTATTTTTCTATTACTATAAGTGAATATTGATCAATTGTGTATAATGTGCATTATCATGAAATGCTAAATAGGACTTCGAGTTATATGTCGCTGCTAGTCGCATTATATCATTATATGCACTTATTTAAATTACGATTAATTACTTGATTTAAAGTACGACGTTGTTATGCATGATAAGTGCTTATATGTTGATTAGAGTAGCTTAGTAGTTTGACTTGACAGACTGAGTTCATCGAATCTTTGGAGGTCTAAGTGAGGTACCTGTGCTTGTATTATGTTATTGTTATATCGACGAATCGACGAATGTATTAAGTTATTGTTCTATTCATGAAAGAAAAGTGGCTTATGAGTATAATGTTAATAAAACGATATCACTCATCGAATTCACTGTTAACGGTTGGTGTAGCTGTAGTAGTAGCAATAGTTAGTTCAGCATTACAGAAGCAGAACAAGTTCTCATTGGTCATTGTTAATCTTAGACATATTACTAGTATTTGTGTTATTTTGGTTAAATGAGTCAAAGATGAAAATGGAGAAATGATGATATGTTAGATATGTTAACGAGTGCAGAAAATACTCAGGTGGCTATCTCTATTTGTTTGCAGATTCCCTTAAGAAGTTAGACAAGGACAGCAATGGAAATACTGGAAACAGTAACAGTTTATTTTTTAAAGTTGATATCACTGTTAGACAGCTGCTCTTAGAACGTCAAACTCTTATAACTGGAATGCAACGCTTGCGAAACTAGTATTTCAGGCTACATAAATGGGCCGAATAATAATTAGTCTTAATAAGGGCGTAATAGTTTTTACTTTATTATTAACGAAATTGTAAATTTTGATACTGACATCGTAAGGATGCATTGTGTTGTGTATCTGCAATTAATAGCTCACGATAAACTTAACGTAATAAAATTAAATTTTATAAAATTATACATATATCTTTACCTTATAAGTTATACTATCCAAAAGATCCAATGAATAATTATTTTGGTTAACAAAAATCATTCTTTGCTGAAAATACTATTGCATTTATACCTCAATAATTACTTTAACAAACAAGGTATTTATTCTATGAAATTAAATATAATTATTCTTATTTCATCCAAGTTTTTAATTCATTAAGTAGCAATTATTTATGTCACAAATATATTGGCGTACATTCTACTTTGAATTTATAATAATTTTCAACAGTACGTATAATACACCTGGCAAATTTGAACGAGGTCCTGCTGCTTAGCGGGCGTTGTGTGTATGAGATAAGAATGGGAATTTCTACGTCGCGCGGAACCTATATGTAATAAACCTATTTTGTGTGTGCTTTATTATTCATGTTTATTGCTATATTTTTATCTATTCCCTTATTGTTTAATAAATGTCTTCAGTTTATACTAAAGATCTAAAAACGGAACCATATCATTATAAACATTTTATTTCATCTTTATTCTAAATTTTAAACATAAACAAAACCTTTTTGTTTTCAATCTAATATTTAATTCATTTTCTGGTTAGTGAATTTTATATTCTTTTAAAAGCTTATTCAATTAACATCTTTGATTGTTTATACTTATAAACACTTCTAAGCTTCATAATCAGATGGCGCCCTTTTTGAGTTATTATTTGTGTTCTGAAACCTTTATCTACTCCTTTTCACAATTTACACAACTGAGGAACCAATACCTACGATCTGAATAAATAAATTTGTAAGAAAGAGTTTAAATCTCAAGCCGTGGTGAATATTTTAAGTAATGTATGATAAAGTAAGTATAAATAATTTTATGTAACTTGATAGTTTTATTGTTATTTTACCGGGGCAAAATTTAGCTTCATTTCATTGTCGCCCAATCGCGGGGCATTTTTATAATTGTGTTCTTGTGAGAAAAACTCTCGTTTCACAATAGAGTAGCAAAAATAAAGTCATTTTATTAAATGCCATGTAAATACATTTTTAATAACATGTCCAGTTGCTATAAAATGGGATTTTCTTATTTGTAATTTGTCTAACTACATAAATTAGGAAACAATAAAGATGAATAAAATTTAAAATTATTAATAATAAAAAGGTGGCCAATAGGAACAATCTTGAGATTAGTTTAATAAAAAACAGTTTTATTTTGGCTGACGTTTCGACCACTGAGCGTGGTCCTTTTCAAACCCTACACGGTATACATTTTAATAGTATATTAAAGTATTAGTTTCATAAGACACGTTTTTAGCGCACGCGTCCGCTTTTAGAAAACGACCCGCGTAGCGGGGAGTTTTCTAATGAGGACAAGTGCGCTAAAACGTGTTATGAAACGAATACTTTATACTATTTTTTCTATTTGCGTTAGTTCGTTATTAAATAATTAAAAAAATTATTTAGTTTTAAATAAAATTTGTTAGGGATATTTTGGTAAGTAGCATAGCAGTTGGCAACACTAGAAATTATGCAATTTTGTTTTTTACATAACCTTGCTTAACTTTAGGTAATCCGCGCGACGTAGAAATTCCCATTCTTATCTCATACACACAACGCCCGCTAAGCAGCAGGACCTCGTTCAAATTTGCCAGGTGTATTATACGTCCTGTTGAAAATTATTATAAATTCAAAGTAGAATGTACGCCAATATATTTGTGACATAAATAATTGCTACTTAATGAATTAAAAACTTGGATGAAATAAGAATAATTATATTTAATTTCATAGAATAAATACCTTGTTTGTTAAAGTAATTATTGAGGTATAAATGCAATAGTATTTTCAGCAAAGAATGATTTTTGTTAACCAAAATAATTATTCATTGGATCTTTTGGATAGTATAACTTATAAGGTAAATATATATGTATAATTTTATAAAATTTAATTTTATTACGTTAAGTTTATCGTGAGCTATTAATTGCAGATACACAACACAATGCATCCTTACGATGTCAGTATCAAAATTTACAATTTCGTTAATAATAAAGTAAAAACTATTACGCCCTTATTAAGACTAATTATTATTCGGCGCATTTATGTAGCCTGCAATACTAGTTTCGCAAGCGTTGCATTCCAGTTATAAGAGTTCACTGCTTAAATAACATAAGTTTGACATTCTAAGAACAGCTTAGCACTTCATGCGTTTAAATTCTTCGCACGTAGTTTTAATTTACTGTATTATTTTATAGAAGAACGAGAATCTGTCATTAAATTCTGGATCAATTTTACGTAGTTTTTCTTTACAATAAAACTGCACTAGTCTTAAAACCAAACGAAACGAAATATTTGTGTTTAATAGTTCTTCACCATAACATGAAACACCATTGTTTATTCGCGTTACAAAATTATAAATCTTTCTAACACGATTTAACGAGACGTAATTCCTTTCAAAACTTGCACTTTGCGACCAAATAACACTAAAACTGTACTGTACTGTATTTAGAATTTATATTAATTCTAAAGGATTAATAAACTGTAATTCGGTAGCATTGATTCAAAATCAACCACTATTGATCGGAGCTCAAACGATGAACTTTCACACCCTAGGCTTAAGCGGAAAATCTCTAATATCGACCGCAATCGACCGCTTGCTGTAGGGGCTTGATCAGGAATCTCTCGCGCCAACTCAAGGCGAGGGTTTTTATCATCTCGGTCCCGAATCTCGCGCGTAGAAACATATGTTTTTATACAGTAAGGATGCTTTTTGGTTGACCTTCTACAGGACTTTCGACCCAAAGCAAGAGAAAGTAGTACTTGAGAAAATTGCGCGCAAACTGGTACGAAGTGGCACTCATCTGGCGTCTAGACTTACAAAAATATTAGCTTCAAAACTACTACGCGGGAACTCGTTTTTTTTTAGATTTCAAATACACATAAAAGACAAAGAAAAATTTGTTTTTAAGTCCTGTATTCTCGGAATATTAGCAGAAGTGTTTTTGTGAAATTGATGACCAAGTACTTCTCACAGTTCTCTGTATCAAGGTCTCTCTTGAAATAATGGATATTAATACAGAATTATAAACGAACAAAATGCTAAACATCAATTTATGATGCTACGTTCTTTAGGTGTATACAAATAAGAAACCATCCTTTCTTGAAATGTTTTTAATTTATAGGAAATATTCGCATGACGAAATTCTAATTCGAATAAAGCAGTCTTGCAGGACCGAACTTAAGATTTTTAATAAGAATAAATGCAAAATTCTACATACTAAATGCCGGTGGAAAATGTACCGTTACAATAAATTGTCGGAAGTAACATACAACCTGGTGAAAACTATGAAATCCTCATTCATTCTTCATTTTGGCATAGAAGAGAAAATGCTTAGAAGGTAAAACAGAAACGCATTTCTAACAATTCTAGGAAGTATTATAAATAGGCAATATCTTAAAAATAGAAGTTACATATTTTTCAATGTATACTATATGTAGTTTCGATAATTAGATATATTCTATTCAAGAGTATCCTAGTGCTCAGATTACAAGTGGTAGTAAAGACTATGTTAAAGTCAATTTTCAAATACACTTTTTAGTACTGTTGCACGTTTTTGTACTCTTCATTATCGTACAGTTGACGTGTATTAACACTTAGAATATAGAAATTTATCAAGATCTATTAATAATCCAAATTTATCTAAGTCAAGCAAACAATTCGTTGAAAATGGTTTGAAATAAGTAGTCACGTAGTCGTATTTTAAATTCTGACAATCTCTAGTTGATCAAGTGAACAGAATTGTACTGACTGAAACCTTCTTGTCCCTTTTTACTCTTTCTTTTGAGTTTCCAACTTTTGAAATAATTGTCGTAGAAGTTGTGCAACGAGGCTCCAAGCCGAGTTGCACAAATACGACGTGCGAAGAATCGTACACATTTTTAGCAATTTTCTGAAAAGACTAAAAAAGAGCGTCGTTTCCACATTAAAAATGGCAACTAAAGAGTTTTACAGACATTTTAATTAAAAATTGCAAAAAAGAACTTTTATGTTATCTTCCTGTAGAACGGCAGATTATCATTTTTGTTGATCAAATTATTAAACGAATAATTCCTATAATACCGGTCCATACAGGGTTACTAAATGGAATCTTCGAAAAAAATCTTTTCCATGCAGTTAAATATGACAGTATCTTCAAAAATTCATACGCGTACTTCCGTTAGTATTAATGAGATTGTATCATAACTGATACTGTAATCATTGGTTGTATGGATAAAAGTATGACAGGATAATTAACAGATGAATGTGGAGGGTCACTAAAGCATGTTCAGTAAAAGTGTTTTAATTGGTATTTCATTCGTTTTAGATATTTTGCAAGACGTTTCTAAATCTTGATATTAAGACAGGATCTTTAGATACTCGATATACTTACCTAAGAGTTATATTATTTTTAATATTTTTGAGTAACTAATAATATCAATAGTATATTTATTTCACACATCGTACATTTAAGCACTTCTTTATTGCATTTCATACATAAAAAAGATAGCAATTGTTTCATGAAGCAACCGTAGCGTGTAGCGAATACATATTTTATAAGAAAGAATATAATATGATTCGCTTATTCTATTTTTAGTCTACCCAAACAAGAAAAATGTTTACATAAACCAGATTTTTTGCGAACTAAATGCACACCATAATTTATTATTAAAATAATAATTAAAGAGCAAAATTGCAAGTATGCCATGAAACATCTATTACAAAGATTTATTTGCTATATCTATCTTGTTTATTGCTCCATATAATTTAATGTTAATTAACACTATCGTCGGTATCAATTTGAATAATCAAAATTTTTATTTGAAAAACCTAAGGCGGTATTAAACATTTTTTAAAACAATATTATTGAAATAGTGGCAACAAAAACGTCACCTAGCCGATAAAATTTTTATCCTACTTCCAAAACACGTCCATAAAGATAAAAAGATATATAATTTTTTTCGTATCATAAAAACAAGTAACTCCCCAAAAGGTAAAAATGAGAAAGAGTACGTGAAATACGTGCTATGAGACCTTGATCATCGACACTTGGCATACAAATGACTAGATTTACATTTTTTTCTGTTGTTGCAATCTCCTGGAAAACTTAAAGAGGATGGCTTCAAACGTTTCAGGCGTGCATCTTTTTCGTTAGGTGTCTTGATGATAAGGTAGAAGGAAGAGAAGGGCACAACCACGTTTTCAGAACAATCTGGGATAAACCAAGCAATGGCAATCGAGCAACGCTAGTTTACTGCGCTTGTTTCGAACCAGTTGTTTACTTTGTGTGTGGGAGTCCGGCATTCCTCGTTGATGTACCCAGAAGTTCAGAATCAGCGCGCATATCAAAATAAAAATGGGATATCTTCAGTTACAAGCAAGGCTACTGTTCTTAATTAAAAACAAATAATTGTTAAAGAAGTGGTTATTTATCGAGATGTATTTACAAGTTTTGTTTCGAAAGAATTTCTGTTGTTTGCTTTTTCAAAATGCGACATGGATGGAAATTCAGTTGGAGATTAATATGCAGGTTGGAGAGTTTGAGAATCTCTGATTAAACTGAAGTGCTGCGACCTCCGACCTGAAAGAAACACCTAACACAGCCAATTTCATCTACATCAACAGGAAAAGTATCAGGAACGACGTTAACGTTATTCTGACTTCAGAAACAGCCGACTAATAAGGTTTCTAGAGAAGAAAAACAGATTCATATTATACGTTCTTGTTCTCGATGCTGTGGATACTTTAATGATTCTTCTTAATTTAATGGTTATTACTGGAAGTAATGTAAGGACTCAATACTGTTGAACTATGAATGTCCAAAGTAGACACATTATATTACATTTTTTAGGAAGTATTTTAATAATCTGTGTGTTAAAGTTTATTATCTGGACTTCATTGGAAGTAAATGCAAATTAATCGGTGATGCTCAAAAAACCTTAATTGATCAAATTTTTTTAAAAGAACACTTTTTAGTAGTATTAAACCAGTTGAGAAGGATTTTGAACTACAAAGAATTTTCGCGGCTGCTAAAACTAAAAACTATGATATCGCTATAGAAGCGATAATGACCAGCAATAGTAATATTTATTCAAGAAACCAAAATACAAATTACAAAGATCGATTTTCACAAAAACAAAACTTAATCTAAATGTATATGAGAAATATATGAAAACTTATGAGATTTAATTTTACATAAAGCTAAAAAAAGAATATAGTAAGAAAAATAGCAATAACAGCAATTTTCCTATTTTGATTGCAATAAATTATACTTATCGTATAATACTATAAATTTATACAACATTCATTTGATTATAATAATATTTAAGATCTTTATATTCATATTCTAATGGACTCTATATTCTAACTTTACAATGACTCTCCACCCACCAAAAGGTAACATCTGCTGTAGGATCTTTTCAGATTTCTATAAATTTTTTATTTAGTCTTACTCTTTTTGCCAATATAAGACTGAAATAGCACTTACAATATATAAGCATGACTTACAAGATATTAATCATACTGGAAAATTGGTCTAAGTAAATGGAAAAAAACGGCAGTACTGCAATTGCAAAAATTGTAGATTGCACAGTGTGACTCTCTTAAAATAATCTCGTTTCTTATCTTGTAAACTGTTCAAAAGTTACGAAAGGAAGTACATACCAAAATTGGTTGGTATAAATATATGTATAATCTTTGACCTCTTATGCCTTTCGGTGTCGAGGTGTCGGGCACACCGAGCCGCAGAGTGGATATGTGTGTGTGTGAGATGTTGGTATAAAACAAATTAAAATTTTATACTTTTGTGTATACAGGGTGGGTCGTTTTGCTAGGCCTAGGTACTGCCAAGTTTTTTATTTTAAATGGAACACTACCTAATATATTTTTAGGATTTTCAATTCTACACTTTATTTTAAGTATTTTTGATTAAGACACATATAATGTCCGAATTCCGCGCAATTTTTGAGTGATCCAGTTTCTTAAAAAATTAATTTACATTTACCAAAGTCAACTATTAAATCAACTTTTTGTTTCATAAATTTATTATTGAATAATATGTAGGATGTTCAGTCTATTAAACAAAAGATGCTAATTTTTGAATATGGAAATGGAAATTACTTTTTTTATACTTAAATAGAATATTCATATTTCAATTTAACGTAATTCAGCTGTTGAGTATAGATAAAATTTAAAAAATGAAGTTTCAAAGTTATCAGCGTTTTTATGCTCAAAAGCTGTATCATATTTAAAATTTAAATATACAGTATGTCGTTTTTGAAAAATGAGATTTTCATGTTCAAAAAGGATTTGTATTTTTGGTCTAGTGGATTAAAGACTATTTGTATAATTTATAACGTTGAAATTCACAACTCATTGATTGTTTGACGGTCACTGTTTAAAACCAAGCTTCTTCGTTCGTTTGGTTGTCACTGGGTTTCCCTTTCCCTTTGTTTATCGTAAAGTCGTACCTGCGCGGACAAGCGCATTCTGAATGGTGCCGTGAAGATAACAAAATGGCTGGCTTGCATTAGAAGTTGGATGGGAGATGAATTAGGAAATTGGTTTTGTTATAATTCGCTTTAGCGGAGAAAATGTCGCATCCAGCAAAATTATCATCTGATTGTTTATATGTGATCAATCGTCAATTGGACGGAGTAGATTCTAGTGTTAATCATTTAGGTAAACCTTTTTTTTATTTTCCACAATGTGCTAAAATCTCATAAAGTCTTTTTCTATTTTAGGTAACATTTTCCCTATCAGTTACCTTGAAGGAATTGTGTAATAAAGACCTTACAGTTTATCGAAAGGTAGAATTCTGTTTAAATATTTAACATTAATACCATATACAGGGTGATTTATTTTTAGGTCTTTTATTTCCTTTTTGGGTTTTGTTGCTCGTTGTCTTTTTCTGTTCCTGTCCCTTTGACTTTGGGTTTAATTTGAAGGTCTTCCCCTTTGGGTTCGTACCTGCATACACAAGTACAGGGTGTATGTAACAAGATAAAATTATACCGGAGGGTGAAACGGAAAACCCCAAGCAAGGCTTTTTAACCGTACTGTATCAGCCGTGGGTCATCGAATGGTGTGATGTTTGTTTGCAACTGTATGTATATGTATATTGTGTCATTTTATCTATGTGTCTATATATTTATAAAACGTTTATATAATTTATTTATTCATGCACGTTAGTTTTAAGAACTAGTTAACACGAGATCTCGAGTAGTGAAATTATCATAGGATAGTTTTTAAGATATACAACCAGATGTGATAAAAATCACTATTCTGTTCATTTTACTAGACATTAAAATCCTTAATCAGCATAATTACCGTTTACAATTTGCATTAAACAATAAAGCCCTACTTAGAAAGTTTACATTTCACTACATGTTTGAGTTTTATTTATTACTATTTATTTTGTGGTTTTATTATTTGCTTTCCAGCTTATAACCTGTAAGTATATGCACCGTACGACCAAAATTGTGGAAGTTGCCTATATCTTAGTATAAGATCTATTTCTTCATTTATCTAATAAGTTTGAAGCTTTAGTAAGGAGAATTGTTTTAAAACGAAGTGGCGCTTGTTTTTTTATCTTGTATAGATTGTATTACCCCGCCCCTCTCCGACTGATTGGGGTTAGCCGGCAAAAACTAGAGTAGTGTTATTTAGGTCAAGCTGATACTTCCAGCGCAGCTATAGTTTGGTAGGTTTGGTATTTATATATGTGAGCGACGCCACGGATCACCGACATCACGGGTCCCTGCAACCCCCAAATTCTTCGAGAATTAGTTTTAGTTTTTGTGGAACATTATATTAAGATTTATGATATTACGATTTTAGAAAACTGTAACATATGAATAGAAAGGGTCAGACGAGGCATTCTGGTATGAGAGTTGTTAGAATAAACTTGTATTCTGCGTTGAAGGGAATTTGTTTAATTCAATAAACTTAAGTATTGTGTGTTAAAGGGAATTTGTTTTCATTTACCCCGTACAAATCTAAAATATATATATAAAAGTAGCCTTTGTGATTCTGTAAGCTATAAATTTAACAACAAATTTATAAAAAATCTTGATATAAATATTTGTAAGAATCGTGCAGTATGACTATAATAATTATAATGCATTTTTTGAGACCTCTGACTTTAAAAGCGCTTTACTCGTAAACTACTGGATTTTTAAGTATATATTTTTGTGTTTATCGGACGATATATAAAGGTACCCATTTTTAAGGATAATTTCATTAAGAGTAAATTAAATAGATTTTTTCTCAGGAAGTGTACGCAATATACCTATGAAGTTTTTGTAGGGGTTAGAAAGAATTCTTGCGGTTTGTGCGCTGTTAAGTTTCAGACAACAAACGTTTTCTTAAGATTTATATGAAAAAATAGCAAAATGTTTTCTTGCTTTTTAACAAAGATAGCGCCATAGCTTTTTGGATAAATCAACACTTTTCACATGTAGGCATTATTTTCCTTAAAGAAATGATCCTAATTTTAACAATAAAATTGCAGTAACCAAAAAGATTTTTTTGTCCAAACCGCTTGTCACTAAAAAGTGTCTAATTTATTGAATATTAGTATTTATTAAATATACGCAATCCAACAAAACCAGTTAATAATACTAAGCTTACCATTCTCAGATGAATTTTTGAACGCGTTATTTAACAAACACCCCCGTTTTACTTTTCTTCCGGTTTTTCCTCCTCCCCGCAACTGATCTCCCGCTGTGATCTTGCCCCTCCAGATAACTCCAGTAAGTGTACCTGTCAGCTTTGGGCATATTGAAGTGCATCGGTTACAAATAATCCTTTTAAATTAAAAATATAAATATTAAAAAAATCACAAAACTAAAACTCCACCGACTAAAAAAAGAACTTTATTAAAAATTAAATAGTAAAAGTAAGTAGTGTTGACTAATCTACAGAGACAAAATTATAATTTAAAGAAAATAAAACAAATCAGTCTTGTAGAACTCATAGACGAAGTGGAACAAAGATGAGTCGTGTTTTAAATTTACACATTAGTGAATAATAATTGACCTATACAATAAAGTTCAATATGGCCGATCTATTCACTGTCGAAGGACATAAGATTTTCGTAATCTAAAGCAGTGTTAATGGTAACACGAGAAGTATGATTGCAATAATGAAATCTTTATGATAATCGCCCCAGTCATTTACAACGTATCTCACGATGATTTGTTTTGTCCAAACAAAATGAAACAGCTATAAATAAGCAATTGCTATTACCTAATATTTGTAAAATTTGTCTACTTTCCTGGTTTTCAACTATACGGGTTTATCTACGCAACCTAGTAACAAATCAAACGTTAAACACTTTATTAATGCAAGTGGTTATTTGTAGCAAACTCAGTAAACTTTCATAATCGTGGATAGTTCCAAAAGTTAATTCGCTGGGGACTGAGAGGTCGCTGTAAATGTTTTAGATTTATTTGTTTAAAAATATAAAACTTAAGGACATACAGAGTACGTAAGTAGTGTTGACTACTGTACACAACGAAAGCTTCAATATAAATAAGAATCACGTAAATCGGCCCAGTAGAACTTTCAAACAAACTGGAACAAAAACAAGCCCTGTGTTTTACATATCTAGATCATAATTCAATTTCGTCCAAAGAAATCATAAACGTAATTACCTACATCTAATGGAAGAGTATCTTACAGCATTTGGGGTGTCATTTTCATTTTCATAACGTATTCAAGATGTTATAACTTTAGTCATGTCTGAGGTTAGTACAGGTTAACCATCAAATGGGGTTCAAATATAGGGGTTCAGAAAATAAAGATTTTGTAATTTTATATTCCTTAGGAAAAACATAATGACGCCAAACTGTGCTGTCCATGCATAAAATACATCATTAATTTTCGGGCGTAATTAGCCCTGCCACCTTGATAATAAACACGATGTTGCAAGTGCATTTTGTCGCATAACTCCTGACATCTCCTTTACCGCCTCCACAATCTTCAGATAGTTACAACTGAGATGCCATTGAGGTTAGGAGCTTTCCAGATGAGCAGCGTGTGTTTTTTATGCGTCATTCCCTCGCCTTTAAAAGAAACATAAGGAAAGCTCTCATTTCTTTTATATTTCTTTTCACTTATGTGTTATGAAGTTATTTACAAGTGGCTACTTTGTTTTTACAAAACGAGCATAAACAGAAAAAGAAAATACGAAAAACCTAAAAAATCGTCATTCCCTCACCACTTGTTAGCGAGGGAATGACAATGTGAGTGAAGGAATGACAGTCAGTGTTATTTTTAATCACAAATAGGTTTTTCATTATTTCCTTCATTACAATATACTCATATCAATACTGTATCGCAATATGTAGGTAAGTTGCTCGATGGGTGAGTATACTGAGCAAGCTTTATTCTGGCCTTAATATGCAGGGGGCCTTAATGCCTATGTTCCTTACACTTCGTTGTTTTTTCTTGATATGTTTCGACGCTGTAGCAAAGACACCTCGAAAAAAGGATGTTGCAGAGCAAAAACAAAGGAAGAAAGAAATAAAGAAAGAGACAAACTACGATACCAAAAGCTGAAAAATAACACGGGGAAGCTCTTGAATTGAAAATAAAAGAGCGTGAGTGTTTAAATTTTATTTAAAAATCCATTGTAAGCGGATAAACAAATAAGTTAATACAAAATTTACCAACACATCTAGTTTCCATGAGAAAATAATTGGTAAAATATGACATTTATTACGTGAGTACATTTCTATGACTGCTACTGTATATGGTAACTCTATATAGTTACCAAAGGAAACACAAATAAAGTTTTAAGTAAATTTTTATTGTTTGAAATGATTAAATGTCATTTCCTAGCCCCTCTCCCTCCCCTAGACCTTTCTCATTAGCTTTGTCATTCCCTCGCCACATTGATCTTTTCGTCACCTGACCCTTATTTTTAAATTTAAATTTCTTTAGAAGGACATTAGTTCCTGTGATGCTGACCACTTAGGGACATCTGTAATGGATCACTAATTGTGTAAGCGATTTTTGTGGGTAAAATTCGAAATCAAATTTGACGTGAAATTTCAAGTTGAAATTATAGCTTTCTGTGAGAATGACCCATATAGTACTTACCGCATGGATTGCTTTGTTGTGGATAATAGAAGTGTCAGTTATCAGCTTTTGTTATTTATCGGAGTTTCCATATTCCATTTCAATACTACCTAAATAAACTTCTTGTTGTCACGAACTGTTACTCAAGAGATTTTTTTGAAAGTAATTTGCCAAGAAATCTTCTTTTGAACATTAAACATTAGATACTAATGAAATGTTTTCATAAAAACAAATCCTTATGACAAGTGTTTTTATGGATTGTATTTAATGATGTGAAATAAAGTTCTACTGCCGGTAGTTGCAATAGTTAAGAGCTTATAATGTAAGATACGTATGTGTGGTATATCATAGATATCTTTGATCGTGGCAGCAGTTAGTTATCGTTTTATCAACACTGCTCTTGTCATCTTTCCGTTTATTTCAGAATTTGATATGTCTGTCATAAACCGGTACATGAGAGAAATTACAGTCCTCGTGATAAGCCTTGTTTATAAATTGCAGAAATGCAATGCAATCAAGTGATACTTAAAAAAAAGACGCTTTGAATATTTGTCTAGTCGCATTTACATATAAGAAAAGGATAAATATTAGAATTAATAGAGATTTGTTTTTGTTTTACAAAATGCTTCTATAATACCAGCTCCAAAAATTCCCACCTAACGTAACCTAACCAACAGAAAAGGGACAAATTCCATTCGGGGTGACATTTTCTGTAATTTATATAAATACTTCCACAAATTTTAGGCGTGGATTGTGTGCAAATGAGTTGCTAAAATTCCTGTGTCTGCAAATCAATCGAAACCATTAAAATAAAAAAGTAGATGTTATTTTGTAATAGTATAGCCGCGATTCAAACTTGTTTAAATGAAAATAAAAACTGTAATAGGTTAGCATCTTAGATATTTAAGAAATCTCAATTTAATAAGGCAGAAACCCTGAGTTTTCGTTTTAATTTCCTAATGCTAACAAAGAGAAAAAAATATTTTATGTTTTAATGAACGGAAGGTTTTAAATTGGTGCTAATTTTTGAATACGGGAAAATTGTAACCGAAGAACCTGAAACACTGATTAATATGAGTTTATATTTACAAGTCAAAAAGTATTTTTAAAGGTTTTGTAATAATTCATTTTTTACATTAAAGCTTGCCCTGGCAGTGGAGGAATTCTTGTACTTGCAATTCTTTTAGCATTAAACAACTAAAATTCAATGGAAGATATGTAAGGAAGTTGATCACACTGAATAAAAAAAAATTATTCTCACAATGGTGCTAAGCTGCGAACATATGAGTAGATATTATAAATTAAAAATAAAAAAGTGGCTTTTAATGTATCGCGTTCGAGTTTAGCCAAAAACGAAAAACATAGGAAAGATGATCCGAAAATTCCTGGTATAGTGAGAATCCACCAACAAGCTCGTAATTCGAGTGAAGGTAGTTTTTGCTTTGGTCGGCTATAATAAGCAACGTACGTGTTCTCGAAGAACACGAGATACCACTTATCGCTGCTACCGGCTACAGCGATTATTACACTAAAAATACAACAACGAGGCCCTAAAATTCCATCCAATATTGGTTAAACTTTCGAGTGTAATACTGGCTTTACAATTTATTTATTCGCTAAGTGAGTGCGACTCGCGGTGGAAAGTTTAAGATAAAAGCCATGTTTTGTTTAACTGCTGATAGACCACTCCAAGAATATAATTTTTCAGAGACAAGCCATCAGCGATACTCGTTACTAATACGGTTTATTACCGAGTTGCTGTTGCTGATAGTAAGAAGATTTGTTAAATATAATTTGATTAAAAGCTAATCAAATTAATGTTATAATAAAAAATGTTAAATGAGTTCGATAAATTCTAGACAGATAAGAAATAGCAATCTAATTGTATTATGCTGTAACAGTTTTAATCTCTTACTTCTAGTTGGTTAGGTATTTCTTGCCCAATTTTACCTAATGCTGAAATAGAATATATATACCTCTTCATGTTATCTATTACCATCTCTTTTTCTCTCATATATGTTCTTTACCCACGGTCTTTTCTCTTTATGTTCACTTAACTTTGGGCTTCATTCTTGGCTATGCCACTATGTATCAAAAACAAATCTTTTACTGCTTTTTAATTGCGGTCATATTTTAACAACCTTTTTTATTTCCAAATAATAACTTTCGGTATGTTTGCTTATATACTAAGTACGTTTACCTGTCGCATACGTAACAACTACAGATTTTTTTGTTTAAAAAGATGAAAACCTACTTACGAAGTTGCTGGTTACCTATTAGAGTATTTACAAATCTACAATATGTTCTAACTGCCAGTATTCAAATGCCTTTACCAATTAAGATTAAAAAAGCCATTCTAAATTTTCAGAACCATTAGTTAATTTTGTTTCAGGAACTTTTAGAATCTTAAAATCCATCTCAAGGCTATGAAACATTTGCCGAATAGAGAAAACTACTCATTTTTATACTTAATCCTTTCTTTAATAAGTCTTTCATTTTTGAATAATGCGATTATATAAGCAGTTTTCCTTAGAAATATTTTATTGGGTGCTTCAATAAATTTGTGCTGCAACATCTACATGTGAAGTGTAGTTTTTGGCTTTCTTCTGAAAGCACTAAGTAATTTTTCCTGAGGAGCTTCTACTATGAGAAACGAGTTCAAAGTATTTTGTTGCTTGCTCAAAACAAACAATAACAATGATAATTTTTATGGTTTTGTCAAAGCAATATAAATCTAAGATCACACACAGCTACTGTTGCTGCAGTACAGCCTAGAAAACAGCGCAACACCAGTGAATCCTAGTGTAAACACTCCTGAAACCTCAAAAGTAGCGCATGCAAGTCATTGCATGCAGTATATTTTTGCTGTGCGCAGTCTAAAAACTGGCGACGTATGAATGGAATTTTTAAGAGTTGCGATGGATGCAAAAAATATTTGTTCGGTTGAAGCTTTTGTGGTTCTGACGTGAAGAGCGTACTTTGCTTTTTTATTAAACGTGTCATCTTTTCTAATAAATCTTCGAAGTTTATCGCTGCGATTCTAAAAACTTTTTGTAAAATACATCCTATTCACGCAATATTCATAGACCTGCATCTCCTCGGATTTATTATTAAGAGAACAGGCTGCAGTAAGCTGTGCCTTGTCACTATGATTACATATTGGGCATATTGAACAGTGGCATATTAAGCTTTGGCAAACAGTATAAAGTTGTTGTAAAAACAACTTCTGTATTTCTCGTAGAATGTGCCATTGTCGTTCTGAAGATAAAGTCAACTTTCTCTCCCGATCGGCGATCTATCACTTTTCACTCTTAATACAAAATAACTGTGTACGAAACTTGAATTTGTTTCATACTGGGACTATAATTTTATTGTCGCCCTGAATATTAAACCTTTCAAAGCAGATTATGAACCACTTACCTTTAATACATTTGTATATCCAAGCAGGCTTCACTCTAGCTTTTCGTAGACCTTATTAATTCTCAAAACTGAAATTTAATCCATAAAGAAAATACGAACTGAACAGAGCTACATATAATTAAATTTCATATTCAGTTCAGAAAAACTCCCAACATAAACTTCTGAAAAGATTAAAATTGTATCAAAATGATAGTCTTTCGGTGTAGAATGTTTGAGTGACACAAAAGTTGAAGGAAGATTGTGAGTTTGTAGAAGATGAGTTTTATTCTGGTCGTCCATTAACAGCTCGGACTGAGTCGAAGAAGGGGGATATTAAACAGCAAATACGATCGGCGATTTGGCATTAAACAAATAGCTGCTAAAGTAAATATTTCATATGGGGTCACTCAAGAGATAATTACTAAAGATTTAGGGTATCCAAAGATAGCATGGCACTGGATCCTAAAAGTGATGACGGATAAACAAAATGTAAATGGAGTAACAATTTGTCAACAATGGAAAATGAGTCGTGATTTTACCATCACAACATATGATTAAAGTTTCAAAGTGTTGGAAAAGTTAGGTTTGAGTTGAATCACTGCGTGTTTAGAGGACAAAGGGTAACTTTTCGCTGTGCTCTTCCAAGGTCCCCTTCAAGTAAAATAAAAGAACAAAAAATCCAATTGCCTTAATTATGGCTGAATCCCACATCATGACAAAGTTGTTGGAGAATTGATCATAAAAGTAATCGTTCACCTTCCCGACATTTCTGATCTAATTCCGTGTAGCTTCTACTTGTTTGCAAAGGTGTATAATAAATAGAAGTTCAAATATGAGTCAAACTTGGAGTGGAGCTCCATAATACTTAGTGAGTATACTTAACAAACTCTCAAAAATGGTTTGCCAGATGTGCATCAAAAGTGGATAGTATATTCAGAAGAATGGGAAATTATTTAAATGACAGAAGTAGTAGATAGTGAAGGATTTATGTAGTTTTGGAAATTAAATCTGTCTTGTGTTCTATAAATCCAATCTCGTTAGTTTCAGATATATCCCTGTAAAATAACTGTTTAATCAAAGATACGGAAAATTTAGCATTTAATTTAGTATCGGTGCTGTTTCCAAGTATCACCTTTTTCAATAGATCATACAAACTTTTCTATTTTAAATGAAACATAATTTGATCTCTCTTGACACGCGGAAAATACCTAAAAATACATAAAAAAACTGCTATGTCAGATCTTTCATTGTTTCTTCTGCGAATTGGTTATATTTACTGCCTTAAAAAATAACGCAAATACTTGTTAAAACTGAGAAATATTTGTATTAAATGTAAACTCATATTGTCTTGTGTTTGTCTAACAAAATACAGACAAGTAATACATTTTAGGTACTATATCCAGCCACTACATGTGTCTAATCAATGAAAATTCGAATGTTTACATACAGGAGTATCCAAAGATGGATGATTGTGAAAGAAAATTTAAAAGTTCACTTTGGTTTTGGTTGTTTGGAGGTTGGTTTGATTTTTTGTATGTCACAATTGGACATGAAAGCCGTTTGAGTGCATGGGCCTTCGTTTTCGAAGATATGGTTTCTTCTTAAACACCTACTGTAGTGACTCTATATGACAAATCTATTCTATATTTAACGAGCAGCCGCCATGCTTCAATGGATCTTACACTTGCGCTCGTCATTTTGCGAATCAGGATTTGAATCTAGTCACAATACTTTTTACAAGTTAATTAACAACATATAAAATATGAAAATAATATCGTTTATTTCATACTGTCCGGTAAAAGGGTATTTACCGGACTCATTTGAGTCCGGTAAATGAATTATTACGTTACAAGGCCGGTAAAAAATTTTACCGGACTGAAAATCCAATTTGAGTCCGGTAAAAAATTTTACCGGACTGAAAATCTAATTTGAGTCCGGTAAAAAATTTTACCGGACTGAAAATTTTAAATGCATTTTTTTAAAAAATGAACAATGTGAGGCAGTATGAAATAAAACGCCTTACGTCATACTTCCGGTAAACCATTACAGTAGCTCGTTTCAACATTCGAGACTCGGCTCCTTCGTCGCCTCGTCCCGAAACGTTTTCAACTCGCTACTGTAAACTTGGGTTTACCGGACTTATAACGTAATATACTATTTTAATCTGAAATACAGTATAAAAATACAGTCTTAATACTGTAAAACTAAAAGTTTTTTTCTACACCATCATTTTTGTAAAGTTTTTTGGATGAAATACGCAATATAAAACATAAAACATCAGACCTTTATTTTTATTATTTGAAAGACAGTTGGGGAAAAATCTTAATTTTTTCAAATTTGAAATCAGGCTTTCTAGATTAAGAGCAGGACGGAAACCCATCGATCTATGGCGGCGCGCGGCTGCTCGATAAAAGCAGAATAGATTTGTCATATAAAGCGCAAACAATAAATGCTTAATAAAAAAGTTGATTTTGAAAACGAAGGTCCATCCACTCTCAAGCGGTTTTCAAATACATTTAATGACATAAAAAAGGATTCGAACAGTTGTATTTGCTTTTAAGCAATCCTTGCGTGCTCCCTGCTTATTAAAATACATGATCTGTATATTTGCTGCAAATCTTATTCTTGTCATTGTTTTATGGTAAACGATTTTACAATTACTTTTACATTTAGTAAATATATCTCAATTAAGTTCTGTATGATTTTTGACTACAAATGGATAAGAAGTTATAATTATCATAAAATCCATTACTAGATTTTGAGAGTTGTAATATATTGAATATTCCAATAAAACCGGATGCAGTTGGTTAATTGCAGAAATCTCTCTTTTCAACAAAATGAAAAGGTACATAAAAAACCTAACAAACATGGCATTAAGTATTCATTGGTATTTTCAAGTAGGGTATTCATTAGTAAGAAATTTCAATAGAGATTCGCATGAATAATTCAAATCATTTACAAATAACTTTCAATCCCACGATTATCAGATACAACGATTTCTCGATGTATTATCAATACAACGTCGAATCTTTACTTCTTACGAATTATAAATATATGAACGTTAACAAAATGCGCCTTATTAAAATCGCCATACCGACACTAAACAAGTAAAGACAAGAACATGACAGTCAGAAGCTACCTGCCGAAGACATTCAATTACAAAACTGCCTATAATAAGATCAGTTGGAGACAAGTTTGTGTCCTCTTTTCACTCGCACTTTACAATCAACCTCTTCTTCAACAACTGCATCCGTCAGGCACGGATAAAAGCGGTGACGGCGACGGGTTGCAATGGTATGCGTAGATCGCATCGCATCAGAGATGATCCGCCAAGAGTCTTATTCGACATGTTGCCTTTAAATGGACTATCTGTGATCTTGGGACTGGATTACTTGGATTTGTAAGCTGAGATCATTGCTAATATGATGAGGGATTACAGGTACACTGTTTAGAGAAATCCTTGTGATTTATAAATACCATGTTAGATTGTAATATTAAACTTTCAAATCATACTTAAGCATATAAGATTCATAATGAACACACAAATGATTTATGATACTTTTTTTATTTTTGATTGATCATTAATGAATACTAACTAAGCAATAAGCAACAGTATCAATGCATTACTTGAATGCTAAATATCATTCCTAAAGCGATACTTATAAATGCACATATAATACTAAGGTATATTATATATTTATATATAACTTTAAATATGAAAGCCCTGCATTTCCACAGATATTTTGTTCAAGCTATCACCAAACGATAGAAAAAAAGCCAGATTTGGAAAATTAAGTTTCCCTTACATATTTTTATTTGCATGCATAGACATTTATTTTCTGTATGTGAATTTAGCAGCATTAGTGATTAATTAATAGTAAATCTTATAGTTAATGTAGGTAAAAACTTAAAGGAGTGCAGTTTTGAATTCGTTGTAAGCAACCCTAGATGTATTTTAAAAAATGCGAATGTAAAGCGATAAATTAGTAATCCCTCTGACCTTAGGGTCACACCCTCTGAAACTATAGGAAAATACATATTCAAAGGTATACAAAAATTAAGGTATCAGTCGGTGATATTATGCGATACGGGCAGTTGTGATATAGTATGTTAAGCGGATGGTCGGTCGAGGGTAGTGCGTGTATTGTGACCAAAAACACGGGTACGTCATGCTAATATGTAATTAATATGTACTGTGTTTGTGATACGGCATTTAGAACTTCTGGTACCTGTTAACTGGTAGTTGTCGTTATCATTTGGCAACGTGCGTTGTTGCTTGAATTGTGATTGTTGGCCAATGCGTGATATTATCTTTATATTGATTGTTACCAATTTGAGGAATTGCTACTGTTTTGATTATGCTGATTAAGCACTGTAAAACTAACCACACAGTATACTGTTTGCTTGGAGACGAAGAATATAGGTCGAAGTCAACCTCGACCTGGGTGAACCTGATGAACTAACATAAGATACACTTCAGTATTTAATTAACATTGTTGTCAGTGGATGCCCTTGCCATGTTTTACGCAACGTTTGCATTGCGTTTTAGTGCAAAAATTTAAAAAATCCAAACCTTTTTATTAGGGGCAAGATATTAAAAAATACTGAAAAAACTATTTTAATTTTTTAGTTTGCATTGAAACGAAAATGGGTGATTCTAGGTAGTTAGCACCACGCACTGGCGTATTTAGCAGGGGGGCTAACGAGCTGGAGCCCCCAAATTCCTTTAATAGGTCATTTATGTCAAAATCTATTTTAAGTGAAAGTATAAGTATTTTGATTCATAATTTCCATAGAGCCCCCCTCCCCAAAGAAAATCCTAACTACGCACTTGGGTCCGAATTTCAAACCAGAAATCTTCCTTAATTTTTGAAATTTTTTTGAAAAATGAGATCGAATTCTTTACAAAAAGTCGACAAATATTTCATTTAATCGCTATTGTTTATGCAATTTCGTTACATGAACGTCAAATTACTCATTCTACATAAAAAGGATACCAAGATCGAGAATCCAGAAATAATATTAAGTAATCATCAAAAACGTTTGGTCTACGCAACAATATATTCTTCTTTCCTTCTCAATAATTTTTTTTCAATTTCAAGACCTGTGTTTGTGAATAGACCGGGAATGTTCATTCATATAAGGAAAGAATGTTCCGCAAACATAGTGTGGTGGATATTTTCCCGTAGATCATTTATCCATTTTTAACATTTTTCTGAATAACTTTTCACAATTCCGATTACTTATGTCTTCAAAATTCGATGGTTAAGCGTCGCATCGCGAAAACTATAGATGCGCATAAAAGTACATCAGAATCACGCAGTTTCCTTAAAGAAAAATTTCATTGTTCAACCATCTAATATCTATCTAGAGATTTACTGTTGGTAGGGGTTGTTAACCCTCGCATAATTTTCGTGTTTAGCGCATCAATACATTGAAATTTTCTATATAGTTTTACTTAAGGAAGATTTTATTGCTTAACCGTGAAATCCAAATTTTTGTTCGCCACTATCCTAATCTGCCCAACTCGTAATGCTCCTATTATGAGTTAATTATATTTTCAATAGAATTTTTATTTGTCTGACTGTCCATTTCTTTACCTTGTTCATTGGTGAAAATTAAAGCAGCCCTAATTCTACACAAATGAGGATAGTTGGACAAACTCTAGAGTTTTTATTCCGAAAAGATAGTTGTGCTCCAAAATCGGTAGCCAATCTTCGCTGAATTAAGCTTATACATATATATTTAAAAGTTAAAAAGGTATAATATAGTTACTGAAAGCTAATTCAATTTAATGCATAGGTACCGAGTTTTACAATCAAAATGATAGCTAATACATGCAATTCAAAAAATAAACAAAAAAAATAAGTTACCTATGGTCCATGATTTCTTCTTTTTATACTTAATTTAAAAAAAAAACTAATGTAGCTTCTCATTCAGTTGTTATCTAAATGAAGATAGAACGAACAATTTATTTAATAAATCAAAAGATCTTATTGTGCCTACAACAGCTAATATTTGATTTAAATCAGAACTTAAACACAAGAAGTGCTGGTCATAAGTGGCATAAAATTTCGGGGTAACTGTACTATAAGCAGCAGGAAGAGTGAGAGCGGTAAGGCGATGGCAGTGGACGGACCGGTCTCTGGTGCTGATCGTTGATATCGTCCGACTGCGCTTGGGATACATCATCGATTCATTGATTAGATATTGGTATAGTCTTCAAAACTGTTAAGCTCACATCCATTTAGATTATAAGTTAAATTCCAATTAAAGTATAAGTAATGCTTCAATTATGAATAAAATTCTTCAAATTGGTTCGAATTTATGGATGTTTTCTGTAATTATTTCTTATTCTATCTTTTAACTTATTTTATTGCTTATAGATAAATTTTATACTAATTTACAAGAGATATTTAACACAGAAAATGACTGTAACGTTTTTAAATAATTTCTTAATTAAACTGTAGACAGATGGACACGTTAGTTTTATTAAAACTACTTCACAGTTTCATACAATAGTCGAACTTTATTAATTACACTTTCAAAAATGCAAATTCCGAGTTACAGTTTAACATAGCAAACACCTGCTACATATAAAATTGCAAAAGCTTATAATACCGTATTTAATTAAATAGAAGTTGGTAGTAATAATAAAACAAACAAAAATCGAAGCACTGCACATTCAGACATTTTTGTTATAATTCTTAATTGGTTATCGGTTCCATAATGCCACAATTTTTAGGTTCATTTTAAAGACTAATTGGAATAAAGAAAAATTGCAAAATATTACATACTATGAAATATAATATAAATACAAAGATTAGTTAAAGTTTCACAAGTTTTATTAATATCTTAACCTGACAAGATTGTTTCGACACTTAGTGTCATTTTCAAAGGTAGATAAGATTGATAAACAAACACGTTGCTTATCTACCTTATCTACCTTTGATAATTACACTAAGGGCCGGTATTTCCATCTTCTGTATAAACTGTAGTATAGCTATCCAGCAGATATGTTTATCCTACAGATAATTCGAAGTATAATTACAAACGGGTATTTCAATGTAGGTCCAGTATAAAATAATCTTTCAGTTAGATATCTCCTACCTGAAGTTTGCACATTTACAATTTTGTTTTTATTTTTAATATTTAACAGCTAAAAATCATTAAAGTCTTGATTTCTTACTGCTTTATTTGTTATAACGAAGGCATATTTTACTATCAATCATTATTGCTAACTCTAATAACAGAGAAAATTAAAATTTTGTTACTGCGAAAATGAGTGAAAAACTACTACTATTTCGTTATTATTTTCAGCAATCTCAATTTCATTATATTCTTCAGAAAGCTCTATTTTGTTGCGTATATTAACAATGTTGTGTAAGATTGCTATTGCAACTATTATTTTTTGTATAAGCGTTAATCTGCATATGGATAGAATAGGAAATTGTCTATTCCATATGCCAAAAGCTCTTTCAATGATGTTCCTGGATCTTATGTATTATTCATTAAAAAGTCTTTGAGCTTTATTTTGTCGTTCAGCTGCATGTGTAAGTAAATAGTTCTTGAGAGCATAATTACTATCCCCTATTAAATTCACCATTTTAGAATCTTCCGAATAAAAGAGAATTGGCAAATATGGTGTTGTCATGTGTAGCACCAGACCAACATACTACAATTTCCGTGAAATGTAAAGAAGCATCATAAGTCGCTTGTATATTCAGAGAAAAGTAGCCTTTTCGGCATTGAAGATTTTCTGCTGTATAACCTCCGGGCAATTGCATCCTAACTCGTGCCATCAATTGCAGCACTAACTCTTGGAAATCTTGCAATCTGAAAAAATTTCTGTTGAGTTGTATGTATCTCGTTCTGAATTCGTGGTAGGTATATATTATTTTTTCTCTTAAATACATTAATGCATCACAAACGCGTTCTATAATTTTTACAGTTGTTGTTTTGAAAATACCAAAAAATCTCCGTCCAAGGGTGTTACAGCACTATTTCTATAATTAATATAAATCTTTTAAAATTCAACCATAACATAAAAATGCAAAAACAGCAAAGCCTAGTTGTTTTATGCTGCAAACAATTATCTATTTGCGCCAAAAGGTCTACAATTGCTACTACATTTTTCCAAATTATCTGTACGTCGTTTATTAACAACATTGAAACTATATGTAATGGGGAGAAATCTTCGTCAAGTGATTTAAAATAAAACAAGAAAATCTTTGTCCATTTTTTAGGCCCGGTATTTCCACCTCAGTATAAAGTTCAGTATAAACCTATCCTGGAGATAAACTTACGTATAAGTTATTAGCGGGTATTTCGATCTCAGTATAATATTGTAACGTTCTTTTTCAAATAATAATACAAGTGCTGTTTAAATCGTCTATTCACAAACAAATATTTATTTCTATACACTAATGAATACACTATAAATTAACGCTATGATTATAAAACATTAAAAACTATTATTTACAGACTATGAATTTCTAATACAACATTTATATTCACTATTTATTTTGTAATACACAGTTAATGACTTGCTGTTGACTACTTCTCTTTTATCCGCGAATCCGCTTTTATACCCTCATATAAACGTTCCAGAAGTCGCCCGAACATACCATGTATTTCTAGAATACACCAGAATAAACCGCGTCTGGTTCACATGCCCGCGCGATGCGTCATTCTCTCGAATGCGATAGAACACACCATTTGTTGCTCGAAAAGAGGTTCTTTCTTTTCTCTCTTGTTATACTGCCCCCCTCTTCAAGTCTGTTCTGTCCCAGAACAGGTTTTATGCTCTGGTTCCTGTAAAACGGGTCATGACGATATCGACAGTCTTCACCTCGACTACACGTTCCATTACGGTAGAAATAACAGTCTACACTCTTCGTTGGCCTTAATGCGGGCTGTGGGTCAAAACTGCAGACGAAGATCTTGACGTCCGTACCTCTAAAGACAACTTCCAGCATGTTTCTAACGATTCTCCAATCCAGCTGGTCCCGCCCACAGCCGAGTTTGGGAACTGCCAATTTGTTAATTGCCCTGGTAAGCAACTCGATTCTCAAATTCCATAGTGCCCTCCACAAGTCGGCGTAACTCGGTTTCTGGTAGTAAAACTGCTTGGTTACCAAGTAGTAAATGGATCGGTCATGATCAGGCAAGCGTAAGAATTTCCCAACAGAGGGATTTTGTTCTCGAAGTTCATTCAGCCGTCCAAATTTATTTCTAAACACTACTGCGATCCCCCTGGACATACGGAGATCCGCAGAGACACAGTGGGCAATGGAATAATCACCAGGGACCCGGAAGAGATCTTGTTGCATCTCAGTCGTGACTCCGAATCGCGCTTTTCTAGTTCCAGAGAACGCAGCCATAAATTCTCTAAAGGTTGGCTGATCATCTTCAGGCCTTACGGTATTGATAGCCACCTCAGCCTCATCTTTCCGATCCGGGACTGCGTCATTATTTCCCTCATAGTGCGCCAGACGATTGGAGTGTACCACCTTTGGTTTCCCCCTTGGCAATTTCTGGATGCGATAAATCAAGTCATTTATTCGTTTCTTCACCTGGTATGGGCCCTCCCAATTTCGCTGTAGCTTTGGAGAATAGCCACGACGTCTTTGCGAGTTGTATAACCAGACAAGCTCTCCAAGTTGAAACCCTCCTTCTTGGGCTCTCACATCGTACGTAGCCTTCATCCGGTCACTCGCGATTCGACTATTGTTTCGGGTTCGGTGGTGAATATCCTCCAACTTCTTCTTTAAGTTGATGACATAATCATTCCCGGCTACCTCCTGCTCTATAGGTGGGGATCCAAATTCCAGATCACACGGTAACCGTAACTCGCGTCCAAACATCACAGACGCTGGTGACTGACCGGTTGTTTCGTGGACCGATGCACGATAAGCCATCAGGAACAGATGCAGGTATTGGTCCCAGTCTCGTTGATGATCGGAGACGACCTTGGCCAAATATTTGCCCATTGTCCGATTCATGCGTTCTACCATTCCATCGGACTGCGGATGTAACGGTGTGGTCCGAGTCTTGCGAATGCCCAACAATCGACAGACTTCTCCAAAGAGTACAGACTCGAAATTGCGGCCTTGATCCGAATGCAGCTCCATGGGCACTCCGAAGCGACTGAAAAACTCTTTGACTAGTACGTCAGCAACAGTCGCAGCTTCCTGGTTTGGTAGGGCATATGCTTCTGGCCATTTGGTAAAATAGTCCATTGCCACTAATATGTATTTATTCCCATCGTCGGTTTCGGGAAATGGTCTGGCAATATCTATGGCTATTCTTTCCAGAGGACTACCCACATTGTACTGCCTCATAGGTGCTCTTCGTTTCCCCAAGGGTCCGTTACCAGTGGCACATAGTTCACATTTCCGGCACCACTCCTTCACGTCTTCTTTACAGTTGACCCAATAAAAACGCTCCCTAACTTTCTCCAAAGTCTTTTTCACACCGAAGTGTCCTCCTGAGGCACCGTCATGGAGATGTCGCAATACTGTAGCCACTCGGCTTCTAGGAACCACGAACTGAGACCTAATGGTGGTGCCATCTTCACTCTCCAGTACTCGCTTCAGGAGATCGTCTTCCACCTTCAAGGACTCCCATTGGGCCCAATATGCTTTGAGCGCTCTGTTGAAAGGGCTGACGGCCTCCCAGGCAGGCCTTTCTCCCACGCGCTTCCATTCCAGTACCATTTTTAGTTCGGGATCAGCCTCCTGCTGTCGTTGCAATTCTTCCGGCAACCAATTGTCGTTGACGATGGTAGTCCTTAATACTTGGCAAACCCTCTCTTCCAAACGAGAGCAATGACGGCAATCCGTTGGACAGGGTCTTCTTGAAAGAGCATCGGCATTTCGATGACTAGTGCCCGCTCGATGTTCGGTGTCAAAGTCGTATCCTTGTAATCGTTCGATCCACCTTGCGACCTGGCCTTCAGGATTACGGAATTGTAGAAGCCATTTCAACGCTGCATGGTCCGTCCTCAATAAAAACTTCCGTCCGTACAAGTATTTGTAGAAGTGTTCAACGGACTTCACGACGGCCAATAGTTCTTTTCTGGTCACACAATAATTCCTTTCGGCTTTCGACAAAACCTTACTAAAATAGCCGATGACCTTTTCTTGTCCATCCTGTATCTGAGAAAGTACCCCCCCAATGGCCAGATTACTTGCATCTGTGTCAAGTATGAATTTCCCTTCTGTCCGTGGATAGCTCAATATTGGTGCTGTTGTCAGGGCACGCTTCAGCTGTTGGAAAGCTGTTTCACACGCTCCGCTCCAAACATACTCGCGCCCATCTTCAGTTAACCTTGTCAGAGGTTTCGCTATATTGGCAAACCCAGGAACGAAACGCCTGTAGTAGGTACATAACCCAAGAAAACTACGAACTTGGTGTTTATCTTTCGGTGTTGGCCACTCTTGAACTGCACGAATCTTATCGGGGTCGGCTGCCACTCCATTTTGTGATACGACGTGCCCGAGATATTTCACTTCCTTTCTGAATATGTGGCACTTTTTCGGACTCAGTTTCAGATTGGCTCCACGTAGTCTTCGGAACACTTCCTCTAGATTGTTCAAATGTTCGTTGAATGATTTTCCGACTACAATCACATCATCTAGGTATACCAGGCAGGTCTTCCACGACAACCCTCTCAGGATGGTCTCCATTAGACGCTCAAAGGTGGCCGGAGCGTTACATAGACCGAAAGGCATAACTGTAAACTGCCATAGTCCGGAACCAATAGTGAACGCGGTCTTCTCCCGGTCTTCAGGTTCCATTTCAACTTGCCAATAACCGCTCTTCAAGTCCAAAGTCGAAAACCATCGTGAACCAGACAGGGTATCTAACGTGTCGTCGATGCGTGATAAGGGATAGCTGTCTTTCTTGGTCACGTCATTAAGCTGCCGATAGTCCACACAAAATCTCGTTGACCCGTCCTTCTTACTGACCAGGACCACCGGTGATGCCCATGGACTGCTGGATGGCTCGATGACCCCTTGTTCTTCCATATCAGTAATAATCTTTTCGGCTTCTGCTCGCCTTGCTAGAGGTAGACGCCTCGGCTGCTGACGGACAGGCATAGAGTTGCCTGTATTGATTTTATGTTTTACTATATTTGTTCGTCCCTTCTGGCTATCGTCAAGAGCGAAGATATATTGGTATCGGTGAACCAAACCCTGTACCTCTTTCACTTCCGTTCTGTTAAGGTCTTCGCACGAACTAGTAACCATACCCACTAATTTTCCACCATGGTCTTTGGGCACTGGTTTTGGAACATCAGCCATACACCTGGCTACTCGGAATACTGGCACACACTGTCCCACAAGGGTACTCTTCTTCAATGTCACCGGATCCACATTAACGTTCATAAGCCTCACCGGTACAGTCTTTCCAACCTTGATCAGCGCTTTTCCCACCAATATGCCACTATGGATCTTCTTATCACAAACAGGCTCCATCATTCTCACACATCCTACCCGAAGATCTCCATCCAAACCTGCCTCGACAACCATCTCGCTTTGACCAGGCAATATCACATCTTCAGTCAGCAAAACCCTTACAACCGGATCTTCTCGTGGGTGCAACGGAAGTTCTTCGTTACCGACCTTCAAAACACCCTCTTTCAAATCCAACGTAAAACCAAATTTTCTCAGGAGGTCCATTCCCAAGATGAAGTCATCAGTGATATCGGCTACCAGCACCTCATGATCACGTTCTTCACTTCCAATGCCAATCTTCATCTTCACCACTCCGCGTGTTGGTATCACTTCACCTGTTGCTGTACGGAGTTGAGTAGTTGTTGGTAACAGCTTCATACTTGTTCGTAGAACGTTAGGGCGTATGATGGACTTTGTCGCCCCCGTATCAATGAGTAGTGGAACAGTACGATTAGCAATTTTCCCATCTACGAACAAACTGCTGGTACTATTGTTTGATGTTACGGCATGGATGGTGATCTTCGGGGCATCTCTACTCAAGGTCAACGTTCGCCCCCACTCGTCGACCTTCTTTAGTTTTCCGACTGCTGAACCTGTTTTGGTTTAGGGCAACGACGTCGTATGTGACCTTGTTCGCCGCAATTCCAACAACGAGGCCCTCGAACTTCTTGATGATTCTTCTTACGGCTTTCTTCCTTCCGAAGAACTCTCAGTACTAACTCCTCTAGGTGATCTTTAGAACCTTCTTCTTCCTCCACAACGGCCCGAACACGCCCGTGACCTCGGGACGCTTGTTTTGCAGCTTCAAAGGCGTGAGCAAGCGCATCATCAGTTGTTCTTGGTCGTGCTAGCCTCAATGATTGTTGTGTTTCCCCGTCTCTTAACCCATCAATGAAGGTCTGCACAGCGAGCTGTCCCAGAAATGAATCGGGTGCCGTAGGGTACGCCAATCGGACAAGCCGCGCAACATCGGCTTCAAACTCCTGCAGGCTTTCTCCATTCTTCTGGATACGATTCTTCACTTGCGCGTGATACACTTGTTGAAGATGCGCGTCTCCATATCTCATCTCCAATCTAGACACTAACAATTGATAATCATTTTCCTGTCCTGCTGGGATTGTTTGCAGGACGTTCAACGCGTCTCCACGCAAAGCCACAGTTAAAGAAACGGCCTTTTCCTTGCCTGTCCATCCGTTGGCCCCAGCGGCCGCCTCAAATTGTTTGTAGTAAGTGGACCAAGGTATCTTTCCATCGAATGTGGGTGGTTTTACTTTTATCCCTACGGCAGGAACCTTTTCTTCTTTAAATTGTTTCTTTACTTCATTAAACGGCCACTCAGAAGTTGAGGGAAACCGTAGTTGCCTCATTCTATCTTCCAGCATTTCGGTCATATCGTCTTTCTTAGTTGTTGGTGGTAATTGCATTTGGGATATTTTCTCTTCTACCATCTTTATTACCCTATCATGTTCCGCCAATCTACCTTCCAACAGTCCTAACGCGCTGGCATTCTCAAAAAATTCTTCGAAAACTTTATCTTCTAACGCTTTGACATTGTCCTGCAATTCTTCTTTAAGCCTTCTGGAATTTTCTTCAGATTTCCTAGAATTCTCCAGTATTTCTTCCTTTAGCATTCTAACATTTTCTTCGGACTTTCTAGAATTTTCCAAAACTTTTTCTTCCAATGCTTTAGTGTTTTCCATTAGTTTTCTAGAATTCTCTTCGGCCTTCCTAGAACTTTCCAGTAATTCCTCTTTTAACATTCTAGAATTCTCTTCCGACTTTCTAGAACTCTCTTCGTGCTTTTCCAATAATTCTTCTTTTAAAATTCTAGAATTCTCTTCGGACTTTCTAGAATTTTCTTCGGCTTTTCTAGAATTTTCTTCCATTTTACTTAACAACAAACTAATATCAATTGCGGGTCCAGGTATTTCGAAGCGGTAATTTTCAGGATCTTCCTTCTGTTCTAAAAGCCATTCTCTTAGCCGATTTATCAAAACTTCTTTCTTTCCATTACTATCCAAGTCCCTCTCGTCCAATTCCCGTTTTAAATCTATTACTAAGAGATCTTTTAATAGTTTCATCACCATTTTTGTTGTTTGTTGAAATTAATTTTAACACTAAAAATTTATTCTCACAGCACTTTATTTAATTATTACGCGGTTTTATTTATTTTAAAACACCACACCTGACAACACTGTAACGTTCTTTTTCAAATAATAATACAAGTGCTGTTTAAATCGTCTATTCACAAACAAATATTTATTTCTATACACTAATGAATACACTATAAATTAACGCTATGATTATAAAACATTAAAAACTATTATTTACAGACTATGAATTTCTAATACAACATTTATATTCACTATTTATTTTGTAATACACAGTTAATGACTTGCTGTTGACTACTTCTCTTTTATCCGCGAATCCGCTTTTATACCCTCATATAAACGTTCCAGAAGTCGCCCGAACATACCATGTATTTCTAGAATACACCAGAATAAACCGCGTCTGGTTCACATGCCCGCGCGATGCGTCATTCTCTCGAATGCGATAGAACACACCATTTGTTGCTCGAAAAGAGGTTCTTTCTTTTCTCTCTTGTTACAATATTTATCCTTACGATAAGTCTCAGTTAAATTTATACGGTACTTTTTCTCTGGATAATGTGCTAACTGGCAGATAAGTTTTTAAAATCTTTGTCAGAGCCGCCAATATTTTTGTTATTGTTGATTTTCTTTTTACATTTTCTTGCGAGTCTAAAAAATGGACAAAGATTTTCTTGTTTTATTTTAAATCACATGACGAAGATTTCTCCCTATTACATATAGTTTCAATGTTGTTAAACGACATACAGATAATTTGGAAAAATGGAGTAGCAATTGTAGACCTTTTGGCGCAAATAGATAATTGTTTGCAGCATAAAACAACTAGGCTTTGCTGTTTTTGCATTTTTATGTTATGGTTGAATTTTAAAAGATTTATATTAATTATAGAAATAGTGCTGTAACACCCTTGGACGGAAATTTTTTGGTATTCGCAAAACAACAACTGTAAAAATTATAGAACGCGTTTGTGATGCATTAATGTATTTAAGAGAAAAAATAATATATACCTACCACGAACTCAGAACGAGATAAATACAACTCAACAGAAATTTTATCAGATTGCAAGATTTCCAAGAGTTAGTGCTGTAATTGATGGCACACAGGTTAGGATGCAATTGCCCGGAGGTTATACAGCAGAAAATCTTCAATGCCGAAAAGGCTACTTTTCTCTGAATATACAAGCGACTTATGCTTCTTTACATTTCACGGAAATTGTAGTACGTTGGTCTGGTGCTACACATGACAACACCATATTTGACAATTCTCTTTTATTCGGAAGATTCTAAAATGGTGAATTTAATAGGGGATAGTAATTATGCTGTCAAGAATTATTTACTTACACATGCAGCTGAACGACAAAATAAAGCCCAAAGACTTTTTAATGAATAATACATAAGATCCAGGAACATCATTGAAAGAGCTTTTGGCATATGGAATGGACAATTTCCTATTCTATCCATATGCAGATTAACGCTTATACAAAAAATAATAGTTGCAATAGCAATCTTACACAACATTGTTAATATACGCAACAAAATAGAGCTTTCTGAAGAATATAATAAAATTGAGAGTGCTGAAAATAATAACGAAATAGTAATAGTTTTTCACTCATTTTCGCAGTAACAAAGTTTTAATTTTCTCTGTTATTAGAGTTAGCAATAATTATTGATAGTAAAATATGCCTTCGTTATAACCAGGGGCAACCACATGGTTGCTGAATGGGTAGTTAAGCCCACAATTTCGTGTAGTCGAATGTATATCTAACCGTACCGTAACCTACCGTAATTTTATATCTATACATTCGACTACACGAAATTGTGCACTAACTACCCATTCAGCAACCATGTGGTTCCCCCTGGTTATAACAAATGAAGCAGTAAGAAATCAAAACTTTAATGATTTTTAGCTGTTAAATTTTAAAAATAAAAACAAAATTGTAAATGTGCAAACTTCAGGTAGGAGATATGTAACTGAAAGATTATTTTATACTCGACCTACATTGAAATACCCGTTTGTAATTATACTTCGAATTATCTGTAGGATAAACATATCTGCTGGATAGCTATACTACAGTTTATACCGAAGATGGAAATACTGGCCCTAAGTGTCGAAACATTATTGTCAGGTTAAGATATTAATAAAACTTGTGAAACTTTAACTAATTTTTGTATTTATATTATATTGCATGATTATGGAGTTCCACAAAGTAAGGCTGGAGACAGTAAACGATATTACATACTATGTTACATTGTACATATTTCAGTACTAAATAGATATCAACATATCAATACATACCGGGTGACAATGGGATTAGCACTAAGCTTACATCTCCAATATCTCAATTTATTTTTTTAAATGGAACACTATGTATATTTTACAACTTTTGTAATCTACGGGTCAAATAACGTCCGATGATGTGTCAAATTTTAATGTTGAAATGGATGAAACTAAATTTATACAAGATCGTTAGATTTGGAATCAATTTTTTTTATCCAATGGCAAGATGGCTCATTATAAGTTCAATTTTTTAATAAAATGATTTTTTTTGTAAAAAACCTGCTTGGCACTCCACTTCATTTTTATACTTGCCATTGATATATATATATATAATTGATGAAATAACAGAGTTTATGGTTCACTAGAATTAATTAGAAAAGTTCTTACCCAAACATGACCTATATTGATTTTTGATCAAAAATGAAAATCTAACAACATGGTCAAATGTAATTCAATTTAAATTACAGAAAAAGTAAAATATAGCGGGGATTTTATTTAAAAAATCCAGGTTATTGTCATTTCCGGCGAAACCGGAAGTTGGCCATTTTGTCTCTACCTATCAGTGAATCTAATATTGTGTCTAATCTTTCTATATCAAATTTCGCATATTGGTTCATAAAAAAAGAGTGTAAGTTTAAATTGTCATTGTCACCCGGTATATCGTCGTCTTTGCGGTTATATATTATTGTGGTTTAGTTGGCTTTTTTTAATATAATTTAATTACACAGCCCCACAAAAAAATAAATGTTCTGTCCTGGGAACGTGACTATGGTATTCGGATGCACTTTTTGACGCTGAAACCGTATCCGACCTCAGAAAAGCACATATACCCTCAAAATCTTGCGCTAGAGCCAAAAACAACCACCAAATGGAGTAAAACACTCCTGACATATGATGACAATAAATACATGCAAAAAATGGTTGAAAACCGCAAATGTTTTGTATTTGGAAATAGACCTCTGGTATATGGCCAAGAACCCTCTTCCCTGAGGGGGTTAAACTACCACAAAATGGGTCAAAACGTATTTTATTTTGCGTGCGTTTATTTATTGTAACTCTGATGTAAGGGGTGGTTATACGTCATCTTGGGGTGATCTTACCCTTTAATGGGGGGTGTTGGTCATATACCAAAGGTCTATTTCCAAATAAAAACATTTGCAGTTTTCAACAATTTTTTGTAGGTACTTATTGTCACCATATGTTAGGAGTGTTTTACTCCATTTGGGGGTTGTTTTTGGCGCTAGCGCAAGTTTTTGAGAGTATATGTGCTTTTCTAAGGTCGGATTCGGTTTCAGCGTCGAAAAGTGCATCCGAATACCATAGTCACGTTCCCAGGACAGAACATTTATTTTTTTGGTGGGGCTGTGTTATTATTTCTTTGTACCAATTCAAATATTTCAAATATGACTAGCTCAAACATAAGACTACTTTTTCTCGGCTTTTTGGGTTTCATAAGTTGATTAAATATTATTTATCCACAATCACTATATAATAAGGTAATAATTGAACTCCTTGCCAACGTATAATGTGGTTTATAAAACTCTAGGGTTTCTATACATAAAACACATGGAATTATAATGATTGTTGAACACACTAGCAACCAGTAAAGCAAAGGTACTACGACAAATGGAACACGACTAATGATTTTCAAGGTAACATCCGCCGTCGCAGTAAAATGTCAAATAATTTTTTGATAAAATTCGGCAATTCTGATTCTAAATGAGTGTGATTGTGGATAAAACATTGTATTGCATACGGGTTTTAGATGCATTTTATTCACTTAAGAAAATTAAACACTCGAGCAAGCTCTCGCGTTTAAACATTCTTGCGTGAATAAAATGCTATCTAAAACCCTTATACAATAAATTACTATTAAGCGCTTTCTGATTGTTGATTAACATTATGAATTTTATATTTCTGAAATTATTAAAATATTAATAAAAGTTTATCAAAATTTTGCTGATCGCTGTATTAATCGTATTAATAAAACACCTCACACAATACCTTTCTTCCAAGTCTTGTTAAAGTTCCGTAAATTATTTTGCACCAGGATCCTTTTATAACAGCTGGAAACTCATGACAATATAACCTCATATTTTTCGTTCATTATTGATGAAATTGAGCTTGTTTTTACTTTTTACTATAATGTGGGTTCATCGATTACCAATCCAAATTTCCATCCTCTGGCTGACAACATTAACAGAACCACATTTTTTTACCAACAAATTTAACTGTATGGTAATTGTTCCATTGGCCTTCTTATTTTCTTCTTCTGTATTTTAATAATTTTCTATTTTATTTTTGTTTCAAATTAAATACCTGATTATAATTAAAGAAAACTCATCTTCTTTCTTGGAAATGGGGCAATTCAATTTTTTATATATCCTTTTTATTTTTACAATAGCTTTTTACAAGTTGTTCTTTGTCGAAAAATCAAAATCAAACCAGAACATCGTTTATTTATCTTTTTTTACATAACTTGATTTTTTATAAACCTTACTTTTAGCATACTAAATAGATAAATAAATTACAATAATTATAACCTCAACAGTAGGAATATAACCCTTAGCAATTTAAAAACTCTGTACGAACTCCAAAAATTAAGAAGATTAAAATATTGAAATAATAAAAATTATAGTTAAATAAAGAAATTGAACCAAAACAAAATAACATAACTTAAACCATAACAATATATTAAAAATACATACTACAGTTAACTGAGTTAATTGTTGAGACAGGAATCATAAATGCAGCTTTAAATATTAAATGGATTCTTGCAGTTTCAAGTAGAAATATATATTAAAGATTAACATTCAAAATACTTTAGTAAACAAATATTCACTTGATTAATTGTTGATAAATATTACTATCTAGGTTATCGATTTATTACACTTGATACAATTTTGACTGCATGCAGTATACTCAAATATAGGACTGATGAATATTGAAAATGTCAGAACAATGGCGATACCCAACACACTTTACTCGAGGTTCATAAACAGTTTTATTTAAGACCGTTAAAAATGTAAGCACATGTAAATCATTATAATCTAAACATGATTGACACTTTAGTTAAGCAAAAAGATTATAGGTTAGCTATCAAAAGAATGTATCCCATTGACAATATTTTGACAAAATATTCGAAAAAGTTGCAGATATGCTACGAAAAACCAACAATTACAAAATAGCCTTTAAAACCAACATGAATGCTTTGTCATTCTTATTTAATGCAAAAGACAGAACACGCGATATCAGGAAATCGGGCATTTACCGTTTGAATTATTCTTTTTGTAGTTCGGTGTATATTGGACAAACACTTCAAAATTTTGACATAAGATATAAAGAGCACGTTACAGATATAAACATCCCGAAAAATCTAATTACGCCAAACACCTTTTAGAAGCACTTTTTAGAAACAAGTGTTAGATATTTAATTTTTATTATTATTATCTTTTTATCTAGTTATCTATTTTTTTGTATGACCTTAGCGACGTGTTTGTTTATATTCATATTAGCTGCGATAATGACAGCGTAGCTGTCGAATTAATTGTCAGGTTATATTTCTTCAATTCTTTAATCACTAATTTTAGTTTTTGTCTCTATGGAGAACAGGGCATATAAAGTGTCTAAAATCACACGTGATTAGACAATAGGGTGGTTCGTTTTTCAACTTTTTTTTTCGGTGGACTTACACATACTTGTAATCTTTATATCTAGTTATCTATTTTTTTTGGATTACCTTCGCGACGTGTTTGTTTATATTCATATTAGCTGCGATAATGACAGCGAAGCTGTCGAATGAATATTCAGGTTATATTTCTTCAATTCTTTAATCACTAATTTTAGTTTTTGTCTCTATGGAGAACAGGGCATATAAAGTGTCTAAAATCACACGTGATCAGACAATAGGGTGGTTCGTTTTTCAACTTTTTTTTTCGGTGGACTTACACATACTTGTAACTTTTGTAGGGCATACCCTACAAAAGTGGCCCACCTGTAAGGGTAATTCGCCTGTAAAATTTCAGCACGATCGAACAACATCTTCGATCCGCTCTATGAGCCTCAAATTTTAAGATTTTTATTAAAAATATTAAAATTAACGACTACCAACAAAGGAACTCCTGAGGCGTTTCTGATTCGTTCACTGGCATATATTATGATCAAAAGTCGCCAGTAAGGATTCAAGACTCGTGTTCAAATGAATACAGACAAAACGAACTATGCAGGGGTGCTCTTTGCTCACCTGATGATTCGGAGATATAATTTACCATGATGCTTTTGTGTCATACACTCTTGATCATACCTCAGTTACTAGCTTTAGAGTATAATTTTTCGACATAATCCCGTCTGATTTTACCTGACAGTAGAGACCCGGAATGCACCTGGCGCAACGATTTCCTCAAAGAACAGTGATTAGGGGGCCACTGTCGGGATAAACTTTGCTAGTTACTCTGGCGTCCTGGAGTCCAGCTGTTCTGGGGCCTACCAGGCCTAAAATTGGAAGACTGAAGTGGGTAACCACGATGGTCGAAGATCGATCCCCAACTAAGTTGAAGACGAAATACTCAGGGGGCGTTGCAGACCACACGGCGCTTGCCCATAGAACTGCTCCGACCTCTCCTATCCCAGGCTTGTCTGGGTAACGGTTATTTAGTAAAAAAGGCTTAGGTTCTCCGCCTAGGCCTCCCAGGATCAAATTTGTGGGAGAAGATCATGTAAGTGTTCTAGACGTTTACTCATAAACGTTGCGGAGGAAATCTGCTAACATGAGTACCCAGTGGCGGATTTAACACTTAAGGGGCCTGAAGCGTTACAAATTTTTGAGGCCCCTTAGTATAAATCAATTACTACAATTTATATACCTTTTATTTTTTTGTCAAAGTACAAATACAAGTACAAGTACATATAATTATTAATATCAGGCGAGAATTCACGGTTGGGGTAATGGAGGAAATGTCCTCTCCAAGATTTTTTAAATAATCCGACTTGGTCTCATGCCGCAGTCACACGAGTATGAAATTGGCGTTTTTGTACGTGTTACACACTATACTTTATCTACGACCACAAAAACGTAATAAAACACCAAACGCTAGGATAAATATTTAACCTAGAGTATGATTTGAGATTGAGATGCTGGATTGTCAAAAGTAGACAATGCCCACAGTTTATGGAAAACAGGTGTTAGTAGTAAAAATTAAGAAATGCATATAACTCAAATGTAATAATCGTTTATTATTTAAAATTAATCATGAACAAGTAGAATTTGCTGAACTGTAAAATTTTCAACGCGCCTGCTCTAGGGGTTTTCCCTAAGAATTAACACATTCAACTCCTCACGCAATTCGTCAAAAGCATTCACAAATACATTCTGATAACTACCCATCATTCAAACAATCTATCAATCTACTCAATACAATAAAACAAACCAGTACACAACAAAACAAACCAGACACTTACGTTAAAAAAATCACTCTTTCAAACACACACAAACTGCAACTTACACTTTCTCTTACAAATCAGCTTCAAAAATAACAACAAAATCTTTATAACAACAACAATATCTCTCTCGCAATATCGAATAACGAATAAATGATCCATTCCCATGGGGAGAGGGGGCAAAGCCCCCTCTTAAGCCAACGGTCCACCCTCTTTTTTGGTGGAGAAGGGTCAAATCATATATCTAAAAAGGCAAATCTTGCCTTTCGTTCAATCGTTCGGAGTTGGTGTTTTACAAGACAAGACATTTGGTATTTGTGTACATCAAGGTTTTTCCACCTCCTACAAAACAACCATTGGTTCTTTTAATAAAGCTCATCCTGATGCTGTGGCATCAACACGAGCTACACCGTTTTCTGCGGGTTTTGATCTGTGCAGCGTGGAGCACTACATCCATTCATCCTCATGATAAACAGCTAATTCATACTGGGCTGCAAATTAATATACCTGCAAGATATTATGCTCGCATAGCTCCACGATCTGGATAAGATACCATCATTTCTTGGACGTTGGTGCAGGCGTTATTGATGAAGATTACAGAGGCAACATTTACGTCTTGTTATTTAATCATTCTTCACAATATTCTACAGTGCGTAAAGGCGATCGAATTGTTCAACTAATTTGCGAGAAGATGTATTATCCAGCAGCTTATGGAGTTTTCGAGTTAACTCCTACAGTTCGAAATACTAACGGCTTTGGTTTCTCCGGTTTGGATGGTGCCGTGGAGTCTAGACCATTTAATCCATACGAATTGGAAACATGGCTCTACAACAACCACCCTAATCCATTTTCGGGTTAAACCAGAATAAGTATATTATTGTTGCAAACAATATTTGTAATGCTATTTGTAATAGTAATACTTTTACTATTTTTAATAAATATATTTTTTTATTAAATATTTTTGACTTGTACGCAATCATTTATAATATACTGATATGATATGATAACTTGATATGCTTTTTCTTATTATCCAAGATGCATTTCTTTACTAACTTACGTTCAGCTTTATATCTTATGTTTTACATTGTACTGACTTGTATATTGTAAATATTGTACTTGATTGAATAAAAGGAGATATGCTTTATACGATTTTCTTATTATCCAAACTTCATTTGACTACCTTTTTTACAACCTATTAATATATTTGGAGGTACTAATGTAATTGTAACTATCTATAGGTATGGTGGGTGTGGTCTATGAAACAAGTGGTCTATAAAGAGGTATGGCTTATAAAGGGTGTGGCTTGTGCAAGTAGAGAGGGGGTGAATCAAGCGTGTGGTCTACCAAGGGGAGGGGCTTGAAGACAAGTGGAGCAAGTAGAGAGCGGACAAGTAGCAAGGGGAGTGGCTTATAAAGGATGTGGTTTGAGAAGGGGGGGTAGTGAAAAGAGGTCAAATAAAAGTCCAAGGTTGTGCGGTTCCGCAGTACTCATTCGTTCCCTACTCTTACTAATTTCCCAAGTTCAACCTTCATATATTGGCTTCATTTACATAATTTGTTATTAAATACACGTGCCATCTTTATAATCTCTATCCTCAATGTCAAAACATACATTTTGTGTAATGTCATTTTCAATAAACATTACTAATAAATTGTTTAAATGATTTTGTCCAAGATTATTTCTTAAATAATTTTTACACGTTTAAGAACGGAGATAGATCGTTCTCCAGTTGCATTACATATCGGTAATGTTAAGATTTTTATTTTAATTGTTTCAACATTAGGTAGTGTTGACAATTGACAAATGACATTAAGGAATTTTACCCATTCGAAAGCATGGTACAGTTCTCCTTCCCCCAATGTAAGTCGGACGACCGCGCAGAGTTTGCTAGAAGGCATTAAAGGCAAGCCATTCGGAGCGACAGAGATGATACATTCTTTGCAGGTCTGCTGCGAAACTTGTAACGGAATACAAGATTTTACCTATCACTCTGAATGCTTGCCTTTTCCCACGAAACTCTATTGCGTCGACCGTACACCTTTTTACCCGCCTGTACACGATATGAACTGTTGTTCTCACAAATTTCACTATTCTCGACAAAGTGAGTTCCCATGCCAATAATTTTTATTTGTCGCATGTCCACTGCGATCCTACGCAAGGGTCCTCTGCAGGGCCTCTTGACTCGTGGGGCCTGCAGCGACCGCTTCCACCGCTTGTGCGTAAATCTGCTACTGTTCACTAAATGTCTATCAGAAACCATTAATTCAAGAAATTAGTCATCATAGTAGTCGGATGATCGCGGTGATTGTGTAAGAAGACCAGCATTCGAACCGACAGAGATGATACATTCGTCGCAGTCTGCTGTGAAACAGTATACTCCGTTACAATATTTTTCCTATCGCTCTGAGAGCTTGCCTTTTCGTACGAAACTCTAATGCGTCAACCGTACACTTTTTTTACCAGTCTGTACACGATATGATCTGTTTCTTGTTTCACTTTTTGCGAGAAAGTGAATTCTCTGAAGGAGGCCGCTGCGGGGCCCCATGACTTGTGGGGCCTGAAGCGGCCGCTTACAACGCTTGCGCCTAAATCCGCCACTGTGAGTACCGGTTGGGGTGGATTTGATTTTTACCTGCGACAAGATCATTCATGGTCACCGTGAGGAATTCCTGTCTGGCTGAATCCTAAGGAGGACAATCGAAGTGAGGTTTATCCCGGCTCAGAGGGTAAATCTGAACCAATGTAAAACTGCATGCCACCAGGTATTGTTCTGAAAGCTATTTGGTTTACCCTATGACCTGATCCTAGCTCTGTGCTCGGGTACTGTGATCTGGAGCAGCTCTGGGACCTTACTCTCAAAGGGAGCGATGCAAAAAGGGGTATCATAGCCTCTCACTCTCAAGACAACTTCACCTGAAAGGGTACATACCGGGTGTCTATTATGTGTAGATTTGAAAAAGAAGCTCTGTCGAGCGCATACCAGGCCTATAAACTGGGAGATCGGGGTGACAAAACCATTACAAAACCAAGTCTTGCCACAATTGAGGTTGGGTTCGATCGGGTGTTGGTACTCAACCAAATAAGTTGAGGGATAGTCCGAAACTGGACGAGGTAACTTCCCCTAGGAGAGCAAGCCGACGGGTGAGCACGTTTATCGCTCCGGTACTAGCCTGGAGAGCTAGTAGAGGATGGATAGTAACCTCGCTCCAACCAGTGAGCTACTGGTAGCATCGTGAAGCGTAGGCGATCTTAATTCGTGTCTTAGAGATAAGAGGGAAGGAACACTCAGACGTTCAGTGATAATTGAATAAACATACTACTAAAGTTATCAAGCACGGCCTATTGTATATTTACAAGTAATAGGCTATAAGAGCTGCAAGAATGGTTGAAGTGCAGAGTTGTATATATGTTCTGGGGCCGTCCTCAAACTAAGGGGTGAGAGCCCTAAAACAAGTCCTGTCATAGTGACGGACATGACGCCAGCCCCATTAGCAACAGTAAGGCTCAACAAATATCTTTCATCCAGATGAAGTGGAAATCGGCTATTTCAATTCTTCTATCAGCATTTCCTGGATAAATGACAGGATACACCTAATTCAAATGTTTATGGCATGTCACTGATTATTATTATTTATCATTAATAGCTACTACTTTGTAAAAACAACAAAAACAAGCCATTCGCCGGGGAACTATTTACTATGTAATTTTACGATTACAATCTCCAAATTCCCAAGCCGCGTTTAAGAAAATATAGCAAAATAAACTTTAGCAAAATTTTACAAAAACATTAATTTTCAATAATCTAATATTCATCGAACATTTTACGAGCATCCCATAAAGAAAATTATATAAAATGTTATCTATTTTTAAATAAACTAGGCTCACAAAACGTATGATTGATGGAGAAACATTGGTTAACTAGTAAAATAACACCTAAAAAATTTTATGAGCAAGTCGAACAAACCCGTATAAGTTGTCGTATTATTGCCAGTATTCGAAATGATGTAATAAGGTAGCCCATTTTACAACCTTTTTATTGCTATATGTAAATATTATTGCTCTCCACCAATTTTTATTACCATGATTTACAGTTTATATTTTTATAGACAGTTTTTGACAAAACTGGAGTGGTACATTCAATTTAGTTATTAAATCATTTCATAATTTTCGTATTAGTAGTCGCTACTGACACTACTGTTTTTAATGTTCTTATATTATTACAAATTAGAAATGTTTTGTTTGGAATGTCGTAACATAAAAAAATCTTATGCATCTACTAATCATTAAAGTTACCAGTTTAATAAATCTTTATTTCTTTGTATCAACACACCACGGCCAGTTAGTTGTAAAGATGGAAAAGATACAGGTCAAAAACACATATCGTTCCATAAAAATTTTACAAAATGTGATGTTCCAATGCAATTTGTGTGAATAGCTTCTTGATTGGCAAGCAATTTTCAGTTACAAAAATCTTTAAAAGGTAAAATTTGCGAACTTCTAAAAATCAGTTTTCCGTTTTGCTGAAAAGTTTAGTAAATTTTGTGTGAAGCATACCTTGTAAAATTTTATTCTATTAAAATAAGTTTGATCGTATTTTATAGAAGTAAAAACTGGCTTGTATGAAAATTAGCAAAGATGTTTTTAGGTACACCTATGTATGTTACTATGCAGTGGGCGGTTTGATTTAACTTGTAATAATTTTAAAATGCCGCTTGGCATTAAAATAAAGAATTTCTCAACATAGAGAAACTGTAGTATAAAATTTATAGACATTCCAAACGGTAAAAAGCATTCCAAATTTTTTAGAATGACGTATTATATCGATTTTTTGATAAAGACTTAAAATTCAGAATAATATATGCCTTTGAATTAAAATTCTTTTGGAAAATAATTTCTTCAGCTAGATAGATTATAAAACAAGAAAACTGATTACCTGCCTTCTGCTTTTAGTGAAAATAATAAACCAGTAAGGAACAAACCTCCTACTATAGAAGTAATAACTGAGCTCATACCTTGTCTATCAAACCAAACAAAGCAGATGCATGAAAGATTCTAATTAATTATGACAAGATCTATGATAAATGAAAGCTCAACACAAGATTTCTTGAAAAAGCTTTTGTAATGAAATGGAACATTATTTTTTCAAAGTATGTACGGAAGAAACAATAATAATCTAAAAGGCGTATAATAAACCTATTAGAATCTTATTACAACTTTACGTTGTTACGTCAAATACCTCAGTGTCAGATGAAAGTTATTACCAGAAGTCTTACATCTAATAGAGTCAAGTAATATGTTTATCAATACGACGGCGTGCAATTCTATAGAACCTCATCTACCAATACTCTTCTTCTACGATCAAGTTTTTTGTACGATCGTTTCGAGTATTTAGAGTAAATACTCTAAATAGACGATTGAAAGAACTGCCGAAATCACGTCAAGAAATTAGGGGTTGTCATTAAAACGATGATGACGTCATCCTCTAAAGTAACAGCTGAAAAAGTTTCCAACAGTCAGCTTATGCTGAAAATGTAACCAAACAACTTTTATCTGAGAACTTTCGGATAAAATGAATAATAACTTCTACAAAGACCTTATTCCTAACCTTTTGGGAACACTGCATATGTATGTCATGTACCAATTACGTACATTTTATCATATCAGGAAAACAAGTGACAATAGTTTGTCTTAAGTTAGGAAAAAAATCAGTACGATTTTTAACCACCACGGCCAGTTCCTACTAATAGAATGGCAATGCAAGGAATGTTTCCCTATTCTTACCACTCTACCTTAATTAATTAATTAGGCAACTTATTTTTGGACGAGAAATCATCTATTCGTGGTGGCCGGACATCCCTTGTTCCTCATGGCACCGATTACTAGGATCATTTGGCCGACTCTACTATAACTTAACCGAATCTGAGGAAATTGCACACCCAGTAGGGATTTTTATGATGCCCAACATTACGTTGACACGGCGCCTACTGTTTTATTTCCTTATACAAGAATTTTTGCAGCATGTTTTCATTTTCTTCCGCTATGCCAAATTACCACCTCAACTGTAATGATTAGTTACAGAGATGAATATGTAATATCTAGAATATTATTGTAAATGGCCATGAAATTGATGACCTTTCTATATACGAGAAACGTCATCAGTGTTTCGTCTGAAACAGATCATTCCATTATTAGTTAACTCTACATTTCTCCATACTTCCTGATTGTGCCCTTGGTTATATTTGCATACCTTTCTGCCCTTCCGTTTAACAGTTTAAGATTGCCACCTATTAGAATACTTCCCTTTTTATTTTATGCATTATCATGCTTTTCCCATTTTCATCGGCATCCGTATCATATATACGATTTCCAAATGCTTTAGTCTAATCGTATAATATCAGACGGTATACTATAAGGATCCTGACATTTGAACTTATCCAATATGATTATTTGTCAAAGATTCTATCAAAAATTTTTAGATTTCATATTAATGTTTTAAAGCTTTTTAGAATATTGCGTTGACAGCATGTAAACATTGACCATTATGTTATTGTAAACATGATTGCATAGTATTGTAATGAACGAGATTAACCGCTGTACGCTACCGGTAAACATTCTAGATCGACGCGAAATGTATGACTCATCAGCAACTGAACGGAACGTTCCAGAAATCTTGTATACAGTATACACCGTGTTCGTTGTAACATTTGCTATAGGAAATTAGTATGGGAAATCTGAAATATGCCAAATAGTTCGTTCTCGAATAAAAGTCGGTGAAATTAATAGTTGCAATCGATAGATAAGATATTCTAACGTATTATCCAAAAATATTACCCTTAATAACAATCCCAATTCTTCAAAAATTATAAATTCATGAATTATTTACAAAACATTAATTTAAAAGCTGAAACCTGAAAAGTCGACGGGACGTCTCCGTTGTTCAATGGCAAACGTGGCTTGCTAAATCGCACGAGCTCGTGGAATGCAAGATCGAACCCCGTTACAAGCAAGACTTTTTTTAAATTTTATTTGTCATTAATCTTTAATTTAATAACAATTTAAATAATTTGTTATTATTCTTTTATCCGAAACATACAAGAAACAATAAATTAGAAATGAAAAATAATGATACCCAATTAATAAGACGTGAATTCAAGAATTCTCATTACGTATTTATTTCAAATTAAAATAAATAAAATGTAAAAGTACTTGTCAATACTGAAACTTTAAATGTATTTAAATCTTCAGGATTTTGAGTGTTAATAAACTAATATTGTAAAAATTGGTTTTTGTAGTATGCAGTATGAAAAAGGATCATCAGTTTTCATTTCTAATGTACTATTTCTTGTACGTTTTTCGAATAAAAGAATAATAACAAATTATTTAAATTGTTATTAAATTAAAGATTACTGACAAATAAAATTTCAAAAAAAGTCTTGCTTGTAACGGGGTTCGATCTTGCATTCCACGAGCCCGTGAGCATTGCCGTGCGAATTGCGAAAGCCACGTTTGCCATTGAACCACGGAGGCGTCGTGTCGACTTTTCAGGTTTCGGCTTTTAAATTAATGTTTCTCAAATAATTCATGAATTTATAACTTTTGAAGAATTGGGATTGTTATTAAGGGTAATATTTTTGGACAGTACGTTAAAATATATCTTATCACTATCGATTGCGACTATTAATTTCACCGACTTTTATTCGAGAACGAACTATTTGGCATATTTCAGATTTTCCATACTAATTTCCTATAGCAAATGTTACAACAAACACGGTGTATAAAGCGCCGCCGCGCAGGGAGGGGATTAGTCAGTAGTCTACGAGTTAAATGGATACGCGTATCGTGTAATTAGTACGAGATAAATGTTAGAAATAAATATTGTAATTAAATATAAACATTCTGTAAATAATCTAGTTTAATTTTGTTAATAGTTAGTTTATAATTGTGTATGTAATTAATGTCAGTGTAAATATTTTCCTTTGTTAATAGACAATTAAGCAGCACTTTTAGTATTATTTAAAAAGAACGTTACAGTAAGAAAGAGCTAATCTAAACAGAAAACTGAAGATAGCAAGAAAACTTAACTTTAGGTAAGCAGACGACGATCTTTCAGATAGAATCATATATTACTCTGTGGCGGCAACTAAGAAACAAATAAGCTAAGAATTTTCCAAGAATAAGAAGATCGTTGCAAAAGCTAATCGGTAAGAGAAAAGTAAATCTGATACGGGCCCATAGGCATAGTGGAATCTATGACAGGTACTGTGAATAAATTACCCAGAACCGGGAACAAATATCAACCAGCTTTCAACTGAAACATCTCTGTTCGTATAAAGGCAACAATTTGCAGGAGTTTTGAGGAAATGAGCTTATAAAATTGCAGAAAAATATTGGCGAACAGGTAGCAGTGACTAAGAGTCCCAGCCACACTTGAGGTTCGACTGATCCGGGCAGCAGTGGCGTAACTACCGCCCCCGCAGACCCTGCGACGCGGGGGGCGCAACCATCCGAAAGGCGCTGCTTACGTGAAACTTTATTTCGTTCGAAATAGAAATTTTAAAACATTGGAGGTAAAAAACATTATATGAAAACAATAAAAGGGCATTATGGATATACATTGCTCAAAACAATTAGAGAATATTGTGTTACAGTAATATTAGTATTTAAATAAGATTGATTAAATTATTAAGTAGTGATTATTTATACGCTTTGACGACGACGCTAACAATAACTGAAACACTTTCGTAGTATATGCTTCGTGTTATACTTGTAAATTGTAATGAAATTTGAAACTTGCTTAAAAACTTCAAAATACATATGCTGACTTGTTGGATCAGCGACAACAGATTGATAATTTTCGGAGAAATGTATAGCTGTTCTCCAGTATAGGTCCGCCACCCGCAGCCGCACATGCTGTATACCATTCGATACGTCTCATCGAGTTGACGAACAGTGAAATTTGGGGGACCAATAATTTTCGAGAAAATCGCCAGGCTTTTTCGGAAGGTAAGCCAGAACCTTCCATGTTAATTCCCCCACCCTAACTGAAAATGCATGTTTTGATGCGCATGCGACCTAACCTAACCTCACCTCACCTAACCTAATTGATCTAATCTAACCTAACGAAAAACTAAATTAAATCACGTATGAATTGATGAATAACGCAAACTTTAATTAAACCTAACTTAAACCTAGGTTAGGTTAGGTTCGGTTGGGTTGGGTTAGATTCGGTTAGGTTAGGACACTATTGTTCAGCTCGATGAGACGCATCTAGTGTTGTCTAGCATGTGCGGATGGCGGACCAGAATCTAAAGTTTTACATGATGTATTTATAAGAGTTTATAAGGAAAATAGTAAAAACAATGGATTTTGACAGCTTAATTGTCCAATTCACCTTCGTTAAGTCCCGGAAAAACTGTAATAATTGGTATTAAACCTCATTAATCATATAAAACAAATTCGTTAAAGAGATACAAGCACATAAAAAGTAATAAATTTTTATTAGTTATTGCATATTTTATTTCAACAAGCCTATGTATATATATATATATATATATATATATATATATATATATATATATATATATATATCTATGAGGGGCGCGCAACCTTACGCAGTTACGCCACTGCCGGGCAGTGGAATTCCGCATGCTGGGTTGCGGGTTGTGGGACTACCTCGTAGACGAACCGCAATGGGTGAGTTCGTTAATAGCTGCGGCACTAACCTGGAGAACTAGTAGAGGGTGGATAGGCATCAGTGAGTACTGTCAGATCTTACAAATGTAACTGACGTGCTCATTGAGCGTAATTCAATTCGGGGTCCTTAAGCAAACGCTGTTGTTATAAGCAAACGCAGGTGGGCCACGTTAAACAAATCTTGGAATTCTGCCTCTGAACCATATTAAGTTTAGACTTCTTAATGATTACATTTTTTAGACTCGTAAGATAATATAATGAAATTGAATACAAATTTTAATTTCTCCAATTTCTTAAATACACAAATAAGTTGCCTCAAGGGTAAACAGCAATACAAAATTAGAAAACATTAGGTAAGAATATTTCCCAGATTCAGATTAGAAAAGACCAATTTTCAAACCCAAATAGACTGGGAAAGTCAACTTTCTAGGCGAGGACTTAAATTTGTGCGAATTTTGTTTCTAAAGTAGTAGGAATTTCTAAAGTACTATAGTGATTCCATTACACATCAGGAAGGCAGTGAACACACTAGCAAGCTTTGCTGTTGAGCTGAGAATGAGTAGTTCACAATACTGTTTCAAAAACATGTTCGAAAACATTGCATTTAGTTGACATGGGGCTTACAGTTTTAGTTATTCATTCGAGGACAGAAAAATTATCGGACCGGGGATCGAAACTTCGCTCTTTGGTTATGAAGTAAACACGTTAACTACTAATCCACCAAATCTGGCTTTTAGTTCGATAGGTTTTCCGATCACATGTAAAAATGGTCTCCTATCCATCATCATCTCAGCGTTTATTTCCGAATATCTGATTTTACGAATCATATAAATCTATTTAATTATGATGTAATTTCCATTGACATATATTTAGAAGATGCGATACCTTTAGGTGTAGTGGAAAGAAAAGCACAAACTAATTTTACGATCATTTATTAAAAACCGGATTCGTAACCTGACGTTTTTGTTGGTTTGATCAAAAGCGGATAATTCTTCAACGCTCTCTTGTTACTTGCCTTTATCCTAGAATAACTGGTACCCGCTAGAGTACTTAGGCTTAGAGGAAGGCTTTCGAAAATTCCATTCTATTCCTGAAAGATTAATTCCTCTGAAACCTTTGCCATGTATTACTGTAAGTCTGTAGAAGTTAACAAAAATACTAACTCTGTCCAAAAACAATTCTTAGATGAATAAAGAAGAATGACTGACGATGAAGATTCTAAGTAGGGAAAATTCAGATTAGTATTCTTTTGTTTTTGTATAGTTTGTAGTAAAGAAAGAAAATTTCAGGTTCACTGAGCTTTTCTCTTTAAATGAGTTTCCACTATCATCTTCACATCATCTCATCACTTGAAAACTTCATCGAACGAAATTATTTTTATTTTTACCATGATATTTAGAGAATCCTATTTATCAAATAGAACAACAATTTATTAAGATATGCCGTACCAGTAATTATAATCAATAAATCTACAAAAGTGTACCCCTACAGATTTTTGACGAGATTTTCTGAAAAATTGCCGTGAGTGTAGTAGCGTGAAAAAACTTACTTAAAGCATACTACATAAATACAGCTTTTAGAAGAGAGCAATCATTTTTGTCGAAATTAATGAAAGGTTTTCCATTTAGCCACTCACATCTGGAAATATGCTTTGTAATGATATTGTGTCCAATTTTATTTATTTACTATAATTATGTATGTATATTTTAAATTATATGTACTGGCTTTTAATATAACCACCTGCTACCGTGCTGGCTATTCAGAAAGCAAAGCAAAAAAACTTGTTGCTGACCTGTTTAACTTCTGTATTTGATAATATACGTAGTGGCACACGGATTCTGGTTACAATACCGAGTGCGCAAATAAAGCCATTTACACAAACAGTTAAATTAATACTCAATGAGTGTTCATTTGAGACAAAAGCTCAATAAATTGAGTATTCGTTGAAGCTTGAGCTGTATTTTTTAATTGTTACTTTGGATCAAAATTATTACCTGTCAAACTCAAAAATGCTTATATAGTAAAATAAACTATGCATTTCGGAGAACAAAGTAAACACAATGTGTCAAATTCCACTTAAAGTATCATGTATCAACCGTTGGTAAAAAAATTATTACTACACCGACATAAAAATACGCCCGAAAACCTATAATTATGAGTATCGGATCTGTATATTGAATAAAGAGCTCCCTTCGGCAGTGGGGAAAATAAGAGAAGGGCTAATTCTAGTGCTCCAAAGAGGTTATAAATCAGTTCTTTTGCAGGAATTCACGTACGTGCTTCCTGGCTGCCAGTAAAGTTTAAATTATGAGCGATAATAACGTTGCAAGTCTCCTTAGTTACAAGTACACATTATTATTACTATGATTATCCATTTTTATAGAACTATAAAGCTTGTACACAATAAAGGTCACCCCAATTTTCGAAACGACCTTCAAATCACGCCAGAAATCAGGTTGCTCTATTTTATTGTCCAATAATAGCCTTATCCAATTAATTATCAAAGCGAAGACATTTTCTTGTGACGAAGAGAATTCCGAAGAATATACTCGGCAATAAATTATTTAAAATTGATTGTGTGGCAAAAGGAAATTTATATGGAGTCTCGTGGACACAATCTTTAACCGGATACGTTTGACAGCGTATAATTTGGAACGAACAGCTAGTTTTTCTATCACAGGTCACCTGTGGTTACTATATATATATTTATGGTAATCGTCAAAAAATTCTCCAAACCTAAGAAGAAAAATGCCAATCGGTTCGATTTATTTATTATTCGTATTTTAAAATATACCTCTCCGCTCTTACCTCATTAATTAAAAGGGAAGCTTTTAACTGTACTAAATGCAAAAATACTTATGTTTATTTCATCTTGTTTATCTTAGAATCGCTGAAAGGTTTATTTTACGGCAACTTATACCATTTGATATCGAAAAGATTTTCATCTATTAGTATTTACAGTTAACAAATTTAAATTTTTCCTACCATTTAAATGAAAATTTACAATCCTCATAAAAAGGAAACCTTTGCATACGGGTGCGCTGTATCAAGAATATCTCATTAATTTTATTAGATGTTTTTAGGTTACCAATTTTTTTTTTCGTGTACCTTTAATTTACTACGATTATAAAACAGTTTATTGTAATTGATATATTTGCAGCAATCATCAGTTTAATGACACAGTGCTACCATAATATCGTGTATTCACGAAAAACTCCTAAAATATTCGGATAAATCATGAAGCACCGATTTATCTCTTACTTGTAAGTTTTTCTTCTTCATATCTTATGCTTTTCCTATCTATTGCTTACCTACAGATTATATGGCTGTATATGTTTAGATTTTGGACATTAATGAATAATCATTGATGCCCTAAATCTAACCATATGCAAAACTGTAATTTAACAGTAGCTGGAATTCTTACAAGAAAATTATGGATAAAATTCATAAGGAAACTCTTACTGAAGTAATCATATTTCTGTTCACTCGAGTTATTCTTATAGCTTAGAGCAATGGCCACCTTTATTCTAGGATAAAGTGTCTACCCAAGGGTTGTCCAATGGATAACAGTTAAATTCAAAGTTAGTTCTCAAACTCGTGGTGATAGATTCTGTTGAGATCATTTCAAAATTAATCTAAAATTTCATTTAACATAGATAAGAATAGCTATCATGTGAATATTTAATAATTTAGAGCTAATAAAATAGTAGACAGTAGAAGCTGGTGACAATATTTTAATCTCAATTTTTTTTAATTTTAATATTTTCATTTCTTGATAACAGAAGATTGTTAAAGCTGTATGCAACTCCTTAAAATTTTATTGTCATCAGAAATTAACAGTTCCAAATCATACATCAATTTTCGTCTTAAATATAAAAATTTCTTTATAAGCTGGAATTATTTTTATTATTGATGGTTTAAAATTTGAAAACCTCATACCCTAGTTTTAAGACTCTCCGAATCTACGAGTATTATTTATCATTTTACAAGACAATCTACTAGCCTCGTTATATGCTAGTTGCCCCCCTGCTAGTTTTGTTAAAGGGAGCCCCTCAATTTTTATCCTGAATTTAGTTTGGTTTACGAAGTAGCTATTTATTGTTGCTAAAGTAAAGTACTGATATCCTATATTATAAGATAATGATGTTGTTTTGTTAAGATTTTTCTTCACTAGCCTTTGAGAAATGAAGATAATGATTAGTTCTGTTGAACATATAAAGACAATCAATGTTTAATACCGCTATAGAAAATTTTTAAAATGTTCACAGCAAAAGTAGAGCATATAATTCTTCGAAGGACTTTTCTCATTTCTATACACCGTGACCCATTAGGACATAGTCAGACTTCGCCAGTGGTTAGATAATCATTAAAGAAAGAAAATTCCTATATACCATTTTTCTTGTATTTCTATACTTTTGGAGAAAAACTGCATTGAAGTTCAGCCTAATGTTTTCAAATTTAATAGTATGAATGCACATGACACATATTTTAAAAATTTCAAGCAGATATTCAATACTACTACAATGTGCAAGGATAGCGTAATAAAGTAATAAACACGTCTTTATTTTGGCCAAGTGTTTCGTAGAATAACCACAGATAAACAGAATTAAATAAACAAAGCATGTTGAGAACGACCTCTCTATGGATATTGTTTCAAAAATGGTATTTGTGTTTTGTTTTGTTTCTGATTACTAAGACAATTTCAAATTCTTTTAATAGGCACATTAACCCCTATGTGTAATACAATACTGCAGGTTTGTGAATAAAAAAATTATAGTACTCGTGATAGTGACACATATTCTGAGGTCAAGGTTAGGGGGATACCCAACACTTGTTGGTTTCTCAAATAATAACAAATTGCAAACCCCTTACACTGCAGCTTTTAGTAATAAAACGTAACAGTACTTGTACTTTACTATGTAAACAAATCCATCAATCATTCAGGGTCGTTGAATTAAAACATCTAAAAGAATAATAAGATTTTAATAATGAAACATTCTAGAATTCCAATAAAGAATAACAATACCTATTGATGGATAGATCAAATTAGCTAAACATGTCTTTACTTAATTATAACTAATATCTGTTTATTAACGCATAACACATCAAATTTAATGATATCATTAAATGGGTCAGTATTAAAATGATGTCATTTCTGTCTGCGTTTACTATTAGAATACAGGGGAATCCCCCGGATTAATAGATCGTTTTGTTTTAACATCTAAAATGGAATGTACGTTGTTTGCATCCTTGTTGTGCTTGTTTAAACAGATGTCACGTTTTTACTGATGGTGTCAATTTCTAAAGATCTTACAGTCGTTTCTATTCGACTTAACAACACTGACCTGCATCAATTATACGTACTTTTCTGAAAACGTCGGTCAAAATTTTCGAAATTTTCAAGTTCATTTAATCAAAAAAAGTTACTAAGGTTTTATGTTTCTAATAACCAGAGAAACGTATCCTCAAAGTCCGATCATTGAGTACTGAATCACCATGTATAATCTTAAGTTAGAGGACTATAAATGCAATAGAAATTTTTATTATAAGAAATAGTATATTGTGTTACAAGTGCAGAAAAGTGCCAATTTTTCACAAGTGTGAAGAAGTTGCGGCCTGAGAAGAAGTCGAATGTTGCAATCACACTAGTGTGAAATTGACGTTTTAGCACGCGTTACACACTGTTATACTTTATCTGCGATTCCGAAAAAAGTAATAAAACATCAAAGTAGGAAAAATATTTAACCTAGAATTTATACTCGCATTCATATGTTTTACGTGAAATCTCTGGCAAGAAATTAAAAGATTTCCACGATGTTTATAGGTGTACAAGTGTACACTCCATTTTTCCATCATTGGATTCACTCATAATAAATCTAGAATTTCGAAAACGACAAAAGTAAATATTAAATTTTACACACAATAGTACCTTTACAATCTGTATAATTTCAGTCAATCTACCATTTAGTACTTATTTTCAAAAGTAATTTTTTGTAAACAATCACAATTCAATTGTCAAGGTTATTAGCCCCTTTGCCGTGAAATGTAAACATGTAAACATTCTGGCATTGCAGGTATTGTATGACAAGGAAAGATAGCTCTAAAGTGTATCCATCGCGCTTGCACTTGTGGATTATAAAAGATTTCATTGTTTTTATTGTAATTTAGCAATAATAATGAATAATATTATATTAACATTTTATAATAACTTTATATAGTAATAATAACTAAATTATGCTAAGTCGCCTCGATAGGTCAACGGTAGGAGATCTGGCTTAGCAAGCAGACGTTCCAGGGTTTGATTCCCCGCCAGAGTGATACATTTCTCTAGATGGATTTGTATTCAAAATATAATTTAATGCAAGACATTAATTAAACAAAATAAATTTTATAACTTTTATATTTCAAATAAATAATAAGATTATAATATTGCATGTGCTGACATCTATGGCGTTTTAATAGAACTACTGCTCGTGCGATATCATTTCGCACGGTCATATACGTTCAGTTTGGAGATTTTGAGCAACGAGTTATTTTCATATATAGACTGTGCGAAATGTGTTATTTTCTATAGTGGTCATAGACAGTGATAATAATAATAATTATTATTATAATCAAAAACCCCTGATACCAATTGGTGTAGGGTGACAGTGATAATGACAGTGATTATTTTATACATGCAAGTTATTTCTGGGTACATAACCTGTCTATATATAAGAATTACCTGGAATCTTCCTATCTAGAATTTACCCCAGGGCACCTTGGTCTGGTTGAGTGAGCAATTTTCTTTTATTTAAAACATCCCTTTGGTTATTACCACAAAAGAGGTTATTGGGAACAAATACTTTATGACATTTCATAGTTTTCTTAAATCAATCACTTTTCTTACAACCATATTAAAGTAGTATTTTTTGGGCATTTCAGCATAGTGGAATTCCTTAATACGAGGGTAAATCAAATATAAACGGTAATTTTTTTTCATCATTTATTGAATAACGTTATACACAAATCATTGTTTTAACATTTTTCAATATAGTCTCCTGCGTGATCTACACACTTTTGCCACCGGTTTGGAAGTTTCAGTATTCCCTGGTTATAGAAAGTTTGAGGGCGTTGTAAGCCAATTGCGCACGTGCTCTTCGACTTCTTCATTGCTTCCAAATCGTTTTCCTCCCAGTGATTCCTTCATAGGCGCGAACAAAAAATAGTCACAGGGGGACAAGTCACGACTATAAGGAGGGTGCTCGAGGGTTTCCCAGCACATTTCTTCCAGTGTATTTCTTGTCAAGGCCGCGGTGTGAGGCCTGGCGTTGTCATGGAGGAGAATGACATCTCTGCTGGGCATGCCTCGTCTTTTGTTTCGATAGGCGGCTTTTGCCGACCGTAACAACTGGCAGTAGTAAGCCGCATTCACTGTACGTTGATCGTGTAGAAAATCGATCCGTAAAATTCCCCTAGAGTCAAAAAAAATCGTTGCAAGGACTTTTTCAGCTGAGTGCCGAGTTTTGGCCTTCACTGGGCAACCTTCATTCTTTCTTCGCCACTCCTTACTTGCCATTTTAGATTCGGGGGTGTAGTGATGTAGCCACGTCTCATCACATGTCACGATGCGCTGCAAAAAGGCCTACCGTTCCAATCAACAACCTCGGAACCCATCACTAATTTTTCGAAAACCAAGTTGATCAGTTATATGGATTGAATACTTGCATACTTGAACACTTCCATAGCTGATACCCACTTCTGATGAAACTTCTTCCACGGTTTACTGGCGATCACGTTCAATACTTAAGCTCTCGAACGGTACGGGTATTGTCATCTGTAAGGCTTGTCCTTGGGCGTCGATCATGACTTTCGTTTTCAACACGTTCTCGTCCGCCCTTAAATTCTCTCGCACACGCATACACACGATTCTGAGACAGTGTACTGTCCCCAAACTGTGCCTTCAAACGAATTAAAATTTCTGACGGTTTAACGCCTTTATTGGTTAAAAACTTTATGATAATCCGTTGCGCAACAGACGAATGTACCTCTTGCTCGGTCATGGCTGTACTGACGACAAAGCCATGGATGTGCGCGAACCCGGCTCCCCACTCCTCATAAACCAAACATATACTCCACACAACATCAGCTACCTCGGAACTGCATTCTAAGCGGAATAGCAAAATTACCGTTTATATTTGATTTACCCTCGTATTATTTCATGAGACTTGACTTGAAAACCGCTTGCGGTGGCTGACCCATCGCATTGTTAAGTCTAAGTTCGAAACGTGAAGAGATGCGTAGAGAAACTTTGCGCGCTTACGCTAAACATCCCTAATAATGGAGTATAACTTTGCTACTCTATCAAGTCCACAATTCTATACTGTAGTCGACAAGGAGAATGTACCGGATAATCTGAGAGGTTACCTGCCAGTGTGATCTTCGAAGTAACCACTGTCTGCGGAAGGCACAATCAATCGCGAAATTTGCCACTAAATTCTTCTAAGACAATTACTACCATTTGTCCAAAATCATACTAAAGTAATTTTGTTTTGGCCAGACCTAGCAACGGCACATTATGCCAAAAGTACTACAAAGCGGCTAGAAGACCATAATATTCTATTACATCCCAACACCAGAACTTTGTTCAATTGATAGATACTGGGCCCTAATAAAAAATATAAAAAAAGGAAGGACGGAACCGCTACTGAATTTCTTATAGAATGTTTCTTAAAGAGAATACCATGTAGCAAAAAGGTGGAAAACCGAAATGAGCAAAAATTAATGAAAGGTGTCAAGAGAAAAGTCCGATTGTTTAGTAGAAAACCATTGGTTGACGGTTGACGGAAACTAAATTCATTATAATGTCTAATAAGTCTAATGTGGTAAACATGTAATAAACATGAATCAAATTCTATAATATTTTCTACGTATTCTTAGCTTAGTTCAAGATCTTGCAAAACTTTTCATATACTTAGCACCAGATGGCTTCATTTTAGTTGCCGCCTTGTATAATAGTGTTACCGGGGGTCAAAAATTGTTTATCATAAAGTATGTTTCAACACTAATATAGCACATAATTTATTTGAAACTGTAATGGAAAGGCAAACACAAATTATAGGGGGTTATTGTTATCCAAAAAAAAGGTGTATTGTGGTTTAATTTCAACGGCCAACATCAACCGCAACTAAATCTATGTTTTGTGATTCCTTTCAAATTTCATACTAAATTTCAGCATGACAACAATAAATTTATAGATACAATAATCCAATGGTAAATCATAAACTGTGTTTTCAAGATAATATTCAGATTTTTTAAATGATCGCCAAAAATGTTAACCCAGAATTAATAATTACATACCTTTTTCAGTATGTTTACTATATTCAAGAATACCTGCCTATACATACAATTTATACAGTAAATTATGTTTTTTACCAGTTTTTTTATATCATTGTTAATAAGAATAAGAGTAAAATATATACGGTTTTTAATTTTAATAATTCTTATTTCTGTAAACAGAAAAATGCATACCTAATTTCTAATAATCGATACGAACGTATCATTATTATTATTTATTATGATTTTTGTAACTGTTTTAATTATGATAATGCCTAAGCAGTTATGTGATTTAAACAACCAAAAAACCAAACACACCTTTGTACTATCTACTGTACTACATAATAAAATAAATGTGCATCTAAAGTTTCACAAAGAGATAATAAGTATTATTGTTACTATTTTTTCAAGACTTTGATTCCTATGTTTTCTGGTTTGCTCTTGGTTGAACTTCATGGCGCCTGGTTACGTCGGAAATGTGCATTTATCCAGAAATTTCATAAGTACATAGGTAACTATAATAATCGTCAATTATTTGTCTTTACTTATTAACGTTTCGATTCGCTTTATATTTATAATGAAATAGTCTGACAGCTACTGCTTCCTTCATTTAACAGTTATGATATTTCCTTATCCTATATTATTTACTAAATAATTATTTTCAAGCTAAGAGAATTATTGACAGTACAGAGGAGAACTTTGATATCAAATTTTTAATATTGCATGAATTGTACATTGAAACTCGTTTACTCACTCTTACTAAAATTACACTTTGTTTATGAATGAAGTAGGACACCGAGAGTGTCTAACGGACAACCTTTTCATTCAAGTGCCAAAAATGATAAATCAAAGCCAATCGCAAAAATTGGAAGTTAAGCTCTTTTACACTAATATTGTGATAATAAGCGCCATTTTTTAGAAGTTGCTGAACCCTTAAAATGTCATGCTGCGTCGTTAGAGCGCGAGAGTCATAGTCGTCCACGTAGAAGATCTTGCAATAATTTGGTCTGTATTGCAGATATCGCAATTTGGTTTTTTTCAAATATAGTCTCGATTATATACGCGTTTATATCTTGTAATAAAAAAGTTTTCTGTATACTGAAAATTTTACTAAATAAATGACAGTATAACAAAATGGTAATTTCCTCGGCTTTTTTTTCAAGAGTAATAGTGAATTTGAAGTAGTACGTTGCAATCTACAACTCTGGAAGAATTTTCCTTTGTAGCTTCATCCAGAACGATTTATGACCTTGCAAACCGAAAAGAAGCACCCTTTTGATGTTTAAAAATTTTACGTAAAAATGACTTTTAAGGAATCAATGCCATCCCAAAACTACAGACACCCTCCGCATTCGAATTCAGCAGGAAAATTTTCATAAAAACACAGTTTTCAAAACGCGTGTGTCATCGAGTCCCGGACGACCATGTAGAATTTAGCACGCTGCTTCCCGACATTTTGATTGGTCTTATCTACTATGAGGAAGAACATTAATTAAAAATATTTATACATAATCTACAAATTAAGCTTAACTTAGGTAAACCAGAATTTTATTAAATCAGCTACTGACTAACTATATAATAGGCATTTTCTAAGATGCACAACATACAAACCTTTAAAATATTACAATAGTAATCAACTAAAAGCTGTTAAACCATCTAAAACTTTATTCACCATCATTTTCTTAATTGTGCTACCACGTATCTACTTAATTTCGTATGCCTGTTCTAACACGGAATTAAATAAAAACATAAACGGATACATAGTTCGAGAGTAGAATACTTACATACCCTTACTTTATTAGTTATTTTCCCTATACTTACGTAGTTCCCCTTGTAACTATAGTAGACCAGTGGTGGTTAATCTACCTGGAATCGCTTCAACACTTTTCATTTAAAACGTTTTACGTGAAACATTAAAACGAAAACATGGACAAACTGATCATCAGTTCCCAAGGACCTAGAGAAACTAGTACTCTTAATTAAAGAATTAGATCATCAACCATGAAGAAATAATTTTTATCTACGATCATACAAAAAGTGACCACTTTTTACTCTGATTTTCGTGTAAAAAGTTAACGTTTATTGCGCTAGTGTCATAAAATTTTTATTGCACGCTAATGTCAATAATAGTGTATGATAAATTAATGATTTATGAATATTTCACAAACTGGTTGCTAAAAAATTTAGCACATAAAAATCTAAGCACGCTAATATATGTACACCTGACATATGTCACAAATTAAAAAAAAATATCGAATACAATGAATACTTTAGTACAGCGATATGATCGTAGATAAAATGTTGTAAGATATACCTGTAAAAGGTCTCTTCATTGCACTCACATCCTTTAAGACACTCGCTCGTACCTCGCTCGTGTGTTAAACCGTTCGCGCAATAAAGAATGACTTTTTGCACTCATATCTCAAATATCTATTATAGATTGCAGACTACCGGGTTATTAGAAACAATTAACAGTATATACACGAGCTTTGCAACTATTTTCGCCAGTAAAAGAATTATGGTCCAATCTGGAAGTTCAAAACTCTATATCTGACATTCTAAACCCATCAAATTAAACAAATCTAAAACATTCTATACAAAAACACACCATGATAAAAAACACCTTGTGCATTTTGGTTTCGGAGATTTTAAAGCTGTCAATCTCGGGCTATTGGAGCTTTGCTAAAAACAAATATTGTTAATTAAGAATTTTTGAACTGGAAGATTCAGAAATTATTCGCGTTTTTGGAGGTTATTAATAAAATTACTAGAGGCTCGATGAGAGAAAGAAATGTCGGAAGATACTTTAAAATAAAAACATTTTTAAAGCAATAGGTTTCCAATTAAGGAAAAATAATTTTAGATCAGATTGGCGCTATCTTAAACAAAAAGGGATAGATGTTAAGTTATATAGTGAAGTAAGCTTCACAGAATATGAATCAATGTTGATCAACAGCAGCAAAGCGGATATGGACTACTCGTCCGAATACGTGGAGTACTCCATATAAAGCCCCACAACAATGTCCAGCAAATTATCCCAAATGCATTTTGAAGTGTGGAATATGAAGTACATGAAGAGGTCACAATTAACTAAAGGAAGTGTTCTATAGAAAATGTTTCAATTATAACTCAGGACTTAATTTTTATAAATCTAGATTCAAAATTCATTGGCCCATTCTTTAGAACAAGGAGAACTCTAGTTAAAGATTGACAGCACTGTTTGTCGTAATAATCTAAACAAAGATGCTCTACTAAATTTTATACAGCTTAAAATCAAGTATTGCTAAAGAAACTTGCTTGGCTCCGTTAATAGTGGGTGCTCCAATTTCGATCATGTCCGACAGTTCTTCAAACACGGTTGCCGCGGTTTTAAAACAATATCAGGGCAATATGTGGAAGCCATTAGCTTTCTGTAGCAGGAAACTAACGATTGCTGAATTGAAATGCAGCATGTTTAGTAAAAAGCTATTAGCCATTCATTTTGCTATTAAAAAAATTGTTTTTATTTAGAAGGAAGAGCATTTCACGTTTTTACAGACCATAAAGCTATCTGTCATGACATTACAGGAAATAATACAGACAATTGGAATTTATCTCTGCGTTTACCTCAGACGTACACCATATTGAAGGAGAAGAAAATGTTATTGCTGATGCATTATCACGAGTAGCTCTCGTATTATCCCCTTTTCATGATAGCGCAATAGATTACGACACTATCGCTAGAATTCAAAACCGATAGCAGTTATCAACTCGTTCGTTTGTTTTAAACCAAATAAGATATAATTGTCGATCATCACTCTCTAATTCAGCTTAGTAAAATTAGCTGTAAATACAGCCTAGAAGTTGATAAGAAATCAACAGATACAAGATAAAAAATCATTACGTAACGTTGCGTTACAAGGAAGTTGTTGTACGAGGGTGATCTCAGAAGTACCCGACCCAACAAAGAAAACACAAAAATTTTGGAAAAAGATCAATTTATTTTTCAACGTAATCTCCTTTCAGCTCTATACACTTTTCCCAGCGGTGTTCAAAAAGTTCGATACCCTTTTTATAATAAGAACTGTCTTGCTCCTCAAAATAGCCATTAACTGCTGACATCACTTCTTCATCGTTGGAAAATCTTTGACCACTGAGCCATTTTTTCAAGTTTGGGAACAGAAAATAATCCGAGGGGGCTAAATCTGGCGAATATGGTGCATGAGGTAGCAATTCAAACTTTAATTGATTAATTTTGGCCATTGCAATAACGGATTTGTGAGCTGGCGCGTTGTCGTGATGAAACAACACTTTCTTTTTAGTCAGATGCGGTCGTTTTTGCTTGATTTCTTCGCTCAAACGTTGCAATAAGTTTGCATAATACTGGCCGTTGATAGTTTTTCCTTTTTCGAGATAGTCAATAAAAATTATTCCACGCGCATCCCAAAATCCCTTCGGTCGCTCGTGCTTCAAAACTGCGTTCACGCGGGAACATTGTGTTCACGCGGGAACATTGTGTTCCCGCACTCGTATCGTAAATAACTATTTTGAACTCACTATCTAGAAAGCAGTGTTCGACGCACTGTCTAGTCAACCGGGAACACTTGTTTCCCGGTTAAGTAAACCGGGAAACACTCAGTGGTGCCAACTGCCAACCCTTGCAAAATTTAAATACCTTTTTTACTGCAAAATTTCTGCCGAAAAACAATCTGTCACATTTGTCAATTGCAGTCATGACTTGCTTTGGTTTATTTTTTTAAATAAAAGTTGTGAAATCAGATAAAAATTTTATTTGACATTTATAACAATGACTACGTTCGTTTCAAAAAGTATTGTACAATTCTCTTGCGTGAACAATGTTCCCGCGTTCACGCATATGAAGGCCCTCGCTCCCTTCGGTCGCTCGTGCTTCAAAACTGCGTTCACGCGGGAACATTGTGTTCCCGCACTCGTATCGTAAATAACTATTCTTTACTTTACGTTTACCACCCGTGACACCTACTATAGTTAAACCTCCGGCAGGTAAAATAGGTAAATCTTTATTCTTCGCTATTAGATCTAGATAGGTATCTTCAGATATAGCACTAATAGCACTTCCGGTATCTATTAACATGGTTTGATTTATCCCCTCGATATCTACTAGGATGTATGGTATAAATTCTGTCGATTTGGATTTATTTTCTTCTAAGATAATATCAGCAGTAGCCGCAGTTTTACTTATTGATGTGTTTTTAAACTGATTTAAGAATAATTTAACAAAATTGACATGCTTAGCTTGCTCCTCAGTTACCCTTCTTTTAACAGCTGGAGCTAACTGTCAAAGGCAATTTAGTTTTCCGGCTGTAGACTCTCATCAAGTTGCGATGAGTCTTGGTTACTCTGCATCGCATAAGTTCTCTTATTTTGACCATTAAAGTTGTATTCCCTTCTACTATCCTTATTAACATTTCCCCATCTACGATTGTCTTCACCTCTATCTTTAAATTGGTTTGGTTTATTTTGGTTACCTTCGTACCTCCTTTTGTCATAGCGATCATTTTGATTGGTTCTATTATCGTTTTTTTCTAGGCAATTTAATACTTTTATTAACTCTTTTACTGTTGCTACCTGCGCTGCAATCAGGACAGTTTCTACTGCATGCGGAAAATGTCTTGTTAAAGCGGAAACTAAAATTCTTTCTGGGATTTTCGGTTCCAGATGTTGAGTTTTACTTACCCAATACCATACATGTTTGGTGTAGCTGCCAAATCCCGCATTATAGGAGCGTTGTCTGTAAACTTCGGCTCTTATTTCTTCCTGAACTTCATTTGACCAAAACTCCTCAAGGAAATCAATTTTGAAGTCTTCAAAACTTGACCACTTGCTCGATTGCCACTCTGCCCATATGTGTACCTCTCTTCCTAAACATTCCATAGCTACTAATAACCGTCTTCTACCTGTCACCCCCATTAACTCCAAATAATTCTCAAGTTGTTTTATAAATTTAATAGGATGTAGACCCTGTCAATGATTATCAAATCTTGGTTTCTTGTTGGTTATTTGCATGACAACATTGCCGTTATTGTACCTGCAAGGTAACCTAGCTGCATCTTCTCCAGTTATTTCTTTTATGTCACGGTTTAGCATCTCTATTGTATTCTCCATTTGTCCTAGTTTACTCCCTATATACTCAAATTCTGTTTCGGTACGTTTTTGTTCAACATTAAACTTATTTTCTAACCTATTAATATTACTATCAGCTTTGCTATATTGTTGTTTTACTTCGGTTACCATTTTTTCCATCGGTACTAATCGAGTTTCCATTTGTTGTTCTACTTCTACTCTTACACTTCCTAATAGGTCACTTTTCAAACCGTTAATCTCGACTGACATCTTCTCACCTATTTTGTTACTCATGTTATGGTTTTCCATTTTAATTTCACCCATTACACGTTGTAAATATTGTAGTATACTTCCCATTCCCTCAGGAGATTGTTCTTCACTCTTGGTAAGTAGTGACTGTCCGCTGTCTGCATTACCGAAATCTTCTTGACTCATTGTTGACTTACCGTTGTCAATGACATCCAATTGCTCTCTTTCTTTTTCTTCTGGTTTGGTATTTTGCTGCTCCATTGCTTTTTTGACGGTTTCTTCGACTCTAATATGGTTGACATGTACTCAATACAATTATTAGCCCTGACTTTTATTACTCGAACATCTAACTGCCTAGAACTTGACCCCTATTTTTTCGAGCCCAACCGTTGGTCGCCAACTGTAACAAGCCGTTACTTCTGTTCTTTATACATTCTGGTAAACAAATGTCCCGTTGTAGGGAGTTTAGTCAGAAGTAGCAAACAATACTTTCTGAGGAGTTGACATTACTATATAATTATTTATTTGCTTGGTGGAATGTAAGAAAAATGATTAATAAATGGTTTTGTTATCTGATTACTCTTTTTTATTTTGATTATGACTTTATTTATATTGGTTATTATGATGACTATCAACAGAAATCCACAACTAGTGATATAGAGATATGAAACTCTTGCAGGGCGTGGTTTATAGGTTCTTTAAGCAGGAAGTATCATATCCAATAGGCATCAGTTTACATATCACTTACCTTTGTTTTAGCAAGTACAAAAGCTTATTTAAATCTTGGATACAAATAAATAGAATTAAATCTCAGAGAAATTAAACATTTATATTCAGCTGACAGAACTACTCACAAATCACTACAACGTTGTTCAGGGAGATATAAAATTCTTAAAGGTACCTCAGCCGGCTGTAACAAGCTAATAATAACACCCCTTCACTATCGGTTTCTCAAATGGGTTCTATTTTCATAATATCTTAATTCAATAGTAGAGCTGTGTTATTAAGTTTAATACTAAATCTTGATTTTTTTTCTTTAAAATTTTATATAAATTATATCTTTTTAAAAGGTAATTAAATTTTTTATGATTACAATTTTATAAGTATTTTATCCAAAATCCCTACCCAATATAGGACACTATGTCTGAACAGGTACTTTATTCGATCAAAACAAGTCACTGTAATTGCCACTTACTTGAAAGGTAACCACCAATGAAGGATAGGTTATTATAAGAACATGATTATTTCTTACTGATGTCGATTCGATTAATCCCCAGCAGCTATGATAGTGAATAACGTTTTCTTGCACTCATTACAACCAATAATAATAAGCTTTCCAGAACTCTTCAAAATTTTATAACCAGAAAGAATTGTACCCTGACGTAAGGAAGGGTCTGACAGTTTTCACTCTGGTAAAGTTGTTTTGACAACTTTTTAATTACATACAAATTTCCAAGTATTTTTGCTTGGCTTAAACAGTAACAATTTTCTTTATTGATGATCAGGAGTTATCAATTAATTAATAACTTTCTTGAACACAGTATGGCGATAGCTCTTTTAGTACTATCCGTAGTTAATTATTTAATAACTTCTTTTTTTTTTAACTAACTTGTAAGACAGCTCACAACCTTTACAATTATTATGAACAAATTCAAAACTTCTTGCAATATTAGCAAAGAAAACTTCAAGACTTTCTTAATTGTTATGAAGGGAAGAAATTTTTCCTTTCAAAACTTTTTTCTCTCTCACCATTCTTCTTAGCAACCAACCAAACAAAAACAAACGATAGTACTTCAGCTGTAGAGAGCACCTGTCTTCTTTCGTTACCGGCCACACGATATCCCAGGAATAGCGAGCACCACAAAACTAAATAGCACCCCAACGAATTCATTATAACAAATAAATACACTGATATTCGTTTAAACAACACCAGCAGAAACAACGCACCGTCGGTGTAAATGACATTTAGTTATTTTGCAGTTTTACCAACCCGCAATTTTACATGGTTACCAATCCCTCTCTTACCGCCAGTGGCGTAGATGACAACACTGTCGCGCCAGTGGCGTCGGCTGTACTGTCACAAGTTCTGGTAAGAAACAATGAAAATGCAAGAACTTAAATACGGAAGTAACCATTCTCTATGTAAACTTCAATTACGGCTTTTCTTTACTAAACCCCCCTCTACCGCCCCCAGCACGGTTACTTTTTTAACGACAATAGTATACAGCTGAGCTAAGTTGGAATTTTTTATAAGGTATTTGAACCGCAATATTTACGATAACAAATAAATTACGATTAAGTATACATATGGCAAATCTACTTAGGTTTAAATCTTATACGTATTAAATTGTATTATACGTTGCGTTATGATAGTTAATATGAAGTTAATGTATAACTAATAAAATGATTGCGAACTGAACAGATGAATGAAAGGAAAAAGTATTATGTGTTTATATATTACCTATTTTACTGTAATACCATGTATATCACCAGGAAATCCGCTATCATACCGTCATTACATATTTATTATTATTATTAAAAATAACTGTATTTTCTTGTATAACTTTCATCTTCTAACCATTTAAAATCCCCTTAGAATAGGTATATTATGCAATTTAAAAGAATACACGAATATGCAAACTGCAGGAGGTAGTTTTCAGCAACTTTTTTAATTAATATAATAACTTTCAAATGTCTGCAATTTCCTTCTGTAGATCCTTTCTAATTAAAATTGTTAATAAATTCTAATAATGATATGTATCCTAAATTTCACTGCTATTATTATCTCTACCATCACCATTTGCAATGATTGTAACTTGCTAAATTTTCACAGTAGATATAAATTGAAACGGCTCTAATAAAACTTGGATAGGTTATTACATAGAATGGTTTGATTTTATCTAAGATTTTCTAATAACATGCGTTTTATGTACTCTTAATGAGTCATTTAGAAGCAAATATATCTGTTAGTTTTATAATTAATTAAAATTCTCACACAGTTTCTATACTACATATGTTTAAATAGCCAACGCCCTCCTAGAAGGAATACTTTCAATATTGCCTAATAAGAGAAACAGGTCATCTAAATTCAGAAGATGAAGTCAATATGAAACGCTCAACTAGAAAGCAATTTTATTAACATTATTATTAACATATTACTTAACATACAGATACCAAAAAATGGTAACTATTAAGAGTGCTACGTATAAATGTTGGAGCTAGAATGATACAGCAAATAGAAAAAAAAACTCTAAAATCTGCATTACGTTCTCTAAGCAATGTGATATGATTCTCATAGATTTTTATTGCAGATTTTATGATAAAAATTCACCCTTTAAAATATGTTTGCTTTAGAGTTTCTGAATCTGGACAATTTCTTTTTATTCCCAGAACTCAACACTTCTTCTTTTTAAAACCCGGAAATTTCCGAAAATTTGATATAGTAATTTTACATTAATCTTGTCATAATCTTTAAAATAACTTTAACTAATCCTCTAATCACTTTCTCCCAAAAATGCATTCATTGAAAAGCTAACTATAGCTACTGAAAAGTACAACAGGTACAGAAATAAATCCTTTTATATAATTGTTTTTCTTTTTTGCTCTCTTTTATTGCGAAACCTGTCCTATTTAGTGTTAATTCTTTGTCGGCAAGTCATTCATAGCTTTTACAAAAAATACTTTTCCTGAACATGATGATTCTTGCGCGAGCAACCATGATTTCAATAATTCGTTTGAAGTTTCAAAATAAAGAAAGCTTTCAATACATTCATTCATGCAAACTACCTTGCTACATACTAGAAAGAATTCCGGGTATTGCATCCACAACTTTATTTCTGCTTTATTGAGTAGTCATAAATATTTCTCAACGTATTTAGCAGCCTAAACCTTCTATAGCTGTATCCTAGATTCTGGAAAATCCTTGATCATTGAGACGAAATATTTTAATTCCAGAATGGCAATAAATGTTCACTTTATGTTCATAAGCACAATAAATATGAATGTGTTTCTACAAAACCGTGAAATGTAAAGAAAACTCAAAAACTCACTAAAGATATCTAGCAAAAAGCTGTGCAAATGGATTTAAAATCGACCACTATTAACGACCTCAATTGAACCTTCTAAGTAATGACATTGTTCCATGTTTCGTTTTGTTTTTCCGGTATTTGAGATAATCAGAAATTAAAGACTTCCGGGAACTAATGTCTCTGGAATTTCTCGAGTCAGAAACACTAGTTTGTTTGTTTCAAAACTACTACAGATTGTAACAAAATTCTAATATTATTATTAGTATGCTGTATGCTGTATGTTAACGAATACGTGGACTTAACTACATAATGTGCAAACAGTTGCCCTCGCCTGCTATTCACAAATTTCAGTGATATAACGAGCAAATGCAGAAAACTTCCTTATTGAAGCCATCTATTAAAAGAATTCTGGACAAATCAAGGTTTTTAAAATCAATCATTAATACTCAATTTATCAAGTAATGTAAGTAGTCCTGGATCAAAGTTATTGAATGAGAAGTTGTCTTACGAACGATTTCTAGCAGTTGAAGCGTGACGTCATTGCGAACATGTATAACCACTTATATGTACTATTGGTTTCATAATGATCTAGGGCAGCAAGGCTAATACGTTGCTATTTTCTATTATTTTATCCTATGCATTTACACTGTGAAAAATAATAGAAAATTGCATCATATTAGCCTTGCTGTCCTAGATCATTATGAAATCAATAGTACCTATAATAATTTGGTGATATACAATATTTTCAATAAAGCATCTAACGTCATAAGTAAAACACGTAGTAATAATTTTTTATATTTAGTTTTTACGAATCAAAAATGGTTTCTAACTTAAGTATGTATAAGTAAGAAAATCTACCAAATTTTAAGTAAATAAAATAAAGAACGAAACTATAAAATAATGTTATCTGCTAACCGGAAAGTAATTTATTCTTATCAGACAACCACCTAACGACCTAACAATAAATAAGCTGGATTAAATTCATTTTTACTGCTTTTTACTTAGTATGTTTTGTAATTTGAATGCTGTTCTCATAAAGTAATTCCTTTCCATGATAACACTCTTATTTATTTATTATTCATTTCTTATGTATATTTCGCTATCATTTTAAAGAAGTCGTCACTTTAATATACTAAGTAAGAGTATTTATAGCATCTAAAACGATTGCAAATGCGAGTATTTTTATTTCATAGCTGGAACTTGAAAGTAGTAAGGCACAAACAGTTTTAAAATGCATAATTTGTTCGAGCTAAATAGTTCAATCAGAAAAATGTATTACCGTTTTAATACAACTAATGCAGGATATATTCGGCGGTAAAGACCCATCAATGTCGTCACGTAGCCGTCTCGCTGTTCCCCTTCAATTACTATTTTCCGTATTGACGTGAAAGCTAATTAATTAGTGATCGACTAAATTACTCAATTAGGTGTTAACAAGATATATCTATTGAACGATAGAGACTTACGATTCTGATTTTTTACAAATAGTATTGCTAACAGTAAAACCGTAACTATGTTTAAATGAATTCTGTAAGTATGAGAAGGTTAAAATGGAACGTTTCCATTAATTATTTCTTAATTGTTGCTAATTTTAAGTGGATCTTCTTAATAATTAGAGCTAATCGAAATTTCGATATAAGAAGAAATGATTTAATCAATAATCAAAAGACAAATTGCTTGTTTTTTAATTAGTACATATTTTAACGATGAGTATCAAAAGCTTATAGCCGTTAAACAGTAGCTATAAATGAAAGCAGGAAATTATTAATTTATTTTAATCAAGTCAACTTTATTTTAATGTATTCATTTTTATCCTTCTCAGCATGAACCTCTTTCTTTCTGTGTGCAAAGACACTTCACATCAACAACAGGCACAACCCACAAAAGACCCAGGTAACCTCTAAAACAATAAGATCGTAACTCATCGCTTTATTGGCATGGATATGATGCTATAACAATTTTATTTCTCATCACCACTTGGTATTATAATAACAGTAAAGGTATTTTTGTTATTGCATATATGAATATTCATACTGGTAGCAAGTGAAGCTATCACCATCAGGTAACAATTACATTTGCATTCACTCCAATATCTCCAGGCGAAATCGCTTCTTTATTAAAAAATTCCCGCTGCGTATCAAATTTTCGTCACGCTGTTTAAGATGATATTAAATATGTTTAATTAACACGTACTTTATGTTAAGTTGTATAACATAAAATGAATCCGTACTTCTTCCAAAGCTTTTGATTAATGAAACCACGTACGTACAAAAGGGAATTTCTTTCTTCACTTTTATATTCACATTTTTCAATGCAAGCCTAATCTTCTTGCTTTATATTATATTTATCATTATTCATTATCTATCTAACTCCTAGTTTTTAAATGGGCTACTGTACTACATATTTTAGAATATTTAAAAATGGTAGTAAGCCGCATGCAAGGTGAACTCTTTATACACCACATTAAAATTGTTAATGTATAAATCCATTTTAAATATTTAATATTAATAATTAAGTTCTTATGAAATTAGCAAATCCTTTGTAAAATTTTAATTCTTTAGGTACGTTCTCATTAAAGTTTTAAATTTATTATCTTTAGATTTATACTCCAAGTAAGCTAATACCTACTACCTATCGTATATAAATGTCTTGGAACGTATAATTGCTTAATCCTCTTATGAGCGCATGAATTGCTTCTGATGTGTAGAGTAAAAGATAAAAATTACTTTTTTCTGTAGTTTTTTTAGTGAAAGATTCGTTAGTGTGTGGTCTTGATAAACAGTTATTTTTTAATAACTCATCACGAAACTGTTTTAAATCCAAAGTGGAACTTTTACAAAATGATAAAGCCTCTCCAGTTCGATAGAATAACATTTGATGACACAGAGGAGGTTGGAAAGGATATTCTTGCGTACTTCCTTTAAAATGCCATATCATGTTAAATTCGGATTTAGATAACAAGTAAATTTAATTTTTTGCATTAACAATTATGCGAGATTTACTTATCTCTATAACATGCTCTCTATAACATGTCATATGGCAGCAAAAGAAGTTTTAAGCATGTAAGCTGATCTAGATAATTTTGAAATTGATAATTGTGGAAAAAAGAATCGTAGATAGAAGAAAGATAAAACAACATTTTGTTGTGTCTTTTGGTGATTGGAATTGTTAATGACGAAAAAATATTTAAAATAACTAGAGTAATATAGAATCAATCTAGAAATGTATTTAAATTCGTACATTATCCATCCCTAAAGTAGCTATGTATGTCTACTCTACTTTGCAAATAACTAGGGAAGATGTTGATCCATTTTTTTGCTTTTAATACATGGCATACTTTTACACCTCATTCAAAATCGTTGATATCTTGTACAAAATATTAGTAATTTATCATAGAATATTGATGATTTCTTCAATCATACCGGCTTTTTCATTTACCGGTAAATGGTAAATTTCTATGGCTGTTACCGGTTTATCGGTAATTTTTTTTAAATGCTCTAAAGAGCAAAAAGCTAGTGATTGATGAACAAAACATATTAATTGTTTACAACATTGTATTTAAAAAATTAATATATAATACCTAGTAACTGTCACAACAACTGTAACACTGTGAAGAAAGTATTTAAGAACACAAGCAATAAAGAGCAATTATCGTTTAATTATCATTTTTAATTATTCTTTTCTGATTAAATACATATCCACGTAAAAGACAAGGATGCTCAAACTTTTATCAGCAAGTCTAAATCTTAGTTTAGAATTGATAATTGACAATCATTAACAATCAAAATAAGACACATATTACATATCTATACCATATTTTGATAAAATATCAGAAAAAGTTGCACATATGCTACGAAAAACCAACAATTACAAAATAGCCTTTAAAACCAACATGAATACTTTTTCATTTTTATTTAATACTAAAGACAGAACACACAATATCATGAAATCGGACATTTACCGTTTGAATTGTTGTTTTTGTAGTTCGGTATATATTGGACAAACACATCGAAATTTTGACATAAGATATATAGTGCACGCGCTTTGTTACAGAAATAGATATCCCGAAAAATCTAATTAGGCTAAACATCTTTTAGAACAGAATCACACAATTACTCCCCAAAAATTCCTACATTTTTGTAATAACAAACGCAAATTAGACATTTTAGAAGCCTTCGAAATATACAAACACAAACTCAGAGTACCTTTAATAAATGAACAGATTGAGCTCAGCAATTCTCCGTTACTGGAAGTGTTCTTTCTTATTATTTTATCTTTTTATCTAGTTATCTATTTTTTATATTTACCTTAGCGACGTGTTTGTTTATATTCATATTACCTTTAATAATAACAGCTTAACTGTTGAAACAGATGTCAGGTTATAAAATAAAAAATATTGTCAAACTTTTTATTAATCTTTATTTATTTCATCCTTAGTTTAGAAGTTTACTTTTATTTGTTTTCTTTACTTGACTTAGTTTTCGTTTAAGAGGAGTATCTAACAGAATCACTTCATGCAAACTATTTACTATTTACATTTCATTTTAAATTGCCGGCAGAAAAATTGAAATTACCAACAAATTTACCGATGAGGTTGTTTGCTATTCTTATAATTTATTCTTATTCTTTTAAAAAATGATAAAGTAGGTAAGTATTTGAAACAAACAAACGTGTCTTGTTAGGCTATGTGCAACTCATGTTGCGCTAGTCTGCAATAAAAAAAAAGGAGAAAAGAAACATATTAGACAAGCAATTTCATTTTTATGATATAATTTATTATTATTAATATTATGCTCTTTTTCCAGAAGAATTTATTTGATTTTATTTAAAAACATTTTACGTTGAATACAGCGATTTAACCGAAACTGCAGTCTGGCATAAATTTATTTTTAATCTAGCTTTTTCTTCTGAATAAGTAAACTGCACTAAGAGATTGGAATCATGGAGATCATTTATATAATAAATTAGTTAAGCACAATTTATCGACAGACTTGTTACCTCCATAGAGTTCATGTTACAGTAACTGTCTATCAATAAAAACCAAAAGTAAGACAAACATAAATAGTGAACATGCTGCTTGGGATCGTATTAATCGTTTCGTTTACAATCAAAAATTAAAATTACGATTACAATCACTGGAATAAAACCCTATGTATTACCTTCCCAACAATTGCAATCACAGCATAATTTAAGCACAAGAAATACATTTTCCAAACGCAATATTTGGATGTTTAATAATACACATCTCTAGAACTATACCATCAAAATGTACGACGTCTAAGAAACCTAGATGTGCCTGCATGTGCTTTATGAGTTCATCGCTGAAAGCACATTATGATATAATAAGTTTAACTAAAACATGGTTATCACCTACTATTTCCAGTAAAAATATTTTCCATCTCCCTACACTGTATTTCAAAGTGATCCAGACTACGTAGCGACGGGTATGCTAGAGGTGGAGGGGTATGACTTGCTATTAGGAATTATATTCCGGTTGTGAGCTTTTTCTTCTGTATTATATATTATACACAATGTGGCACAAAAGTATGGAAACCTTTAACTATCTCTGGAACGGCTTACACTATCAAGGCCAGTTTTGGAGCACTTCATTAGGTAACACGCTGGATTCAAAATTGACGAAGACAGTGATGCCAAGATGTTAGTTTTTTTGGAAGCTTTACCAACTTTTGAATTTTAAATATGATATATTTCTATATATTTCTGTATATTTCTAGTTTTTTGAGTTTCTTCTGTAATTCTACACCTAGTTTGCGTAGCATTTCCAATACTAAAGTGCAACCGTTTTTGAGATATTTTAACATATCTAACTTTTAACTTACATTTTAACATACAAAAGTTATTTACTTATGAGCCTATGGCTACTTTGTTATTTATTAATAGTTCCGATTTAATGTTACCTATGAAGTTAAAAATGTTAAAATGTCTCGAAACAGTTGAACTTAGATATAGAAAATGCTACACATATTATGTGTCGATTTACCGAGGGAACCAAAATTAGAAATATACAGGTGAAAAAACTAACATCCTGGCAACACTGTCGATCAGTTTTTAATCCAGCATATTATTTAAATGACGAGTTCCAAAACACGCCCCGATTGTGTAAGCCGTTCAAGAGATACTTGGAGGTTTCCATACTGTTGTGCCACATCGTATGTTATGCTCAAACATTGAAAACGCTCAGTGAACGAAAAAACACGTTAAACGAAACGAAAAATGATAAACAAACAAACACCGAAATCACCACGACACTTTGTGTACAATGGCGAAATGGTCAGGACGCGTTTAGGACGTTGTAGAACGTTCACAATCCGAATCTACTTTAGGAATTGGTAGGACACACAATTTAGTGCTTTATTTGTGCTCATTGAATAGGAAAGGTTAGTGTATTTGTGGGGTTCGCTTTATAACGAAACAATTGTACTAAATTGCTCTAGTCGTTCCTATTTTTATTATTTCTATTAAAAATCTATAAAAACTGCCGATCCATCAATTTTAAAAATCGCGGGTTCAAGGCCCATTCTCGTATACTTTTTTTTAATTGTATTGCTTACTAATTACTATTTTTAGAACATTATTAAATAGTTCTTTTATTATTAGATATTTTTGCTAAGGGGGTTTACCCGGTGGTTACTTTTTGTACAATTTTAACTGCCTATTAAAAAGCAAATGAGAAGAGGGCATAAAACTAATAATAGTTGTAATAGAGTTCTAAAATAATTAGTAAGCAATACAATTTAAAAAAAAAGTATACGAGGATGGGCTTGAACCCGCGATTTCTGATTATGAATTTGATGTTTTAACCGCTAGGCCAATCAGCGTACAGCTTTGAAATTTTCTTAATAAGCTTTTTGAGTATTTTTCTAAATAGTTTTTGGTTTTCTTCATAAAGTTTAATATGTTTTTGACGTAAAATGAATTCTTCTTTCGATTGATACCAAAATTTCTGCTTACATTTGCAAGGGTGCAAATTTAGGAAGAAAATGATAAAATTCCATTAGATTTCCTATATTATGGTTTACAAAAAACAGACTGTAGATATATTAGGTAGGTCCACGCATATATCTTCTTTGTTTGTAAAGGAATTTTGTTGAAATTTGGTATAGATATATTAGATGTAAATTTAAATGTTTTGACATTTGATGCAAAATGGCCAACTTCGGATTTTGCCGAAGATGATTACAAATTTCGGTTCTTGCTTCTTTCCGAGCAGCCTGCATATTTTTTCGTTTTAGAAGGTGGAGAAAAGTCTGAAATGTTAAGAAATACTAATTCCAAAGTCATCTAAAAAAATTTCATTTCACCAATGCCATACACAACGGCTAATTTATTAAAGCTTTCATGTCTGAGCAAAGGAAAAATAGCGAATAACAATACATCTAAGAAAATAATAGATATCACCTACTTGCCATAGTAACTTTTTTGTTAGATAAAAGATTTTAAAACTAATTGACTTAATAAGGGTAATAATTCTGGTTCACGCAACAATTAGTGCATACTTATTTTACTTACATTAGATATACCTTCAGATACTGCTGAACAGGATTTTCAAGCTTAATAATGTAGAAGAGTAATTTCAATCAATTACTGTCGAGATTCCTGTCATTAACGAAAAAATACAACATATAATTTGCATTAGAACAACAACTTGTTCTAAATATCCATAAATTTCGAAATGCATACATACAAATATAGCTTCTTAGCTAATCTATCTCATTTACAGCGGATAATTACATTACTTGCAATTAGTGGTTTGGTGCGTGATCAAATTGGTAAATTCTGTTAAAATTGGTCATGTTGGTAAAATTATATTCGGCAGTAGAACAACGAATACAATATTTACAAGCTATGTTCTAGCAATATTTCTATACACCTATGTATACATAACTTGACTAAATATGCACCCGTCCACCCCATTTTAACTTCTACAAGAAATCTTGTAGTTTTTCAAAGTAAATTTTCAAGCCTTACTGTTGATTCATTTTGGAATTTGGAAGGAGTTTTTGATTATTAAAAGTAAGAACAGTGACGTATGGTTGCTTAAGATACTCGTTTATTAGTGTTTGTAAAGATTGTTCTAATAATTAAGATTTAAGATAATTATTTTTGCTGAATATATACAGTTCTTTATTGAACGAGGTAGATTGTCTTGAAGACACAGCAATACAAACGGAGATTCTTAACAACAATTATTATTAACAAGCGAAATATCTTTGAGATATTCTAAAACTATTTGTGCACTCCCATTGTTCCTCCCGTAATAAAATTATTCTCTTCATTAAGAATGAACTTAAAATCTAAGTCTATACATTTCTTCTTTATTTTAGACAACTTTGTTACATACATTAATGCAAAAGAAAAAATAAATTTTAACAATAATTAGACTAATTCCATGCCAAATCACCTAAATTTAAAACATGTCAGTGACAATATCGCATACCTATGGAATGACATTAAAGTTTTATAATTTCTAACATTGCCATAACTCCTGTATTTTTGGAGATATCAGAATCATCCGGATGTAAGATTAAAATTAATTTGGATATTTCAGAGTATGTCAGGAAATTTGCGGAATTATCGCACAGTAGAAAAGTAGCAGGCTCTCAAATAGATTTTAGTGTTTCTACTAAATTTTATGTTTTACCTGCATATTATTTGTTTATACCTGTGGTGCGAACTACAGTAAGCAATTCCATGACAACTAGGGCATTAAAAGAGGGCGTTATAATTCATAACGCCCGCGCATGGTATTTTCTACAATCGGAGCCGGCGTTACGTTCAATAGTAATTTGGTACATTAGGTCAGAAACTATATGTTTGCGTAAGAGTATGTTGCGACACAACAAATCACGAGTATTAGTCTGCACGTAGTTACTGGGCGCGTGATCCACGATTTATTTTGCTCTTTTGAAAAGCGTCTTAGCTAAAATTAACTTATTTTTTAGATGACATTAGTGCTATTAGGATCTTTTTTGTTTTTTCGTTGGTAACAACAACAAAAGACATTTGAATTTAAACTGTCATTTACCAGTTTGGCTTTTGTAAATTAAGTAAAAGTTGTTACCATCCGACAAACATAAAAATTAGTTAAGTAGTTACAATTTTTATAAATATATAAACAACGGCCTTGGCAACGCCCACAATTATAAATGCAAACTAATTTTCTGCTTATACATATTCTCGTGAAAAATAAAATTTTGTATGCACCGAGCGTTACTAGATGATAATACCTAACGGGCGACTTCCATCGTCACCATCCTGGCATTATCATCATTCTAACGCCCTTGGTACGTAAATAACTATTTCACCTACCTGATCATAAAGTGCTTTCTAAATGTCCGGTTTTGAAGGCATTGAGGCGTTTTTGCTACCCTCTTAGTACAAATACATAACCTCTATAGTACTACTAAATGAACGCATTATTTATTTATGTTAAGTTGGAGATACTGTAAAAATTGTAATTGTTTTGACAACTCCTATGCAATATCCTAAAAAGTTTTTAATCAAAAAATGAAATCATTAATTTTTAACATTAAAAGCATAACTCATTCGTAAAACAACGGAATATAACGGAAAATGTAATCTCAAACATATTTTTACTTAATCTCTAAAATTATAAACTCTTTTCACGCTGTCATTGTATTTTAAATGGTGTTTGTTACAAACTTTGTTTATAATGAAAAATATAGCTATAGTTACTTAATTAATAAAGTGAAAATTGTGAGTAAATAAATGTACAATGATAGACACCAATAACGATGTTGAAAGCGATGAGTTCAGCTGTACACCACCTGAGCTTCGAGAACAACATTCATTCCCTCTAACATATGCCCATCTAATTGATTAATAAGTTACGTTACTATTTAACTTTTGAAATTTTTTTAAACTTTCAAACAGGTAGGCGAAAAAGTTTTGTATGTCACTCGGACGGAAAAGCATTTGTAGCCCTTAGTTTTCTGCTGCTCTCGCTACGCTTCGCTTTGGTAGGGCATCAAACAACTGCGGGCTCCAAATGCTAACTTTCTGCCCTTGAGACAAAAAATACTATTTCCATTGCTCATGTGCAAATTATCTTAGCATATAAGGTACTGGTTAAAAAATAAAAAGAGCAAACAAAATGATTGTACCTAATATCTGTAGACCACGTAGGGTTATTTCGGATATACATAAAATTTTGTTAACTATTTCTGTGAGCAAGTAGTTTTATCCGAGCAGTCCGTACAACCTTCCCTATCCTACTGAAAGTACTGACAGCAAATTTATATATCTCATGCTGTCTAAATTAATACCAGCAGTTTTTCTAGTTGTCTAGCAGTTTATTCGTTCAGGAAACAGCTAATCGAGCATCTCAGTCGGTGAGCATGTTTGAAAGCGCCCTGTATAACTTAGAAATTGCACCATCGCTCAACAGTTAGTTCTAAATTCTGTCAGATTGTTTTTGCAAATGTATGTCTTTGTGAATTCTTTCAGCGACATAAATCCAGTCTGATATGCTAGTTGAAAAAGGAACAGATACTTCTCTGACGATGCTTTCAAATGGCACCCAACAGTAGTCCACCACGCTCTTGTCAGTAAAATGTAGATGGAGGCTTACAAGAATGCATTAATTGTAGTCTGACATCCACCTCAGTTTTACTAACGATAACTACTTTCAGTTTCCACCACTTTTTGTAGTAAATGGCTGCATAATATTTTTGTAGGTGCTATATTTACCAGTTCTATTTGTTCCTGGACTTTTGCAAATGCTTAAAAGATTTACTAGAATTTTAAATAATAACAAATATGGTTGTCTTGACAAGCGGTCTAAAATAATGATTTTCCCTAATTCTATGCTGACTTCTGCTATGAGTGCAAGAAAAACCTTGATGCAACAAGGGTAGTAATTGTTAGCCCCCAAGATGTATTTTATTTTGTCCAGAAAAGTATCAGAGGCATGAAGGTTTTCTGTTGCATGCCATTTGAAAACATTTTCAGTGAAATTTTTGTTCTTTATTGTAGAATATAAAAATAAGGTGCCGAGGAATTGTGCAATTTTTGAGTTAGACTGTGTAAAAATGTAGATAATTATCTGTAGCTCATTCCTAAAACTGAACTAATGTACAGACAAATTTCACGAATAGGGAAACTGTACGGAACTACGTAAGTTTTTCCTTATCGAATGATGTAGTTTCATTTAGCGGTTTTGGAAAAGTTTATTTTTTCATAAAATTTATTTTACATCTTAAAAATTTAATTTATCTTCATACTTATTACAACCAACTTGCATTAGTTTATATTGTTATAATTTTGTTTTAAAAATAGCAGTTTTGTTGAAAATTTAAATTTTTTAAGAAAAAACAAAACGTAACTGAAAAAACCACTATATAATTTACATATTCTAAGCTTTATAGAGTTTACTGTCTCCAATCTTACTTTAAGCTTTATATTTTATCATTTCTGTTTATTTAGTTTCGTGGAAAACATTTAAATGAAAAAAATAAAAATTTTACTGTAATTGTTTGTGAATTTGTATAGAGAAAGATTTATATGCACTTAATTACAATTTTAAATCAATCGTTAAAATTCAAAATTATGGATCCAAATAGTGAACAAGAAATAGATTTTGCAGCAATATAAATTAGCCTCGACTGGTAAAGCGTACCTAATATATCATGCAGATTTGAAATTAAATTGAAATTTAAATATATTTTAGAAACTAGAATTGTTGCGTAGAACTCGATTTGAAATGATCAAGAACAAAAATAGGTAACATCACATAAATAAACTGATACGGAATAGATGGCGCAAGAGCTAGTTCATGCTATTGATGATATTTTCCGCATATTATATAAGAAACGATATCAATTGCAAACAAACAGCAGTATGAAAACATAAACTTGAAACAAAATAATTTTTGGAACCCCAGTTTATTATTGTATATACAGTACCAAATGTATGGAACCGGCCTTGTTATTTCAAAACTATTCAAGCTAAATCAATAAAATTTGGTATGCATGCTGTTTACAAAGCCTCCTATTATTTCCACAGTTTTATTATTTTTTTAATTGACAAGGTCGGGAGCTGCACAGCCAACTTGATTTTTTTTAATAGGATGGGGGTCAAATCGCATACCGTTTGAAAGGTATTTTCAAGTAGAATTCGGCGACATGCCACTTGCCATAGTTATCTCTAAAGATTACTTCGCTATTGTAAATTAAAGATTGGGGTTAGGTATTAAATGGATAACTAAAGATCCAGTTAGCGCTGAAAACAATGGTTAGTTTATGTTGTTTACCGAACGTCAAAAGCTTAAAACTGTGCCCGAAGTGCTAGATTATGGAGCATCTTACAGAAAAAGAACGTATAGAAATCTTGATGATGATAGGATACGGTGATAGAAGACGCAGTCATGCAGAAGTACGGGATTTGTTTAATGCGATGTATCCTGACCGCAACCCAATCGCCAAATCTACGGTTACTAAATCAATGAAGCGTTTTACGGAAACAGGTACTATGAAGAATCGTTTAAAATCTAGCTGTACAAAAACAGCAACAAAGGATGAAAATTCTGTAAATGTTATGTTGGATGTTATTAATACGCCAAGGACTTCGGTACAGCAACTAGCAGCAAATCATGATATATCCAAGTCTTCCGTCTGCAGAAGCGTCAAAGATTTCACCCTTATAAAGTACACTTGGTGCAAGAATTAAATGAAGACGACTTCGACAGAAGATTAGAATTCTGTGAAGAAATTATGCATCGAATAAATGCTGATCCACATTTCATCCATAATATCGTGTTTTCTGATGAAGCTACTTTTTGCTAAATGGCAAAGTACATAAGCAATACTGCAGATACTGGGCAGACAGTAATCCTCATTGGATGGACGAAGCTCACACGCAATTTCCAAAAAAAGTTAATGTTTGGGCAGGTACACTCTAAAAAATTACCGGTGAATTATACCCTAAAAAATGGAGGCAACTATGTTACCTCCATTTTTTGGGGTAAATTTACTTCAAAGTGTAATTTTCATAGGAAGTGGGGAAATTTCAACATTAGGTTAAATTTGCATTGTAATGTTTCCTTTTTAAGTAAATTTACAGATTAAAATTACAATCTCAATGTAATTTTACATTTTAACATTAAAACACCTGTGTAAAGTTACATGGCAAAGTTAATATTTCATGGCAATAGTACTTTTCAGGGTTAAAATACAAATGTGAAAATACTTCTTGAATGTAACGATGACTTGCGAAAGTACTTGCAAATTCAATCGTTCCTCTGAATATTACTTACATAGGTAAAGGAATTGTATGAAACAAAATAAAATCAAAGTAATTTTTATTGAACGTATGTACTTATATAAAATATAAGACATTAACAGAACTTCTTTTCAGGGGCTTTCGGAAATATTTGGTCTCTCAAAGACATTCAGATAAAGTTTCGATTCCACCTAGAAAATTAAAAAATTATAAATTATATAAACAATTATACACGAGTACCTTTCTCAATTACAGTTATGCTAGTTTATTTCGAATTCTTCAATTTTTGATTCATCCTAGAAAAACATTAAATTAAATATTTTTATTTTATTGGTTTAAATTTGTAATTTTAACATATAGGTACTTACCGATTATTATTTTTTAACTTCTACTATAAAATAAAATTCTTCCCATCTTCGGTCATACGTGTAAATATTTGCCTTTAATAAATCCGCACTACACTACAACGAAAAACAAAATATTAATGAGCAATGAACACTTCGTTCGATATCGATAGAGTACGCCTCGCCGAAATCATAAAAGAATGGTACACACCATTCCGACCATTCCCCAAAAAGCCTATTTGGACTGTTCATAATGGATTCCTGAATTCTTTCACGAAACGAAGGTCACAAACAAGTGCGATAAGCGAAATAGCATCTCAACGGTTAAAAACATATTAAGGGTAAAATTACACTATTCTTGTTCAAGTTCATCTTATCTTTAATATTACACTAAAAATGAATTAAGTTATTGAGCAATTATACATTTGTAAGGAAAAAATTGTCTGAGTTATGTAAATTTATATTATGGATAGTGATTTTAACCAGTTCAATGTAGTAGAATTACTTATATTTGTATAATTTTACATAATTACAGGGCATTTTACCACAAATAGTAAAACTACTAAATGTATAGGTAAAATTAATTTTAGGGTAAAAATACCGCAAATAATAGCGAAAAGTTACCTCTTTCCCAAGGTAATTTTACCTCATTTTTTACAGTGTACGTAACAATAAATTTAACTGAATAGTCTTATGTTCTAATTTTGCGCCTATATAATTTGTTTATGTATGCTGGCCCATAATAACTTTCCTAACATACTAAAATGCATTAACCTTTCACAGATATTGTTGGACAGAACATTATAGGCCCCTTTTTGATTGAAGGGAATCTTACTGCGGCTAAATATCTGCAACTACTGCAAGAAAATATCATCCCTCATCTAACAAGATTATACCCCGATGAAAACGATCTTTAGTTATCCATTTAATACCTACTCCCAAACTTTAATTTACAATAACGAAGTTATCTTTAGAGATAACTATGGCAAGTGGCATGTCGCTGAATTCTACTTGAAAATACCTTTCAAACGGTATGCGATTTGACCCCCCTTCCTATTTAAAAAAATCAAGTTGACTGTGCAGCTCCCGACCTTGTCAATTAAAAAAATAATAAAACTGTGGAAATAATAGGAGGCTTTGTAAACAGCATGCATACCAAATTTTATTGATTTAGCTTGAATAGTTTTGAAATAACAAGGCCGGTTCTATAGATTTGGTACGCACTGTATATCTATGAATTGGGGTGTGTATGAAAAAATAAAAATTTTATTTTTATTGAAATTAAAAAAGGAGTAAGATTTTCATATTCGTTCCAACCAAGATCCAGCCTAATAGTCATAGAATATAACCAAATGGTAGGGTGCCTTTGTAAATATAGATGGCATTATGCAGAGTTATATATAGAGTTACTGCATCTAGTCACCTAGGTCAGCTGGTCGATCAGAGTACCGCAAAACGCCGCCATATTGGGGCAGAGAAGTGAGGTCTTTAATAATGGACAAATTAAAACCACATTTTACGTATTTGACATAATAAGAAGAACCTTTTAAACTAGACGTGGATTTGATTAAATTCAATACAGATAAAGATAATTAACAACTTTGTGCTTCTTTTGCCCCAATATGGCGGTGTTTTGGGTTACTCAGCTGGCCTAGATGACTAGATGCAGTGACTATTAAAATAATAAAATATGTTAAAATAGCGTCGGTGATGCTACATGTCACTAATAAGACGCATTCTTCCGACAATCGCCTTACCGCTTGGCGCAACTATAAATAGTTTTAATAAAAATTCTGCTTTAATGTATACCGTTTATGATGCAAATTAGTGTTAGATGTATTTATTGACAAACGTTGCTCCCTGGCCTTTTTCCAAAAATTTAGTTGTTCAGGAATAGCAATTGAATATCTTGAAAATCGATTTTTCTTTGTTAAGAGCTATTTCGAATGCTCGCAAAGCGGTTCTTTCTACTTATACAGGAGTTAACCTCTAATATAAATTCAAGGGATAGTTAAATGTTTAATATATTTCATAAACATTTTTTTTAAATTATAATATTTATAAAAAAGAATAATTACATAAGATTATTCCTTAATTTTATAGTCATTGTTTAAACTACATAATATATGTATAATATTTATGACAATTAGAACTAATTGGTTATACATTACCATATTAGTATTTAATTGAAAATTATTCTGTTTTATAAATATTATAATTATTTTAAAAAAGCTTGGAAATATATTAAATATTTTATTAAAAGAAATTAAAGGAACTGCATGGGATTTGAACCGTGGTTATTTAGACGAAAATACAAAGACCCTCTCCACAGGGCTATACTGTCTTTTGGTATTGCTTGCTTCTTTAATGAACATCAATTATTATTCTGTTTTGTTTATATTGTTAAGGAATTGTTTATTTTATAAATAAACATAAAAAAGAATAATTACAAACAATTATTCCTTAATTTTATAGTCGTTGTTTAAACTACATAATATATGTATAATATTTATGATAATTAAAAATAAAACTAATTGATTAAACATTATCATATTAGTATTGAATTGTAAGTTATTCTGTTTTAGAAATATAATTATTAAAAAAAAGGTTTATTTATGAACAAAGGAGAATTAAAATCGGATAAAGAAATGAAAATAAAATAATGCAATGTGTGTCCAAAGCAGCGATTTATTTATAAATGTTATAAACACGTAAATAATAATTTAAATGTGAGATTTTATACACTCCTAACTTTGTTTCGTAAGTAAAACTAAAAATATCAAGAAATGATACATTTATATGATAATTGTCCAAACAATTTTATATGTTCATTTAATTTATAAAGAAACAGGATGACTTACCAGGTGTTCCACTGCAGCACCTGTTTGTTTTGCATTTCTCATTATCAGCTAAAGTATATAATAAAATTAAGACAGTGGCGTGAAGCTTTTATATAACACTTTTATTCCATGTAAATCACATAAAGAAACATTACTAGACAAGATTATTGGTACGCCAATGATCTGACATATTGCACAGGCTTATCAGCAAATCTTTCTCATGTTTAAATTCAAATCTTTAAATGTTTTATTAAAAGAAATTATACGAACTGCGTAGCATGGCGTTTGAACCGCGGTTCACTAGGCTGAGAGCCAGGTATTCATTCACGGAGCCAAGCTCTGTTGACGTTGTATCCTTATTTAATGACTTTCATCCTTTTTTGTTTCTTTTTTATTAATTTATTTATTATTACTTTTTGATGATTTATACAATAATTACTAATTACTATACATAGTGTACATTTACTTATTAATTGGTTAATATTAATTAATCGATTATTAATATTAATTCATTTACGCACGCTGTTTGTGGTATGAAAAATCTAAATGCTTCTCTAAATACATTCATCTCCAAAAATAATGTGCGATGGGGGACTAGCTCGACAGGTTTCCCTCTCATTGTCCCCTTACCACTGCCCACCAGCAGATGGTTTGGGACTGTTTACATATAATCATAAAGAAATTGTCCAGAGTGAAAGTGGGAACTTAGAATTTTTATGAGATCCTTCTTAAATAGGTGTAGAAAATTATAGATTTTTTTTGAAAAGTAACTTGACATATTTTGACTTGAAAAAAAATGATTTATGAACTTGAATAATTTCAAGGCATAGTTATATTCATAATTTAATATTTCAGCATAAAGCCATTCTTTCGCCATATTTTCTCTAGGTATCCCATTCATCTGTAAATTTTTGACATAGAAGCTATACATGCGAGATATATTCAATTGAGAACCCAAATACTTTCTTTTTGTTTTTTCTCGACAATATTGAGATTCGTAAGCTGGGAACTTCGAGATGTGAGATCTTACATCGTCCGATATTTTGTTTGTTGGTTCATGTTTTCATGCACTTCTGGACGTATGGAAAATATATAAGTGCATCACGGTAACCTTGAGACAAACTAGATCAGGAGGATATTTTAGTAACGTTACTTTTGTATGTAACGTAAGTCACTACAGTGCTTTTCTTGTAAATTTTTTTCTTTACTACCAGTATTCGTCAACTCAGCTTTCTATTACAAATTATACCAATTATCGCTTTCTAGGTTAATCATGAGCAGATTGTATGAAACCTGCGGTTCTTAAAATGTAGGAAACAACTTTCGTATAGAAACAGGTTGTGTTATTTTGTTTATTTGGACTTCGAAGGATACCCAAAGATCACAATAATAAACTTTTCCTGCAGTTACCCAATTTTTGAAACTAGCTTTCCATAAGTTGTTCAGCCTAGTGTCGCTTGCAGAAAGTTATGAAGGTTCTACTCAGGACCTCTGCTTACCCTCCTGGCCATCGAGTGGAGTATCTCCATAATTTCCATTATAAAAGTTATTTCTTATGTCGTAAATGAAAGATGCAGATCTCCAGATCTGTTACGATAGTCTACTGTATGCATAACAATCCGTATGCAATACCATTTTTATTAGTTTTGATACAATTACTTGTTACCCGTATTTATATTAGTGAACATTGTACTGCGAGCTTTCACGATCTGTCCTTTGAAAACAGGTTTTAAAGGTAAATCTCACAGAAAATATGAATGCTAAGGTTTTAAATTAGCAAAGTTAATTGATTCTTTTGTATCTTAGATTATGTTATCTATAAGAGAAGACTTTAAATCGTCGCACAGATGCCTTTGACAATTTATCATTATAATTCTTTTATGAAAAAAAATCTAGCTTTATTTTAATAATCTGAGAGACCCATTCAGCTTTCATGAGTAGATTACCTTTTATAGATATATATCATGAATAACAGTAAATCTTAACTCTATACAATCATAAAATCAAAGTACAAAAATATTATGTCATATATTATTATTTATCACTTGAGTTATACTAACTACTTACTTGCCACTATTGTGATTCTTTGTTGTGGTAATACCAACTCCTCAAACAGAACATAATCGACAAGTGGTATTAAACGCATAATCTAAATATATACAAGCAACCAACAATGGTTCACTGTCTCATTTTTAAAAGATCATATATACTGTAAATTCAATTTACACTTTAATTTTGAATACTGTTACTGTTTATTTTGACAGGTAACCAAAAGGGTAATTTATATGCATGTACTTACAAGCATGAAGCCAAGAAAAATGGCGTTGGTAATATGTTAAATTGAAAATTCGCCGAATCAATCGATTACCTTGGTCCAGTCGGCACCGCCTCTTCTATCTCTGGCAAGACCACCTCGAGAATGGAATTATATGTAAGTAAACCCACGAGTACAATGGACACGTATTTAGGATTTCGCATCTACTTAAATTTACAGAACCGGCCTAAAGAAATTTTTGGTAACACTATAGCTCACCATAAACGTTACCACTATAAATCACCCATGTGTGACTTTTCTAACAGTTACAAATTAAATATGTAAATTCGAATGACAACCAAAAATCGAACATTCTTTTAGTTACATGATATTAATAGTTTCGGATTTCCAAAAGAATTTCTTAATTCTAAAACCGTAATCTTTATATTATATCTAAATCCGTACGCCATCAAAAAATAAGTTTAATTAAATTACACTGAGCATACAAGAAAAATTACACACTACCATTAGGTATCCATAAATAATAAAGAGCAATTAAAGAAGATTTATCAAACATAGAATAATATAATTCTATTAAATTTAAAAAGAGATTACACAGAGTATCTAAAAACGTCATCTGATAGGTTAAACCTACTCAGATTTATCGCACCAGGTAGGTATTGATTACTGTTAAAGATCTGATAATTTTCGTGATCTTAGGCATTTGTTGTTGATTTATTCATCACCAATTTATTTATTTTTCAGATTATTCACACTTTTTCCAATTTTTGAATTTTAAATTAAATACTGTAATACTATACGGTTCACAACTTTCAAAATTTGTGTTTCAGAATATTATCTGAAATGCAGTCATTCGTAAATTTTTGTTTTTTGTAATTTAAAAGCATCTTTGATTCTGGTCATTGGCCTCACTATAAGTATTAATTGCAAAAGGTTAACTTTTATTTTAAAGCTTTGTATGATTATTTGGTTTGACATTACTGGCATACGGTAGACAATTGTAGATATCTTCAGAACATTGGGTAGTACCATCAATATTGGTAACTCCTAAAAGGTTAAATATTCTGATTATTTTGGCATTTATTCGCTACATAACACCTAGTTAAAGAAAAGGAAGGACGTGTAACTGCAAACTCGCTTCAGTAAACATAGCTTGCCGAGAAGATGACATTACTCGTCAGTGACCCTCTTTGGGGGTGACTGATTTTTTCCTTAATTATTTTTCTTTGCCAAGAGCAATATTGCGAAATTCCTGTTCTACTTACGATAAAAATCTTTCACAATCTTCGATCCAATCGTTTTTCTCTCATTCTTCCCACAACGTCATATACACTTGAACTATGTTCTGGTTCGTAAGACTCGGAGAGTAAACTATTTTTCTAATACCCGACTTAAAAAATTAACTTCAAGTGACTCATGGTATACTGCCCTGCTAAGCCTAATGGCGGTAACTGCAATTTAGTAATATACTCTGCAAAGTTTCAACGTGTGCCAAAAAATATAGTATATTTCTGAGTTGATATTTTGCAGTTACCGCCTTTGGGATTAGCAGGACAGTATCGATTATTACGACAAATTAGATCATTTTTATTTATGTCCTCTCGTCTTATGAGTTTCGTATTTAATCAAGAAACGCCCAGCACTGTAAAATGGCGAAAGTGATTCACAGCGTAAAACAGGAAAATTACAGTAACAACATTAATACGTTAACCAGTTACTTCCTTGTTCTGTAGCACTTAGTGTACCTACATCGTTTTACAGTGGCGAACGCATCCAATGTGTTGAATGTGCCCGAATGTCTAGTCCGGACACTAGAGGTGAGAAGTGTATCTGTACTTGCGCACAATCCATTTTACAACAACTTATTATTTGCAGTTTTCTGTACCTACTTATTTTTTCTGTCATGTGATTGATGTATAGCTTCAGCTTAGAATGATTCTAATCGTAGCTAAATTTTTTTTAATTATAAAGCTATTGCTGCTAATTAGATTCCCAGTAACTTACATTAATTTCATATTGTAGCGTTCATTGACTTTCAGAACTAATTTTACTTATTCCACAAAATTAACTTTACCCAAGAGTCACAAGACCGGTAATAGTTATTTATTTCATACTGTGTCGTATTATCCATGTTTACGTTAACGATTACAATCTGGAAAATGCTTCTTTGCAGTTGAGTATGACTTTAGATTTTTTTACCGGATAAAATAAACTAAATCGACTGAACAATGATTTCGTATTCAGTTATCATGGACACTCATTCTTCATAGATTAGATGTATAGAGATGTCATATTTTGAATTTGGAAATTTATTTTATATAATTTTTCAAAATTAAACCAATAATCCAATAATTGCAGAATGAAATAAAACACATTACGTTAAACATTCTTGCAGTTTTATTTCGATGTTGCAAATCGGCTTCTGCCTTGTCGTAACATCTTCTGTATCAGAAATCTGGAAATTACATTTCTAGGACTTATAATGAAAATAACTATTATGGTACAAGTGAGTTAAATAAGATACTATCTACGAACAAAAAATCGACGTAAACATCGCGTTAATTTTTCTGAGTGGATAATTTCCTGAACTCACGCGTGCCATACAACGTTTTATCCAACTCTTTAGTTCAAACATTAAATTTGCAGTGTATAGTTTTTGATGACCGATGACTGGATTCTAATATTATGCAACGTAAGCTACTTCTAGCTAATTCTACAGTGGGTAAAAGGTTTTTTCCACTCCAAGCTCAAAAACTTCGATATTCCTCTTGCAAAATAGTGAGTAAAATTCATTTCCCTATCTAGAGAAGAAAATTGCAAAATAGTGAGGAATATCCATTTTTTGCACTTGGCATAAGTTCTCAGCAGTTAATTTTTAAGAAGCAAGTTTTCGCAATTGCATTCATAATGCAATTCATCGTATATTTGTAGAATCAAATTTGTTTTTAAAGTTGAAGATTAGAAAATTTATAGTGCGGGGACAATCCTTTTGGGGTATAGCCTAAAAAAATGTTGTGTCTAACACGAGAGGAAAGCGCTTTTGCACTCTCGCTCAAATGCCACAATCAATGCCTTACCCAGAAGTGAGTAAACTTCAACTTTAATTTAATCAAAATAGCGCCCTTTATATTTATAGGTATTGGATAATAGCTATTTATGTAACAAGTACATAATGTAGGACTTTATAGACAAGCCCAGTTTATGGCCGAGCGAGCGAAGCGAGCAAGGCTTATAAAATGGGCGAGTCTATAAGGTCCGATTATGTAAGACATCAAAAATTTTACAGTACCAAAAGGCTTAAATAACGTCAGTGTAATATATGGAGTGTAATATTAACTAATAGTTCAACTAAGATAGTTCTTGTTATCTAAGTATCGGAGTTTTATTATAAGGTGACTAAGACTATTTTTAAATAGCAGACGAATAAACCAAACCTTCATTCAATAATCAAAAATGCGACACAGGATGAAATAAAACGTTGTACTTTATATGTCCGGCAAATTATTCTCTACAGTAGTCGTTTCGAAATTCCAGACTCGATTCCTTCGTCACCTCGTCTGTAAATATCAAGCTCGATCAATCTAAGTAATGCAGTACTGTTTCATTTAATTAGTGCTTGTTAAATAATTAAATATGGATTAGAGTTTTATCGATTCATAAAGAATATATAATTATTATTATTATATTCTAACATCTTCATTCGATAAAATAGAAAAAGTGAAACCAACACGCATCTACACATAGGAAAGGATAGGACAAAATAAGGTTTTTTAATATAGATGTTTGGTATAACATAAATATTCTCTAGAAGCCCAAAGTAAATCCATTTTCCACTATTATTCTCTTATGAAATATAAGCATCTTATGTATATATGTTTACTTCCCTAAATAAATAATAAAGTCCGATCCTGTTGGTAAGATTCATACACGGAACATACGTACTGGATTTAAGAGCGGGGCGGGCACTTGATGTAATAAATAACGTGATAATGGGCAGGTAGGCAAATACTAATTCCTGGGCCATTGTATTAAAGCAGCCCCAGGCTTCCCAATTATTTATACATATTTATTTACATTGTCACCAACTGCGTATCTCGTATGCTCTTTATTTATAGATGCCGTAAGCTAATAATATATGTGCTCATATGCAATAACTATATGACTGAACATTCGAAGGTATTTTTGACATCATCTTCAGAATGGAGCTTATGAATCTGTGATATGAAAATTCCTGGCTATAGGTACTTTGTATCTCATAGTTTCTTCTTTGTGTTAACGCAATAACACTAACACAATTAAACACTAGAAGTTGTTTAAAAGATTAAGGATCAATTCAGAATCAATCTTAAAGTTGCTTTAATACTGACAGTAAGTGTTAAAATGTGACAAAGTAACATGTAAATTACGGATTAAATACGAGTATGTAGCATTATAAATATCTTTTGATCTAATTTCTAATTTTGAAGGAAGAAAGGAAGATGAGTCGCAGTAAGGGTGATTAATAGTTATAGTTTTCAGTACTTTCATTTTTGTTTTTGGAGATAAATGTTCATATTGAACATTATTGAAACTTGCTTTTGTCTCTTTGTCTCCAACATGCAACACACAAAATAAATAACAAGGATGCATCTATCATGCATATATGGTGATTACATGCTTGTATTTAGTCTGCATCAAAATAATTCAACATTAATCTTTCTACATAATTCTGGGGCTCAAGAATGAATAGACTACAGGGATGCAATAAAACACGAATCGTCTTTCTCCGTTTATGATGAGAGTAAAAGTAATCGATGTGTGTAGGGGTACAGCAGTTATTATTGTTCTAAGCTGTTTTACCAGCTCTTACGATACTTTACAGTTTCTAAGGCCAGAGGGGCCTGGGGCCAATGAACACTTACATATACAAAGCGCGTCAAAAGTATGGACCATACCAAAAGAAAACTGAAACAAATAATTTTTTTGCAAAAATCATCGATTTTCTTTTTGATTAATGCATATTTATACATGTCAAAATAATTTTCCGATATTCAGTAGCTTTTAAGTGATGAAATCAGAATATTTTTAAATTGCAACCTCTAATGCTTTCGGTTTATTTGTTGTTTATTTTGATTATTAAGTAGAATTTCAGTTTCTTGTAAGATATCAAAATTTTTATTTATCAGTTAGACAATTTATTGAAGGCTCTATACATTTCACAAAATAATAATTAGAGGTTGCCATTTAAAAAGAAATCTCATGACAACGTCACTTAAAAACATATGAATGTCGGAAAATAACTTTGGCACACAAATTAATGGACATCAAAAAAAAACTCGATGTGTTTCCAAAGTTTTACAAAAAATCATTAGTTTCAGTTTTATTTGGTAGATTACCTTACATACCTTTGACGTGCGATATGGTGGAGCGATCGTATTGTTGCGCCCTTCAAAAGATTGTGTACTACGAACGAATTCCAAAATGAATAATTATAATAACGAATAATATCACAGTACATTTACTATTACTATTTCGAAGTGTTCGTTGTAACTATTCATTCTTCAAATGGTCTATTGGATTGCAGAAAGAGTTGATATAATTGAGTTTACCTTCTCAAACAAAGAAACTGCCGAAAAAAGCCACCAATTGTTCAACCAGCGACATCCAGATAAGCATGTGAATCGCAAGTATGTCCTGAAGTAACAAAATTTCGGGAGACCGGGTCTGTGGCTAATAAAAAGTGAAATGTTGAAAATCCGGTAAGAAATGAAGTGATGAAAATGGCGGTTCTGAGTCACGTTGTTGATCATACGTTGAGTACAAGGCAAATGGCTATTGTATCGGGTATTAATGGAACAAGTATTTTAAAACACCACAAGTTTCATCCTCACAAGATCCAATTACTACAAGAACTCAATGAAGATGACATTGTTCGCCATTTGCAATTTTGTGAGGCTTTAAGTGAACGAGCGATAAATAATCCAAATTTATTTTTTAACATCTGCTTTTCCGACGAATGCAATTTTTTCGTAAATCGCACAGTCAATCGCCATAAATGTCACTATTGGTCAGATTCAAATCCGAAGGTATTTCGCGAAACACATACTCAATACCCCCAACAACTAAATGTCTGGGTGGCATTTTGATCGTCTGATTGGTCCTTATTTCATACCTGGTAATTTGAATGAAAAATGTACTTGGAATTGTTAGAAGACAACATTGATCCGATATAAGCTGATATCATAGAAAATGATGATCATTACCTCGCATATCATTTGCACTTCCAGTAGGACGGAGCTCCTCCGCATTATGCACTGCCTGCTCGACAGTAATTGAATATTGAAGGTTTTCGGGTAAACGGATTGGAGGAAAGGGCGCTCTTAAATGGCTTTCAAGGTCGCCAGTCCGCCAGTCGATTCTTTAGAAGATTTACAACACCGTATAATTATTGAATGTTGTCTAATCACTCTATAAATGCTCCAGACCGTGCGGCGACATTTTAGGCAGATCCTTTATTACTGTGGTGGTCATTTCGTGCAATACGATGAACTAAGTTTACGACAACGTATGGGCAACGAATGCCGTGTTATCACTCGACCAATTCCCCAATTGTGAAATTCTTCAATTTGTGCTGTGTAACGATAAAAATTTGAAGCCCTAACTTAAACTAACGTCTCACATTTGGACGTCAACTGAAGACGTACTCTATAACTCAAAATACTGAATACTTGCTGTTATTGCTTACTTAACACCAAGAACGATACTTACTGTACTTAAATGCACCGACGAAAGATCTCTTTCTGTTGACAAATTATCATTCAGGGCGTAGGTACTGGTCTCTCTAGCTTATAGATTGTAAAGAAAAAATAAGGTTTGTAGAAATAATAAGGAATGTGGGCGCCATTTACTCGAAGTTATTACAATTTTTGATCCGAATCCCCAAGTAAAAAAAGATTCCGATTATATTGTTCAAAATTAATTAAATTAAATAACTAATCATAATTAGTTAATTGTCGTTAAAATAGGTTAGATAATTGAATAACTTTAATTAATGATCGGTCCAGTATTATCACAATAAGGTTTGGCTTAAATTCTCATTTATTCATAGATAATCTTTTTCTTAAAAGACAATAATAAGAACAATCACAATAGTGTTCTAATAAGGATCCTTATTGAGAAGAAAATACTTGCATTATTAGCAAAAGGTTTTCATACAAATGGTACAAATAATTTTTCATAACAAAATTTACTTCTAACATACAGTTTATCGGCTAATCCTTGTTAACTCGTTGTATTTTACAATCCTTTAAATTCCACCAGTATCACTAACACAATAATGTCTTTAAATACACTTAAACATTAGGTACCTCACACATGGTAGAAATAAAACTTTGAATTCTTGTTGTCGATGCTGAAATTAAAACCATTGTTTATGAACTAAAGTTTATGGTAATTATGTCAGATTTGGGTTTGCAATATCATGTCATTATTAAAGAATTGAACCCATATAATTGCAAAAGAAACGTTCATCATTTAAAAGGTTATCACGTTGACACAATTTTAATCCTCAAAATGTTGCATTATCCCTAATACAATATTATTTTTTATTCCGGCACAAAATTTATGCAGTTTTCCGATACTAGCACTGCAATACGGAACAAAAATGTAGTTTCTTTATCTTTAAAATTCAATTAACTATAGAACTCACTTCACAAATCAAAAACTAACGGCACACTGGATCAGTTATTAACTTTGCTAAAACAAAATACTAAGCTTTAATCTAAAGCTTCTAAATTTCTGATCGGTAAACTGAACAGGAAAAACTTAAATCCATTTCATTTGGGGGTCCGTAACAGAAGCTCGCGTCTACCGGACGAATCCTCCAAGACCTGCTGTACGTGCCTTGCTAGGGAGACACGCTCACATGCATTCTGTTTAGTAAAATCTTACTAACTCTTCTGTCGACTGTACTAGACTGCTTGGGGATGCAAAAATATCTTTACGCTAATATTTTTAAGAGAGGGAACATAACCACCCTATCAAAAATTAGAATGACACATTTAGTAGAGTCAATTTTTGCATGAAGTTCTTATTTTTTACTATCTAAAGATAGAGACTTGAAATCTTTTGTAATGCCTTCAGTACTGGACCAATATAAAATGTTATATGTTTAAAATGGGGGCACGCCCCCTCGGGGGTGGAAACCCCCATTTCCTACCCCTAATTTAATAACGCAACCAAATTGAGCGAAATTTATGTTGGGAGGGTTCTTGGAGCCTCTGATTATGAATCCAATGAGAAAACTGAAAAATCCAAAATGGCGGACCCAAAATGGCGGTCCTAAGATAACGGCATTTGAGATTGAGAATGCGAGTTGCGCCGTTTCTATTGATTTTAGAGAGAAATTGCAAGAGTCAAATAGTGTTTGGAATGTGATTTTGCAAAGGAATACACTATTTTGGTTACCTTATTATGTAACCCCTTCGCTCTGCCCTAGTAGTAGAGTCAATTTTTGCATTAAGTTCTTATTTTTTACTATCTAAAGATAGAGACTTGAAATCTTTTGTAATGCCTTCAGTACTGGACCAATATAAAATGTAATATGTTTAAAATGGGCGCACGCCCCCTCGGGGGGTTGGAACCCCCATTTTACACTCCCAATTTAGTAACTCGGGAAGTTTTCCATCAACTTGAGCGAAATTCATGTTGGGGGGTTTTTGGGGTTCCTGATTATGAATCCAATGAGAAAAATTAAGAAATACAAAATGGCGGACCCAAAATGGCGGTCTTTGAGATTGGAAATGCGATTCACGCCGTTTGTATTGATTTTAGAGAAACATTCAGACAGTCAAAAAGTGTTTAGAATGTGATTTTGCATAGGAATACACTATTTTGGTTACCTTATTATGTAACCCCCTTCACTCTCCCCTAGTTGGCTTCTTAGTGACCGGAATTACGTATTCCTATGCGAAATTACATTCTAAACACTTTTTGGCTCTTTGCATTTTTCTCTAAAATCAATAGAAACGGCGTAAATCGCAGATTTCCAATCTCAAAACCGCCATTTCCGTCTCAAAGACCGCCATTTTGGGTCTGCCATTTTGTATTTCTTAATTTTCTCATTGAATTCATAATCAAAAACCCCGAAAAACCCCCCAACATGAATTTCGCTCAAGTTGATGGAAAACTTCCCGAGTTACTAAATTGGGAGTGTAAAATGGGGGTTTCAACCCCCCGAGGGGGGCGTGCCCCCATTTTAAACATATAACATTTTATACTGGTCCAGTACTGAAGGCATTACAAAAGATTTCAAGTCTCTATCTTTAGATAGTAAAAAATAAGAAATTAGGCATGTTTTTTGCAAAAATTGACTCTACTAATTACTCGAATAGAGAAATTGTTCTAGAACCTTCCACTGACATTTACAGGGTAAAAAAAACTTGCTTTGTAGCATAAAGCCAGATATTTACAGAATATTGCAGACTGTTTTTTGTATGTATATTTTCGAAGAATCTATTCATCAAAAACGAAAATAGGCACGTACAGAATACATAAATTCGAATTACATGTGTTTGTAGACGTATCATTTTGTTATGAAAGCAGTTGTATCCCTATATTTTTTTTACAAAAACAAATTTCATCTGGATAAGAACGCTTTAGATGATCTTTCACATTAACGAAAAACATTTTTAAATTCGAAATACAGTCTGTGATTTTAAACCAACGAAAATATATTTAAATGTACAGGATTATTTACTAAAATTATTTACTATAAATGCATTTTCAAATGCATCAAAATGAACCCTGAAATTTTAACACGTTATAGCTGTTTCTTTGAAGTGCATTTTCGCTGGAACTAATACTTGGAATCTAAAAAATAAAAATACTACTGTAAAGCAAATTCATTGAGCTTTCAAATGGTATGTTATGCTTTTGCCACCCATGCCATTTAGAAATTCTAGGGTGAACTTCGCCCTTATTTTAAGGTTGAAAACGGAAACAGTCATGTCCGAAAAATTACGGTTTAGTGCCTCAAAAGGAGCTCGTTTCGTTTTCGGTGGGCCAGTCTATATAATAATATAATAATAATAATTGCTACTACCCATTGATTGGTATACTACTGATGGTATGGTATTTCTTCTCTTTACTAACGATATAGTTCTGATGGTACCAACTTTAAATATATTCAATGTTTACGATCAATACGTCGTACGGAATAACATGTTAATTAAGTATAATCTTTTGAATATTTAGCTCTATCAAGTGCAAAATGTATGTAAAATTGTCCAATTAATAGTGGGTATCTAGGAAACTATTTAAAATTCCAGTTATTAACTTGATCTTTACTATTAAATTAATTACAGTTATTATGACGACCTTAACAAGTTCATTTCACTAAAAATTGTATTTTCCCATAATCGCAATTTTATGAAGCGGCTGTGTACGTCTAACTTGATATGATTAAATTAACAAGCTGATACTGATTAGTGATTAAGTCTTTATTGCTAACAGTACTAAAGCAAACATCAAGGTTCAATCAATTTGTCTATAAACACCGCAGGATAACCACATCAAATTCTGTCAAGTATATAACTGTTGCTCGGGGGTGCTTAAGGAGTAGATGTCTTATTCATTGAATAAAACGAGATTGTCCAAATAAATCCCAATACTTTCACTATAAATTCCCATACTTAGTACACGATACCACCGGACGTCTTACAAGACAATCGTATCTGTTTTACAATGGTAATATTGCCATTGCATTTAGTTTTCTTTTCTTTTGGGAATTTAAGATTACCAGCAGGAAATAGCTTACATTAGTGAATGAAACGTGGCAATTGAAGAAAACTTGCCTCTACTAAGAATACATTATTAAGTTTCTTGTGGAATACTATTTAATAAGATTATTTTATTGTGCACTCACTTAACTACTACTTTTGTCGTCTTCAAATCGCCACAAAAAAATTAAATTAACAGGTCGTACGAAGTAAACGCCATAAATTTTCGGCCTGATATAAAAAAAATAAACTTGGTAAAATATAATAGTTTTTATTTTTCAATATAATCTCCCCTAATGTCAACGTGGAATTAATAATTCAATGCCCTTGTAAAAATAATCTGAAGTTTTACCTTCAAAATGTTCATTTACAGCTGCTTGCAACTCGTTCTCGTCCTTAAAACGATGTCCTCTAAGGTCTTTCTTTAAATTGGAAAATAAATAATAGTCACTAGGAGCCATATTCGGACTGTACGGTGGATGATCCAATGCTTCAAAGCCGCATTCGTGAATGGCAGCTTGTGAAATTGCAATAGTATGAACGGGTGCATTGTCGTGTAATAATCGAACACCTCTTGACAATTTTCCTCGACGTTTTTCACGAATATTGTTTCTCAATTTATGCAATAAAGACGTATAATATGTACTATTAACAGTTGTATTGCGTTCTTTAAAATCAATCAGTAAAATGTCGTTACAATCCCAGAATATTGTTGCCATAACTTTCTTTGTCGATTGAACGACTTTCGCCCTTTTGGGACGAGGTTCATCGGGTCGCCGCCTTTCCCTTTTGGATAGAGGATCATAATACAGAACCATTGTTTCATCTCCAGTGACAATTGACTCTAAAATCGGCTTTGGGTGGTCTCCACACAAGTTTAGAAACGAGCGCGTATATTTGATGCGATGTTGACATTGAACAGTACAAAGAAGACGCGGTACCCATCTTGTCCTAATTTTATTCATACCCAAATGGTCATGAAGAATTCGGCGAACACTTGTTTCCGAAATGTCAGACATCACTGCTAACGCCTTAACTTTCAAACGGCGATCTTCTGATACCATGTTTTCAATGATTGCAACTTTTTGTGGCGTTACTGCTTCAACTGGCCGATCGGTGCGGTGCGCTCATCATCTTCAAGAGATTCTTGCTCCAAACGGAAACATTTTTACCACTTTTTTACAGTGGAATATGAAGGAGATAAATCACCATAAACTCCGTCTTGTTTGATTTGATCAAGGCGTGTGCCCTTCTTTTGTTAAAAATTTAATGACCGCGCGGTACTCAATTCTCGTTAGCTGCGACATTTTCATGCACTCGTCACGATGTTTGAGTGGCTACTAAAATCTATTACAATTCTAGCCGTAATATATATATATATATATATATATATATATATATATATATATATATATATATATATATATATATATTGCGATGAATTGGCATAAACAGAATAATTTTGATTTCTTTTGCCCCACGTTGGGACAAACCAAATTTATATGCGGTGACTTCGCATAAACAGAATAAGTTTTGATTTTCTCCCACCTCGGCTAGCAAAAATAAAAATATACGCGATGAATCTGGCTAATTAACAATAAAATATTGTTTTTATATTCAAAATACTTTCAAATAACGAATAATTGTAGATAATTGATTTATAAATTTATTTTTAAAAAGACTGTACTTTGGAAATGCTTTTCAACTTTCCTCATTTGTAAATTCTTATATGATTCAAAAATACTTTTTAATAGTTTTAAATAATGCACTAGTTACATAACAATGTTACGTGAATTCTGACTAAATCAAGTTTACGTAATAATAAGTTGGGCGCCAGTTAAGTAACTTAAAATAAGAGAATTAAATTTAATAAAGACTCATCTCAGGGTGAATGTGGATTCCTGTAGGTTTTAAAAATATACAAATTGAAATTGAAATCACTTTTTAAAATTAAAATCTTAATTAAGTTTAATGGTTAAATTGTTCAAATCATTTAATTACACCTCACAAACGATAGTTTTTTCTTCATCAGATACCAAAGGAAATAACTTCCTACCTTTTTATAAAGCGATGCTTCTTCCTTTTTCTATAGATGTCCTCTTTCCAAAACCAATTGGCAGAGCAAGTCACTTATGTTGTCTTAGTGCCGATTTCCAATTCCGGTTGACTTCCTTCCTTTTGCATGGCTTTCCCACATAACACCATCCACAGTCTTGGTTTTGGTAACTCACTTTTGTTTTATTTTAATAACGGGTACTATATCCCTTTTTCGAAGAACTTGTATTTGCTTTTTGTGTTTAATTAAATAAAACACCGATTGATGGTTTTAATCGAAGATTTATTATCTTGCTTACTTAGCAAGTAAATTAACTTTCAAAGGTTCTTTATAAACGTATACACTTTTACAATTTATAACCTTTTTAATACTTTTGCTGTATTCCATTCACCAACCAACTTAATTATCTATTTACATTTGTACTATGTTATTTACATGACCTTACTCTTTCGCTTTATCTCAGGAACTGTCTTTACTCTTTCGTCGTTTAACAGTAAGTGTCTAATTACATTAATACTATATTTATTACACGACTTTACTGCGTCGCTTTATATTACTGACTCTCCTAAAATTATAATTTTCTAAGCTTATATACTATTTCTTATTTACATAATTATATTACACAATTTGACGTCACCTTACGAACTAATACAAACTGTACACTCATATAATACATAATAGCAGATTAATATTCTTTATAAAAATGACACATCTATTACAGGTTATTATACAGTACTTTTACGCAATAATAACGAACTATTTACAAAAACAAAACCTTAAAGAATCACATAACCCGTCGATATACTCATTTGAAATTATACATAATTGAATTACATCACAACAATAACTTGCGCACAACTGGATGTTACGTATACTTAAGTAATCGGTGAGTAAGCTGTTTGATAATAAATAGAAACATGTATTATTTAACCTAAAAATAGTTGATAAAAATATTTCAAAAGTGTTAGTATTTAACAACGATTTTAGAATTTTCCAAAATTTTCCAAAATTTTGACACTAAAATCCACAGCAATATATATATATATATATATATATATATATATATATATATATATATATATATATATATATATATTATGTATGACGCAGCCGAGTTTGAATATGTTGGCACCTGTAGAAGCCTGTCGGACCGAGAAATAATGGCGCTTACGTCGTATATGCGATCATAACTAGGTGTAATAATTACAGCCTTAATGACAAAAAACGAAAATGAAGATCTTCATTCCATTAGTTACCCACATGCATGGTTTTAAATAAATAAGAATTAAGTTTTATTAATTAAAAAATGAACTTTAAAAATAAATTAGTATATGAAATTTAATAATCATGAAATGCAAAATTCTTTTTACCAAAAAAGAAAAAATAAGTACTTGGTAAGAAGAAGCTTAATAACAATTTACATTGGATTATGACAATTATTTGCCCATTTGTTACATGTTTATTACTTTACCTTTAAATAATAAACAACTTGAATATATATCCAGGCAAAGAAAATTACAAGTCGGTTTACGTAGGTTGAGTAAACATTAACGTTTTCACATGTCCGACGTGAAAAATAAATTTTTAAACAAAAGTGTACCATTATTTATTTTCTTCAGACTAAAAATGTACAGCTATTTTGTAAATAACAATCAAATGAACAAATTGACCCCAGAAATTGCTAAAAGTACTCCACATTTTAATAAGTCGTATGGGTGCGGTTGCCGTCACCAGTCTACTTAGTTTTGCAGAATATTACGAGTAGCACTTTACATACATTAGACGCCGTAAATAAATTGAATTGCATTCTCCACTCGAATAAAATCCAATTTTAACTTTTCAGGTTACATTTTATTCATTCAATTATCATAAACATGTCTTTTTTCATGTCCCTACACATAAAATTTAATTTGTTTAAGTAAATGTGGCTGTTTTTTCTTAGCAACTGATGAGTTCATATTCAAATCTGACAATGAATGCACTGATTTGTATTAAGAAAACTATTTTAAAAATATAAGTTAATTTAAAATGCATCAGGCTTATTTTATTAGCCTGTTTTTGTCACGATTAAAAATATCTTCTTAGAATGTAAAACAAAACATGTTTCGCCGAATGCATTGGCTACTTTTAGTGATTATACTATAACCATCTCATATACAGGGTGCCCATTATGTATGGAATATAATATATATCTCGGTAAATATCAACTTTATAAAAAAATTTGTTATATAAAAGTTGTTTAACATTTTATTTTCCATAATAAGATAGCATTCAATTGTTTTTATTTCAAAAAACAAATGAGTAATGAATAACACTTTAATTTTTTTAAATAGCAATGTACCCTTTCATTTAGGCTCATTTGATAGAGATTTCTCTTCTCTTTTCAATGACGTAAAATCTTAGTATCCTTATATCAGAAAATTTTTGAAAAAAACGTAAAAAATGTTTATTAAGTTAATTTCACCAATAACATGAATCTAGATATCCGAGATTTCTTTCATTTGTCTTAACAATTGATTGTAGGCTTTTATTGTCACAGAAGTTTGTTTATTTAATTAAGTTTTTGGTACATGGAAAAATAAAAATGATTCATTTAACAGAAACTGAACGTATAGAAATTTTAATTATGGTCGGTTATGGGGATCGCAAACGAACACAATTAGAAGTATGTGAAATTTTTAATGAGCGTTATACACATCGAGAACCAATCACCCAGTCAGTAGTTAGCAAAACCTTGAAACGGTTTAGGGAAACTGGCAATGTTAAAGATCTGGTGAAGACTGGTCCGCAGAGGTCTGCGACAAATGAAGATAAAAAGCTCGATGTTTTATTAGAAATCGAAGAAAATCAAAACATTTCAACTCGTCAGTTAAGTTTAAACCATGCCGTAAGTAAAGGTTCAATATAGAAAATATTACATTCAGAAAAATTACATCCGTACAAACCGACTTTATTGCAAGAATTATCCGAAGATGACTACGATCGACGTGTTGAATTTTGTGAATTTATGATGGAGCGAATCAACAACAATCCAAATTTTCTTAATAATATTGTTTTTTCTGACGAGGCTACGTTTTGTTTAAATGGAAATGTAAATAGGCATAATTATCGATATTTGGCCGCTGAAAATCCCCATTGGATGATCCAAAATCATACCCAAACACCACAAAAATTAAACGTATGGGTGGGAATTTGTGCAGATCACATAATTGGACCTTTCTTTATTCGTGGTACTCTAACTGGTGACCGTTATTTGCAATTATTGCAACAGCAAATTATTCCAGCTTGCCAAGCAAATCTTGATGATGTTTGGTTTCAACAAGATGGAGCACCGCCCCACTATCATTTAGATGTATGCCGATATTTAAATGTGGTATTTCCGGTCCGTTGGATAGGCAGAAGAGGGTCTGTGGAGTGGCCTCCCTGATCTCCGGAACTTACACCTTGCGATTTCTTCTTCTGGGAATATTTAAAATCAAAAGTGTATACAAACCGACCCCAGAATTTGGCCGAATTAGAGCAACGAATACAAAATGAAGCTACAGCAATTTCTCCCAGATCGCTCAGAAATTTTTTCAAGCTTTTCGTGATAGGTTGGGCCACTGTCTTGCAGTTAATGGTGAACATTTTGAACACTTATTGCCATGAAAACCATTTTATTGCTAATTTCGTTTTGTCTTCAAGATTTATAAGACATGTACATAATTTTCTGTTCATTTGTTTTATTTTGTTTTTTGTTCATTTGTTTTGTTTTGTACTTTATGTAGATGCACATCTGTTTATTTTAGGGTAATAATTCGAGATACTTTACGATCTCGGATATCTAGATTCATGTTATTGGTGAAATTAACTTAATAAACATTTTTTACATTTTTTTCAAAAAATTTCTGATATAAGGGTACTAAGATTTTAGGTCATCGAAAAGAGAAAAAAAATCTCTATCAAATGAGCCTAATGAAAGGGTACATTGCTATTTAAGAAAATTATAGTGTTATTCATTACTCATTTGTTTTCTGAAATAAAAACAATTGAATGCTATCTTATTATGGAAAATAAAATGTTAAACAACTTTTATATAACAAATTTTTTTATAAAGTCGATATTTACCGAGATATATACTATATTCCATACATAATGGGCACCCTGTATTTATGTAAAAGAACAACTACTGTTCAGTTAAACAAAATGGTAAACATTCGTTCAAATATTCATGAGCTAACTCATTCAATAATTTTGAAGTCCGTTATTGGAAAGTCTAGGATACACTTTTGATTATAGCCTCGTTGCCCAGACGTATACATTCATTGAACTCTCATTGTGTCGCTATTGTGTTAGATTTTGTTTGTACTGATCTAGTAGTAATTTGAATTTAATATATGTTTTTAGTAAGTTTCCAAAATACTCTAATAAATTATCTGATAAATAGCCAGCTATATGTGAGTACGTTCGTGACTGACAGTTATCGCTAACAATAAAATGTTGCTTTATATCCTAAACCAGGGGTTCCCAAAGTGCGGACCGCGGGCCAAATGCGGCCCTCAAGCCCTAGAAATGCGGCCCGCGATATCAGATCATCCGATTTAGAATTCATAAAAATCATTTAAAAAATAAATAATTTTTGTCATATTATAATTAAAAATTGCTCAGTTAAAAAATACTAAATTTTATATGTAATGTAATTATTTTGTTATTATATAGATTGTATATATTTTATTGTCTTAACGGTAGTCCTCAGCTGATTAGGCTGATCAGTATTAATAAGTCCAAATTGAGATCAAATTTAACTGATGAACATTTACAAGCGGTGTTAAGAATACATTCAACCGACTTAGAACCAAGAATCAATGAAATTATTAAAAGGAAACAACTGCACAAGTCACACACTTCTGATTGTGGAATTTATAATTTTTTTCTTTTTTTTGTTAGAAATTATTTAGTTATTTTTGTTTAATTATTTCTGAAATGTGTTGATAAACATTTTGTAATAAAAATAATTATTGTTATAAAGAACGATTATGTTATAAAATTAGTATAAATTAGTGATGCACCGAACCGGCTTTTGGCCGAATCAAATACCGAATATTCGGCCATTAAAATTTGCCGAAGCGCCGAAGATCGGCCGAAGCACAATAGAAATTTGAGTTTTGATTAGTTTTATTGAATACAAAATCATGTCACAAAAAGAAAATATTGGTGTTCGAAAAATACGTTTCCTACTACGCATTTTGCTATAATAAAATAATACAAAATATAACTAAACAAAATTAATAAAAAATAAACAGTATCGTATTATCAAAAACGTGCCAAAAACTTCATTAATCAACGCTTATTAAAAAACTACAACGTAATAGCATTCAAAACATTTCAGTATTTAAAATTTAATTTAAGAAGATTATGGTGAATAAAAAGTAGCTTTTCGGCATTTTCCGGGAGCAATCTAAGTCAAGCACGTGACCGCGCGGCGTCTCTTCAAGTGATCGCCGCGTGATTCGCGATGCATTTTGCATTTTCACCTTCGTGATTTCCTTGACCCAGATTCACCAATTTATTATTGAACTTCTAGTCAGAACAATATATGTACGCTCCCTTTGCGTCATCGTCTACACAGGACTTAAAAATAAATGCTTGAAATACTAAGAATTAAATAAATGCTGATACATATTTTAAAAATTTAGAATTTTTTTGGTTAAACGCTAAATAATGAGTTTTTCAGTTAAAATGCACTCGAACAAATCAGATTACGACAAAAAAAAATAAAAAAATTCGCTTCGGTCGGCCGAATACCGAATCTTTCATGCCGTTTCATCCAAAACCAAATCTGTTTAAAATTGGCTGAATACCGAAGAAAAACCGAAGTTTCGGTGCATCTTTAGTATAAATCTTTCTGTTGTGTCAAACTTTTTATCGATTTGAACGTATTTTTTCATAAAACTTTTTTTGGCCCGCCAAATATTTTGGTATTTATAATTTGGCCCACCTAGGCAAAACTTTGGGAACCCCTGCCCTAAACTGTTATCCTTTAAAAATTCATCATTTTTTAATAATATCAAATAACTTGGTAATGAGAACACACAATTATTCAGTCATAAAACACCATCACTTGGATTATTTATTTCTTCTTCTTTTTCATCGTTCCTCTCCTCGTTGAAGAAGGCTATCTTAACATCATGGCTATCTTAACCTTGTCGGCGATTGTTTTGAACTGATATTTTGTGCTGCAGTGGAACCATTCTCGATGATTCTTTAGCCAGGAGATTCTTCTTCTTCTAACCCACACTACATTTTCCTTATATCTTCCCTTGCATGATCACTTTTATGATTTCGTATTTCTCTCCTCGCATTAGATGTCCAAAGTATTATAATTTTCTCTTTTTGATAGTATACAACACTGTTTTTTCTCATACGTATTCAGTACCTCCTTGTTTGTTATTTTATCTTCCCAGGAAATCCTCATAGGATCCTCGGCGATAGCATCACATCTCAAAGACTTATATTTTCTTTGTGATGGCTTGCGTCATAGTCTATGTTTCAACGCCGTAAAAAAGTACTGATAACTCTAAATTAAATTCTCTGTTACAAAGAAGGTTACGCATTTTAAAAAGAAACAGTTACGAGCTATCTCAATCCTGGATTTAATCTGTTGTGAGAGGTCCCATTGACCATTTAGCCAGCACCCACGATATTTGTGTTGATGTACTTGTTCGATTTCTTCATTTTCTGTTTTCAGCGGTATTTCTGGTTGGCGCATAATTTTGTTGATTATCTTAAACTTGGTATTTGAAATGTTCATTTTCAGTCCTTTTTCTTTACAAGCCTTATTCGCTTTGTCCATTAGATGTTGTAATTTACTCATATTGTCAGCCAATATGACAGTATCGTTAGCGTAGCGAATGTTGTTGATTATTTGCCCGTTTATGACTATTCCTTCGTTTTCTTCTTCCTATGCATCTCTAAATATGGCTTCTGAATACATACTGAAAAGTATGGGGGTGAGTATGCACCCTTGTCGGATGCCGCGACAAATGCCTATATCCGTTGTCTTCAATTGTGATCATGTGTCTTCAATTTTCACTGCTGATTTTTTGGTGCCAATAAATATTACCAAACATTTTTGTATCGCGTGTGTCTAATCCGTTTTTGTTGAGAATTTGCAATAGTTTATGGTGTTGCATCCTATGGAACGCTTTCTCAAAGTCTATGAAACAAGCGCACAGTTCCACGTTCATATCGCGGTATTTTTCTCCCAGTATTTGAATACAACAAAGTGCCTTTCTTGTGCCATATCCTTTTCTAAAACCAAAATGTGTATTTCCAATATTTCCAATCCAAAACAATATAGTTTTTTCGCATTTTTGTGTATTCTTCCGTGTATTATCTCAGGAAAATTGTTAGGATATGACTCATGAGACTAATAGTTCTATATTCATTACATATCTTAGCGTGTACCTTCTTGGGTATTGTGATAAATGTTAATTTTAGCCATTATGTAGGTATAATTCCTGTACTATATATTTGGTTAAAAAGTTTTAACAGAATATCAACGCCATTTTCTTCGATTTGTTTGATCATTTCTGTAAATATCTCGTCTGGTCCTGGTGTTTTACCATCTTTTGCTAACTTTATTGCGTTTATTACTTCCGATTTTAAAATTGTGGGTCCTGTTATCTTCTTGTGTTATTTCGTAATGTGGTAGTCTTTGATCTTCAAACAATTAATTTATGCATTCACACCAAGTGTTCAGGTTTTCTTTTATGTCCATGATTATTTTATCAGTATTATCCTTAAGTATTTTTGTATATCACTGATGGTGGGTACCTAATATCTGTTTGATTTTCTTATGTACATTAAATGTGTCATGTTTACATTGTAGTTTTTCAATTTCGTTGCATTGTTCTCTTATCCAACTTTGTTTGCCTTCACGGATCATTTTTTTGATAAGTTTTTATTTTTGATTGTATATATTTACGTTTTCATTTTTCAATCTTCTTCTTTCCTCCATCAGCTGCATTATGTCTTCTGTCATCCATAGTTTTCTTTTTGTTCCTCTATTTCTTTTGATATATTTCTCGGTCGTATCCGTTAGTACTCCTCTTATTTTGTTATAAGTCGTTTCTACTTCATTAAGGTCTATGTTTTTCTTTAGTGCTGAAAATCTTTCTTCGACCTTACTTTTTTGACCTGATTGCAAGTTTGTTCTTCTTTTAGTTGTCTTATATATCTGTATTTTTTCTCGTTTTCTTTTTCTAGTTTGATTGCGATTCTAGCTACCACTGGATTATGGCCAGATCCCACAACCGCTCCTGGGTAAGTTTTAACCGATTTTACACAATTCTTGAATCTTTTATTAATCAAGATAAAATATATTTGGTTTCTGACTATAATAGTATTCTTTCCATCTGTCGGGGATTTCCATGTTTCATTTATTTCGAAAGAAGTATTTATTTCATTTGTTGGAAACCGGAAAGCACACGCACATGAAGAGCAGATGTTCTGGTCATTGATTAATAGAAATAGTGGAAGCGAACCCGAAGAAAACTAATATAAAAAAATCAGTCATTGAATTACTTTTTAGTTCGAAAGGTACTTTAGTAAACAATTACGTCCAATTTCCGAAAAAGTTTAAGTTCCTTAAATTTTTGGATACTTTACCCTTAGAATACTACTACAATTTCGTGAATCATCTGTTTGGGCCGAAATTATATAAATTATAGTGCCCAATTAAGTAGACATTTGACAGTATTAGAAACTTACCAGTGGTGTAGCTACCGATTTAAGAACTGTGTCAATGATATAGGACCTTCCAGGTAGGGAGTTCGCCAACCTACCATAAAGAAAAAAAAACAAAATCTCAGTTTAATTTTCGTTTTTCAAAACCTATAGTTTGATAAAATTCTAGTTGTTAAAGTTTGAAAAGTAATTATAACACAATTTCTATTAATGCTTCCCTACTAGCAATTTTCTATAAAAGACTCTGGTGAAAAGTTCACCACTCAACAAGTGTCGTAGGCCCAATATGATATTTTCCATTATTATAACTGGATTTAAAGTCTATGTATATTGTAATGGCATGCGAAACTCAACCGTCAGATTCTGTTGTAATTTATTAAAAAAAAGTTCCATGCGTGGTTCTCTGCATTAAAGTTTTTCTTGTATGTGCCATTGAGGATTGGATATCTTAAAAATGCTTATTATGTTCAATAACAGTGACATAATGAGAATCTTATTTGTAAAGTGTCACCTTCTTTGTGAAGCGTCAACAATAAAGTACGTTATCCTACTGGATAAGATGAACAGGATAAGAACTTACTGAAGTTTCATAAGGAATACTTGTAATTGATAATTTTATTTTCCCGAAATCACTCACCAGCAACCTCACAATTTATACCTACAGTAGAGTAACTAACTTTACTATTGGCAACCTTTTTAGCTGTACTAATATACCTTCTGTTTATAACATCCCTTCACTGCTACGTTAGTGTAAAGGATACTTAGTTTTTTAACTTCTTGATACTTGAAGATGCTTCTTTAATTTACTCACTTGTAACACGTACCGTTTAACACCTCTTTATCCTTTTACTCAAACCGCCCAGCAATTATTGATAATTTTCTTCCAGGTACCTATAGCGCCAAGTAAAAGATGAAAACTGCTTTCACTTATATGTATCATTTTGATATACACTTATTACCGGAAAGCTTCCGTCTACCTTGTTTACTTTTGTACTAGCAATTCTTCATGCATATACGTTCCAAGTTGACATCGCAAGTAAAAAGTTTTTGATCAAATTTTGTATTATATTATGTTTAAGACAGATAACTATATTATGGTGTTTAACTCATGTCTTCTTTTTGTACAACGGATAATGGATGGATTATTTTGTATATGTATTAGGGTGGCCGTTATTTTGTAAAAGTTAAATTTTTTGGGTCCTCCCCACCTAGATCTCTTTAAGATGTCAAAAAAATGAGCTGTGCAAAATTTCAGCCGATTTGGTCAATATTAACTCGTGCCACCGAGAGGTTAAAGTTTAAATGGAATTTAACATGCGTTTGGTGCATTTCTAGAGACTTTATGGTGTAACTTTTTATCTTTCTATGTTTTAACTTGAAAATTTATGTATTCATGTTGTTGAGAACTGTCAGAAAAACTTTTGACAGTTCACAGCTGGCAAAAAATCGGCCAACTTCACTAAGATTAGCATTTTCGCGAAACTGCTAAAGTTTTTTGACTTCAGCTTCGTGTTGGGCAACTTCAACAAGCATACAATATCTCTCGTTAAAACATAGAAAGATAAAAAAGTTATGCCACAAAGTTTCTAGCAGTGCATCAAACCCATGTTAAACCCATTTAAAACTTTAACCTATCGGTGGCACGGGTTAATATTGACCAAATGGGCTGAAAGTTTGCACAGCTCGTTTTTTGACATTTTAATGGGATCTAGGGGGTAACCTAAAAAATTCTAACTTTTGAAAAATAACGGCCACCCTAATATGTATGAATGGAAAACGTGTCTTGAACTATTTTAGCTAACTGTGGTAGCTAATGACAACGAAGGTTTTGGTGGTGGTAAAGGTAATGGTAGTGTTAATATATAACTAGATCACCCCAATACCAACTAAATCACCCCCCCTCAATCTGTTCTGCTAGGTTATTACATACTACTACGTATATTGATAAAGAAGAGAAATTAAATCAGAGAAATTAGAGTAGAGTATAGTATAATCCAATTTTGTGAGTATTGAGTGTTTTTAGTTTTGGTTATATTGTATTTGTGAATTGCGTCTTAAACACTATAGAAGATCTAATGTTCGCAAGTGGTTAAGTTCATTTGAATGCAATAAAGAAGGTAGTAAAATAGGAAATGTAATTAAGATACTTGATTTATGTCACTTATTTCAAGAATATGGCTTATTCAAAACGTCTACATCGAAAATGAATGACATCGTCATCGTTATCTTTATTACTTATGTTACATACTAAAGCAAATTTGGTAACTTCTTGAAAATAAAGTAAGAAAGTTCTTTGTGCATTTTATTTATTAGATAGCCGCCTCCTTGCTTCTATTAAAATTGGCAGCCATTACTGAATGTGTAATTTTCTAAGACTTCTAAATTCAGAAATCAACTGTATAAATTATAATTAAACGATCGCATGTTTTTATGGGAAGTTTAAATTTATTAGCATGTTATTTTATTGTATAATGATGTTAATAACCAGGTGCGTTTTATTTATAACACTATTTTGGTATCTACAACCAAACTGTATAGAAATAAATGCGAATAGTGTTATTTACACTAGACGGTTGATTAGTATATACACAACACTATCCAACGAAATGGTATAATTGCTATCATTATGATATACATAGCAGCATATCTTTATTGTTATGTTGTTGATCGAAATTCAGATGTCCTTTCGTTATGTTTTTTTTTCTTACTTCAGAGGAAACGAACGCTCTCTTTATAGCTTTATATAGTCGTAAATAAAAATTCAAAGTTGAATCCTGAAATACTATTTGAATAAACCGTATACAGGCGAAGTGGTCATTCAAGAAAAATCGACGATATGAATATAAAACTGATTTGTAAGTTGTAGTATACAATTTTCTTTGGTAAACAAACCTACAAGAAGGTTCATAAATAAATTTTTGCTGTTACTTTTGCGGTAACTTCATCTGCTTGAATAATTTTTTTACATTTTTTAAAGATATGGTTGATGTTTGGTTTGAACAGGTGTTTGGTCATTAAAGTTTGTAAGACCGGTAGACCTTTACTTCTAGTTATGTATCATAGCTATAAATTAACAGTGTTAGTCAAACAGTTAAACAGTGTTAGTCTATTGCTAAACAATATGTATTTTATATGTGCTAATATAAATAAATTAAAATTACACTAATATAATAATGGAAAAATGATCAAACAATTAGCACATGCAAACCAGTATAACCATAACATGATTGACACTTTAATTCAACAAAAAGATTATAGGTTAGCTATCAAAAGAATATTTCCAAATGACACACAAATACAAGACACAAACTACATATCAATACCATACTTTGGCAAATATAAGAACAAATTGCAACTATAATACGAAAAACCACCAGTTACAAAATAACCTATAAAACTAACACCAACACTTTTTCATTTTTATTCAATGCTAAAGACAAAACACAAGATATCATGAAATCCGGCATTTACCGTTTGAATTGTTCTTTCTGTAACTCGGTTTATATTGGACAAACACTTAGAAATTTCGACATAAGATACAAAGAACACGTACGCTCTTATAGACTTAAACATCCAGAAAAATCGAATTATGCCAAACACATTTTGGAACAGAACCACCCAATGACACCTCAAAACAACATTAAATTCTTACATTTTTGCAACAACAAACACAAATTAGACATTTTAGAAGCTTTTGAAATATACAGACATAAACGCACAGTACCTTTAATGAATGAACAAACTGAGCTTAGTAATTCTCCTTTATTAGAAGTGTTAGATAGTTAGTTTTTGTCTATATTGTATCTAGTTACCTATTTTCTGTATGTATTTATTCTTAGCAACGTGTTTGTTTATCAATTTTATCTACCTTTGATAATGACATTTTAATGTCGAAACAATATTGTCAGGTTAAGATAAACTAATAAAACTTGTGAAACTTTAAATTAATCTTTTAATTTGATTATATTTCATGATTATGGAGTTCCACACAGTAAGGCTGGAGACAGTAAACATACAATATTGTCTCGATACCAAAACTTTACAAATACAAGTACAATTCACACAAACTACAAGCTATTTCTGAAATGCTACCTAACTGTAACTGTTTTTATTCAATAGTGACAAAAAAACAGGATGACTTGGAACTGGTGGTGTTATCGAGAAATCTAGAAAAGACTCATCCTTGCAGATAAATGTTTCCGAAAATAAATTTTCAGTAGCTTATAAGCAAATATGGGAACTTCTGTTCAACGAAGACTCCTGAAAGGAAATCCCAAAAACTCTAGGAATAATTAAGCACATCATATCGGATAACGATGTAAAAATTATTTGGCAGGTGACCTAGTATAATCGATTCTCTTAAAAAATGAGCCAGTAATAAAAGCACGCAAGAATTAATGTAAAAAATTCAGCATTTTTGAGATCTTGTAAGTTTGACCATAAAACAGACTTTGAAAGTGATGCTTATAGTATTCAATAAGCCACAGAAAATCAGTTCAGGGCTATTGCGTACCAAGTTTATGTACGCTTAATTTTACTTCAAGAATAAGATTTTCAAATTTTAGCTGTCAAAACTGAGTACCAGAAAACTAAGCTAAAAAATTAATAGTTATCTAGTATATGAGGGAGAATAGTTACAGATTTTAGCGCAAGGTGTGAAGCTTGACGATCACACAGAGCGCTAATACTTAAACTTTCCTCCTTGTTTAATACAGTATTTTTTTCTATAACCCAATAACCGCTATAAAATATTAAATAATTAACTTAATGCAAAATGAGAAAAGAAAAATGAATTTTAGAATAGTAGGCTAAAATATCTAAATCCTCGGAGGACAAGTATTTTAACCTCAAGAGGAACAGTACAATAACATTTCCGTGGTAAAAGTAATTTAGCTCAAGGGAGAAAATGTGCCCGTTTAGCTACTGAGAGAAAATAAAAATATCAACATTTTATGTAGTTGTAGGTAGTGGTGGTCGCTGCATACGTAAACCCGGTGCACTCGTAGTTCAACACATGATGATATCCTGCTTTAATGTGTGCGTACGAACATGATAGCGATATACCAGTTTGTCGTGTGCCCCGAGTTTGACGTATGCAGCAACCGCCACTGGTTATAGGTTATAGAAAATTTTTTGTTCAGATTATTATAAGCTAAATCAAATCATATTACCAAAATTTCAGTACTTCAATTTCTAATTAAAGACGTCTTAGAGTCACGGCGGCAACTGACTAATATGATGATAAGTGTGTGCTTTTTGAAATAAAACTGTTCTATTTAGGTACTAAGTAGAAGTCAAGCACATGAATATAGTCTTTATTTCAGAGTGTTTGCGAGCAACACAACACTTTTTCTATTCTAATTTACTAATTCCAATTCTAAAATCTAAGATTCCAGCTCTAAAAAAATATGTTACTTTTCTGATGATAAGAATTGTAATAACTTCTTGAATTTCTCCAACATCAAAATGATTTTCAATTAAAGGCTGAATAGCACTTTCTACTTCTGCTTATGGGAAAAGTGCCTGTGATGGGCTTGGGTCATAGAAATATTGGCTACAAAAGTAAGCCCGCAGCGTCCCTACAACAGCCAGATCCTGACAGCCAGTAAATTGTTCCATTTCGCAAAACAAAACATTTTGGGAACTATAGGGGAACAATAGCGACTTTGAACTGACTGCTCGTCTCCAGGATGTTGAACAAATCACAATGACCCAGAAATCCCATAGTTATATTCCTAGGTCAGACAGTGAAGTAGGAGTTAAGTTGTTTCCAAGCGAGATCATTGGGGGAGGAAAGGAAGAAATACATATAGTTTCTGAAACTGTTTTCCTCCAGAGATCTTGCGATTCAGCAGAATTAAATTCAGACTACATAACTGTTGCATATGATGATGCATGGTGGGTAACAGATAACATGCTTTCTTGTAACACATAAAGATACTATCAATCTAAAAGTTACCTTCCTACACTCCAGAGGACCGTCAAATATTCCTACAAGCACAGTGCTCATACAAGTGGAACCTCTTTCATCTACTGGCCATCTCTTCACTTTAAGTAAAGCTGAAAGCCGATGGTCTCACACATTTTGGCTCTGAGCTTGAACGCACTGGTTAGAAGGCATTTGGCATATGAAGCAGCCTTATTATTATCAAAAATTGGAGCAAAAAACTACCCACGACAATTGTAAGTAGCTAGGGTTGATATAATTTTTTTTAATATGACACTGTAAATAAGGCATTAATTAAGTCTTTTGTATCATATTAGGCTTAAAGAAAGTAGGACAAAAATCATTAAAATATTCTCACCTTAGATGTATGTTCCAATCCCAATAAAAATAATTTAGTCCAAATAACGATAGACTTAACTACCCGTACTAATATAAATATCTCGTGTAGATGTGAAGAAGTTGATGTTTACAAAAAGATTTTTTAATATACCAATTTTCGAGAATTTTCAAAAATGGTGTTTTTGAGATTTTCAAAAACAAAAATTTTGAGAAAAGAAATAAAAAATATTTTTCTTTCAATGTAGCCATGTTGTATATCTTAGAAGAGCCAATAAAAAGGGCTTAGCATGAACCCAATATGAGGTATTTAGCTCAAATGGGTGCCGAGATATTTGTATTAACGTCAATCAAGAAAAATTGACGTATTGTTGAATTTTCAAAAATCATTACCAGCGAAATCGCATGTCTAAAGAATCTGAAACTCGGCAGTTTTAATAGGCGCGATGGATATATATTTTATACACCAACTTCAAAGACAAAGGTTGAAAATTAATTGTTATAGTTTTGTTCTGTATTTACCTAAAGTTTGGTAGACTGTGTTACTTATAATAAACTGATTTTGTATTGAAAACCACGTTTTCTAAATTATATTAAAGTTAAAATTTATTTTTGATTAGTAAGAAATAAATATGAAATAATATTACAACGTGTTTTACTGATGATGTTAGATGCTTTATTGAAAATATTGTGTTATCACCAAATTATTATAGGTACATATAACTGGGTATACATGTCCCCAGTGACGTCACGCTTCAATTGCTAAAAAGACCGTGAGACAACTTCCTCATTTATTAACTTTGATGTTAGGCATCTATAGAAAGTTTCCAGCTAAATCCATGCTTTACCAACTGGTTTCCAAATAACGCCCTTTTGTCCACAACGGTTTCCATTAAAATAAAAATTCCTTGTAAAGCATTCAAAGTCAAGTTATTCATTTTAAAAGACTACTTGTTTTCCGCTGATATATAAAACCAAGCATTCATGTTAAACTTTTTACTTTAATATCCATGTAAGAATGGTTAAATAATTATTAGGAATAAATGTGCTAGTAGTAAAAAAATATATATAAATTACGGTTGAGACGACGACTATAAGAGATAAAGGCGATTTTAGCGTTGCACTTTTCTAGATGCTACTCATCTCGCCCATCTCGAGTAATAAATACAGCTCGGCTATAAAAATTGTCTTCTCAACATTAGTATATAATTACTATTTGTACCAAAATAATAAAACTTGCTCAGATAAAATGTGCTCATGTAGTAATTATAATATGGCGCAGATATATTGTGGAAGCTTGTAAAAGTTGGTAACTATGGGGTTTCATTTGTACCTACTTTGTAATTGAATTTTATTAGTTTTGTATGTTCTAACATCTAATTATTCTATTTTAATTGCGAGATGAGATAATATATGGCTGTACTCTGCAATGTTACATAGCTTGTTATATACTATTTATTTACAATGTATAGTTATACATACATGAAAGAAGTGTATGATATATTGCGGATTCTTATATTATGTATAAGAATTATTGTCACTTGTCATATTGTGGTAACTCGTTCAGTATTGTAATTTCCCAGCACAGAATAAATCTATAGAATCGTGTAACTTACTGCTCGCAGAGAATTTCATATAAAATAAAACGTGATTATCGCAAACCCATAGGATAACCTCAGCTATGCACACAGAACCGCCACTGCTTAATAGCCACAAAAGATTTAGTACTAAAGCAGCTAACCTGTTTTGTTCTTTAAAACATCGATTGGTATAACGATACCTACCAGATATAATTTATTAAAAGACTTGTTTTTGTGTTTTGATTAATTGAATCAATTCGGTGTTTAGATTAATTATAAGAATTCTAGGTAATAAAAACATTGTAAACACCAAATTTATAAATAGACACTTCACAATTGTTTGTAATTAATCATTTTTTAGCTTCATCGAATTAATTCATTATTATAGATTATGATACACGTTAGTTGGGCGCTTGTACTTTGAATTTTGAATAGATCTGCATCTACTTTTACTTTAGTTATAGGTTTATGTAGTTTGTTTCTTAGATATGAGTTCTTCGACTAACTACTTGGATAAACCATTGATAAATCATTAAGGAAATATTTCAGTATCCATTAAATTAATTTAAATATTTTAAATAAGTGCATGCAGAGAATATCTTTAGGACAGTTTCTTAAATTTATTATTAGTCAAACCAATTGGTGTTGGCCTTGTAACATCTCTTTCGATATAGTGCTGGAGAACATGCTAAACAGGGCTGTTATTGGTAATGAATTATAGATGCACCACTTGATCGCTACCAATTTAAAACAAACAAGTTTCACTTTAGTGGAAATATTCTAGTTTATCACTGCAAGCCATAAAGTTTGAGGTGTTACTTTTATAATGAACGAGCATCGTAAATAGCGAATATCAAGAAGTATTGCTTACGTAATTTGGAAAATAGTAAATTCTGTTACTAAACTGCATGGTCTTTTAAAGTTCGGAGAAAGTCTCATGGTGCAAATTTTCAGGAGTTTGTATTTCAAAATTATTGGGGTAGTCTCATGGTGCAAATGTCGAGGAGTTGTAATTCAAGTACTGCTCTGACATGGTAAGTTTTTTGATTGTTATTTATCTAGGCACATTTTCTAATAGTGAGGTGAGATGTAATATATAGCGATCAGAATTTCAAAGTAGAAAATCAGTCGTTTTAAGTGGTAGGTTTTAAAACGAAGATTGAAGCTAGAAATGGACGGACAATTTTATTGGAATTTCTTAAATTTATCATTAACTACATTTAATTAGCAGTTAGTAGATTAAATATTTTGTATCTTAAAGATTAATTGTGTAATTATTATTTTACTCTAACAGAATAACTCATATTACTTTACAATTCTTACATTATTTTTCTTGAGAAGGGAGACGACTTACATTCAAGTTCTGTGAGGTATGGTTGAGCTAAATTCGCTTATATTCGGATAAGTGTTAGATTCCCTTGACGCAAAACAGCTACTTTCAGAATGTCCCGTAATTTTAGAGCAACCGTCGGACTAACGTAAGTCAAGACGTATTACTCCATGCCTATTATAAAATTCAACCATGCTCTACTGGTTTCATAATGATCTAGGACAACAAGGCTAATATGATGCTATGTTTTGTATTAAGAAAGCACTAACAAATAGCATCATGTTAGCCTTGCTGTCTTAGATCATTATGAAACTAATATAGTACATGGATCTCAAAGATCATACTTTTTGTGGATCTAACTGCTGTATCATGTATTGTAGTAATGTCTTTTAAGCAAGAGTTCACACAACAATTCTAAAAATTAAGAGACTATATTTTACTACAGGGAAAAACCTCTAGGTGTACATGCGCAGCATTCTGGATTAAAGGAATATATATCACTGTAATCCCAAAATATAAATCTATAGCTTCTAGTTTGCGTGGAAAAAATTCAAAGATGGGATAATTATTTGTTTTTGTTTTTAGACAAGGGACATCTTGTGTCCAGATTTTTTTTATTTCCACCTTCTACGTAAAAGACACTTTATAGAATACTAAGTAAATGAGTAAATAAAGCCATAGTCCAGTAAAATGTTACATGCTCCTAAAAGTGACCTGTAAGGAATGAATGGTCATTGAAATTAAACCAAAGTTTTATGGTTTTTTTTGAAAGCCTTCCAAAGTTGGCATGTTTTTCTTATTCGCAAAAACATCTTGATTGTTTGAATGACTGTGACAGGGTGTCAGAAGATCAAAAGTAGAAGGAAGAAAATAAAAAACTTGAAGATTTAGAAAATTTTTATCATACAGTTATAACGTTGAAATTCACAACCCATTATTTGTTTGATGGTCACTGTTTAAAACCAAGCTTCTCCGTTGTTTGGTTGTCACTGGTTTTCCCTTTCTTTCGGTTTATCGTGAAGTCGCTCCTGCGCGTTTGAGCTCCCTGCTCAATAGTAGAGGGAAGTAACAAAATGGCTGGTTTTTGGTACTAGAAGTTGGATGTATGAGATATCAAGAAATTGGTTTTAAATATTAATTCGCTTTAGCGGAATAAATCTCACATTCAACAGAACGATCGCTTGATTATTTGTGTGCGATCGGTCGTCAAATTGGACGGATTAGGTTCTGGTACTAAGCATTTTAGGTAACTTCTGTTAGTTAAAACCTCGTTGCGCTAAATCTCACAAATGTCTTTTTATTTTAGGTACTATTATTTCCCTAGCCGTCACCTTGAGGGAATTGTTTTTTAAAAGGCCTTTCAGTTTATAGAAAGGTAAAAATCTTCAAATATTTAAAGATAATACAATATACAGGGTGATTTCTTTGTAGGTCTTTTTTTTTTTTGTTTTGGGTTTTGTTGTTCGTTGGTGTATTCTTGTTCCTGCCCGTCTGACCGTGTATTTTAATTGGAAGGTTCTTCCCCTTTGTGTCCGTACCTACATCTATACATATACCGGGTCGGAGAAAAACAACCAAATATCGAAGGGTGGAGCGAAAACCCCCTAAGCAAGGCTTTAAACATACAGCCGTGGGTCTTCGAATGGTGGGATGTTTGTCTAAATTTGTATGTATTATGTGTCATTTTATTTATGTATATGTATATATTTATTCAATGTGTTTACAATTTATGCATGCATGTTAATTTTAAGGATAAAACGAGATCTCGAATAGTGGAATTGTTGTAGGGTAGTTTTAAGTACAACCAACTGTGATACAAATCACCATTCACCTTTTTTTTTTTTTTATTGAAACATTACATTTTTTTTATCTGCACAATAGAAAATAGTTGCAAGTAAAATAAAGCCCTACTTAGAACGTTTACATTTCACTACGTGCGTTTTATTTATTTATTATTTATTTATTTGTATGATTTTAATATTACTTTCCAGTTCGTCAGTTGTAAGTATATATGTACGGTACGACCAAAATATTGGAAGTTGCCCATATTTTAGTAGATCTATTTCTTCGTTTGTCTGATAAGCTTGAAGCTTTAGTAATAAGCATTGTTTTTAAACGAAGTGGCGCTTGTTTTTTAATCTTTTATATCTTGTATTACCCCGCCCCTCTCCGACTTATTGGGGGCTAGCTGGCAAAAACTAAAGCAGTGTTATTTGGATCAAGCTGATACTTCCAGCACAGCTACATTTTGGTTGGTTAAGTGTTTCGTTATATAAAAATAGCCTTTGTGTTTCTGTAGGTTATAGTAAATTAGCGCCCATGCGTGAGGCCTTTTGTTGAATATTCCACTTTGTTAAAACCATTTGTTGTTCTTGCATGTTAGGATATTTTTGGGGGAACCATTTGGTGGTTTGGGTTCCACAGAGTTCAGCGATGGTTGGGGCTGTCCTCATTTGGAGCGTTTAGTGATACGCTCAGTTCGACCTAATATCTGTCGACTTGTTAGGGCTTATTAGTTTTTATTTCGATCTTTGTTTTGCGAATATCTATTTTTGGCTTTTATACCAAGATTCTTGATATAGCAATTTTGACTTTCGTTTTGGCTTAGCCAAACTATTTTTTGTGTATACCGGATTTGACAATTTCTCTTCTCCTTTTTACCTTCTCCTTCTTTCTTATACCGCTTTTGACTCCATATTTGCAATAGCACGGCTTGGGCTGGATCCCCAAGACCGTGGTTCTTTTGGGTTTTCTTTGGGCTGAACTCCCTTTTTAACCCCCGGTTTCTTCTTCTCTTGTTCTCTGTTTCAAACGGTACGTGTGTGGTGTCTGGGTGGTTAGTGTTGCTGAGTAGTGCTTCCGAACCTCGGATGCGGGGGTTTGGCGCTGTTCAGTCTCCACGACGTTGGAACTGGCAGTGCCCCGCATCGTGTGTGAAGTTGTGCTCCTCGGTGGCTCTGCCATCTGCCCACTTCACATGTGTCAGGGCGAGCCCTTCTTTTTCACTCTGTTTTCTTTTTCTTCTTTTTTCCTCTACACTACCCTCTCTTGGGTGCGAGCAGAGAGTATGTCGGCGGCTCTCTGTTCAGTTCTTTTTGCTGGCCATGTTCAGTGGTTCGTGCTGGTAGGTTTTGTTGTGAGTCGTTGCCAAGCCTCGGGCACTGGGAGTTGCTCAGTGGTCCCTTCCCGACGTGGAATACCACTGTGCCCAGTACCGTGTGTGAAGCGCGTCTTTGCAGTGAACCCTGCTTGCCCGACCATTGTTCATGCTTCGGGGTGGAACCTTTTGTTCCTCTGTTCTTTCCTTATCTCCACCTCCAATTTGTGTTTGTCCTTTGTTGTTTTTTTTTGGATCACCTTTCTGGTGTTAAATTTTGGTGCCATGTTTTTTGTCATGGTATTTTTCATCCTGGTGGGTTGTTTTTTCGATTTATTTTGGGCAAGTTAGATTTTAGCAAGGCTAGGTTATGCTAAGCCGCGAAAGGGTTTTCGCGACTGGGAGTTGAGGGGGGAATTATAACGTTGAAATTCACAACCCATTATTTGTTTGATGGTCACTGTTTAAAACCAAGCTTCTCCGTTGTTTGGTTGTCACTGGTTTTCCCTTTCTTTCGGTTTATCGTGAAGTCGCTCCTGCGCGTTTGAGCTCCCTGCTCAATAGTAGAGGGAAGTAACAAAATGGCTGGTTTTTGGTACTAGAAGTTGGATGTATGAGATATCAAGAAATTGGTTTTAAATATTAATTCGCTTTAGCGGAATAAATCTCACATTCAACAGAACGATCGCTTGATTATTTGTGTGCGATCGGTCGTCAAATTGGACGGATTAGGTTCTGGTACTAAGCATTTTAGGTAACTTCTGTTAGTTAAAACCTCGTTGCGCTAAATCTCACAAATGTCTTTTTATTTTAGGTACTATTATTTCCCTAGCCGTCACCTTGAGGGAATTGTTTTTTAAAAGGCCTTTCAGTTTATAGAAAGGTAAAAATCTTCAAATATTTAAAGATAATACAATATACAGGGTGATTTCTTTGTAGGTCTTTTTTTTTTTTGTTTTGGGTTTTGTTGTTCGTTGGTGTATTCTTGTTCCTGCCCGTCTGACCGTGTATTTTAATTGGAAGGTTCTTCCCCTTTGTGTCCGTACCTACATCTATACATATACCGGGTCGGAGAAAAACAACCAAATATCGAAGGGTGGAGCGAAAACCCCCTAAGCAAGGCTTTAAACATACAGCCGTGGGTCTTCGAATGGTGGGATGTTTGTCTAAATTTGTATGTATTATGTGTCATTTTATTTATGTATATGTATATATTTATTCAATGTGTTTACAATTTATGCATGCATGTTAATTTTAAGGATAAAACGAGATCTCGAATAGTGGAATTGTTGTAGGGTAGTTTTAAGTACAACCAACTGTGATACAAATCACCATTCACCTTTTTTTTTTTTTTTATTGAAACATTACATTTTTTTTATCTGCACAATAGAAAATAGTTGCAAGTAAAATAAAGCCCTACTTAGAACGTTTACATTTCACTACGTGCGTTTTATTTATTTATTATTTATTTATTTGTATGATTTTAATATTACTTTCCAGTTCGTCAGTTGTAAGTATATATGTACGGTACGACCAAAATATTGGAAGTTGCCCATATTTTAGTAGATCTATTTCTTCGTTTGTCTGATAAGCTTGAAGCTTTAGTAATAAGCATTGTTTTTAAACGAAGTGGCGCTTGTTTTTTAATCTTTTATATCTTGTATTACCCCGCCCCTCTCCGACTTATTGGGGGCTAGCTGGCAAAAACTAAAGCAGTGTTATTTGGATCAAGCTGATACTTCCAGCACAGCTACATTTTGGTTGGTTAAGTGTTTCGTTATATAAAAATAGCCTTTGTGTTTCTGTAGGTTATACAGTTGCTACAGAAAATATGAAACTGCAACTTTTTGAATAATAAATATTTTTAAGATTTTGTAATAAAAACGTAATAAAATAAAAATCAAAATGTTTTTTCTTTTTTTATAGATTCTGGCCTCTTATCGTAGCTTAGAAATCTTTAAAATTGCTATAATAATTGTTTAAAAATGTGGAATAATAGGTATACCTATACCACAGTATATATAACATACAGTAATGCGACTGTCGCAAATAATTTCCATCCACCACACTACATGCTGGCGCGTGTCGGCAGTATGCAGACAGCAGTTCTGTTTCAAACACGCAACAGAACGTATCAAAATTACCAGAGCCGGATAAACCCACAATCGTGCAGTATTAGTGCCAGTAAACAATGCATAGTGTTAGTCGTTGTGCCGCCAAAGGCTGTAAAAATACCTCGGAAAGAACTACAATTAGTTTTTTGAGGTTTCCGATTTCAGGTTATTTTTTCCTATATACTATTATTTTTAATAAATACGCTCGTAAAAACAATGCCGTATTTAAGAATTCACTTTTGTATATATTTACCAATTGCTTAAAATTGAATTACTAACACGTAATAGAACAAATAAGCGATTACAAAATCCTACATAATAAAATTTTTTATGCTGATTTATTAAAAGAGTTCAACAATCTAGGTCAACGCCTTATCAACAGGTGTGAACTACAGCGTCTTTTGTTACTCTCAACTGTTAAAAATAGTCAAAGCGTGCGTTAGGATTGTACTTTTTAGCATTTCGTTTGTCATTGTGTCTTTAATTTAATATGAATGAAAATAAATTTTATTATTATTAATTATTATTATTATAGTGTAAATTGATTTCATCTCCCCTATTTTGTACGTATGTGATTTCGGTGACCTAGACCAAGTGAACCTACTGATTGTTATATAATATACTGTGTCTATACTATCATAAGTAGCAGCCCAAATAAAATGTTATCTCAAAATACTAAAACCTGAACAAAATTTTAATTTGTTTAATTTGTTGTCGATACATGTTATTAACATCATACATTATTACATATTATCGATCAAACATTATAAATGTTTGTATCGAATCCTAAAAAGTGCGTTTTAAAGTGTTTTCATAAAAGTTTTAATGGAAGAACTGTATAGTCTACGGTATCAAAACTATTTAATAATGTTAATTCCGAACAAAAACTTGAACCAGAACAAAAAACCTGCTCGCAAAGTAATTTTTATTAAAAATAAATAGAAGATATTGCAAACTGCTACGGAAAACGAGATTTAAGCAAACGCAAATAATCTTGCTAAAATTCTGTGTTCTAAAGGTAGCATCTGAAATAACAACAGAAAACTAGTTTCAATAGCCAATACATAGGATGCCAAATCAATGTATAGTATTCGAAAGTTGATACCCAGCAAGTGAAGATATGGCAAAAAACATTTATAAAGGCAGTAAGTTTACTTATCAAAACGGTAAAGAACAAAAAAATTCTATAAAAATTTAAATTGGGGATTAAAATAGAAAAATTATTATTATAACAAAAATACTGATTGGACGAAGATGTAACATATTATGGGAGGAATTAAGAGAAACAAAAAACGAGTATAAAAAATGGTTGCCATTAGTATGACTCGTATAATTTTATTTTGCTGCAATGTATCTTAAACTTAAAATAAGACGAGTTTAATTTTTCCAACTATCCCTTTGTTAAATAATAAATCTAAAATGTGTGTTTCTACTTATGATATATACCACAGTGTAATAGAACAAAGAATAACGGCCAAAATAACGTCCCTATAATATGCAAACAGAAATTAAAAATTATTAATAAATAGGGTTGAATAACAGCTTTTATAATAAACCCTTTTTATTAACATTCAAATCCACTAAACAAAATAATGGACACTTTTAAAGATTTAAAAATTTTTATTAATTGTTTGTTATAATACATAGAATCTACAATACTTGACGATATATTGAATGAAAGCGAAATAAATACACAAGTCACCCAGAATAAAGATATCTAACATAGCCCGTTTGTCCAGGCTTGTGCGTCTGTTTTCCAAACAGGTTGAAGTTGAATTTTGAATTGCACAGAAATGAATCGCGACGAAAGTAATAGTAGATTACTTACCGAGGCGGGAAGTAGAACATTACGCGGAGAGCAATGTTGCTGCCCGAGGCGCGAAGCGCCAAGGGCTGCAATTGCTCGACGCTTAATGTCTTCCCGCCGAGGTATGTATACTATTTTATTCACAATCGTACATAATTATGTTCTTACATTGATACCTTATATTTGATATATGTAGGACACAACACCAGCGTTTTTATTCAGGTGGCGATAAAATGACAATTGCTGCAACAATTGTCAAAGTAAATTCGTGTCACTACTAAACCACATTTAATTACATTGCTCCTAATTGCAATTTACACGATTTAAAATGTCTGATAGTGAAACTGATGTAAGTTGCACACCACCGGAATTGCGAGAAGTTGCTAAAACAGTGACTGACTGTTTATTACCTGCTAAAAGTAAAGATAGATACGAAAACTTCTGCCATCTGTTGAGAATATTTAGAACGAGCAAAAGGTAAGTAATCGATATTACTAACCAAGAGAACTCATTACTAACCAAGAGAACTTATTATTGACTATGGTGTATAATAAACTACTTTCTAACTTCTTAAACGTCAGTAATGAACACATTATGTATCGATTGTGAATAAAATATGTTTTTTCCACTACTAGCTATGAAGTTGACAATTATTGCGTCTCCTAGCCAACTGAGAAGTTGAATTTCTCTAGTAGTGGTTAATAATTTTTTCTATTATTAACCTAGGTTAATAATGGATAAATTCAAATGTTTTGAGAATCCAGGGATAGTTGTTTAACAAAAGCTTGTGCAACATAATTTTGTATACCCAGGAGATTGTCTTTAACGTATTTGCTGCTTGAAATTACCTAACACGATAAAATTATTTGAATAAAAATGCCATTAGTTTAAAATTCGCGCTCAACCAATAATGACTGATGACATCCCGTAATACATGGCGGAATGCGGACGCCAAACAGAGCCGGAGCTAGGTTATGTTAGAAAACTATCGAAACAACAGAGCTTTATTTAAACAAGTATTAATACAATGAACACAAATTATTGTTTCCCAAAGTTGTAATTAATTGTGCAATTGTGGCAAGTCATAGTGATTGTTGCACCCGATGTGTTTGTTAGAGCTGTGGTTGGTAAATTGATAACCGTATTATGTAGAGTACTGGTTTCATTGATGTTATTAGGTGGAACTCTTAGCGGTGAAGATGAGGTTGATGGAAATGCAGCCGATGATGGTGAACGCACTGTGACTCGACTGATAAAGCCGCAGAAGTTGAAGATGTAGAAGGCCCTTGGAATATATCTGCGATTGACCTTTTGAGTACCAGTGACTCCTCAATGTAACCTTCTGCTACCGTTGCAGATTTCCAACCCCCATGTTGTTTTAGTTGTAGTGTGTTACCGCCACTACCCGCTAAAATAGTGGCAGAAGTTCTTCGAAAGCTATGACCAGTGAAGGAACCAGGGTCTGCCAGATTCAGGAAGGTTGCAATTTTATTAGGCATTTGTGCAATTGTATTGTGCCCAATATACTGCCTTGTAGATTTTCCATTTCTAATCCCAACAAATAATCGAGGTAAGTTTACATGTGATCTGCATTTTAAATATTTCTTTATAATTTCAATCCACAGAGCGTCTGTGACAACAAATTTTCGTGAAGATCCATTTTTACTCTGACGAATATTTATAACAATTATATCATCTTTGTCCACAACATCCGTCATTAACAAATTGTAGATTTCGTCTCCACGGCATGCCCCCGCAACACCTATTACAAGCACTGCCTGTAATTAAAAAATATTTATATATTAATATCAATAAACAATATGATGTAAACGTGTACTTACTTTAATCGCGATGTAAAGGTCGTCAGCCGCATGCGTTAAAAATTTTGTAATATCTTCTTTTGAAAACACAGAGGACTTTCTTGGAGTATAATTCTTATTTTGTCTTTTGATAACCGATTAATTTAAAAAATTTCGAAATGTCAATGTTTTCTTTGAGCTTAATGGTGGCTTTCAACATGGAATAGTGCGCCCATAGAGTAGATGCCTTCTTATCATTCGCGTATTCATTGAAATACGCTAGAAGTACGTTTTCACTAATTCCAGCAGCGCCTTTACTTACACACCAATGTTTAAAAGTTTCGTAAGTTTTCAAATACACGCGTTTAGATTTTTGGGGCAGTAGTTCGTCGTTTAACTGCCCTACAGCTTCCCGCATTTCAGGCGGTGTATAATTAATTTCTAACATATCCATACTCAAAAAAAACACCCAAACACGATAATTACAAATGTTGTTTGAAAATAAGTTTTATTAGTGGAAATGTCAATCTGCATCAGACTACTTGCTTTTTGTTTTATTAGTGGAAAGGCGAATTTGCATTCCTGTGCGACTTGATTTTTACAAGAAGAATTTTAATTTTTAATTTTTGCCTTAAATTTGGATAGTAGTGGAAAAAATAGTATATACACCACGGTGGTGAAGACATTAATAGGCCTCGCACCTTATTCCGCTCGGGGCAAAGCCCCTCGCGAAATAATCTTGGTGCTCGGTCAATAATAACAGTCTTCACCACCTTGGTGTATAATATACTATTTTTTATTTTATTCCATTTTATGCTAAGCATACTATGTATATCAGGAGTTATCCCTATAGTGCTGAATGATCCCTACATAATGAAGTTCCAGACTTCTATTCTATTCAGACTTGCTTAATTTCCACGAGAATAAAAACTTACAAATTTTAATATTTATATGTAGTAAGCCGTCCGTGGGTTTATTTTTAAATATAAAGAAGATTAATCTAAATATAAGGATCGAATAACTTAACCATTAACAAAACTTAAAATACTTTAAATAATGAAGGGGGTCAATATGTGAAAGGGTGCAGGTATATTATTGTAATTTTTGCTATATATTTCAGAATATATATTTCAAAAAATTTAAAAAAATAATTCCAGGTAAATATTAACTAAACAGCTCGTGATGTACCTTTGTAGGTTGTGAATAGAAGGTTTCCGACTTAGACAAATGTATTTTGTCCAAGGTTAACAAATAATTTCCTTTCCCATATACGGACTGTCTTATAAAAAATGCACGACGCTGTAACTCTTGTAACGAAGTTACTATTTTTATTAATTATTTTGGGTGTCAGCGTATATAAGCTTATCAACTGTTGCAATCTACCGCCGTTTGGATAAGCCGCCTACTCAAGCAAAAGCACACGTCCTTTCCCTAACTGTTTACAGAAGGAGCAGCCCAGCAGACCAAGACGCCAGGATTATTAGAGTAAGAACTTTTGACCGCAGTTTCCTATTCCCTTTCCGTCCCGATTTTATCCATTCATCCCTTACCGCACCTTGTCAGAGACCTCGCTGTGCGAATGCCTCGGGTCTCATCCTACTTCCACCCTCTTTACCTTACCTTGTCCGAAACCTCGCTGTGCGTAACTTCCACCCATTACCATAAACTAGAAACCTCCCCAGTTCCTTGCTATTCTACCCTACCGAACACGCACGCTTGCTTTTTACCGTGCGCTGTATTGCACCCCGTTTGCTTGACGTAGATAACCGTATGCTTTTGAGTTTAGAGCTCAATGCTTGCTGCAGTATTGGAGAAAATAAACCTAATTATTAGGTTTAACAATTGTGCATTTAATTTGCATATATTAACACCCTCTTGTTTTGTGAAAGCTGTAGAGATAGGTGAAGTGATCCAAACAGGGCCGCCCTCAACGACCCCAACAGTTTCCTGGGATACCATTTCTCCACTAGGAGCTGCTCGGATCGTGGAGCATACCACGTTAAAATAACAGGCGCCCTAGAGTTACCCTCGATCACCGAGAACATTAGCACCTTTCGTAAACGAGTTGGTGCCCAGGACAGAGACACCTACAAAATGGCATTCGATTAGGGAAGCCTACCGAGTCAAACCCCGGGGCCTCCATACACTCTATTATTAACAATCCGATTTCTATAATTCAAAAACCAAATAACACGAGTCTCTAAAGTCTATAAAACAGCGTCATTTTAGATATTTTTTCGGCAAGACATTCCTGACAAATGACAGTCAACTTTTGTTTTGAAATAACAATACGTATCTTTTTGTACTCATTCTGATAGAGAATTTTTTTCTGAATTAACTGGTGTATTGCAACTTCATTTTGTACAATGCTTTTGGAAAATGGAAAGTATTTTTATAAAATTTTTGACTGTGCCTTGGAATCCTATCAAAGCGCACAAAACAATAACAGTCATTTAATTTTGAACCTATTGAATCACCCACACGTAGTCATAATTCTATAGTGAACATTTCAAACATAGAGAAGTTCAACAATTAAACGGTGAATCTGTGTCACAGAAATCACGAGGGCGAAAATGCATCCCGAACCACATCCTCGCCTCTGTAATTTAACTGATAAGATAAACAACAGATAAGCTTCAAAGATTCAGTAGTCACAAATTGATTTTATTTAAGAGGCGCTAACATGATGCTTAACGTGTATTCGATTAAACTGATTTCATTTGTTTACACAGATGTTGATGATGCGTTGACCCAGATTCTTCAATTTATTGTTAAGGATAATAGTTGTGATGACGTGATGCTCGGCAGACAAGGCGTATACGTATTAAAAATTTTACTGTATACATATTGTATCCCGATAATCGCCAAGCAATTCAGAAATTGACAATAAAATTATACCATAAATAACTACGCCGAATCGAAATGTCAAACATACTGTATATAACAAAAACACTCAAAATACTACCCATTCAATCTTAAATTTACCAAAAAGTTTGGCAGTATTGACAATAATAATGATAACGCACTTGGCGTGCAAAATGACATCATTCAAAATTATGAGCTTACAAAAAGTTATAAAATAAGAAAGACAAATTTAAAAAACCTTTATAAATTCAACTTGTGGTCCATTTTCAAGAATCTCTTCTCTGTAATCAACTCGATATCTTCTAAATCCGAAGAACATTAAAGAGTCCCAAAGGTTTCCATTTAAATTAACAAACATTGGCCATATCGCCAGAATACAAAAAAAGGAAATATCACTTCGTACTAATCCATCATACCAAATTTAACTTAATTACTCATAATTACGAAAATAAAAAGGTAGGTACTTCATTACGTCATGGAGCAACCACTTAAAAGGCTCCAATCGTTTTCATACAACTTTGTACCCGTTCTAAAAAGCTAAAAGAGAAAATTTTACAAAAAAGGCATTCAACGAAACCACCATTTAACTTACCCGTTGATTAACGGCTTAGAGAGAAAATCTCAAATATCGTCTTCTGGTGAAACAAAACGTATTCGGGTACTGGAAGAGTCTACAAAAGAAACTATCTCAAATAATAATCAAAGAAATTCAAAATTTGTAATATACCTTCAAGTCAAGCGTAACAAATGTATTTTCGCTAGCAGCGTTAAACCAGCTACGGTCTCTCCAGTCGCGTAGAGAAGAGTAAAACAACCAAATACCCTCGCTCGACAAATCGAGCGACCCAACAAAAATCATATTGTAACGAATGCGAAAACCCCTACACCGACGACGAACAAGCTAGAAGATTCCCGGCCCATCTACAATGTTCGACACGAGGCATAATATATCGGTCTAATCTAGTGCGTTCTAGAAAGATTACAGGGGATATATAAAATCGCCGCCGCGCACGAAGGAGGCAATTATTGTTCCACCGGTGAAATGAGTATGTGCTTTGTGTAATTAGTAGACAAATATCAGTAAATAAGTAGCTGTTATAAATAAATGTTGTATTAAAAATACATAGTCCTTAAATAACCTACTTTAAGTTTGTAAATATCTAGCATTTAAGTTCGTTAACAGTTTATAATTATAGTGTTTGTAATTAGTGTATGTAAATAAAATTTCTCTTGTTAATAGACGATTAAACAGCATTTTTGTTATTATTTTAAAGAGAATGTTACAATATCTTACTACGTGAAAATTCCAAAAATATCAATTTCCCTGTATATACGGGATGTTTGAAAAGAAACAACAAACGTGCAAATTTAAATGTTACAAGTGTATTTCCAACAAGATGGCGCTACTCCAAATAATGCCAGGAGAAATGTTAACTGGTAGAACATGCTAAATTTGGCCGAAAATCGATAGGGACATATGGGCCAGAGAGGTGGCCTGCTCGTTCACCTGATCTTACGCTGCTCGACTTTTGGTTATGGAGTTATGTTCAAGACAAGGTGTCTGTTTAACAGCCCCCGAGAATGAACATGTTTTAAGAGAGAGAATTATTTGCACTTGTGCGGTACCTCCCGATTTAATCTTAAATGCAGCATATGTGGTAATTAGGTGTCAGTAGTGTATTCAGCAAGGTGGGGGACATTTTAAGCAATATTTATAATTATTAGATACTTTTTGTGGTTTGTTATATTGTTTTATTTCACTAAAGTAATAAAATTTTCCATTGTTTTATATTACACAGCACACTTAATTTTTGTTTATAAAGCCAGATTAATTCTACCGAAAGCATTCAAGTTGGAATACACTGTTTAATTTAGAATGCTATTTTAAAAAAAAGTTGACTGTCATTTGTCAGAAATGTCATGCCGAAAAATATTGAGAATAGTTTGTAGTCTTTAGAGCTCTATGTTATTTGGTTTTGAATTATTGAAATCGAATTGTTAATAACAGAGTTACAACGTCGTGCGTTTTTTATAAGTCTGTGTATGAGGGTGTTCCAAGACTATATAGTATCTCTTCAAGAGTTTGATTGATTGATTGATTTACAAAGATTTTTATTTGATTATAATAAAGTAGAAAATTCATTATTTTTAAGGACGTCGAATATTTCAATGGAAAATCATGATGCCATGTTTGCATCTAGTAACAATTAAGTAGTTATATCAATAATATAAAGTAATAATGAGAAATAGCATCTAAGGTTACCAGATTCCTAAATCAATAAAGCGGGACATTAGGGATGCCCCCCCCCCCTATATATAATTTATTAAGCAATCTTTTCGAACATTTTTGGATGATTTTTAGATGTGCAATCCATTGATCAAAAACTTTGAGATTTATTAATAGTATGAAAATTATTTTTACGGAGAAAATCTTGTAATTTAGAAGAAAAAGTAGCAACATTTCAATATCTTTTATGCTTATCGGTAGCCCGATGCTTTGTGCCCAAGTAGCGCTGGAATAGAAATTCACATGAAAACTACGTGCCTCTAATTCTTTTTGCATGCTACAATTAATATTCCAGAGTGATGGTCAATGGCATGTAATAATTACTTGCCCCCTGGTATATTTTTTGGGGCGTTAAAACTAACACATAAAAAATACAACTTTTTCATGTCTTCGTCATTGCCAAGAACACCTGTTAATTGAGTGGACTTCCCCTATTTTACAGATTTTACTTTTGTTTGATAATAAGTGTGATTGGCATTATACAGATGTCGCGACGGTTATTTGTTGTAATTAACGTTAATTCAGCGTTTGTACTTAAACCCAAATAAAGTGTGCGATATTTATAATTGACATGGTCAAATTAAAATAAGATAATTGATATCTAGTTTTTGAAAAGAAGTGTAACTCCGTTGGATACCAATATTAAAATATAGTTTACTGCAATTTAGAAGTTAGAATATTAATTAAAAAGTTCTCAATTATGTTTATTGTTTCAACCAATAAACGTAATGTAGCTGTTTTGCTGTCTATGTTCGTAAAATCATGATAATCCATAAAAAGCAGGACATTTTGAAGATTTTGTGTGCACCGGCACAGGTCACCTTGAGCATAACCTTACTTTTATTATTCATCCAATTTCTCCAATCAAGATGATTAAAAAAATAATGAACTTACAGTTAGCCGTTTTTCCTTACATAGTAATGAATTTTCTAGATTGTCTACTATATTATAGTATAGTAGTTTTGACTAAAGAGTCCCGTTTTGTCTCACAAATAAAAACTCACAATAAAACGTTTTTCGTAATGTTAATCGCATCTAATTAGTACACATTGCATATATGTATTATACTTTAACACTAGGACTTTATAAGTGTGAAAAGTTAGATAAAATGATATAAATACATTCGGACATGTTTGAAAATATCGAAAACTTCCTTGAGATGGTTACATTGCGTTAAAAAATAACTGATATCGTTAACTCGTACCCTTTTATTTACTTTTATATATCATATTTATCCCCCCAGGTGGAAGAATCACAAAGAGTCCATTAAACAAATTTTGTTTGATGTCTGTGCTGAAAGTAGACAGTATAAAGTTTCTTCCGGTTGCTTACAACTGATACTAAAAGAACTACTGAATAAAATACATGTAAGAAAATATCCCACAATGGGAAATATAAAATCATGAACTTGAGTACCTGCATTCCTGAACTTATATAATTTCCTATCTTCTGGGAACAGCTGTTGTATACCTAGAAATTAACTCCCACAAATGAATAATTTAAATTCTTAATACATAGGCTACGCATGTCTTAAATGATTTCTTTATTCTACAATAAACATGTTATTATAACAAACAGAGATACGCCGTCGCTTATCGAATTAAATGTTGAATATTAATAACTTAACAGCTTGTTTCAAAGGTGGCTGCTGCCCATTGTTTTATTGTTGTAATTATGAGACACACCTTTAACAGAATATAGCTGATATGTAATTTAGCAGTGGCTACATTTCAAATTCAAATTTATTAAATTATAGAAATAACTACATAATTACATAAATAAATAGAAGTAAATTCCATGTTTTTTGCATGTCCTTAACCTATGAATAATTTTAAGAAACAGGCAATTTCTATAATTAACATCTGTGAAACCACAAACTGCAAATAAAACATTGCTGTAGGGTATCGTTTTATAAGAGAAAATAAACATTATGTCTCAGCAAGATTAGTTTTAAAATTAAGGAAATAATTTGCCAAACAAAATTTATTAAAATATAAATAACAATAAAATCCGCATTTATTATTGGAAACTGTAAAGATCTGACATAACCTAATACTAAATTTGGTAGCTCTCTAAAGAATTAAAAAGAATCGGGGACCGTATACTTTTGTTTTCCATACAATAACTCATTATCCGGTCCCTCAGAAGACTGGTATGGATTTCAATTTTCCAACTTGTTTTAAATGATATTCTGAAATAAATGGTATTTTGCTATCTCTGTGAGGTGTTGCTAGAGAGATGCTCCTTTTATTTCGTAAGGTCGTTCCCTGTCTGAATATGGAGCGGTAAGGAAAACTGGCCATTACGGGACACCCAGCACATCTTAGACAACTGCATCTATTTGCAAGCTGAATTAGGTGGAGGTAGTCAGATATGGCAAATCATAACTGGTAACCTCGCAAGAGGTAGCAGTTTTGTTATTAGTCAATATTAATGAAGTTCCGATATTAGACTACCAATATTTGACACACAAGATTGTAGAGGCGTCGTCACACCTATAGCACTGCGATACTATACACTGTGTTCACAAGTTTAACTATCATGAAACACACACGTAATCAAATGATCCTGAGTTGCGAGTGTCTCTTAATCGAACTAATTAAATATCGGCATCATAGGAGTCAGTGAGTCACGATCCACAACCAGGTGAAGCTTCAGATCAACCGGATACGTTACTTACTATAGTGGAAAAATCTCATGACGCAGATAGATATCAATTAATCAATGGAACAGCGTGGAAAGTTTATAGCCCTCGTTGATCGTATAATAATGACTAAACTAAAAGACAATGCTATTAACCGTCAATAAACGAATTCTATGCGTTACTAAACAGTATTTTTTATAATACTTAAAAACACAAAATAAATACCATTTTTGGCGACTTTACTGCGGAAGTTGGATCTAACAGAACGGAAATATTCCTAAAGGCTTTGGACTAGGTGCAATAAATAATAGGAGAGGAGAAAAGCTGATTCAAAAGCCCGAATTTACTATAACGAACACGTGGTTCAAACTTTCTAAGACATCATCTTGCACGTGGATTAGCTAGACACAATATAAACTAGCCAACGGTAATAAGATATTAGATTGACTATATTACTATTATTATTATTATTCAATGATTAAAGAATAGTATCACTTCTGTAAAAGCTTATCTTATCCAGGAGTCGACGTGGCAATGAACCATACACTATTGGTTACAAAAATAATGATTTGATTTCAAAATTCAAAATCTAAGTCCCTGAACCTTTGATAACACAAAATCCCTGAAAACTGTATTTCAGTTAAGGTAGATGATATATTCAACCATAAACTAACAATTAGTATAAGACATATAATATGATTAGGTTAGATTGTTTATTTGTTTGGTCGCGCTATACAGCAAATGCGAAGAAAAAAGAGGAAATGAACAGTTTGATCTGGCCCTGGAAAAGGATTTGGATGAAAGCAAGCACTACAAAAATGTTGGGAGAGCAGTAAATCCGTGTATAAATGTTTCGTTGATTCGAAAAAACCTTCCACCAAGTGCAGCACAACGAGCTCATTGAAACTCTAAAATATGATCTTTTTAACAACAACATAAGACAAATTATTAAAGAAGCACACACAACTAATCTTTAATAGAAGAGTTAGACAGGCTGGGTTATTACTTCCATACTTTTTAGCATGTACTCAGAAGTAATGTTTAGACAAACCGCAGATAACGAAAAAGGCATAAACGTAAGCGGCGAAACTGTAAATAGTACTAGATATGCTAACTGCAGTAACATCAGAGAGCGAACAAAGTTACCCATGAGAGGATTAAATATTAGCACAACAAAAGCTAAAACAATTGTTGTCAGTAAAATAGATATGAACCCTACCAGGATACAACTGAATGCCATCAATATCCAACAAGTAAACTATTAAATATCTCGGTAGTAGATGTATACCTAATTATTCAGTACATTAGGCCCAGATGAGGAAATCATATGTCGCGTGGTATAGAAATGGCAAAGTCTGCATTTATGAATCCTTAAGGCGCAATTCCACTGAGGCAACATGTGGCATGCTACAATGACGCATGCTATACTGAGTTTTTCTACCGAAGTAACATGAAGCGACATAAAGCATGCGTCTTTGCCGCATGGCACACATTGATTGTTTTTGTACGTCACATGCGTCAGCAACACTGGACGACAGGTGCCATGTGACATGTCGCCTAGTGCTGCATCAGTGGAATTGCACCTTTAGACAACTCTTTCCTGTAACCATCTGAACATAAAATTAAAACAAATAGTATATTAAGTATCAAGAACAGTAAGGACAGTTTACCGATCGACGACAATGGCGACTGAGCGAAGCGAAGTCGCCAATATTGGAGGAGATCGGTAAACTCCTTACTGTTTGAGATGCTTATACTATTTTTTGTACGACCATTATGAAGACAAAGGTATTAACTAAGGAAATATCCCCGAAAAAAATAGATTTAAGATAATTTATTTTTGCCCTGTATATCCACCAAACATTAAGTAAGTTTTGTCGTTACCATGGATACGTTTGTAATTACTATTCTTTTTGAATGTCACGATATTTGTCAAACTCGTGAGAATGAGTGAATCTGAAACCGAATATAATTGGGATATTGAAGAGGCCTGAGCAAATTTAAATAAACAACATACATTTTTTTAAATAGTGCAATTATTTAGAAAATAAATGATTTCTCGCGAAAGAGACATCTAAAGATCATGCATTTATTTTATAAATTACATATAATTTACTTACCGTTCTGTTTTTGACAGAACTGAACGGTAAGTAATTACTTACCGACGCGTTTTTGCTTAGCAACCAGTAAATATAACCTACTGTTCTAAAACCAAGTATGGTAAACAATCCGAAATAGCATGGTCGTACAAAAAAATAATTAAATGCTGCTTAATAGGCATGTATCAATGTGAGACGTGGGTACTCTCATGAGCGGTATCAGTATGAGCAGATAAAAACTCTGAGCAGTCTTCGATAGTATCGAGGCATTTGAAATGCGGTATTATTGGCGAAGACGAATCTCTTATTAGACGAAACATACACCTAATATTTAAGTACGTAAATCTGTTAGAAAACAAATTAAATTTCTGTGTGCCATAAAAAAAAGGAAAATGGAATACCTAGGGCATAAAATGAGAAGCCAAATGTAGGAACACTTATGATATTTTAAACGGAGAAACAGAAAGGAGAAATTGAAGAAAGAACGTCATAATATGTGTCAGTGGATTGGAATAACAGCTGAACAGATACTGCATATTGCACACAAGATCGGCAGAGAAGCTGCGATTTCGTGGGCTAGGTGGTCTTCGAAGTCTAGCCTTCGATTTAACCTTCCTAGCTTCCATATCTTAATAAATATAGTTTGAGGGATTTTAAAGATTGCGTTTAGAATAAAAAATTAAATGAATGACATTGCAGAAGAAAGTCCTTGAGCTTATATTAACATAAGGGTAATTATGTGGACGCCCTCAATATATACAATAGCATCCTGTTCAGGTTTTCGAAATTGGTAACCAAGGTTTCAAACAATTAAAAAATACGCCCTCATTTAGACCAGACAATAATATACCTACCTACACTACGTAGTAAAAGAATTTGCAAATTTTGTGTATGTTTTATTAAATATTGCGTAGGGTTTTATTAAAAATTATTAATTGAATCCGGAATTAACAGTTTAATTGAAAATCTGTTTATGTGCAGTTTAATTGCAAAAAGAAATACAGGGTGTATCTTTAAATGATTTTGCTTCACACTTCTTAACCGTCTAGGTTGTTTTATTATAGACCAAGAGCCAGCAACGTATTTCGAGTTGTCATTTCAACAGTCGTGAAAACTTGGGTACTAAATCTTATATACCTGCTGAACACTAAAAGTCAATTCTGGCAGGCCCCTGCGGCCGGGTTATACTACCCCAAAATTACTAAGAGGGTGAGAAATAAGATTCTCTCTCTAACCTGCAGGCCGCTATATAACTGTCTCGCTCGCACTAACATGTAAACCTACATATACCTACTTTATTTAGTAAGTATTATAGTATTTAGTTATTTAGTAGTATTATTAAGTAACCTCGAAAGTAAAGTAACCTCCTGAAATTTCATGACTGTTACTTTAAATAAATTGAATCTTATTTCTCACCCTCTTAGTAATTTTAGGGTAGTATAACCTATATTTAGTACCCAAATTTTCACGACTGTTGAAATGACAACTCGAAATACGTTGCTGGCTCTCCGTCTATTAGTTTAAACGTAAGCTTCGTGTGTTCATCTCTATACCAATGTTAGACGATCAGATTTTCATTGTCCTAACAATCAAATTAAAATTAGAATTAATTTCCGTATCATAGCAACACTTTCATAAAACCTTCATTCTAATATAACATTTCGGGCAACTGCATTTTTTATGTCGCTCGTGGCGAATTGGAATCAACTCCTTATAGAAAATTCTAGATTTCGGATTTGTTGAAAAAGATGTTAAAAAAAAGACAAAATGCACAACAAACATATCACATATAACATACCACTTCTTAAATTTATCAAACACAAAATCCCAGACAACAGTCTAAATTAAATCTTTAATTTATTAATAAAGAAAATTTAGAAACTTTAAGCAAAAATTCCACCGAAAAATTCCAAAAAGAAACAAAACACACTTAAGAAAACTGCAATATCTGCTTTTCAGTATTAGAAAAGCAAGAAATCATAAATAAATACCCACAACCACCTCAACTGTATGAACGCATCAAAACACTTAAACAGAATACGCCTATAAGACCAATTGTATAACACATCAATTGTGCATTGATAATCACATTTTGTCAAAGAAACTGAACCATTTTATTAATACTATAGGTTACAATCAAAATGCTCTGTTAGACATTCATTAGAATTAGTAAATAAGCTACAAAACATACATCTTTCACCACATTCAAAACTCGTTAGCTTTGACGTATCTAGTATGTTCTCTAAAATACACAAAATACCACAATGATGAATTCCTTTGTTATATAGTTTCTTGATTAACAGTAATATAGAATAAATTAGAATATGTTAAAAGGTTAGAGTTAATTCAATTATTTGATTTTTGTATAAGTTAAAATCATTTTACACTGTAAAAAATGAGGTAAAATTACCTTGGGAAAGAGGTAACTTTTCGCTATTATTTGCGGTATTTTTACCCTAAAATTAATTTTACCTATACATTTAGTAGTTTTACTATTTGTGGTAAAATGCCCTGTAATTATGTAAAATTATACAAATATAAGTAATTCTACTACATTGAACTGGTTAAAATCACTATCCATAATATAAATTTACATAACTCAGACAATTTTGTCCTTACAAATGTATAATTGCTCAATAACTTAATTCATTTTTAGTGTAATATTAAAGATAAGATGAACTTGAACAAGAATAGTGTAATTTTACCCTTAATATGTTTTTAACCGTTGAGATGCTATTTCGCTGATCGCATTTGTTTGTGACCTTCGTTTCGTGAAAGAATTCAGGAATCCATTATGAACAGTCCAAATAGGCTTTTTGGGGAATGGTCGGAATGGTGTGTACCATTCTTTTATGATTTCGGCGAGGCGTACTCTATCGATACCGAACGAAGTGTTCATTGCTCATTAATATTTTGTTTTTCGTTGTAGTGCAGTGCGGGTTTATTAAAGGCAAATATTTACACGTATGACCGAAGATGGGAAGGATTTTATTTTATAGTAGAAGTTAAAAAATAATAATCGGTAAGTACCTATATGTTAAAATTACAAATTTAAACCAATAAAATAAAAATATTTAATTTAATGTTTTTCTAGGATGAATCAAAAATTGAAGAATTCGAAATAAACTAGCATAACTGTAATTGAGAAAGGTACTCGTGTATAATTGTTTATATAATTTATAATTTTTTAATTTTCTAGGTGGAATCGAAACTTGATCTGAATGTCTTTGAGAGACCAAATATTTCCGAAAGCCCCTGAAAAGAAGTTCTGTTAATGTCTTATATTTTATATAAGTACATACGTTCAATAAAAATTACTTTGATTTTATTTTGTTTCATACAATTCCCAGAGGAACGATTGAATTTGCAAGTGCTTTCGCAAGTCATCGTTAAATTCAAGAAGTATTTTAACATTTGTATTTTAACCCTGAAAAGTACTATTGCCATGAAATATTAACTTTGTCATGTAACTTTACACAGGTGTTTTAATGTTAAAATGTAAAATTACATTGAGATTGTAATTTTAATCTGTAAATTTACTTAAAAAGGAAACATTACAATGCAAACTTAACCTAATGTTGAAATTTTTCACTTCCTATGAAAATTACACTTTGAAGTAAATTTACCCCAAAAAATGGAGGTAACATAGTTGCCTCCATTTTTTAGGGTATAATTCACCGGTAATTTTTTAGAGTGTACCTTCAATAATTTAACATACCTGTAAAGAGATGATTTACCCATGGGAAATTCACTAAATTTCACAGTCTATTATTTTCTGTATAATAAACTTGAAGTGGTTAATATTTGGCAGTTACAGTATTAAAAGATAGAATAGAATAACTACGAAAAGTTCATTTGAATTATGCCTTTTGTGTAGCACAAATGAGCTTTCCTATATATTTATTTGTATGTTATTTTGAAATAGCTAGGGTCTTCTTGCAGATAAGGCTTTATTCTTGTTACGGCAGTACAGACCTTTAAAAAGCAAACGTTATATACAGAATTATATAATTTCCCCGTAATTACTGAACTAGTTGTAAAAACTACTCGCCATATTTGTTATTCTCTAGGACCAAGGAAATACTAATGGGACATATCCTACGAAGTGAGGGGGATACTAAAAAATATTGTGGAAGGAGCAATCGATGGAAGAAATGCCAGAGGAATACCAAGGCTGCAGTAGTATATATCTCAGATAATAAATGACCTGCAATGCAATAACTACACAGAACTGAAAAGGCTGGCAGGAAATAAAAGACGATGGAAGCGGATAGTGTGGGATCAAACCATTCAAGAAGATTGATAACTGAAGAGGAGAGAGAGAGGACCAACATTTCAGAAACAATTAATGTCTTGTTGCATTTCTTCTTATAGAAGGCTACTTTTAGCAGGTCATTTAAAAGAAACTCTTTACTAAAATAGTACATAGTAATGTCTAATGTTTCGACGACTAACACCTAAAACTTTTCATAAATTGTGTCTGCACCCATCCATGATCAACAAGAGGAATTTTATAAATATAAATAAATACTTTTAGAATATGGCAAATGAAGTGCTCCACCTGAAACCAAAAAACAAAACCAATAGCACGTGTAGTTTAACCGAAACAATAGCTTCCGATCTGCAGAGGCAGAACAGAAATTGTCTGGGCAATGATATGTATATATTGGGAAGTAATAACTTGATCTTAAGAACATGAGTTTAAGAAAAAACTTTTAAAAGTGGCGTGAGCGTTAAAAAAGAACGGTTCTGTAAGGGCAAAATAAGTCGCAACTTTCTGGTTTTACTTGGACCTCCTCCATATGTAGTACATAGATCGGCCCTGGCTGCGTTGGGTATTCTAAAGTTGGTTTAATTTAAACACCCACCATAAATACAATAGTCAAAAATGTTGATTTCTATATCTGACAAAAGCTTACGTGTATGCCCTTGCCTTTGATATCATTAGAAAGAAGCACATAATTTTAGCCGATAGCCTACCGGGACTGTCGGTTAAAAAAGAAAAATATAATTGACATTCAGAGTGTTAAGAAGTGATCCTGTTTAACCACTACACACAATAAAAAGAAAAGTCTTATACGATTACAAAACCTTTCTTAACTAAACCTGTATAAGTACAAGTTCTTTTCGCCGCGCGCGCTAAGTGGAAAACAGCAGGGGCGCTGGTTTTAGGAACCCCGTGGTTGCCTATAACTCACCACCATCTACCACCAATTATACGTACATTATCATTCCAACAAGTGTCTAACGGTTAGACACTTAGACTCTAACCTATCTGTATGATGCTAACATTTACACATAATTAAATAAAAATTAACTGCTTATATTAGCTGTTAAAAATATTATAGGGGAAATCTAGAATCTACCAAATATTTTTAATTTAAGCAATTTCATTCTTTATTTACCGAATTAATAAAAAGAATAAATTGGATAATTTAACAAAGCAAAGCAATTTTAATTTACTTACTAAGTTACATATAATTTACAATTTTATCGGAATAAGCTGCACACTCTAAAAAATTCCCCTTGAAGTTGCCTCCATTTCTTGGGGTAAATTTACTTCAAAGTGTAATTTTCATAGGAAGTGGGAAATTTCAATATTATATATGCATGGCATATAATACCGAATTTGTTGAACATATGCATTCTATACGCAATTAAACAATGATTCAATAATAATTACATAGAATGTACCCTATTTTTAAATATTTATATTTATTGGACTTGACCTTATAGTGAAATTGTGCTCTAGAACAAGCACAAGCTTTTATAAAGTATACTTTGTTACCTCCATTTTTTGGGGTAAATTTACTTCCAATGTAATTTTCATAGGAAGTGGAAATTTCAATATTAGGTCAATATTAGGTAAAGTTATAACTTTACGCAGGTGTTTTAATGTTAAAATGAAATGTAAGATTGCATTGAGATCGTAATTTTAATCTGTAGATTTATTTAAAAAGGAAACATGACAATGCAAATTTAACCTAATATTGAAATTTCCCACTTCCTATGAAAATTACACTTTGAAGTAAATTTACCCCAAGAAATGGAGGCAACTTCAAGGGGAATTTTTTAGAGTGCACCTTAGGACCTTAACTTAATTAATGTTTAAAGAATCATCTTTCCGCTACGAGAGTAAGGTATTTAAATATTTAAAAAAGATCGCCGACGGAATTTTTTCAAAAAATAAAAACTTACTACTGGATGTATTTGGAAATTAAAATAAATCTTGGTAATAATAATAATAATCAAACTAGTTATGTAGCAGTAACGTTTTAAAAGTGTAAAAAGTACTGGTCATTTAAATTAGTGAGGTTACTACTTTGGATTTTCAAAATGAATAAAGGTTTTCTGCAAACAAAAGGCAGAATATGAATGGAACGCGTCCCTCTATTAAATTTTAGTGCTAACAACTTCTATAGTAAACATTTCTAGGTTTATAACAATATAGAATCCATTCCTTTCAAAAACATTACCTAATCGACTAACGTTCGTGAGCAAACATCAGGGCATAACACAGTAGCACGATGTATAACGAGTCGTATAAACATAGCAGGTGGCAATGTAAGTAATGCAAATGTTGTGATTCAACATCGTGGTTACAAATGACGCAATATACATCAATATGGCTTCAGCCCACCATAGATAATTTTCCCGTACGGTGTTTTGTATGAGCAGAAACATTCGAGGATTTAAATCTGTAATCCAAGTTAACCGGCTTTAAAACACACCTTGTGACTTGTAATATGGTGAGGGTAGCGCTATGGGGCTCTAGTCATAAATAACCAAAGTAAAAGAAAAGGAATGCCGATGAGAGCTGGGTGCGGACTAACGTGTTTCTGCGTAGGGGTACGCACCATTAAAACGCTTCCCAGCTAGTACTACCATAGGGATAGATAAAGATAAATCAATCAATGCTAATAAAAATTATTACTTTTCTAACATGTCAAAATAACAATGCTGCTGACGATCAACATTTCAACTGTATTGTTTTCATTTTCGGTATCACTACCTGGGAATTGAAAATTTTAAAAGAAAATCAGTAAGGAATTACAGTTTTAGCTAGAATTTATATATGAATGTGACTAGTGCTAGTAGTATTATAAAAATCCATAGAGACCAATGAAATACCTTTTATAAAGAATTAATTACTGTATGCAAACAAGTAGGTATGCTTAAAACTAATACAACCCACAGATGACATATTACGTAAAATTAAATTTTAAGTAGTACTTTATTACTTTAAGTAATAATGGAATATAAGGACTGTGGTTTTTCACAACACTATATTTAACGGTGTCTCCTAACCACACATTATATTTAACTAATTGACTAATACGTATTAGCAATTAGTCAAATACACTGTGTGGTTAGGAGACACCTTTAAAAATAGTGTAGTACTTTAAAGATTATTAGTTTAACATTGAAGAAATTTCTATTTAGTAAAAGCTATTGTATTGCAAAACGAAACAATAATTTAAACGTTTGTTCATATAAGAGTCAATAATAGTATATTAAAGTATTAGTTTCATAAGACGCGTTTTTAGCGCACGCGTCCGAGTTTAGAAAACGACCCGCGAAGCGGGGAGTTTTCTAACGGACAAGTGCGCTAAAACGCCTTATGAAACGAATACTTTATACTATTTTTTATACTTGCGTCGTTATTTCGTTAATTATTAAAAAATAAATTAGTTTTAAATAAGATTTGTTAGTGAAATTTTGTTAAGTACTTTTGACAGTTGGCTACACTAAAAATTCAACTTCAGCATTTGTTATTTAAATTGTTTTGTTTTTATAAAATTAATTTAGTTTGTGTGACAAGAATGTAAAATGGTCAGATATTCCCTCCCTCCATCTTATTAAAAAGAATTAACTTATCTTAATTAATCTTAATCTTATTAACCCTTAGAAGACAGGGTGGGGTACATTTTGTACCCCAAAATTGAATTTTTTCTAATAACTTTAATTGTGGATTATTTTCGTGCCTTAAGTTTTTACATTGTGTCAAGATGTGCTTGTTACATTATTTGATGTACATAATACCTATTTTATTTTTTTAATTTATAATTTAAACTAAAAAATAGGTTAAAGATAAGCGAATTTTTGAAAATCCGTTCCCAGTTTAGTAAATTAATTAATCAAATTTGGTAAGAAATAAAACAAAATTAAAAAAGAAAAAAGAAGATAAGTGAAGTTATGTGCACCAAATGCAAAAACCAAGGGAATGACTAGGAACTGCAACAATTGACTCTAGTGTTGGTATAATGTTTAATTTTTGTAACATAAAAATAAATAGATTTATATTATGAAATTATTCATCCAAAAAGATAAAACTTGTGAGTAAAATTATGTTGGGGTACAAAATGTACCCCACTCCGGCAACTACGTAAGTAACCAAAACTTCGTCTTCCGAGGGTTAAAATATTGGAATTTAACCATATTGATAGATTTATAACAACTGCAGAAAATAACCAACATTTAGCTATGAAAGTAAGTAAAATTTTGTGCTAAATACTTTCAATTTTTAATATATTTCAATTATTTAAGGTTGCGTTAATAATGGGATTCTGAGGTGCCTGCCGAAGAGATGAATTGGCCAACATGTTATTAGACGATATTGTGGTCAAAGATGATGTGTTCACTGTGACTGTAACAAAAACAAAAAATAAAGTTCGAAGAGAATTCTTAATTACAGAGAAACTGTGGATTGATTTAATTAAGCAATATTCTTCTGAAGCAGAACATTCTTTTTTACACGAGCGCTTGTAGAAGCTTTGCCTATTGTAAAAAGAGTACTTAGAAGTTGATGCTCCTCGCAAAGAAACCTGCTTATTTGTAGGAACATCTTGAATACTTATTTATTAACTGCCTGTTCTAAATAATAACGTCATTTAGGCAAGGGCAAAGATTTTCCTAAAATGCTCATGTAAAAAAGAATGTTCTACAAAGAAATGTGCATATTATTACCTTATTTGCCGACAGCACATTAAGCCATTTACTAACTGCCCGTTCTAAACAACGGCATTTAGTAAATGCCTAGGCATATAGCAAAATCGTGGAGATTTATTTTCGTTTTACTATCTGTCCCGTTACTTAGGAAATGACTAGGCAGATAGTAATTGACCGGATTTGACTATCTGCCTGCGACATATATTACAAATGTGTGCTTTATAAAAATTTTAAAATTTTTTGAAAAATTTTGTTTTTTATAATTTTATGTAAAAAATTCAATAGGTATTTCGAGAAGTTATCAAAATTAAGCGCTGAAAATGCTTATCTTGTAGCTTTTAATTGTAAAAATTCTTGTTTGTTCTGTAACATAAATTATCCCAATTTTATGTTATTATTTCCAGTTTCTTTAACTTTGAATTACTTATTGAATTTATAGTATTCATGGTGATTATACCTAAGTGAAAAATACCTTAAGTTAGATAAGAGGGATAGACCCTCAATATTAACAAAAAGTCCCGATTTTATCTGTAATTAAACATTGTTCCTATATTTTTCCGCTGTGTCGTAAAATTTAAATTGTACTATCCTAATAAAAAGGTACAGCAACCAAATGCGAAACTAACAAACACGTTGGATGACGCATAATTAGTTGCTTTGATTTACGATATGATTTTGGCAGTAAAAATCAAAAGTTCGAGTTATCAGTGCAAAAAAAGATGCATTGGGTAGTGCTTGTGTTAACTACTTGTCTGCTAAGTCATGTAGATATTTTGATAAATAATAACTTCTTTTTGGAAAAGATACATCGGGAACCGCTTTATTTGTTAATACTAATAATTCTTGCATTGCTCGTTTACTACGAAATTATAATAATTTATGTTTAAAATCGGAAATTTCAAACTCACTAACTAACTTATGTTGCATTAGTGCTGTCTAGGCGTCTACCAATTTTGTACTGAATTTTCTGTTATTTATTTTGTTATCATTTATAATTTTTACTTTGCAGTGTAAGGAATGATATTACACGGGAATTTAAAATAAAATGACAATGAAACTAATAGAAATAATAATTTCTATCTAATATGAGCTTTTAGGATATAATGAAGTAAAATTATACCGAAATAACCATCTATCAACGAATAAGCGTATTTTCTGCTAATTTCCACTAAGGCACAAGTCCACTTAGTAACGTTGAAAAATGTGACACAGTGGACCTGGTTGTGACGTAGTCGAACCAATTCATTAAACTTTGTCCAAAATAAAATACATTCCTATAATACATAGCACACATCCGAACTATTAACAAACAAGGATAATACTGTATTAGAAAAGAAACTTATACCAATGTACAATTTGTTTATTGTTTTACGAATTATTAATATAATGTAATATAGTAAACTTTTTGATCGCCATTTACCTTGTCAAGATAAAAATTCATACTTTAGTATTGCGCTCTAATGATTGAATGAGAAATAAATTGGATTAATATTACCTTAAATATATGTTTTTTCAGTTAGTTGGAGAGATTTACTATTTTTTCCAATGCCCTTAAAATAATTTATTCTTTATTGACTTATAAACATATTCAAAACATAAAATATTTTATCTATCCAGTCGGCGTTCTCCAGTGCTACCTTTGCACCATTAGGTCTAAAACAGAAAACTTTTGAACAAAATTTAATAAAGGGTTTATTATATATTGACTATCCTTGGCTATTCTTTTGGCTGTTTGCCCAATTTAATAAAACTTTTTTGTTTTAAATCATACTTTATTAGTCAATTTATTTATTATGCAAACTTTTCCAAACAATGTTTCATCTACAGCTATCTGTTTTTTCTGGAAATAAGGAAATAGAAGATTTTTTATTAATTACGTAGCTAAGTTTAAACACTTAACACACTTAATAAACATCCTGAAAAATCTAATTATACCAAACACCTTTTAAAACAAAATCACACAATGACTCCTCAAAATAATATTAAATTCCTACATTTTTGTAATAACAAACGCAAATTAGACATTTTAGAAGCCTTTGAGGTATACAAACACAAACTCAGGGTACCTATAATGAATGAACAACTTGAGCTCAGTAATTCTCTGTTACTTGAAGTATTATATTGTGAATATAAATGTGAATATATTATATTCTGAAGTGTGCGATTATTAATTCTGATTATTATTATTATTTTTATCTAGTTACCTATTTTTGAGGCCCTCCGTGGTCGAGTGGTAGAGATCCTACCTCTCGTTCAAGGGACAGGGGTTCAAACCTCGGTTGCGACTGAATTTAAAAAATTTAGTACAATCGTGTTTGAGCTCCTTAGGCTAAGGTATGAAAGTTGTATGAGTGATAAAGTATGTGCGAGCGTAATGTACTTGCTACAGACAGCTCCATTACCTCCGTTGCACTCCCATAAAAGAGTTTATGTGGAACCCCGACACTGCGAAATGCGGTAAAAGGGACATGGATAATGTATGTAATGTAATGTACCTATTTTTGTATCTACCTTAGCGACATGTTTGTTTATAAAGCGGCCCCTAGACGCTGAATAATGTTGTGCAATAATATTGTGCAATATTATTGATGCACCCTCCAGACAACTCAATAATTTATTAAAAAATTGTGCAATAAATATTGTGCAATAATTCACTTTATAACAAAATGTTGAGTGACACGAACGCTGCTTGTGTAGCTATTGCTTTGGTTCTTTTTAATAAAAAAAAGAGAAAAAAGGAAGAAGGTAGTTAAAGAAATGGTATATGAAAAGACAGAAGTATACTCATAAGAATTTAATGAATGATTTAAGATTTAGATTATGGAAATTTGACTTTAGCCATTTTAAATTCAAAATTTGAAATATTTGAAAGATAAGAGCCGGCGGTGGACGAGTGGTGTCAGTGCATCACTCGTGTTCCAAGTGTCGTGGGTTCGAATCCCACTTGGGGCGACGGGATTTTTCTAATTGGAACATTCCGCCACCTCAACTATGAATGTGTGTATTCGTGTTGCATGTTAGATAGGGGACAGATGACCTTAGCTGTTGGTTCCCCCGTAGTGTAGGCGTGAAATAAAACAAATTTCAAAGATGTATTAACTTATCAACTGAGAAAAAAAGCAGTCTTTTAAGCTTGTTGTTATTTGCATAATTTCCTAAAAAAAGGAAAACATCTTATTGCAATGTAGGACAAATTGATACTGAAGACCTGGAAACGGAAAGATTAGTCGCAGGCTGTTGAAGAATACTATCTTCTTATTCTTATCATTAGCCTCGGTAGTGTAGCGTCTAGCATGCTAAACTCCCCTGAGCGGACCGGGTTCGACACCCGGGAACCGGCAAATCTAGTTAAGGTTTTTCTGCAGTTTTTCCTTATCTGCAATACAAATATGGGATTTGAGCTATACCATCTGTAAGTCGGCTGCAGCCGCACGATGGGCCTGCGTATTAATATTAACCGCCCCCTTCCTCCTGCACAAACTCTGGTTACTGGTTAGCCAGGTAATGGGTTGTAGCAATGATTATTATTATTCAAGAAATCGTTAAACGTAACAAACAGATAACTTTTGTTATTATTCTAACAATGAGGGAAAAGTGCCATGGGAAACTAAATATATTTACGCTTACGGTATGTATACAGTGTGTCCACGGATTGAGTTCACAAGAAGGAAAAAGCTTTTATTTTTAGTTTTATCGAAAAATGTCATATTTGATAAAAAGTTTTGCTTCTTGTAAGACCCCAGAAAATTAAAACAAATTCACGTTTTATTTTACTTGCTTCATTTTATAGTCCATTTTCTGTGAAACCATATGAAATTTTGCACTAAGTTCAAAACTTTAACAATAACCTAGTGGGTGGTATGTCATTATTAAGCAATAATTCTCTCAAATTAAAGTATTTCTAATTACAGTGGAAAAATGTTATGAGGTTGGTGGAGGCTACGTCGAATAGTTGGTGTTCATTTTTACTTAATGTTAGTTCTTCTTTATTATTTTTGTTATTGATTAGAAACAAACGATTACATTTGCACAATTTGAAAGAATTATTGCTTAATAATCACATAAACGTCACCTACTAGATTATTGTTAAAGTTTTGAAATGCAAAATTACATACGGTTTCGCAGAAAACTGACTATAAAATGAAGCAAGTAAAATAAAACATGATTTTTTTTTAATTTTCTGGGGTCTTACAACAAGCAAAACATTTTATCAAGAATGACATTTTTCGAAATGTAAAAATAATAAAACTAAAAATAAAAATTTTTCTCCTCTTGTGAATTCAATCCGTGGACACACTGTATGTATACCCTTGTAACTTAATGTTGTTTCCACAGGGCTGATAGCGACTTTTATACCTCAATACATTCATTTATAAAAGCCCTTTCGTCAGTTTTAGATGCACTATATTTAGCGGTCGTGAAAATGAATTAATATTGTTCAATAGTATCCACAGACAGGCCAATATTTTACACATTGCGCAATAATTTCAAACTGTTTTAGATTGACACAATATATTGCGCAATCTTTCAATATACGCTCCAGACGATCAATAATATTGCGCAATATCAATTATTGCACAATGTTATTGAGCGTCTAGGGGCCGCTTTATATTACCTATGATATTGACAGCTTAGCTGTCAAAACAATATTGTCAGGTTATATTTTAATAAATACTGTGAAACTTTTTACTAATCTTTATTTATTTCACTTTTTTTTAAGATATTCATTATTACTTTAAAATTACTACTTACGTTAAATAGTTGCAAACATTGTGTATCACAATAAAATTAAGATACATTAAAAAAATTAAACAACACATTAAGTTTTACGAATAGGGAACATTTACAACTATAGCAACAATTTCAAGACGACTAAATAGCATGTTTTAAAAATGTCATTCTTTTAAATGTATTTCAAGCAACAAGAACGGGTAATTATACAACATTTGGAGTGCTTACATGCTATCCTTGATTTTATTAAATTTGGTAAAAATTTTAGTATACCTAATAATTTGATAATTAACTAATGATTCTATAAAACAAAACAGTTTTTTTAAATTAAGAGCGAGCTCAAGTAAAAATTTTTAGCCCAGGCCATTAAACCTCTCAGAAAACTTTAAATAACTGGGCTACTTTAATGGAATCTCCTTTCTATTGAATTACTGCTGACACCCTCTCAATGGGGGGTCGCGGTCAGTAGGGTTGTAAAAATATTTAAAAGCAGGTCGGGATGCAAGTGTACAGTTTTTAAAGATGTTTAGGATTTACATCCAAAACAGCTTTAAAAACTGTGTATAATTCATGGTAATGGGTATTATATGTACGTAATGTATAAAAATACTAATACTCAGATGATTATTTTACAAAAATATCTAAATAAAATATCGATGTCATTACTACTATTTAAACTCTAGACTAATAAAAGACTTCCTCAAAACAATGAAATAGGAAATAACGCAATTGCGTTTTCTTATGTTTTAGTAAATGTGCTTGTGCTAAAGATTACATATTTTAATAATACAATTTAATAATTATTTACATAATTTAATAGAATTTTTGTTTTAAAATTATCATTGCAATACTACAGCGTGGAAATAAATGATTTTCATCAAGTTCCCTTTGGAATTGTTTCACATGTAAATTTTTCTGCACCGCTCTACTCTTTTTGATTTAGTACTAAATTAGTTCTGTCAATAAATGAAATCAATCTGTCAAACAATTCATAGAATTTATTGAATTTGTATATTTTGAGGTTATGGTACTGCCTTCTCTATTTTCGTAGAGCGGCACGTCGTGCTTTTACATGGGGAATGCAATGGTAACATGATGAAAATCATTTATTTCCACCCGTTATGTGTTTTGATTTTGTAGCTTCCTTTTACTGTTTTTCCCTTTGTGCTTTTAAAATGTAATCAGAATTACGAATTGCTAACTCTCTTCGTCTTCTAGGATCGACAAGCTCTGGTAACAAGCAATTATAATAAAAAGTTTCTAACTTTTCAACCATATTTTTGCAAAATGTTTCGTCATAAACAATTGTATCGATTTTTAATCCTTTTGTTGTCCATATAACAAAAATACATTTTGATCGTTTTGTTATTAACATTTGGCCCTGCATTTGATAGTAATATGCATGGTTTTTGTTCATGCTCACTTCTCCTTTCTTATTTTTTTGTAACATGGTATTAATTTGTCAAATATTCCTTCATCTGGAGTCATATCTGTAGCAGCGTATAGACATTTGACTTCCAAAACACAGTCATCATCAATTAACCCATCTGGTATTGCACACAAGAATGGTTTGTTTATGTCAATAAACAAGCCATTATGTTGCACATTTTTGTCTAATTCTTTTTCTAGCGCTATAATTGCGTTTTTTTCATTGGTTTTTCCCCACATAATCGAAAGTGTACGAAGTTCTGACGTTTTATATAGCATTGTACTTACAATTTTTTCACAGCTAGTGTATGGTTTCCTTCCAAAAATTCTACCAAACATGGAAGCACCTATCCTTTTCCTTCGTAATCTTTTCCATTTTACTGATTGAGATTGGTCAACAGTTTCCTCCATTATGGACAACTGATCCTCTGTAACAATTAAATTTTGTAGAAATTCTTCTTTTTTTCTAGCAAATACTTCTGGTTGCATATCTGGTTTAGTGCAACTAGGACAATAGTCTTTATCCTCAATGGTAGATTGTGCATTGCGATGGTATCTATATCCCAAGCAGCATTTTTAGTCGTCGCTACGTACCAGCAACTACCGGTGGAACTATTAAGTTTTAGCCACTAGTCACAAGCACGTAATTGCTACGGTTTTGTTACGTGCCTGGAACCAAAATGGGGAACAACTTTTGGGTAGCAGGTACGTGGCGGCGTAGTAATTGCTACTTTCGTGGAACTTCTTTTCTCTTTGACACATCATGTCGCGTGGTTGCTCTCTCTTGCTCTTGCAACTTAACAAATATTCTATCATTTTCTATACTATATAATGCTGGATCGTGTCACAAAATGAATTACCAGTTTATTTGTAATACGTACTTAATACAAAGAGTGATGAAATGTTTGATTATTTTGTTATTCCAGTACACCAAAATTATAAACCATTGCAACTTTTCTCTTAAATATGGTGATGATAGATCGAAAAATAACAACGCGCCTTCTTTAAATATATTTTTTAGTAAAAAAATGTCTTTAATAAAACATGATAAATATACACGAAATACTTATAAGTTGATACACATGATAGAAACCATTTGTATATTATTCCTGTTATGTTCTTTTATGTGTTTAAATAAAAGATACTCAATTATTGTCATTAATTAACTTTATTAATATTGAGTGAGCAGGGCGAATGACATACACAATGCATAGACTGTAGAAGACGTGTATCCTCCAAGCCGGCTCGAGTGTTACTGACGCTCGCCCAGGGAACGGGCCAGGATGCCAGGATTGGTTAGTTACATCACTACAAATAAATGTTGCCAACTTCAAGCTACATACATAACAATCCCTAAGGCACAATTTGGCACCAATTTGTTATTTTTATTGAAGGTTATATAGTAAAACATCTATTAACAATCATAACAAATTGCAAATTGATTAATGATTATTGATTAATCCAACATTTTACAAGTAACTATGGAGATGGAGTAGTTTACGGAAAATTACTTTAATGTGATTCTCCTGGGTAGCAAAAACGTAAGTGTTACATTCAATACTACTGTAAGGTTTTAAAAACTTTAAAGTACCTTCGGGCAAGTTGCTTCTAAAATCATAATGCCACTTTGAAGTTGCAACGACTTTAAAGTAAGTATACTAAGTGGCAATACCGTACACATACTTTAATAGTTACTCAGAAGTAATGAAACTACATAGTTCCAATAAATAGTAGAAACAACTACACACTTACTAAAATATTCCGAATTGAAGAAATTAAACCTATAAAGTCGTAAATTTAGTTGCAGTTACGTAACAACTACTCAATCAAAGTTCCGATCTCAGTTACTGCTACTTAAATGCTGCTTGGGATCGGTTCCTTTGCTGTCTTTTGTCTTTAGCTAATGCGATCTTTCGTTGCCTTTTGCGTTCCAGTTTTAGAACGTGTTCAGAATAAGAATTATTTTTTAGTTCTCTTTTCGTGATTGTACGTGTCCGTCAGTATTATAATCAGTAGCGGCTAGTGCAACTCTCGTACTGTATAATGCTCGATGAAACAGATTTGTTCGCTTTCCACCAACCTTTTTGGTAATTTGTGAATTAAAGTGCTCTACTAAATTATTCGTTTTTTGATGTATCAGATTATTAGAATGGTTTGCCAAATAGGTTACACAAGACAATATCTGAGATAGTACACCACTTTGTCGAAAATCTTCTAAAACCTTTTTTTCATTTTCTTTGGGACCCTTACAAAAATATATGGTCTACTTTGTAATATTTTGGAGTAAACGCTGCTGTCTCCATCAGCTACTAATGTAGCGTAATGAATGTCGTGCAGCTCTTCACTTTGTCGAAACCCTTCAACAACAATTGATGCTTCCATACGTGTGTTCCATATGTGTTTTTTTGGAATACGTCCGTTATTTGTTGCAACGGAACATATCAAACAATATTTATTTAAAACACCTAGATGTAATAATTTTTTGGTATGATAATCTATTATTGCCGCTGCAATAAACAACGAACTAAAATGACGACCAAATGATCTTTTTTCCCAGGTCCGCTTATCTATACCGTTAATTATTTCTTCTAATCCTGAAAATCCAACTCCTGCTGCAATACTTGCATTTACAGCACACATATTTATATTCATTTGGTCATTGTCCACAACGTTGGTGTAAATATACTTTACGATGTCACAGAACTTGCAACGCAGTTTAAAACAAGACGTCAATTCTAGTTGTTTTTCGATGTCTCAATCACCAAGTCAGCCAAACCACACCCAAACGGTGGATGCTTCGAGATGTCTTGTAGTGCTTTAAAAAAATATTCAAATTTTATAATTCTGTAACCAGATATCAAATGCTTTTTATCCTTAATCATTCCCTCATGAGTACTTTGTGTATTTTCAGAAACATGGGGATTCCCAAGAGTATTTTCCGTTTCAATGTCATTATATTCCATGACGGTATTTTCAAATTCTGTGTTAGAAACGTTATCAATTTCGGCATTGCTGTCGTTTATCAGAACTTTGCTGGTTCCAGCTGGATGTTCCAGGTTAGGTGTTACATTTTCTTTTTGAGAAAGACGCCACCTTTTTAAATTGTCAGTTTTTCTCTTCTTAGGTTTTGCAAAAAGGCATAACTTTCCTGCTTTTGTAAAACGAACCATACTGCCAGAAAAGGCTTTTTTTCGCTCCTTTTTGTGTTATTAATAAATGTCAGTACGACACTCGAAGTACCTATCTATTATTTGCAAATGATTTCAAACTCTCTCGGAAAGTTGATTATTATAAATAAATATTTAATTAAAATAATTAATTGAATAAATAAAGCAATAAAACATCAGAATTTAGCGAATTATACTTTTTTAGAATAAGGTTAATTCGAGCAACGTTGTTAGATAAGAAATTTACATACACTCTAAAAAATTACCGGTGAATTATACCCTAAAAAATGGAGGCAACTATGTTACCTCCATTTTTTGGGGTAAATTTACTTCAAAGTGTAATTTTCATAGGAAGTGAAAAATTTCAACATTAGGTTAAGTTTGCATTGTAATGTTTCCTTTTTAAGTAAATTTACAGATTAAAATTACAATCTCAATGTAATTTTACATTTTAACATTAAAACACCTGTGTAAAGTTACATGACAAAGTTAATATTTCATGGCAATAGTACTTTTCAGGGTTAAAATACAAATGTGAAAATACTTCTTGAATGTAACGATGACTTGGAAAGTACTTGCAAATTCAATCGTTCCTCTGGGAATTGTATGAAACAAAATAAAATCAAAGTAATTTTTATTGAACGTATGTACTTATATAAAATATAAGACATTAACAGAACTTCTTTTCAGGGGCTTTCGGAAATATTTGGTCTCTCAAAGACATTCAGATAAAGTTTCGATTCCACCTAGAAAATTAAAAAATTATAAATTATATAAACAATTATACACGAGTACCTTTCTCAATTACAGTTATGCTAGTTTATTTCGAATTCTTCAATTTTTGATTCATCCTAGAAAAACATTAAATTAAATATTTTTATTTTATTGGTTTAAATTTGTAATTTTAACATATAGGTACTTACCGATTATTATTTTTTAACTTCTACTATAAAATAAAATTCTTCCCATCTTCGGTCATACGTGTAAATATTTGCCTTTAATAAATCCGCACTATACTACAACGAAAAACAAAATATTAATGAGCAATGAACACTTCGTTCGGTATCGATAGAGTACGCCTCGCCGAAATCATAAAAGAATGGTACACACCATTCCGACCATTCCCCAAAAAGCCTATTTGGACTGTTCATAATGGATTCCTGAATTCTTTCACGAAACGAAGGTCACAAACAAGTGCGATCAGCGAAATAGCATCTCAACGGTTAAAAACATATTAAGGGTAAAATTACACTATTCTTGTTCAAGTTCATCTTATCTTTAATATTACACTAAAAATGAATTAAGTTATTGAGCAATTATACATTTGTAAGGAAAAAATTGTCTGAGTTATGTAAATTTATATTATGGATAGTGATTTTAACCAGTTCAATGTAGTAGAATTACTTATATTTGTATAATTTTACATAATTACAGGGCATTTTACCACAAATAGTAAAACTACTATTAATGTATAGGTAAAATTAATTTTAGGGTAAAAATATCGCAAATAATAGCGAAAAGTTACCTCTTTCCCAAGGTAATTTTACCTCATTTTTTACAGGGTACTTACCTGCTCCAGTAAAACAGAGGAAGCAAATGTAACGCAATTACTGCTTATAAATATTATAAAATAAAAGTTTTTATGTCAATTATTTCGTCACACACGCACTATTTTGAAAAAAAGAAACTTTTTCAATACTGTAGGTACGTTCTCACTCACAGAAAATCTGCCAATGACCAATTTCAACAAAATTATTTTATTTACTTAGTCATTCGGTAAAAGTACAACTTCTCCAGATGGTATTTTCAAAAACTAATGGGGGGTAGAAGTATTTTGTTAGCAAGACAGGTGACTATGTCGGCGCTTTGAATATTATGTCTTATACGTAAGTATAGTCACGTATACTTGCAAAAAATTTTGGATGACAAAAATAAGTAGCTTCTCCTTGCTAATAGTTTTCTAAAGTCGTATAAAAAGTCATATACTTTATAAAATAATAAAAAGACGTCTTGATGTTTTTGAGCAAGTAAGATGTTTTTGTTAGTAGGTTTTTTAATTATCACTCATATATTTTATAACATATTAGGTAAATCTATACAAGTGAAATTATGTATAGCAATCTACACATTTCAGTTTCAGTTTCAGTTTTACATACAAATATAGCCTTGTACTTGATTGACAGTAATAAAGAAACACGTTTTTAACATAGTTTCTGACTCTTAGGCCCAGATGTTTCGGCCCTTGTATCTGAGCTTGGCCCACAGTGGCCAAAGATAAATATTGAAAAGTAAATTAGGAATTGAATTCAGTATTGTTTGTCATTAATATAACGTTTATTAATCACTATTTTTTAATTCTGTAAAAACTTACAAAATTAGTATTTACTTTGCAATAGATCTACTTTAACAAAAATACAAATTTTTTCACGTAACGGTGAAATTTTACAATGAGGTAAATTAGCCTAATTTGCAACCGCAATATAACGGGTTTACAAATATTTTTTTCCAAAAGTCGCAAGGTACATCTGTAGATATCTACATTTTCTTCCTTCTGTAAAAATCTCATTTTAATAGGACAAAAGGATTTTGTTCTACAACGAACTAACGTTATCATTGAAACGCCTATACTGAATTTTACTTGAGCTCACTCTAAACCAAAAAGTCAAAGTAAAGAAAAACCAATGTAATTGCAAACAAACACACATTTTTTGCAACCTAGTAACTAAAACAATTCCAGAGACCCTCAATATGGCCCTACCATATACAACACAATATCAGCTATGAATAAGAGCCGTATGGAAATGGCAGAAGGTTGAAACCTCAAAAAAGCCTGTTCTTGAGCCTCTGCTAGGGGGTTGGCCTGCAAAAACTAAATTTGACTCTTCTAATTTGCTATTGAATCAGACAGCTTGACTAATTTGGATCTTGTACTGCAGGCACCTAGAATGGGAATATCCAGAGGTTACTTCCATCCACCATGTCTTTTCCACGGCAAGAACATCTGATGTGGTACTAGCTAATAAGGTATCAGAGGTTCTTATAAAACTATGACCCGTATAATTTTTTAAATCTTCCAAATTTTTGCAATTTTAAATGGTATATGATGATAACGTATGCCTACAACTTGTCACATTCACCACTAATGTAACGCATGAAAAGTATACGGTCCATAGTATCTTTGGGCCGTAATTTTATATATTTTTCAACGATGTTTAACCAATTAACGCTACCGTTATTGCCATAGTGACTACAAAACTTCCGTGCACTTTGTTTTAATAACTTGATAATATAATATTAATAACTTGAACTTTGTCCCGTCCATGTTATCATGAACGCACAATATTAATTTCAAGATAGAATATTCACTCCATAATGGATGGAGACTTTCGTATAGATGATCTTTTATTTCAATATGCCAGCAACATAGTTTCGCTTACTTTTTTTACTGACTAGGAAACACATAGTTAGAGAGTCGTAACAAGAAATTATTAATGTATTTTTTACCACGCCAGAAAGTATTAATCTTACAATATTAGACACGAGGAAGAAGAATATGGCCATAAGAAATTTGCATCTCAGTCGTCCCGCAGAGGGCGCTCGTTTAAAGTCTTTCGGTCGGTCTGGCACCCACGCGCGGCTTTCCAATGTTTCTGGTAATGCCGGTTTAAACCAGAATTTAAAACTACTTGGTAGTGAAAAAACGTAATGCCGACGCGTTGGCAAGTCTTTTCTGTCCTCCATCGTATTGTGGACAAAAACGGAACTGAGGTTCACAAAATACGACCTCGGACAGAAAAATTCACTTACTGCTACTTGGAACGCAAATAACTATATTTTATTTTTTCGACATTCATAGTTGGGATTTTATGTATAGTGTTAGACTGGAAGTAAATTTGACAACCTTTTAAAAAAAGTAAAAGTGGTATTTTTGGTTAAGGGCCTTCGTTACAAAAAAACATGTATTAAAATTTACCAAGCTATATTCTAAAATGGGTAGTATGTTGTGGAGAATTATGTTGTGAAGTAAAGCAAAAGCTTTTTTTGTAAAAGATTTATAATTTTTCAGACGTTCTAGTTTAAAAAGTATTGAAATAATAATTGTAAACTTTGTATATTCCGATACCTGAGACCAATGTAAGTGCCTTGTCTACGAGTTTTAGTCTTAAAACAGTTATCTAATCTAATTATGATGACTTTTAAAATGGATATTTTTAAGACTCTGAAATAAGAAAGTGTTTAGATATTTTTAAAAATACTCGTCGAGTAGTCATGGAGAATAACTATAATATCACCAGAGTGTGTTCATCATAAAATTATTTATGCACAGATGCATTATAATTAGACTATTATTGCAAGACTCATCTAAACATAAACGTCTTTTTATGGCCCAAGCGCCTCTTTATGGTCAGACGGGCAATAACGAAACGTCAATTAAATGTCAGAAGTTTTTTGTAGAACTTGATTGGTTCTTAATATAATAAAATATTTTGGAATAGTATCTATAGTAACGTACTTCATATAAGCACATAAGTATACGCACAGCGGCTTGATGCATCACGTACTCATTTAATTATATGTTTACACGATAATAGATTTGACATAAAAACTTAATCTGTGCATAAAATAGTGTATGTATTGCGGGCATAACTTGCTTTTATGACCCTATAGCCTTTTCCTAGCCCTCGGCTGACGCATCGGGCTAGAAATAACGCTTCTGGCCATAAAAGCTTCATTATGCCCTTAACACATAAATAACTATTAAATAAATAAGGGCACAACTCCAGAATTTGTTTAACAGTACACGCCTCTCATCGGAGCACAGCCCCTCTCTATTGTTAAAAAACTTTGTAAACCCTTGTACCTCCCAGTCTTGGAGATGTTGGACCATAAATAACAACCATGCCTGCTTATTGGTTGCAGCAACAAAATTTGTGTATTTTTGGAAACCATACTAGTTTCCTTGTATCTGAAACTGCATATTGCTTATACAAGTCTTTTTATCTTTTTCTGATGGCGCATTGAAGCGAATATCTATCGTATGTACGTAAAAATATACATACATTATGTACCTAATTATAAAATATGTACATACTTGCCTAAATAAATGATTTTATAATTGTTTGTTGAATTTGTCATTCGTTAATTAATACTCCGGAAGTATTTACTCGTATTGGTATACAAGCAAACTATACTGTCACAAATTCTTTTTATTTAACTTATTTAAATCATACACAAACTACAGCAAAACAAAAGACATCATTGTTTGAAATTAAAATAATTAACAGTGTTAATTTGACCTAGAAGTTTACACATGTCTGGATAGTACGAACCCAAAAATTAAATGCAGAGAAATATGAATACTCCCTATTATAAAATTTACTATTTTATATTTTACAAGATATACAATAAAATCATCCCTATCTTCTATTGATGTATTGAAGAAAAAGGCCAGAGACCGAGAGTTATTTATGACGGACACTTAAACGCACCACACACTGGAACCGGGTTCAGGCTCCCCGACGTGAACCGCGTTCTGTTCCCGGTTCTGGCCCGGGTTCTGAACCGGGAATGATGTAATGTTTAAATTTGAGAAACAGATAATATAATAAAATATCGTTTATTCTGTGTTACCTAATACAAATAATATATCGATATAATATATTTTCGAACACCCTGACAGACATGGATGTTGTTGTCTACACACGTATAATACGGTGATGGTATATAAGACCCAACTCACTACTCTCTTACCTTAAATTAAAAAAAAATTGCACCAGTTAAATTAAATTTGATGTGAAAGGTCTAACTCTCCACAAATTGAGACACTCAGGCGGGTCGCTTCAATAGGACACTAAATGAATATCAAAAAATCTAGGAACACGTTAATATACAACAAATATAAAGCAATATTTCATTAATACAACACAAATTTATTTAATAAATTTAACAAAGAACAAAATAAAATTTCGATAAAAATGGCTTTAATAAATTGAATTCTAAATCCAATTGTTTATCTAAACGTGGAAAAGTCAATTAATTTTGTAATTAGAGTCCACATCTACTTATCAAATCCAGTCATAAAGAAAATTTGATAATTATATTTTTACTATCAAATAAAAAAATTCCATAGCAAAATAAATTGTCTCTTAAATAAATTGAAGCACTTGTTAATATTACAAGAATCACTTGTAATTAATAATCTTCCTTAAGACTTTTGAACACTTTAACGTTTCACAAATACAGTAACCTCAAAATTTCGAGATATATTTTGTTTGCATGTTTTTCAACTCAAAACAACCTTAAAATTATTTTTATTGCTCTTCAATCGAACTGCACTTCTCTAAAGATGTAAACTGAATGAGAGTTTGTTACAAAAATGGTCGGGTTTTTATACGTTTTATATTAAAACACAATAACACTGACATTTGATTTTTAACATAACCAAATTATTGTTTATAAATGTTAATTAATCTTAAAACTAATAAGTTAAAGATAAAGTTATAGATTATCAAATTCCTATATAATGATATATAACAATTAGGTTTTCATAACAAACTAAGGCCTCCATTGAATGTCGATGGAACCTACTTATAACACAACCATTTATTAATTTATTTACATAAAAATATCATTTCATACCTTCCTATCTTTACAAATTTAAACCTTATATGCTAACAAACATTATTTACATAATTTTAGACATCAACAATATGAAAATTTCAACCAATTACAGTATTTATATGTACGATGTTGTTTAATTGATATCATTTATAAAAAGCAGTCCCTACCTTCAAGATAGTTTCAATTCTGTGGTAAAGAAGCAACTTTACAATCCTCCACCAGCTGTAATCAACCAAACAACAGCTGTAAAATTTTGCAATCGGAAACACTTTAGCCAATGAATAATCTCGTTAACATGGAAACACATTTTTTTTCTTACTAAAAGCTCGGGTATCGTCTCTCACATCGTTACTGAATCAAGGAAAATTAACTAAATCCTATGTAAAATCAGTTTTACTAATATTCTTTATATGACTATAGTGTATTATTGTGCATGTTAATTATAATTAACTACTTCTAGCTTCTTAAGCGAGAAATTCTTCAAAATTATAATTTAGAAAGTGAGGTTAGGCAACTGATCTAACGTGTCACTTTGAAATTCCATATCTAAGCTCACTTAAAACTATTGAGTGGATGAATTCTCTATTTTGTATGTCGAAATACCACGACAATATGCATTAGCTTTAATTTCGTCTTCGCATTCTGGCTTCCCTCTCCCTTTTAGACGACTACTTTCAAAGATTTTTTTTATTTTAGAATCATTAAAAAGAGAGAAAAGATACGCATTTCTGGAGGTAAATGATTGCTAAATTTGGGCTGGTATCTTCTATTTATGTATTAATCTATTTGATTAAAGCTACAAAGAGACAGAAGTAATTTTAATTTTTAATTCCCGACTCTGATTAAATAAAGTAAAACTTACCCAGACCAAAATCTTACAATAACGGAAAAAGTCAATAAGCAGTCGTAGATATAAATACACTTATTCTATTTTTCATTTTAATTCTGTACATTTTCGTCAGTATGTGGCAAGTTACATGCGTATATGTAGTCAAAGTATTGATTCTAAATGCGCTATGATCTCACACCAAATATCTCTCAATTAGCTCTGGTTAAATGGTAAAGTTGTTACCTACATTCTACTCAGCGACATTGGTTGAAGGTAAAGAATTGTTAAACATTATTAGGTTTTTTTTTATTTGTTATAATTAAAGATGTAAAAAGCCTTCCTAGCCTGCAGTTTAACCAGCCTATTGGAAAATCCCACATTAAGTTGAAATAACTGCAGGCGTATTATATGCAGGTTTACTCAAAATTATGCATTCATACAACTTCAAAAGGGAATAATTCCGTACCTATCAACTACTATTATGAATGTGTCTATTGACTAAGCATGCTCCAAAGTAATCAGGGATAGTTGAGTTGAGTCCTTAAAAAATTTCTGTGAAAATGAGTATGGCAGGAATTTGCTGTTGCTTGCATAAATATGGGAAATCGCATAGGGCACTTACAAGGTAAGACAAAAGTTGGACAGTTTATCTTTTGGTTGACGTAACAATCTGTAATTGTTAAATTCAAATATAGTTATTTAAAATTGGAATGAATTTTGAATAGCCTTGTATGTTCTGAGCTAAGCAAATATCAGTCGAATACCTTTTACTACTTCAGAAGATAATATGCTAGATGGATAGATAGTTGCTTTGTTAATCCTTCAACTTCAATAGTAACAAGACTCTAATAAGATTAAATTAATTAACTAAAAAAGTCTGTAGGCCAGCCTGTTTTAAATAAACATTTAAATCATTTTGAATAATTCATCTTTGAACTTCACCATTCTACCAGTTGCTGAAATTAAAAATATAAGTTTCTTTCATGAAATGATGGAGGAGAAGCTTACTTTCTGATATGGTGGTAGAAAAAATAATACCACACGACAAATCTTATTATAACAGATGCAAATCAAATTACCGATGATGATTAAAATAAAATAAAATGACGAAGTAACGGGTACAAGTTATAGGAGTTATCAATAATAGGCCAAATAATATATTTTCATTGCACAAGGGAATAAAAAAGCCTTAAATAAATTTATGGGGGCAACTCTAAATCAACTGTCAATTTAATATTTTTGATTGGAGTGATAATAAATATTGGAAAATTTAATTAAATAATAATAATAAATGATTTAATTTAAAATTTACAAAAATTTAACAATCATAAACGTTTAATTAGAAAAAGCGTAAACTGAGAAAAAGGGAATAAAATGTTGCGGAGGTGTATTCGAGGTCATGTTATATTTTCATATTTTTAATAACGGTAGTTTAATATGCAAAACCTGTAAATATTTTATTGGAACTTATTGCGTCTTATAACTGGAGTGGTAGACAGGGACGTCTTTATGGGCATTTAGTGTTTGTAATGTAAAATGTGAATATTGAATATTATCATATGCGGTATTGCATGAATAATACTAAAGTATTAACTTATCTATGCTATGAATGTACTCGTAAAAGACTGTTTATTAACAATATTCCAGTTCAAGGTTGTCTTTATAGGAAAATTTTTCAAAAAATTACAACAGTTTAGAAGAATAAAATCCATAAGTATGTATCTGCAAGTTTTGGTTAGGCATTTGTTAACTATGACTTGGGGATTACAAACCACCAAGTAATGATAAATTAGGTGGCTATTACTGAAGTAAATTATTACCCACATTCTTAAAAATCTACATTTCCTAATATGATTGCTTGATGATGAGAAAAAAATTCAATTCTGGCATAGAACTCAAAGGGTCAATATCTCCTAGACGTTGGTTACAGTAGGTAAATAAAATGCAGATTTTATTGATGACAAAGTCAGGTTTGTGTGTGACTCTTGTCAACCCCGTTACCGTTCAGAAGAAATTAATACAAAAAAAATCGTCAGACCAAAATAGTCAAGTAATTGGTTTTAAAAAGGTGACATGGCTACTTAAAACAGCAGTGGCGGATTAACTCGAAGATGTTTTGTTAGTTTATTAGTGACGCTTTAAATATAACTCTAACTTAACTTAAAAGTCAATATGCTACTTTTTCGGAACTTGACTTACTATGAATTATCCAGGGAAGTTTTTTAAACAGGTCTGATTATAAAAAAAAATAACTACCAAGGCTATAAGTCAGAAAAAGGTTTTCAAGCTTCGTGGTGGTATTTGTAATTAAAATAAAATATTAAATAATAACGGTGTTGATGTTACTCAAATCAGTAAATTATAGAACGCGAAAACATACATGCAACAGATATGTGCTAATATTTGTTAGAAGTTGCTGCTGCTATGGGAAATTGTTTTTGGATCGCTACTGTTTATGCGGTATACTATAGCAACCATCTGTCGTTGTTATTCATATTATAGTAAAAGAAAGAATGCAGATGTCCATTGTTCACAAAAACCATTATATTTCAAAATGGCGAAATATTAATGGTAAGCTCATGCTAGTTTTTTGGTAACAAACTTTATACTATACGATGCGATAAAAAAATAACTGGATTAGAGTAAGCCGTGGACTACAACACAAAAACGCATGCTCGCTGCAAATTATTCTTATCATTGTGCCCAATGTTAACAATAAGCTCGAGCGTACTTATACAGTATTCTTACTAAAATAGATAGGTATATAACTATAATGTACCTTAAATATAGGGTACAGTAGCAAACACTTATGTTTTGGAAATAAAGTCCGTTGGCAGATTGAGTCAACAATTTAAAGTTCCTCTTTCAATTTAATAAGTTCTGTGGCACGGAGCCACATGAACGGAAACTATTTTTTAAAGGAAATTTCACCAACTGAATTATCCAATTTGCAAATGTGTCATCTCATAAATACCCTTGCTCCCTGTAACCGATTTTGCATAAAGTGTTAAAGGAAATTAAAAAAGTTGTAGTTTTACTTTCTTTTATTGTTTATTCGATAGCACTTTTTCTGTACAATGTCTTTGAATGTTTTTTAATCCGTTCACTTTCCACATGAATCATAACTTCTTCATTCCATACGGCAACTGCATTTCGTTTGTGACAATCGCTTAAGTAGTTTTTGTGGGTAGAGTATTTTTCTTCTATTATGCAGACGGCATTTTGTATTTGTATCGTAAGTATACTGTTACAATATTAATATGTTGTTGTAATGTAATCATGATCAATGATAATAAATAATATATCTTACAGCTAATTTTTCTTTGTTAAAGGAGTGGCTGCGCTAAAAAACCCAAACAGGAGGCATATCTATTTACAGACAGAGGCAGGTCAAGAACTGGCCATGTTTATTCAGGTAAGCACACAATCCTATAGCACTGAATGACTAGTATTATATACCTTCCTATAAACTGCTATGTCATGTTAATGCAGCATGTAAGCTTAAAATTTAAATAAAGGTATAATACAAAGCATCAAATATTTTGAAGTCATCTTCGGCTGAACGTTTTCACTAAACCAAAAATTATTTTGCGGGTAGAATCTTAACAAAATTATTAACCGCATTTACTTTATTACACAACTATGTTATATTGATAATAATTAACTAAAAATATACTTCACATTGTCTATATTTCAAGATCGCAAGATTGACATTGACTTTGAATAAAATTGGATATACGAAGTTATCGTGAAGAATGTTTTCAACTATTCCTTTGTTCTTGTTATCAGCTGTTTTCTATTTAGTAATTACCAATTATAGATTTACAGCGTAAATATTATATAAATGTCTTCTACTGTATTTGAACACATCAATTTCAGTAATAAACTATTAGTGAAAGATTGCATAAAATGAACAGTAGAATCACATCAAGTATGTAAATTTTAATGTAAATATCACCAGCAACTGGCACCCAGTGGTATAAGATATACCCCAAGATATAAGTTGATTATAAACAACTTTAGGTTAAACTAGTATTAGGATGAACTACAATTAACTTTAATTACCGATTAAGTGCTATGGATATAATTGTTTCAATAATCGTATCCTAAGCATCTAAGTAGCAGCAACTGGGATCGGAACTTTGATTGATTGGTTGTTACGTAACTACAACTTAATTTATGACTTTAAAGGTTTAATTACTTCAGTTTGGAATATTTTAGTAATTATATAGTTATTTCTACTATTTATTGGAACTATGTAGTTACTTCTGGGTAACTACATATATAACTTTTAAAAAATGTGGAACTTAGTATTGCAACTTAGTAAAACCACTTGAAAGTTGTTGCAACTTCAAAGTGGTATTATGATTGTAGCAGTAACTTGCCCAAAGCTACTTTAAAGTTTTTAAAACCTTAAAGTAGCACTGAACGTTTCTGCCACCTGTCTGAAAACATTGTTTAACCCTTTAAAGTAACGGAATCTTACAGTAGTATTGAAAGTAAAACTTACCTTTTTTTGGTATCCATGAGAATTACTTCAAAGTGATTCTTACTACACTCTAAAAAATTACCGGTGAATTATACCCTAAAAAATGGAGGCAACTATGTTACCTCCATTTTTTGGGGTAAATTTACTTCAAAGTGTAATTTTTATAGGAAGTGAAAAATTTCAACATTAGGTTAAGTTTGCATTGTAATGTTTCCTTTTTAAGTAAATTTACAGATTAAAATTACAATCTCAATGTAATTTTACATTTTAACATTAAAACACCTGTGTAAAGTTACATGACAAAGTTAATATTTCATGGCAATAGTACTTTTCAGGGTTAAAATACAAATGTGAAAATACTTCTTGAATGTAACGATGACTTGCGAAAGTACTTGCAAATTCAATCGTTCCTCTGGGAATTGTATGAAACAAAATAAAATCAAAGTAATTTTTATTGAACGTATGTACTTATATAAAATATAAGACATTAACAGAACTTCTTTTCAGGGGCTTTCGGAAATATTTCGTCTCTCAAAGACATTCAGATAAAGTTTCGATTCCACCTAGAAAATTAAAAAATTATAAATTATATAAACAATTATACACGAGTACCTTTCTCAATTACAGTTATGCTAGTTTATTTCGAATTCTTCAATTTTTGATTCATCCTAGAAAAACATTAAATTAAATATTTTTATTTTATTGGTTTAAATTTGTAATTTTAACATATAGGTACTTACCGATTATTATTTTTTAACTTCTACTATAAAATAAAATTCTTCCCATCTTCGGTCATACGTGTAAATATTTGCCTTTAATAAATCCGCACTACACTACAACGAAAAACAAAATATTAATGAGCAATGAACACTTCGTTCGATATCGATAGAGTACGCCTCGCCGAAATCATAAAAGAATGGTACACACCATTCCGACCATTCCCCAAAAAGCCTATTTGGACTGTTCATAATGGATTCCTGAATTCTTTCACGAAACGCAGGTCACAAACAAGTGCGATCAGCGAAATAGCATCTCAACGGTTAAAAACATATTAAGGGTAAAATTACACTATTCTTGTTCAAGTTCATCTTATCTTTAATATTACACTAAAAATGAATTAAGTTATTGAGCAATTATACATTTGTAAGGAAAAAATTGTCTGAGTTATGTAAATTTATATTATGGATAGTGATTTTAACCAGTTCAATGTAGTAGAATTACTTATATTTGTTTATTTTTATATAATTACAGGGCATTTTACCACAAATAGTAAAACTACTAAATGTATAGGTAAAATTAATTTTAGGGTAAAAATACCGCAAATAATAGCGAAAAGTTACCTCTTTCCCAAGGTAATTTTACCTCATTTTTTACAGTGTACTTGTTTTGCATCAGAATTACTACAAAGTTCCAATTACTATTAAAAATTACGACAAAGTGGCAGTAACTTATATTAGACAATCCAAACCAATACGATTACTGTGGTCAAACATCCCGACAGTCAAAATAGACACAAAAATGTACCAAGTTCGGAATAATTCCGATGGAGCTGATTTTTTGTGTAAAACTTCATATAATGGTTCTAAACGAAATGTCAAAAGTCCTCATCGATCGTTTTGCCGCTAAATATTTTATGCGATGTCAAAGGTCATAACAACCGGTTTTTGCTAATATTTTGTTAACGGTTAGTTTTACGGTAGAAATACTTCTTATCAGATTTGTAGCTCATGTAGCTTCCCACTAGAAAAGGTCCAATGACTGTTTTCATAGGAGTGACCGTTTTCGAAAAATAGCAACATATAGAATGTAACTTTCATATTGTTGAAGAAATGCAAACCTTTACACATCACCTTCGAGCTAGAGTACTCGCCGCGTTTTTATCAAGATCTTTTTACCCGATACGTTTTCTTCTTGCTGTGTATGGAGCTCCTAAGAAGACTGATTCAATTGACTGTCATACATATTGCAATGGTCACTTTTGCACTAAAGTGTAAATAATATGAGAAAGTGCATTCGATTATAAACTTTGGAGACTCATTGTTCGTCTGAACAATGATTTCAACCACGTCTGAACAAACTACGTCTGTGGTTCTTGGATATCATTAAATAAAACATAAGTAATGTCTTAACGTTATAATAAGATTAGAAAACTCAATATAAAATTGAAATACGATAAATCAAGTTGGAATAGCATATCTTTATTAAAGTATAACAGTTTACAATATTAAATACAAATTAGGATGGTAGGAGAATCTTAGGGAGAGATCTTAGTCAAAGGTCAACCTGAAAAAGAAAATTATGTGTATTAGTTAAGGATATTAATGGATCATATGAAAATCAAAACTGCACCTTCAATAATAATGCAAAATTAAAATTTTAAATAAAGAAATTAATTTTTCATAACTATAGTGATAAGCATTGTTATTGAAAGGCCAGTAAGAATGATCATAGAAAGGTGATATTTCTGGGAAAATAAATATAACAAATAAAATAAATGAACTAGAGGTTTCTCAGAGAGATAAAATAATAATAAGCTTTGTTTTGATGAATATGGTTGATATTGTAAAAAGTTCTTGAAAAAAGATTATAAGTTAATAAATATTAAATGAAAGTCTAGTGTTTTATTGAAAAAAGGAAGAGTTAAGTGTAAGAGTTGAAAGAAGAAATACAAATTATTAAAATAATACTGAAGAGGGAAACATAGAAGAAATTTAAAATAAAACATAAAGGGGGAAAAGTTAACACAAATAATAAGTAATAGAAGAAATATACAGAAGAGTTGAAGAGATTACTCATCTTCAGTGGGTTCAGTAGGATGAAAAGACTGGTCGAAAACACTTGTTATTAGATGTCAACTAACATGTTTCTGTCTTTATATTGACAGTAATATCACAGAAAGATTAAAAACAATCTAATAAAGAAGGAAAATACATATAAAAACACTAGCATTATAGCAAGGTAACTCCAATTAATGTAGAGACAGCTCTGTTACAAAACGATTAATTTAATGTGACTGAAATAATGAGATTACAAAAAAATCTGTAATTCGAATCTCATTTAATTAATTAAATTTATATTACCTATCATATTTCACCCACATTATACACGTTAACGGTGTTTTTTTAAATATATTTTCTCTTCATTACATAAATATCAATTTAGAAAATATCAATTAATACTAACCGAGAAATAACCAGATATCACAAATTAATATCGATGTTGAATATCAGCTAACAGTCTAGGAGATTAATATTTCAAAAAACGTCAAATTCCTAATTTCTTCTTACTTATTTACTAATAGCAAAAATAAACGCTAGAATATCTGATACAAGATAAACATCTGCTTTGCATCATCGAACAGCATCGAAATTTCCGTTAGCTTATCGATTTCTTTTAAATTTAGGAGTGAATGTGTGACTTTAAGAATTTATACTCTCAACAGTGGGCGTCGGGTTTCCGGGCAGTTTACAACATAGCACTTTTTTACATTGCTAAAATATAAATAACATGTTTGATGTTACTACAGTACTGCAGCTTAATTTTTGTGTAGTGTTTAAGTTTACTATGAAACAAAAATGACCATTTATATAAAAATAAGAAGTATTTTCTTCTCAATTCTTATCAATCGCCTATTCACTTTTCATGAGTTTTATATTTAAAGGATCGTTAGATAACTAAGTAATGTATAAAATGTTTTGCATAAAACCTATTCCATAGTTTAAAAGCTTCTTCATATTTAGTTCAAAGATGACTCTTGATTAAATCGAAAATCATAGACAAACCATATCTACAACACGTCGTTAATGTTAAATAGGATGGAAAACCAGTTATATATAAGTTTATAAAGAACAAACCGGAACTCGAAACGTTCTAAGACTACGACTAAGCATTCGGAAAATAGCAGTCAGTGCAAAATAAAACTGTCTTTCCTTTCTCCTCGTTTTCTCAGACACTTAGCCAGGGGGCTAGTGAGATTCAAGCTCCTCCCCTCCGAAACATAGGATTTTTTCACTTTAAAGTTTATTTTATTGTATAAACAATTTCTTTTGTAATAATTATATTTGATTTAATACGTTAGCCCTCCCCCGTGAGAAAATCCTGTCTACGGGCCTGTTCACTCTAGCAACACGCAACAGCTATTTTGTAGTCACCTAAAAGATGAAGTCACCTAAATGAAGAATTCGGGGTAGAAATGGAAAAACATATAAGAAATTAATACGACAAAATATTTATAAATAGTAAATAGATGAATATAAATATCTTGTAATAATATATGTAAATGTAATGTAATTTCATATTTTAGTATACTAAGTACTATAATGATCTGGCTGAATATGTATCAAAAGGAATGAGCCATAAATCAAAAGGGCATTTAATGCATTTCTTAACAAAAAATAGCATACATTAATGTCGTACTTGTATGTATCGGCATGTTTAATGTATACTAGCTACAAAAAACTGAGCTCGTTTGCATCTTTTCAAGAAATCCTTTACATGCTGTGACAATAAAACTTATGCTAGGAATAGTAATGCTAATCAAAGAATTGAAAGGCCTTAGCCGTGGATGGCATTTAGGCATCAATAGCTGATGGCAAAACAAGTATTGCTGATGGCGAAGTAATGTGGCAAACTTAACCTAAGTAAAACAAACTTGGAGAATATACAATTGAACACTTGAACTGAAATTGAATAATTCAATTGAACAATTAAAACTAATTTGTAACAACCGGTGCATTTCATCTCTTGAAGGTATTCTTTCTAGAACGAAAAGAGAATGCGAATGAAAATTTTATTCATCTAAAATAAGCAGGCTTAAACCTATCTATTGATACGGGTTGATTTAGTACATCTAGCATAAAATACTTTGCAGTTCTGGTTAACACTTTATAGGGGCCGACATAGGTGTCTTTAATATTTAAGTCATGTGCATCATTTCTAATAAAAATATGTGTACAATTGTGTAATTCTTTGGGAACGAAAGAATTTGATTTATATGTCCTTGTGAAAAAAAGTTCTGATTGTGCATATGATGTTTCATTTGGCGAAGAAATTTAGGTATGCGGAAATCTCCATCAGATTTCTTTTCTTCAAAGAAATCCCCGGTTAAACGAAGTGCAGTTCCTTCCGTACAACATTTCTGCAGGTGAAACATCTAATTCGGATTTTATCGTAGTTCGTAGACTAAGTAATACCCATGGTAGGTTCTTTAACCAAGAAGACATACCACTGGTGCGTATGGCCTGTTTGAGTGTACGATTGAATCTCACAATTATCCCTTGGTTTATGGAATGATACGCGGTGCAAGTAATGTGTTTGATCCCTAAGGTATTTGTAAAATGCTTCCATAGATGAGAATGGAATATTTGAGCATTATCCGTTGTTATATAGTAGGGGATTCCAAAGCGTGTTATTCATGTGTTGAAAAAAGAATTTATTATTGCAGTCGCCGTAGCATCCCTTAAAGGAATAGCTTCTATCCATATGCTGAAGCGATCTATTATGATCAATAAGTACTTATACCCTTCTGCAGATGGCAAATGTACTAGATCAAGGTGAAGTTTTTCGAAATGTTGATCAGGTTCTATAATTGGTTGTAGAGGAGCTTTCGTGTGACGAATCACTTTTTTGGTCACCAGTTATAATAATCTGGGTGATTTACCAGTAGTTATATTATTTAGAAGTTATATATTTAGCTGGAGTAAATAAAATACGTGTAGATTGATGAGATATTTATTTTATCACTTCTTATTTATTCTGATTGTCATGGCAATATCCCTAGCATGCAATGCCTTCTTTATGGAATATGTATGTAATAACTAATTGTGGTTATTGTATGAATGAAGATCATTACAGTACAAATACAATCATATAACTTATACACTATTTATTATTTATTATACTTATACACATTTATTTATATATTTTTCCTATTTTAAATCGACGTACACCAAGCAATTCTTACCGCAGGTTTTTCTTATGGTTTACAAGATGGATGCTTCTTGTTGCTAGAGTGAAGGATTACTTCTGCGGCTACGTTTGTCAAATTTTATAAAATTCTTCTGGGTAATTTTCCTCACACCCAGGCACGTAGCCAGGCAAGCCTCCCCCCCCCGCGGAAGTATATTAATGCAGAACGAAGTCATTTCATTTCCTCGTTCGTAGAAATCAGTTATCCCGAATCTTTCCTACTATTAAGGCCAAGATTCGCTATAGCCTGATATATTTTGCAACGAAGATCAAATAGTTAGAAGTGAGACACACATAGCTGACTAATAAATGCTGTATGTATTTGCAGATCTAACTTGCAAGCAAAATTTAATTGCTTCTAACGTGAATGAGTCACAACAAAGTTGAGACTGAAATATGATATACACTGTTACAATGGAATGTTCATTTGCTTTAATAATTCTGTGTATAAATAGTAATAATAATGCGTATCTATAGGATATTCGTGATAATGCACCTAATATTTAATTAAAAGAAAAGTAAAATATAATATTATCAAGTATCAGCGATATTGTTCATTTTCTTAATGTAATTAGTAATTATGATATTATCGTCGTTTGCGATCATGGTTGAATTACTAAAACAAAATTTATTTGGTAGGTAATTTCTTAAATAATTTGATATGATTTAACAAAATTTTCTTGCTACATATATTATCACTAGTTGGTGTTCTAAGTGAGCGTTGAAAAACTGCACTTTACCGAAAGTAGGGGAGAGCCGCCCAAATTGAACCTTTTTTAGAAAAAGTTGGTATTTCAGGTCATTATCGGTTATTTAAATTAAAATTCACACTAAGGCATACTTTATAATGTTTATCATAGATTCAATTAAAAAATATATTGAAAAAAACATAAATTCTCTATTAAAATAATAAATTAGAAAAATGTGGAATCAGTTCGATTTAGGGAACCAGTCGCCTAAATTGAACCAAGAGTTCCCTAATTTTAACGACTAGCAGATATTCAAATAAACATCGTTCTAAATAATAAAACCAAAAAAAACTTAATTATTTACTATGACACTGGGTAATATTATACTAGAAATCACAATAAACCTGTTAAGTCTAACGACTGTAAGATGGAAATCCTCATCTTCTACCCCAGCACATTCTTCGTAGGCCCACTATGCACTACTTAGGCACCGTGCATTCATTTTCAAGTGAATTCAGGTAGTTATATCCTTACAATAAAGACATGAAGCATCTTCTGCACACGACTTTGCCAAACCACCAGAAGAACTGTTTGCCATTTGTCTTTTCAATGAACCTAACCAGTTCAATTTAGGCAACTCATTCGTTTTATTCAATTTAACCTGAATCTTTTTTTTTTCAAATTATAATCAGCGCCGAAATTGCGCGAGACTGTTTAAAATAGTATAATTAAATAATGGTATATACTGCCTTCCAGACATTTCCGAAATTTTCTGCACCAGTCTTTACGAAACATATGGAGAAAATTACATAAATGAAGGCATAAACATACAATTTGCAATTACATCGATAATCGCGGGAACACTGTAGTCATATTGAAACTACAGCATTCTATAGTCCTCCTGTTACTATTTTCGACGATAGATGGCATTGCAATATAGTCTTTAATAGAGTCACTCTATATTACTTATAAGAGTTGGGCCAACGCGGGAATTGACGCTGATTGGTTGGATCCATTTGCACTAATGCCAATTTAAAAACACGAAGTTTGATAAAATTATGTAATAATACGACAGGTCTTTTCACTTCCTCATAAATTTATGTGGAAGTTACTTACTATGGTTACAACTGTTTCTGCAATTGTATCCATAGGATAAATTGTATCCATAACAATTAACTGACAAATAAAGTTACAAGGTGGTGAAAAGATCGCCCTTAATTTGACAAATAATATGATGTTTAGTAAGAATTTTTATGTATTTCTCTTCAAGTTTTTAAGAAATATAAATTGCAATTGAAGGGTTGATGTCAAACACGGCATTTGTCAAAAAACTGTAACCTTTAGGAGAACCAAAAACTAATGTAAGGCCAAAGTTTTTATTATTTGGAACTATGTGCAGTTTATGAAACATTCTTACACAATCCAAAAATCTGTGGTTTTTGACGAAAATTTGACAAAAAAGATTTGTTATTTTTTTATTAAACATAAGATACATTTTAATTAAATCGGTCTGGCAGATTTAAAAAAAATTAAAATAGGTATGTATATACTTTTTTAAACAAAAGATTCATATCTCTAGCATGAAAGAAAAAATATATGTAAGCACTGCTGTTGTCGTCCTAGACAATGTCACCTAGGTCTTCATTAGTGCCCAGAATATCATATAAACCACGGTGTTCTCGATTAGATAATACTGCACAAAGGGCTTGAAGTTTTGCATGATTGATCTCGATAGGTACACGTTGTAATTCACTAGTAATATGGTCTTGCTTCTAATTATGCATTGTCTCTACGTTCCAGAACAGCTATCTCTTATTCTATAAATTTATTTATTTAACACAAAAATGTTATTGCCTGAATGTATGCCATACATTTGCGAAGACCTTAGTGGAATAGGTGGTCGACTATTCTTTACAAAAAACTTATCAGTCGACAGTTTGAAGTTAAAAATATCTTTCTTGGTCGCCCCATTTGATAAAATATGCAAAATATGTTACTGAGTAATAACTCTGAAATAAAACGATTTAAAAAAGCAAAATATTTTCACTACTTTTCCAGTATTTTTGTTACGGAAATAATTCAAATGGAAATTGACTTACTAGAGCACAAGAGACATTAACAGTTTTTTTTGTAGCTGAGAGTAGTTTCTTCTTTTCTCAATTTTGCAAATAATATGAATATATATATTACTCTATTTAGGAATTTTATTATATTAATCAATTCAAATAAACTATGGTAAATTATAATGAAATAAATGTCAGGTTATGAAACATTTGACATTTGCCAGGCAAACATAACCAATCATTTTTGCAATGTATATTTTTGGATCCAAAATGGCGGATTGACATTCGCGTTGGCTCAACTCTTATAGGTAATATAGAGTGACTAGTCTTTAAAAAGATAATTGACTGGTTCAATTTAGGAGGCGGTCCAATTGGGGCGACCCTCCCCTATATTGTCTATTAAAAGAAATACTTCTAGGGAATCCTTCGTTTTCGGCATTTTGTAAAGGCACAATACCTTCTGTTCACATAAACCGACTATTATTGTAGACTTCTTGCCAACCCTATCGTAAATTTGTAAATTATCCCAAAGCCTGCTTTATTATACTATAGCGGTACTTGCGGTACGGGTCTAATAAAAATGACAAAGTCTCGGCAAAGATAACTACTTTATAATAATAGCGTTTAAAGATGCATTACATCAGAACTAGTCAAAAAGCAGCCTGTCCAGCCACTTTTAACTCAACCTTTAAAACAGAACATCGGAATGTAATTTTGTAATCGCAGTTTTACGAATCCGTTTGAAAAATTTGTTGAGCTTGGTTGTTGCATTTTATGTACAGTTGGTTTCAAAATAATCGAGTACAGCCTTTTTAAGTGGTATAAATCATGTTGTCACAATGACAAATAAAATGTCAAAGTTAGTTGTCAACTTATGTCACAAAACATAACCTAAATAAATAAAGATCATTTTACATTGTAAAAAATTTTCATAATCATGGACTACTGATTTATAAAGTGTATTCGATTTTTTTGAAACCAACTGTACCACAGACAACGAAATTTTTACATAAGTTTACAAATGTTTACCGTACTGCTATAGTTTTCGTGTTAGTACATAAGTACGCTTACATAAGTAAGCGTAGCAAGTATTAATATAGCATAGTGTAATTATCGTGTAGTGTATTCTAGTGTAACGTAGTGAAGTATAACAAGTACTTATATACCATATTGTACGTGCAATTTATTTATGTAAGATTATGCCACGATTAACGGTATCAGCTAGAAGAAAGAGCATACGTCGAAGAATGCAAAACGTTTCTGGTTTTACAAGGTCTTCCCAAAAAGTACAATCAGCAGAATTTGTTTCTGTTGATTAACCTTTAATTTCATTAGATCAAACTTCATCTTCATAAGATCAACCTTCAACTTCAACAGGTCAACCTTCAACTTCATTTGATCAACTTTCAGTTCCAGCACATCAACTTTGTACTTCCACAAATAGTAGCCACAGCCCAGAAGAAATTCCACCTACTTATACTACTGACGTTGAAAATGAGGTGTTCAATGTTAAAAAAGAGCACGAAGATGTCAGTGGAAGGAGAATTGTGGAAATTCCTAATTTTTTAATGCAATTATACATTTTCCTCATGTTGGATTGTTTTCGCGTAGAAAGGAACATCTGAAAATGGTTTCTGAGCAAAGAATTGACCTGCAAAGTAAAATTGTTGTTCAATGTGAGATGTGCGGAGTTAACATTGTTATATCAACTGACTGTAATGATCAGGCAATGGATATTTAAACAAGGCAGCAGTTCTAAAAAGTATCGCAACAGGAATAGGATGTACTCACAATTGAAGAAAATGTTGGCTAATTGTGATATTCCTTGCATGGGCCCAAATCTTTATGCAAAAGCAGAACAACTTCTTGCTACTTATATTGAAGAAACTGCATGGGAATATATGGAAAAAGCTGTTTTAGAAGAATCCCGTTTAGCAATTGAAGAAGGCCGAGTTGATTCAGACGGCATTACATTCATTACTGTTATTGCAGATGGATCCTGGAGTAAAAGATAATACAGAACCAACTATAATGCAGCTGTCGGAGTTGGCGTTATTGTTGGTAAAAAAAACGAAAAAAAGGTGTTATTCTTAGGGATTACAAATAAATACTGTTGTATGTGTAACCATGGTAAATCAAAACATTCTGAAGCTCCCCCGCATAAATGTCTTAAGAATTGGAAGTTCGTCCGTATGGTAAAAAATCCAAGAATGTTTAACGTGGAGCACCTGTCGTTAGACTTAATCCCGACGTTCCTTCCAGAAGGAAGCAATTGAGTATGGACAGAAAGTAATTAAAAAAATCGAATGTCGTAACCATCTTCTACGAAATTTTTGTAGTAAATTAAGAGAACTGACCCAAAAAATAATAAGCAGCACAATGATAATTGTTTTTTGTTGTATAATATGAATAAGCTGAACAACTCTGAACAAACGAATGAAGTCGGGTATACAAGGTGTCGTTCTTTTTTATATTACAAATGCAACTTTAACTCCATTGTGAGAGAGTACAACAGCTGAGAAATGACATTTTGAACTGTTCTCATCATGTTTTTGGGGATCACAATAATTGCGCCACTTACTTTTGCAAGGACCCAAACGTGAAAATGAAAACAATTGGATTATTGACTTCAAAGACTCGGGATAATATCAAGACATAATGGTTGTTACTGACAGAGTAGCGCTTAATTCTGAAAGTTTTGCCATGAAATATGGACAATAACGCTGTCGAATGTTAAACTCTATAGTTGCAAAATATACAGGAGGTAAACGAATTACCTTTACGGGAAATAGTTCCTATAAAACACGATGCGAAGCAGCTGCTTTAACTTTCAATCTTGAACCAGGCCATATTTCGAACGTAATCCATAAAAAGGTAGTTGGCAAAAGTCCTGGACAATTTACAAAAACTACGTGAAAGCTGCGAAAACCAAATAAAAGTGGGTTACATGTCGAAAGAGACCGTTTAAGTAAAAAATCACAAAGAAGGAAGACTTACAAGTCGGTAACAGCCGATAGCGAATATGGAAAAGTAGAGGAAGAAAACATGCAGGTTATCGGCAGAAGAAGATTCTTTAAAAGAAATTTTACAAGTAATGAAAAAATTAAAGACGAATTACATCTGATACAGTTAGAAACAACTGGTCAGAATAATAATCTACTTTGTCGTCAAGAAAGATCATCGCGAATAACAGCTTCTAATTTTGGTAAGATTTGTAAAATGAAAAGCTTAACACATTGTTAAAAGAAACCATTAGAAATGAAGAGTTATGGAGAAGAACAAACCAAGCAGATATAAATATGGAGATAAGAAGGAGAAAGTATGGCTGGCTGGGGCTCACTCTGCGTAAAAATGGAAATGAAATTGGTAAGAAGATACTAAAATGGAATTCTGAAGGAAACAGAAAAAGGGGGCATCCAAAAGGTACCTGGAGAAATATAGCAGAAAAGGAAACGATGACGATTTCGGAGCTGGCACAAATAGCAGTAGACAAGAAGAGTTGGAAGGACTATATTAAAACCCTGTGTCCCTTAAGGGAATAATGGGACCTATTATTATTATTATTTATTATAACACATTGTAAAAATATAGTCAAAAATCTGTTGTATAGCACTTTTAAAGAAAATCTCGCTACACGATGGGGACAAGATCATGAAACAGTAGCACTTAGAGAAGTTCAAGAGAAATCTAATATCCAAATTCGACAATGCGGACTTTTTATTGATAAAGATGATTTCTTTTTGCATCACCAGACGGACTATTAAGCGATGACGGATTAATTGAAATCAAATGCCCTGCATCAGCTGCAAGGATAAAAGTTATAAGTGTTGTTAAAGAAAAGAAAATTAAATTTTTGGAAAACCGGGCTGGTGAAATCTGTTTAAAAAGAACTCATAATTATTACTTTCAAATACAAGGACAGTTACATATTACGAACCGCAATTATTGTATATGCGTTGTATGGACACCTCAAGCAATGATAAGTGAAAAAAACTGATACACCTTTTATTTAGTAGGACGTGTAATTTCCGACAGAAATTTGATTTTTGTTAAAATTGCAACTTAGTATACCCTTTTTGCAATCAACGTTTCAGTTAAATTAAGAAATAAGATTCAATTAAATTAAATTAAGGAATAAAATAAAATACCATAAATAATAATAGACCGCGCATAATATGAACTTATTTTAACAGTGTAGCCTGCATGAGTAATTAACCATCGAAAACTATTGCCATTGCGCCTGATAGTTAGGCAATTGTATTAAGAAAAAACCCGTATCTTATCATCGTAAATGTAAGATATTTTAAAAAGTAGAAGACATTATACGATGGGGTTTTTACTAAATGAAAGAAAAAACTTAAATTGAAGTACCTACGACGAGATTTATTTAATTTTATGTTTATCAGGCCTGCTTTGATTAGTCGAAAATATACTAACTTTAGCAATTTTTTTCTAAAACAGATTACGTTTTGTAAAGATATTCGAGTCGTAGGTACCTACAGAAAACCTATCTTAACAAATTGCTTTTTGTCCCGTGTCACTATTTACATAAATAAAAAAGTTATTTTGCAGATACGAACACATTACTTTTCTACTAGCGAATCTTCCCCTTAACACCTTTTAATAAACACTGTATTTTTTTCAAAATACATACTTTAAGTCATACAAAATAGTCTATAAATTATTTTATATATTATTACCTACCCATTTCATATTTTCGTCACAAAACATTGGTCCGTCTGCAGATTGACAAGGGTACATGAAAACATTGCAAGAAGCGGTGTATAAGGGAACCCCTTGGTGCTGGTAGCCTTGTTAGAAATTTATTAAAGTTCGAATGATGAAGGTGCGTACACAGTATTTTTCTTCTACAAGCAAGAAATAGTTCCTTCGCAGACCAAAAGATTTTAGAGTGAATATTGCTTAGGGGTGACCTTTAACAACAATAAAAGCAGACGAAAGAATATGTTTGGACTCATGGCGGCAGGTAAAGACGTAACTAATTTTTGATTATTTCAACGTAAATCCGGAACTGTCCTCTGAAACGAAACTGCAACATGCTTTTAGAGCATTCTGTACGTGTTGTTCAGCTTAATAACTTCAGCTTAACAACAATACATGATACATGATACAAAGCTGCGTGTAGCAATTTCTCTAATAATATTGTTTAATAGTTTTTACTCAAACTCGGTGTTCTAGTATGGCAGATACGCGTTGCGGCTCATAAACTCAATATCTCACCAACAAAAAGAAATTAGTTATGCTAAATAAGTAGTTACGTGGCTGTCCTATCGTACTTGGGATAAATGCCTAAAAGTCCCTTATTTGCATAAAAAATAATACCCAAGAGAACATCTTTTCTCTTTCTACATAAAACCAATTATGAGTTAACAGATAAAATCTGTTAATTATCACAATTCGTTTTCAAATTCAGTAGTTTGAGTTTTAAGTAAATAATTTATCGTTAATACAGTTTTGTGTATCCTTGGGCAACTGGTATTTATAAAGCTGAAATGTTGCAAATACATAAAACTTTCAAAATTTATAAAAACTTTATTCATTCTTTGCTAAGAAAGACAAAACGCCAGAACTACCACTTCAATTAAATTCAAAAATTTCTAGCCTATAATTAATTTGGAATTAAAGACTAATTTGTACCAACAAAAAAATATGTACCTATCGCCTGCTGAAGCTTCTGCTCCCACTTTAATTATTATATTCAAAGAATTTATCTTACAGTGAAGCACTAAATAAAGACTAATCTCCACCAACAAAATTTTCATAATCATCGCAATATAAGATAAAAAGTTCGTTTAAAAAAGTTTAACTGATATTACAAAAATTATAAAATTTAAAGACTATACCTAAAATTATCATAAATATTAACTGGAATAATTTAATAATCGATCTGTGTTAAATAAGTGAATGTGTTAGAGTGCCAAACACAATAATACAAATTGTTGCAAGTTTTGAAAAATTTAGAAACAGTTCTAAATATTTTTAACACAATTAGTAGAAACGACAACATATATGCACACAAACCAAATTATTAATTAGTCTTTAATTAGTAGTTAATTATGGGTTCAAAATTTATAAATTTATTTCAAGTGGTTAAATTTAATTGAAGTGGGGGTGCTAGCTGCAGCTTCAACTAGCACCCATATTTTAAAACTTAAATTACGGCTAAACGGGGATAGGTACAATTTTTTCTTGGTACAAATTAGTTTTTAATTAGTACTTAATTATAGGCTAGAGATTTTTGAATTTAATTGATTTAAAAAGCTTAAATTACGGCTAAACGGGGATAGGTACAAATTTTTTTTGTTGGTACAATTAGTCTTTAATTAGCAGTTAATTGGCGTAACGGACCTTCATTCAAATCGGCAAATTCAAATTATCATCTTCCCAGCATTCGAATGGTGTCAGTGTCGAATTGTTGGTTCCAGAACTATGTGTATGATATAAGTACAACCATGGCCATGTTTACATGCACAGAGAGAAATACTTCATAAGAGCTTTGCACAATATTGTTCAAAACGGTGTTGGAGAAATTTATATTATAATTGTAGAATCGTATTGTCCAGCGTTGTGTAGGTTTTCGTTACTGAATTGTCTAACAGGAACGTACGACAATTATTTAACACAGTCAGATTTAGTTCTGCATTCTTTGGAACAATGTTGTAGAGGATAAACTAGCATATTATGTTGAAGTATAATTGTAAAAAATGTTTAGAAAAATACAATATTTTGTTTGAATGAAATCATAATCCAGTGTTCAAACTGCTTGCTACGAATTATTGTGTCTCGCAAAGTTTATGGATGACATCTTATAGATGTCACCACTTGTAATTGTCGCTATTAATGTAAATTCGAGAGTTATATATAAACAGGGGACAGCACAAGGAAATTTTAGTGTTATACCTGTATATACTATACATTGTATAGTTATATACATATTAGTTACATATATTTTAATATATGTAAAAATATATATTTTATTTGTGATACCTAACCTTCTGTATAGAATATTTGTGCCAGAGTATTGCACAATTTGCATAAATGTGAACAAGTAATTGTGTTAAATACTATTAAGCAATTGTGGCACAACTAGCGCAACAATTGTACAATTTTGTATAAAATTGTATGCAACAACATTACACATTCTGTTTTAATAAGTAGCATAATTTGTTATGAAAACTTATAGACAACTATTCATTTGATTCTACAAAATTATTATTGACTTCCACAAAATGTGATATTTGAGTTTATACACATTCTTACAAAAAATTGAAAACATTATTTAAAAAATCTTGACAAACTAAATGACACAATCTTGTTTTATAATTTTACACAAATTGTCCCTGTCACTTTTTTAAGACCAATTTGTTTTACAATACCACACAATTGTTGATGAAATTTAAATACATTTTTCTCTGTGTGTCGTCACATGCTACTTTTTCTTTGCCACTAAACTGTTAATATAATATATAAGTCGATTGATACATGTTCTATGCAGTTTTTCGATAGGATGAATGTGAAACGAGAAAATTATACAACTATGAATTGGTATTTTTTCATCTACTGATATTACTACACCTTGATATACTGTGCTACCGCAATTTGAGACTTCATACGTCAATGTTTCTTCATGGAAAGTTCAATTCAATGACTAATAGCATTTTATAGATCTTATAAATGTACCTTAGACTGGTTCCAGATTCTTTGCTAATAGGCCATATACTTTGGAGGTTTCAGAATTACTTTATTATCATAAATACTTTTGATGGCCCAAAATTCCTTAGTTGTATAAAGTTATTCAGAAAGCTGCTATTACCCGAATTATTTTTCATGCTGTATAATAATGATACGTTTGAGTGTCGAAACACTATAACTACACAAAAGAAAAGTATGACATTAACAGTGAAGTCAGTTCCTGAAGTAAGGAGTCCTAAGTCACTTTGACAAGTTTTAAGTAATGAAATTATTACGATTAGTGAGCATCGTACACTTATTTAGTTCTTTGAGAATAATAGAGTAATCTACGCTATATCTCCATTGAGAACTATTTTGTTTCTTATCTTCGACTTCTTCTAATTTCTAATTCCGAACTCTTTAGAAGTGTAACTTACATTTTTCGAAATTAATAAATATTAAAAGAATACCAGTACAGTCCTGGCAGTTTAGTAAAATTCAATTGTGTCGGAACTACAAATATTACATTAAGCTAAATAATGTTTTCCTTCAAGTACAGTAGAGTCAGCTCGAAATATTTTCGTAAATAATATTTTAAATTTCAGCAGAATTTTTATTGGTGCGAGCGTTTATTTTGAAGCGTTCTCACACCAACCAAATGCTTCTTTTCTGAGAAATAGAACATTCTAGAAAAAAGCTGTTTTTAATTCCGTGCCTATAAAGGTTAAAATATAATATTAGCCTTAACAAAAATTTCCTTATGGCTAAAATGTATGAAACTTCGAATTTACAGCTTTAAAACATACTGGGTTGAAATCTCTTCTAGTAAACAAAATGCCGACAAACAGAATATTCTAGAATAAATTCGTCTAGACGGCCACCTGTAAATAACATCATGTTTTCTAGTAGACAAATCTTAAAGGGAATACCCGAAAGTTTCGTTGAAATTGTTCTCGAACAAAATGACGTAAATATACCTCATTGGCTAAAAAGAATCCTGCCATATTTTTATTGGTTCATATAAAATTTTGCTCTTCTCAAAACTTATTCTACCACCGAAATATTTTTAGTTTAGCAGCGTCTTAAAGAAGAGTTAGAAAGAAACTTTTGAAGAGTGCGAAGCTGTGGACTGTCTAGGGTTGATTGCCGTTGGCACTTCCCAAATATTCAGTAGCGTGTCCAGTTGCCGATAAAAGTGCAGATATTTAAGTGATTAATTTAGAATCGTTCCTACCGAAACCTAATGTTTAATTCCGTACGATTTATCGAATTTATAATCAAAGCGCAGTTAGTATTTTGTGGTTGCATTCCAGTTTGTTGAATAATTTCTTTTGATAGTAATACAGTTATTATAACGAACAATTATATTTACCGAACTTAACTTATCGTAAACCAAGTTTTTACAGGATTTCGTTTTAATGTAATTTAAAATCGGAAGTTTTAAAATTGAATAATTTTTAAACGGTACGTTTAAGCGTGACGCTACCTTTAAAATAAAGAAAAATCTTTTCTAAGAACATTATTATTAACCAGTAGTGATTTAAGAAGAACATTTCAAATAAACAATTAATAACTGAATTCATATGGTTCTCCCGGTTATTAAAACAAAAAAAAGGGAACTTTATTAACCAATAGTTCTACAGAAAGACATTTTTTGTGAACTTTAATTTCTTGGCTCAAACTCATTAGCGGGTGTTAGTAATTAAGGTGATTTCCAGATTTCTTCAGTTTCATCAAGCGGTTGAGTTTGCTGATTAGTGTTTGTTTGTGATTGAAAAGGCAATATTGTATCAATTGCTTTGTAAAGTGAAGTCGGATTGAATTATTTGGATAAGGTATTGTGACTTGATGGATTTTATTTTGTTAATGTAAATTTAAGTTGAACCATTATTTATGTATCGAATATCTTTGATCACTATTTGCATGTGCATTATTTCCTCGTCGCTAAGAATTCTTACGTTGGGTATCATTTTTTTATATTTAAATCTATAAAGATGTCCTAAATGAAAACTTCTTATTTTTATCTTTGTTTATAAATAAACCTGAACATTGAACCTAACTAAACTCAATAATATTGAACCATATATTTATGAAAGTCTTTAAATATTTTTTATCCAACCTAACTTTGACATAACTGATTATGACTAATATTTGAATTAAATTTAATATATCTGATGTCGATTTTTGTTTGCCAGCATCAGGTCATTATTTTTATAAAATTCCCGGACTTTCCTGAACAGATGTCGCTCAACTATATTCATTTTCTTGTGTCTTAAACCTATAACCCATATCTTTGATAATTAGTGAGCTATGAAAGCAATACCTGCGACCTGAAATTAAATTTGTTGTGTAAATATCTCAAGCAGAGGCAATCTGCAGTTGTACAGTAAGTATCAAACATCTTGTTTTGTTTAGTTCTGAGGAAAAATAACTAGCGTTTCAGAAGTTTTAGACTCTTAGTTTTCCTTATGATTTCGTTTTGTCTTTAAAATAATCGACAGCGACAACAATCTTATGCCCATGTATATTTTTATTTTACAACATTAAACATTACTTGTACATTAACACTATTAATAGTGGTGATTCGTTTTTCCATAAAATTTTATGTTTACTCTATATACTATTATCCCAGTCTTCTTAATCTTTATTACTAGTTTGCTCCCGATACAAGACCGTTGTGTAGTTGTAGAAAATTATGTATTACCGGTTCATGGTTATATCTTAGAAAATTATGCGGGTATATATTATGAATGCAGGTAATATGGGTTTTAACTTACACTACACGGTCACACTCAGTTTTATTTAAACTGATTCTTGTATAAGTTAAATTAATAAAAAGTCCCTTATTTATAAGCATCGAAATTTGCATACTTTTATTTGCATCATTCTCTTTAATTTTTTAACTGCATTGGTTGAGATTCTTTATGTTAAACTTATGCAAAAGATGTCTCTAAAAGTATTGTTTATTTTGCCCCTGCAAAAAATATGAATGGTAGTGATGGATAAATTTAGAGGTTTTTGTGCCATAAATTCTAAAGCTGTAAATTTGTCTACCATGCAATTATTTTTGTCCGAGATGAATTATGATAATAGTTCAACTTGTACTTGTATGGTATTGTTAATAATCAGAGTATATTTTTCATTTTTAATGAAGACATAAGGTCGAGTTGCAAAATCAGATTTTATTTTGAATTCTGATTTATAATACGTTACAGCTTTTTTATTTCGGAATATGCTTATTACTTATTGATACCCATTACGACTTTGAAATTTATTAAAGTTATTTTTAATATTTCTTATGAAAACCTTTTACGTGTAATATTACATTTTTAGTACGTATGAAATATTTTATAGCGAAATAAATGTAATGTGCTACGAGAAACCACCATCCTAAAGCATGATAAAGGTAGACCTTGCTGCGTCCAATAAAATAACTCAGTACTTACCATTCTTTAAATTAACGCACGGAGTTACAAATAACAAAAAACAAATGTAGAATTCCTGAAATGTTTTATATAAAAATATAGTCGTTTCCTTTAATCAAGAAATAATTTCAATAAATCACTTGATTAAAATTAATATCTACAATAATGAATTTTCATCAATATCAAACCAACCTCGACATTTAAGATCCATAGTCACAAATTATAAAAGAAATTCTTTTCGCAGTTTTAAGAAAAAATATTGCTTGCCTATAAAGAAATGTTTTAATTATAAAATTTTTCGTTACAGTTGAAAATGGAATGTAATCAAGCTTGAAAAACAGAAAAATTAAAAGTCGGGACAACCCGCAGAGACAGAGACGCCTCAGCACTTCAGTGTATGCTGATTATATTTTAATTTGCTTGGGTAAGATTTTATAATAAAGTAATTTAACAAAATGTAAATATACTAAAAATAATTTCACACAGGCCTTTACTCCAAAACAAAATGTACAATAAATTATTGTATAAATATATTGTGGCTGCATAAGCAACTTTTACTCGCTTTTATAACGGTTTTGATGTTTAAACTAAGAGAAGATGTATTTTTAATATTTATTTTATAAACAAGAACTTCATAAAACTAAAATGTGTTTTTATAAAAAGTTTTGTATATTTAACTAAAATATATAATACATATATACTTAATATAATGTATTAATTGATTTCCAGCCATACTAAGCATTTCGTGTACACCATACTGAGAAGGTGTTCACATTTGTTCGCCAAGTCATACCCCATAGTCACCATTGCTGAAAAAAAATCGGATGTAAATACACCAAAGATTGATTTTTATCGAATAATTTAATTTTTACATTAAAGAGTTGCTGCCACGAAAGTAACTCAAGAACCACAGGAAGAAAAAATCGCGACAGCGAAACTAGAGTAATTTTGTTTAATGACTTGGATTCAGGAGTTATTATCGTTGGCAGTAGAACTTAAATAAATTAAAAATCAAACAAGTTGGAAATCCGAGCGTTATCATAACGAACTTCAATTTGACTTAACTGGTTAAATGCTATTATCACTAAACAAGCAATCATCAATCTATAAGACCGGCAATCGTTGGCTCACAATAATTGATCATAAAGTCATTGCCGTTTTTCAAGAATTTTAATAATATTTATTCAAATTGTCTATGACTGATTTAAAGTGGACATTATAATGTTAAAAGTGGACATGAATATCACAGAGATATGCATATCGCATACAGTGATGCCTTTAACTCATAGAAATCTTCCGGCTAAAGACGGGATTTCTATGAGTTTGACACATTGGGTATTTTGATCGGAATTATTTCAACTATATTTTTACGAAGTTTTAGCTAATTTGACTGAAACCAGATTTCCATAAGGATTGAGTGAGGTCATTTAAGTCGAATATTTCGAAAAAATACTTTAGCTACCAAAATGCGGTTTTAGATTCGTATTCAACTCATGGAATCAACATTCTTGACTTTTTAGCAATTGACGAAAAGTCTGTTTGAAAAATTATCTTTCGACCCCTTTTTTCCCATTTCTATCCACAACACACGTAAAACAAAAATGGTTTTACAAACTTGGGTTCGTTCTGTTTTTTTTTTGGTAAATGTAAAGCAAATGGTGACATTTCATCTTACATTGGTTCTGAAAGATAATGACTAAGTTTGAAAATGTTCCAGTACTACGCTACGACATACTCCCCTATGGATCACAGAGTGTTATTGGTAAACATTCTATGTATAAGAATTCGGAATTCTAGGTTTCTAATAACAATTTGTAGGTTACATGTTAACTAGATCCTCTAGGATATAAAACATTTATGTAGTTTGTGTATTCTGTAAAACTCAATTTTTGTAAATCTTTGAATGATTAAACATGTGTCTGTTATTGAGTTAAAAGGTGTTTCTTCCAGCATCATATACTGCGTAATCATCAATTACCAACATTTCAAAATTTTTATACCATATGCTAGATTTATCCGATGCTCCGCTCCACAAAAGCTATGTGTTCTATACAATAATTTAATTTTAATATATTCATTTTATTTTTTCAATTTTAGATATGAATTTATGTAGATAAACACTTCCTCATTTGATTCTATTGTCATTGTCAATTTATTATATTGAGGTAAGTCACAGACACCTAAGAATTAAAAATACTTGCATAAATGTTTGTCTCATGCTTTTATCAATAATTAATTTGAAATCGCTATTAAATTTTCAAAACTATTCACGCCAACTAATTTCGTAGAAATTCAAAATTGAAAGGATGCATGAGACAATGCCAATTGATTGCGATAGGGGGTATAACCTTTTCTTTAATAACTTTTCTATAACTGCAGATTTTTGAGATATATTTTGTATAACAATAAAGGACACCAAGTGGAAATTTTGGATACAGTAAGTTAGAAATGTTCCTTGTTTTTATTCTATGTTTTTAATAAAAGTTTCGTCATGTGAAAGCCATATGTGCCACAGATGCACTGTAAAAAATGGAGTGAAAGTTACCTTGGGAAAGAGTTAAATTTCTTCTATTATTTACGGTAGTATTACTCTAAAATTTATCTTTACCTATACGTTTAATAGTTGTTTTACTATTTGTGTTAAAATGTTCTTTAATTGTGTAAAATTACACAAATATAAGTAATACTATTACATTTAACTGGTTAAAATCACTACCTATAATGTAAACTTACATAACTCAGAAAGAATTTCCTTGGAAATGTATTATTACTCAACAACTTGATTCATTTTTAGTATAATATTAAAGATAAGATGAATTTTAACAAGTACAGTGTAATCTTGCCCTTAATATGTTTTTAACTGATGAGATACTATTTCGCTGATTGCACTTGTTTGCTGGTGAGTGGTGACCTTCGTTTAGTGAAAGAATTCAGGAACCCATTATGAACAGTCCAAATTGGGCGTTTGGGGAATGGTCAGAATGGTGTGTACCAATTCTTTTATGATTTCTTGTTACATTTATTTGATTTAGGTTGCGCGATCGGCGAGGCGTACACCATCGATATCGAACGAAGTGTTCATTGCTCATTAATATTTTGTTTTTCATTGTAGTGTAGTGCAGATTAATTAAAGGCAAATATTTATACGTATGATCCAAGGTAGGAAGAATTTTATTTTATAGTAGAAGTTAAAAATAATAATCGGTAGGTATATGTTAAAATTACAAATAAACCAATAAAATAAAAATATCTTATTTAATGTTTTTCTAGGATGAATCAAAAATTGGAGAATTCGAAATAAACTAGCATAACTGTAATTGAGAAAGGTACTCGTGTAGAATTGTTTATATAATTTACAATTTTTAAATTTTTTAGGTGGAATCGAAACATTATCTATTGTCTTCGAGAGACCAAAGATTTCTGAAAGTCCCTTAAAAGCAGCTCTTTTAATGTCTTATATTTTATTTAAGTACATACCATCAATAAAAATTACTTTGATTTTATATTTCATACAATCCATTTAGCAATGTAAGTAATAATCAAAGGTACGATTGAATATGCAAGTGCTTTCGCAAGTCATCACTACTTTCAAGAAGTATTTTCACATTTATATTTTAACCCTGAAAAGTACTATTGCCATGAATAGTGTTGGAAAATGCTCGAGCATTTATTTTTGGAGAATATTCCCAGAGCACAAACGAGAAAAACGAGAATAAACCCTCAAAAGTGAGCAGGACTGGAGAATATACCTTTAACTTGCAAAGATATACCCAAAATAAAGATAATTTCAAAAGTTCTTGAAATTTCTCAAAATGCTGAAAATTCTCGAATGATCTCCAATTTTCCTTTAATTTGACTGTTGGAAGGTATTTGAAAAATAATGCAATAACAGAAAATTGGAAATATAAAACTCGTTGGGCCATATTTAAATCTCCCTATTAATTTAATAACGTTTTAATTGCAATGGTGACCAATTCCAATCTTTTTCCACCTATTAGAATGAGATAAAACTATCTTTTTTCTTGTTGATTTTAATTAGAACTTTAGTTATAGACTTCTTTAATCATGGCATGTAAGTATGTCCCATTATATTTCGATTATAAGGTCAGGTATGCACCTTTACGGCTACCGGATACAACACTGACCGCGGACATTTCGCCGACCGCGGATACTACGCCTACCCTTAAAATAAATTTTGCAACTGGACACTTTGCCGACCGTGGATACGCTGACCGCGCAAGGTGTCCATTGCTTGCGGTCGGCGTAGTGTCTACGGTCGGCAAAGTGTCCAAAACCGCCAGTCGGTGTAGTGTCCACAGTCGGTATCCAGTACCCAGCCACCGCATGCACAAGTAATACATGTTAAAAACTTTAGAAATATTTGTCACTACTTGTGTAAACAAAATATAACAAATTTAAATAAAAAGTTTATATATAACGAAAACCAAAACAGGTGCTTCCGGGCGGTAACCCAAATTTCTTGTCAATGATGCTTTCAAAGGTATAAATTGTGGAAACTATGCTTATAAAACTGTCTGTCTTTTGAACACCCGACGCCGACAGCACCTGCGAGTAATACGTGTACATTTTGCGTGGGCATGCGGTTTAAGATCGTTTAGTTTCGGTTTTATTCTCGATTTTTAATGTTTTTGTTTATGCTCGTTTTGTGACGTTTGTGCTGTATTATTCTGAAACTTCTCGAAAATTATTATAAGAACGTTCGCGAACGTACTTGATTATGCTCCCCAAGAGAACGTTCTTTTGATACGGTTTTACCATGCACGAATGTTCGCGAACGTTCTCATCAGCATTTTCAGAACGTTCTTTCATTTACAGCACTAGCCATGAAATATTAACCTTGTCATGTAACTTTACACAGGTGTTTTAATGTTAAAATGTAAAATTACATAGAGATTGTAGTTTTAATTTGTAAATTTATTTAAAAAGAAAATATTACAATGCAAATTTAACCTAATGTTGAAATTTTCCACTTATGAAAATTACACTTTGAAGTAAATTTACCCCTAAAAATGGAGGTAACATATATAGTTGCCTCCATTTTTTAGGGTAAACTTACCGGTAATTGAGTGTGTATTGGCATTCAGAGATACTATATACAAGCAGCATACTTATACGTTTTTTCTTTAGTTTTTTCAAAAACTTTTTCTGAATATGAGCTAATAGAGATCAGTCTGTAATTAAGTGTCTTGGATATAAAATAGCTATTTATGGTACTATACGGGTGTAACCACGGAAGGTGAAAGCATTTTAAGGGGTGAAAGATAAGTGTATGAATGACAATTAATCAAGAAAACACGCCATACACGAACCTAGATACGACATTAGCAACATACTTTAAAGTTTCAGATTTAATTCTGTCTAGGCCAACAGTTTTATACTTTTCAATGTATAAATTGCACTGCACTAATTACCTCTTCTTGGTCTGTTTTAGATGATATAAGACATTTTTTATCAACGTTTACAAAAAGTTCGTTTATTAGGTCTAAGCCAGTTCAGTCTCTTCGATTTTAATTTCACATACTGCGTACATTCATTCTTTGTTTTTCCATCTATTTGATTAAGACAGTCCCATAATTGTTTCTGCTGTTATTGTTTTTGAATAATAATACTTTTAAGTATTACCAAATAAGTTATAAAATGCTTTATTACAAAATTGAAGGATGAGTAGTGATGCTCTAGACCTGTGTAATATCAAAAGTAAATTGTAGTAACCCAGGGCACGATAAGTTAACGCGGCTACCTGTACTTTTATTAGATTGTACAATTGATAATTCCCGAAGTAGCTATTAAAAGAAAAATTAAAGATATGTAACCAAAAAGATCAATTACCAATATGAAAACTTCGAATAAGTACCTTTGATGACAGGCGACCTTGTGATAATGTTAAACCGCTTCCATAACTGACTAAGCTGCAATTAATTGAAGAATCCCGCCTAAAAGAATTAAGGTATAAGAAATGGAAATAGCCATAATAGCGTTACATCCATAAATACGAACCATTAGAACGTGTTCCTAACCTCCAAAACGCAAAAATGCGATTCCAATTAACTAACGAGAGGGAAAATGCAACTTAAAAAGCAATACCACTTATAAGAAGTTACTTCAACAACGTACGAAAGGTAAGTCGATTTATCAACAAACAACAGGAAATTATTTCCGATCAAAATGACAATTAAACGGAGAGAGAATACGAAAATCCCCCAACGCTATGCAAAAGCACAAAAGCATATCAATACAGGGTGCTACGAAATTAGCACTGACATCGTAATTCTAATAAGTTTTCCAAGGACTTCTAATACCCATTAAAAGGCACCTTATTTACAGATCCAATGCAACAAAACCATACTGCCAACGACTTCAAGATCACGAAAATCACACATTAGGAACATCCTGGGTCAAAATAATATAAAAACTACAATAAAAATGAAACTTGGAAGAAGAAGTTATAGTTTATTATAATTTTGAAGTAACGTGTCTACAAAAAGTTATATATTTTTTTATTATTGGCAAACGTTATTATGCATTGTGTTCACTTACATAGCACATTCAATGTTTTTTCGATGTTCGTTATGAATTATTTTGATACATTTTCATGTGTGGGTTTAAAAGGAAAGCTAAATCCTTGATACAAATTAAGCAATTTAATTTTGTTATTTACAGTTTTATAAGCGTAACATAAACTATAAACAAAAAACCCTATTGTAATTTTAAAAATATGTTTATATGACACTAGCGAGTAGTAATCCGGTGGTCAAACAACCGCCTTTGTTTTCACCTACATAAAAATATTGGATAAAGGATATCTGGGTGCTTTTAAAAACACTAAACTACAGCGTTTTGTTTCTTTCGCAAAATGAACATTCATTGTCTTCAGCCTCCGCGCAAGAATGATAATGCAATAATTGCTTTATCATCTATTTTGTCGGGGAGTTCTCAACGTTACCTTTTTCATGCGGGCGTTTTAATTCTATTGTGCTACTAGTTACTAATTATAGTACACGTAGAATAATTAAATTTTATTTATGTTGTGGTAGACATAAGAAAAGTCCATAAATAATAAAAAACTTAAAATACTGATGTAATTGTTCTCTTAATGACTATTAATACGTTTAATTCAATACGTTTGTTTTTCTAACTAATAAATCGAGGTTATTAAAATTTAATTTTATGTATATGGTAAACTTAGAGCATTTTCAGGATAGAGTAAGGATTCATTCTAAATGATATTCATGAGCGCTATGTTTCTTTACGCCTAGCATATACAAATAACTAACGGCTAAAAGCGCACAGAGTATTAATTTCGTTAAGCAGAACGATTTACAACGTTGGGCTGGAAGAACCACTCGAAGTGGAATGTTAGTCCATAAAAAATGCAATAACTAACATACATAAAGACTTGAAAATAATAATTTAATTTGTATTTTGTTGCATCCAAGAAGAAGGCTAATAATAAAGTTCCTCTTTTGAAATATCTGACTGTAATTAGCATTAAGATTTATCGAACTGGGTTCCTAATTTAAAATGTATGATTTTCTTGCGTTTACTTTCTCATGTCTGAAAAATACATCAAATTTTGTAGCCGTTGCTTTTCATCACTTATTGTTTCAGTATTTATTGTTTTGCGTTTGAATTAGCATCGTTTCAAAACGATAAAAATATTATAACACAAGGCTGCGAAATAGAATATGTAAAAACTTTCCTAGCCGAATTATATATCAATCGACGCGTTTTTGTGAGTAGATGAAAATCTAAAAATCTGAAAAATTCTGACGACACGTTTCCGGTTAAATCAAGTTATATTAAATTTAATTATGTGTTCTCTCAAAAATTATATCTCAGCAACCGCTTTTCCGATTTTAGGGGTCTATTTAAAGCTAATAGTGAGTTTTAAATGCGTGTATAAAAACGTTTTTGAAGGAATTCTAGAATTTGGTTCTAAGATTTTTAGAACTTTTTGAAAAATCTTAGATCAAAGTTCTAGAACGTTTTCCTTTTTTAAAGATGCCCATTCTAAATAGCATATTCGTTTTAGTAAAATATCAAAAAATTAGAAAAATCGGACGAGTAGTTTGTAAGAAGATTTTTTGGAAAATTTCTATGTAGAAAAAAGAATTTAATATAACGGGATTTAACCGGAAAAGCGTCGTCAGAATTTTTTCAGAATTTCATCTACCCACAAAAACGCGTCGATTGATATATAATTCGGCTAGGAAAGTTTTTACACATTCTATATCGCAGTTTTGTGTCATAATAGTTAGTGTTCAAGATCTAAAAGAGACACAAAGTACAGAAGTAAACTCCATAAAGACAAAGCAAAATTCTTTTATCAACTACGTAATAATTTTTTAGTATACTGCTTTCCAGATTCGACAATACATTTGGATAAACAAACCACGAGAGATTTGCAGAGCTGGTGTGGAAGAGACAACGGTGATAGAAAATCGTTTCTCGGGCTCTGATCATGCTTCCTACAGCCAAACACTTCACATTAGAAATATTCTGTTGGCCAGCAATGCACTAGGTGCGTCTGATGGTAACACATTTTTATGAGAGAGTGAGGAAGGGGGGGAGGTTTGTTGTTCTGTGAGATATCAAGATTTTTGGTTGATAGTGATAGTAAAATTTTGTATCTGATCATATTAATTCCTTGGCTATAGATACTACTATAGAAGACTTGCCCTTTTCTTAATATATTGACTGTAATTAATACCAAATCCCACCCACTATACTGAAAAATTTCCCCAAATGGAAAATATATACTCCAAACCTGACAAGGGTTAACCAAACATTAAAAATTAAGACCACGTTTAACAGAAATTGTTGAAAAAAGTTGAAAAGGTTATGCCAAGATAACCAAAATAGTTTTTTTCCAGGATCCTTTATAAAATGACATTTCTTGTCACCGAATACTACAGCGAAAATATAATTTCCGTCGCCAGTGAGAGAAACTCCATAACCTAAATCCATAACCCTGCTGTCTTGTATCGCGTCAATATTAAATCACATCAGTTTGTGCTGTTCATAGCTTTATCATCATTTCTGACTGAGAAAGTGATTTAAATCTTCCCAATACTCCCCACCAAAAATAGTAAACCTCCATAATTTGGAATAACTGTTCAAATATAACAATTAAACAATATTTACATCATAAGTAATTTAAATATAATCTATAGTTTTGTAATTTTTAATTCAATATAAAACATTTGTTTACATTATTTTTTGAAGTTTGTTGTAATGTCATAGGCGAAGTCGTAAAAAAAGTATAGTGTTTAACTCGTCGAAATCATTTTTTAAGCTCGCGAGCATTACCATTATTCTCTTACTTAAAATAATGTTACTTTCGAATTTGCATTTTTTGTTTTTCTTGTCCTTATGCTCGGCATAGTGAAGTAAAGCAAAATAAAATATGAGTGAATGGCACAATTGAGTTTAGCAATTATCTCGTCACTGTACCAGGAGTATGGTAACTGGCCGTTACCTACGGTGCATTTCTTTTGTTTATATTACACGGCCTTTTTTTGAAATCACCCCAAAAATCGACTGCAAGAAACTGCGTCCAGAGATGCCAAAAAAAAGTTCATGGCCTAATGGTGAGGCTAGTGAAAACATAGTGCTGACGAAGATAGTTTTACTGTATTTCTCTGTTAAACTCCGCTCTAATATGGGAGAAACACAACGAAAATGGATTATTAGGAGACCAGTTATGTGGAAAACTTATTATCGTGTCTTATTGATGGCTTTCTGTATTAAGTGGCGTGTTGCTTTCAATAGGAGTACAACAGAGATAGGTCGTTACGTATCCGAGTGGTGTACATAAAAATATTTTCTTTTTTGTTCGACTCGGCCCTGAAACAGATTGGTCATACTTTTATGCATGTTATACAATGTATCCAGTTTATTATTTAATTTATGGAATTTAATCCCGTCTAAATTATGGAACAGAAATCCACAATGCTTTACTTAGCTATTTCGTTCTTTCTGGGTTATTGATCGGCTTACAGGTACTGCTTATTTGGTTAGGAAGCTTATATAGTTAAAAATAAAACAATGAACAGGAAAAATTGACAGGAAACATGTTACTAAGGATTAAAATTGAATTCTAAACAACTTTTACTCTTAACTTTTTTTGATATGCCAAACGCGAAGCGAAATCTCGAGAATTGATCCTGTTTGAAGGATCGAGATAGGCTGGGTTTACAGTTCACGTTTAGGTTGAGTACCTCAAAAACTGCAACTCGAGAATATGGGCCGACATTCAACTCTTTGCTACTAAAAATAACGAAAATACTGAAGTGTATTCATCTTAATTGCGACACACTGTATAACATTTTACATAATGAAAAATGCCAGTAGCACGTAACGTCTGCTATTTTCAATATGCATAACTTCAGCAAATAACTACATATTCATTAGCGTTCAGACAATTGTTTGTAACAGTGGCGTGCGGTCCATGGAAGAAATGGAAGCCTAGGGTGCTTTCCACCTAGGTGTAAAATTAAAGTGGCCGATTCTACAAGATTTTTTTGTTGTTTCTATCTAAAGGTCTATTAAGGTTGTATAAGTTAAGCATTAAACATATTTTTGAAAAATTTTAGCATTATTTTTGAAATATGTCAAATAAACCAAGAAAATTAGTCCGGAGAGATTAGGAGGAGAAATTCAATTTTTTCCAATTATCTCGAAAACTATCAGGTTTTCAGAAAAGGTGGCTATGAAAAATATTGCTCGTAAGGTGTGCTACAAAAAAAAAACGGTCCTATGAGTTTTCTTCGTATAATAAACCGTTTTGGAGAAAAATTAGTGACAATTTTGAATGATTGTACTTCCGCAAAAGATGCGACCCTATCCACAGCCAGTGGCGTAACTACCGCCCCCGCAGACTCTTCGACGCGAGGGACGCAACACTCTGAAGGGCGTTGCTTTCGTGAAGTTTTATTTCGTTAGGAATAGACATTTTAAAACAAGCATTGGAGGTAAAAAACATTATATGAAAACAATAAGAGGAACAATGGATATACATTGCTCCAAACAATGGGAGGATATATTGTGTTACAATAATATTAGGTGTTGAAATAAGATAACTAAATTATTAAGTATTGATTATTTATCTGGTTTGACGACGACGCTAACAATAACCAAAACACTTTCGTCGTACGTGCTTCGTGCTTGTAATTTTTAATAAAAAAACTTCAAAATAAAACTAATAAAACTGCTAACTTGTTGGGTCAAAAGATTGATAATTTTCGGAGAAATGTATGGCTGTCTCCAGTATAGGTCCGCCACCCGCACCTGCACATGCTATGTTTCTCAAGCGATGGTCCGCGAACCATTGGTGGTCCGCAGAAAAATCGTAATGGTCCGAATTTCTTTATATTATTTATTTGTTTATATTTACATGAATTATTACTCTTTTTTTAAATGGCAATGATAATGCAAGCAACAGAGAAAACCGAGCTGTTGCCTATCGTACAGAGCCGTATGCACTTGTCTCGTACGATTACGCATGGTCGACGTTCGACCATGCTCATTCTGAGAATCCTGTCAGTCGTATTCAATTGGTCGTATTGGAGAAATTGTTAATATTATGTAGTATGTAAACACATTTATTAAAAATGTGTTTATGTTTTTTATAAATTAAAAGGTTTAAAAGTACAAAAAGCACTATTTCAAAGGCAATTTAAAAAAATTAAAATTTTTCTCCTGCCAGGAGGACACCCCTCCCCCAATCTCAACTGAAAATATACTATCGTTTTATACTACTGCATATTTTTTAGATAATTGGTCCGGGAATTACTATAAAAAACCTGCCCTTCCTCCCATCTGGTATGCAACTTTTCGTCTCGCCCGCAATATAAACTTAAAATTTGTATTGGTCCGCAGCATGAGTTTAGTTGAGAAACACTGCTATATACCATCTGATGCATCTTATCGAGCTGAACAATAGTGAAATAGCCTTCCACCCCCACTCTACCTGAAAATCCATGTTTTAATGCGCATGTGACCTAACCTAATCTAACCAAAAACTAAATTAAAACACCTATGAATTAATGATAAACGTAATCCTAAATTAAAGCTAACTTAAACCTAGGTTAGGTTCGGTTGGGTTAGGCTGAGTTAGATTCGGTTAGGTTAGGTTAGAACATCATTGTTTAGCTCGATGAAACCATGTGCGGGTGGGACCTAATCTAAAGTTTTATCAAATGTATTAATATGGTTTATAGGGGAAATAGTAAAAACAATGGAAGTTTAATTAACCAATTCGCCTGCGCTAAAGCCCGGAAAAACTATACTGGATGTTAAATCTCATTAATCATATAAAAAAAATCGTTGAAGAGATACAAGCAAATGAAAAAGTAATGAAATATTACTATAGGTATTGCATATTTTATTTTAACAAAAGTTACCTATACGTACAATTGTATATATGAGGGGCGCAAACGTAAGTCTCGCAGGCGGACTCTTACATAGTTACGCCACTGTCCACACCACCTCAGGTATCCGCAGTATGTCTAATCCATGTTATTTGGAATGTAGAACATTATTATTCTAGTTCCTTCCTAAAAATAGCAGTTGGCCGATGCGTAAACACAAAGGGCTTTATATCTTTAGTTTCTATGTGCGCAGGAGTCGTTTTGTTAGCACTATCGATTGCTCGAACTTCAGTTGATAAAGACATTTATTTTCTGAAACCAGGCAAAGTACATTCAATAATATATTCAATAAAAAGTTGTGATTCTTTTGAAAACAGTATAGATCATATTTTATTTCTACATGCCGTTAGCGGTTGCGACACTACGTCTGCTTTATTTCAGATATGAAAGAAAAATCGTCAAGTTGTTGTAAAATCGAAAGGATTGTGCAAACTTTTTCAAAATACCAGAATGTTCTAAGCAATCAATTATTAATAATGGGATACGAGCCCTTTTCGCCTTGTATGTTCCCTCTACTCAGACATGTATTGATTATTTCAGATATAATTCATTCATACAATCGACAACCTGTAATAAAGTTACTAATTTATCAAATCTACCACTACATCCAGTGCTGCCCAACAGCATTTATGTAGAGTTTATTATACAGATTAAAAAATTGTTATACACTCATCTCAATGCAGAAGAGTGGGGATGGAGTCACTGCTATGGTCAGTCTTGTCTGAACATTCTAAACATGCTTCACCTGACATTCGTGAACGAAACAACATCGATGCTTATGAAGTTATTGACCCTATAGCTTTTGAGGCAGAAGACGAGGAGATGCAGGAAAATTACGAGGAAGTCGAAGATGACCTACAACTTGAAGAGAAACTAGAATAACATGCCAAATGACATGTCGATTAGACCTACTGGGGATACCACATACAAAAATGCCGCTATTACTCTACCTCCACCATGCGCGGTGGTGTAAATGTGGTCGCATTTTTTACAAAAGTACAATAATTCGTTATTGTACGATATAGGTCGATATAGGTTAATTATACGAAGAAAAATCATAGGACCTTTTTTCGAAAACCTGATGATTTTCGAGATAATTGGAAAACGTTGAGCTTCTCCTCGTATAAAAAAATTTAATTAAGCTGCATACAAAAATTGTACTTGCTGGGAGTTTTTCCGAAGTTCAAGTCTAATTATTATTATAAATTCGAAAATCTAGACATTTTTTTTGTCTATGAAAGTAACAAGTTGCACATTACTACTAGCATAGAATATAAATAATTCGTAACGTAAATAATGTTTTTTGCTTTTACTAGCAATAAGTTTAAATCAGCTAATCATTAATAATTAATTATTCGTCCAAAACATTCGCGTGGTTTGTACTTTTTAATATATTGTACTCAATATCAGTGCCGTTCAGCAAAAAGTTTAATTATTAAGAGTACTATTTTCAATTAGGCTCATTAAACTTGCGCGGAAAGATAATACACATTCAAATGTGTTACATGCACAAATTATACGATAAGCACTGAGTTCGTTGTTTACTGCAGTTCTCATCGCCTTGATTAGCGGGCGTAGTGATACGGAAGATGCGGTTGACATTGTAAAGTTGTTATTTTTAGTGCACCCCGTGCCCAAATGTTTATTTATTATAATTTGGTTGTTTGTTCGATTTATAGTGTTTGTTAAATGTTATTTAAGTAACGTAAATCTGCGAATGAGACTGTGTTTTGAAACATTTTATTATTTCAATTGATATAAGTTGGAATTTTTTAAAGACAAATAATTCAGTTTATTTTGTTCTGTATGCAAATTGCATTGCATTGGAAGGTTTAATTACTTCCGATACATGCACAAATTATACGATAAGCACTGAGTTCGTTGTTTACTGCAGTTCTCATCGCCTTGATTAGCGGGCGTAGTGATACGGAAGATGCGGTTGACATTGTAAAGTTGTTATTTTTAGTGCACCCCGTGCCCAAATGTTTATTTATTATAATTTGGTTGTTTGTTCGATTTATAGTGTTTGTTAAATGTTATTTAAGTAACGTAAATCTGCGAATGAGACTGTGTTTTGAAACATTTTATTATTTCAATTGATATAAGTTGGAATTTTTTAAAGACAAATAATTCAGTTTATTTTGTTCTGTATGCAAATTGCATTGCATTGGAAGGTTTAATTACTTCCGATACATGCACAAATTATACGATAAGCACTGAGTTCGTTGTTTACTGCAGTTCTCATCGCCTTGATTAGCGGGCGTAGTGATACGGAAGATGCGGTTGACATTGTAAAGTTGTTATTTTTAGTGCACCCCGTGCCCAAATGTTTATTTATTATAATTTGGTTGTTCGATTTATAGTGTTTGTTAAATGTTATTTAAGTAACGTAAATCTGCGAATGAGACTGTGTTTTGAAACATTTTATTATTTCAATTGATATAAGTTGGAATTTTTTAAAGACAAATAATTCTGTTTATTTTGTTCTGTATGCAAATTGCATTGCATTGGAAGGTTTAATTACTTCCGATACATGCACAAATTATACGATAAGCACTGAGTTCGTTGTTTACTGCAGTTCTCATCGCCTTGATTAGCGGGCGTAGTGATACGGAAGATGCGGTTGACATTGTAAAGTTGTTATTTTTAGTGCACCCCGTGCCCAAATGTTTATTTATTATAATTTGGTTGTTTGTTCGATTTATAGTGTTTGTTAAATGTTATTTAAGTAACGTAAATCTGCGAATGAGACTGTGTTTTGAAACATTTTATTATTTCAATTGATATAAGTTGGAATTTTTTAAAGACAAATAATTCAGTTTATTTTGTTCTGTATGCAAATTGCATTGCATTGGAAGGTTTAATTACTTCCGATACATGCACAAATTATACGATAAGCACTGAGTTCGTTGTTTACTGCAGTTCTCATCGCCTTGATTAGCGGGCGTAGTGATACGGAAGATGCGGTTGACATTGTAAAGTTGTTATTTTTAGTGCACCCCGTGCCCAAATGTTTATTTATTATAATTTGGTTGTTCGATTTATAGTGTTTGTTAAATGTTATTTAAGTAACGTAAATCTGCGAATGAGACTGTGTTTTGAAACATTTTATTATTTCAATTGATATAAGTTGGAATTTTTTAAAGACAAATAATTCAGTTTATTTTGTTCTGTATGCAAATTGCATTGCATTGGAAGGTTTAATTACTTCCGATACATGCACAAATTATACGATAAGCACTGAGTTCGTTGTTTACTGCAGTTCTCATCGCCTTGATTAGCGGGCGTAGTGATACGGAAGATGCGGTTGACATTGTAAAGTTGTTATTTTTAGTGCACCCCGTGCCCAAATGTTTATTTATTATAATTTGGTTGTTTGTTCGATTTATAGTGTTTGTTAAATGTTATTTAAGTAACGTAAATCTGCGAATGAGACTGTGTTTTGAAACATTTTATTATTTCAATTGATATAAGTTGGAATTTTTTAAAGACAAATAATTCAGTTTATTTTGTTCTGTATGCAAATTGCATTGCATTGGAAGGTTTAATTACTTCCGATACATGCACAAATTATACGATAAGCACTGAGTTCGTTGTTTACTGCAGTTCTCATCGCCTTGATTAGCGGGCGTAGTGATACGGAAGATGCGGTTGACATTGTAAAGTTGTTATTTTTAGTGCACCCCGTGCCCAAATGTTTATTTATTATAATTTGGTTGTTCGATTTATAGTGTTTGTTAAATGTTATTTAAGTAACGTAAATCTGCGAATGAGACTGTGTTTTGAAACATTTTATTATTTCAATTGATATAAGTTGGAATTTTTTAAAGACAAATAATTCTGTTTATTTTGTTCTGTATGCAAATTGCATTGCATTGGAAGGTTTAATTACTTCCGATACATGCACAAATTATACGATAAGCACTGAGTTCGTTGTTTACTGCAGTTCTCATCGCCTTGATTAGCGGGCGTAGTGATACGGAAGATGCGGTTGACATTGTAAAGTTGTTATTTTTAGTGCACCCCGTGCCCAAATGTTTATTTATTATAATTTGGTTGTTTGTTCGATTTATAGTGTTTGTTAAATGTTATTTAAGTAACGTAAATCTGCGAATGAGACTGTGTTTTGAAACATTTTATTATTTCAATTGATATAAGTTGGAATTTTTTAAAGACAAATAATTCAGTTTATTTTGTTCTGTATGCAAATTGCATTGCATTGGAAGGTTTAATTACTTCCGATACATGCACAAATTATACGATAAGCACTGAGTTCGTTGTTTACTGCAGTTCTCATCGCCTTGATTAGCGGGCGTAGTGATACGGAAGATGCGGTTGACATTGTAAAGTTGTTATTTTTAGTGCACCCCGTGCCCAAATGTTTATTTATTATAATTTGGTTGTTCGATTTATAGTGTTTGTTAAATGTTATTTAAGTAACGTAAATCTGCGAATGAGACTGTGTTTTGAAACATTTTATTATTTCAATTGATATAAGTTGGAATTTTTTAAAGACAAATAATTCTGTTTATTTTGTTCTGTATGCAAATTGCATTGCATTGGAAGGTTTAATTACTTCCGATACATGCACAAATTATACGATAAGCACTGAGTTCGTTGTTTACTGCAGTTCTCATCGCCTTGATTAGCGGGCGTAGTGATACGGAAGATGCGGTTGACATTGTAAAGTTGTTATTTTTAGTGCACCCCGTGCCCAAATGTTTATTTATTATAATTTGGTTGTTTGTTCGATTTATAGTGTTTGTTAAATGTTATTTAAGTAACGTAAATCTGCGAATGAGACTGTGTTTTGAAACATTTTATTATTTCAATTGATATAAGTTGGAATTTTTTAAAGACAAATAATTCAGTTTATTTTGTTCTGTATGCAAATTGCATTGCATTGGAAGGTTTAATTACTTCCGATACATGCACAAATTATACGATAAGCACTGAGTTCGTTGTTTACTGCAGTTCTCATCGCCTTGATTAGCGGGCGTAGTGATACGGAAGATGCGGTTGACATTGTAAAGTTGTTATTTTTAGTGCACCCCGTGCCCAAATGTTTATTTATTATAATTTGGTTGTTTGTTCGATTTATAGTGTTTGTTAAATGTTATTTAAGTAACGTAAATCTGCGAATGAGACTGTGTTTTGAAACATTTTATTATTTCAATTGATATAAGTTGGAATTTTTTAAAGACAAATAATTCAGTTTATTTTGTTCTGTATGCAAATTGCATTGCATTGGAAGGTTTAATTACTTCCGATACATGCACAAATTATACGATAAGCACTGAGTTCGTTGTTTACTGCAGTTCTCATCGCCTTGATTAGCGGGCGTAGTGATACGGAAGATGCGGTTGACATTGTAAAGTTGTTATTTTTAGTGCACCCCGTGCCCAAATGTTTATTTATTATAATTTGGTTGTTTGTTCGATTTATAGTGTTTGTTAAATGTTATTTAAGTAACGTAAATCTGCGAATGAGACTGTGTTTTGAAACATTTTATTATTTCAATTTATATAAGTTGGAATTTTTTAAAGACAAATAATTCTGTTTATTTTGTTCTGTATGCAAATTACATTGCATTGGAAGGTTTAATTACTTCCGATACATGCACAAATTATACGATAAGCACTGAGTTCGTTGTTTACTGCAGTTCTCATCGCCTTGATTAGCGGGCGTAGTGATACGGAAGATGCGGTTGACATTGTAAAGTTGTTATTTTTAGTGCACCCCGTGCCCAAATGTTTATTTATTATAATTTGGTTGTTTGTTCGATTTATAGTGTTTGTTAAATGTTATTTAAGTAACGTAAATCTGCGAATGAGACTGTGTTTTGAAACATTTTATTATTTCAATTTATATAAGTTGGAATTTTTTAAAGACAAATAATTCTGTTTATTTTGTTCTGTATGCAAATTACATTGCATTGGAAGGTTTAATTACTTCCGATACATGCACAAATTATACGATAAGCACTGAGTTCGTTGTTTACTGCAGTTCTCATCGCCTTGATTAGCGGGCGTAGTGATACGGAAGATGCGGTTGACATTGTAAAGTTGTTATTTTTAGTGCACCCCGTGCCCAAATGTTTATTTATTATAATTTGGTTGTTTGTTCGATTTATAGTGTTTGTTAAATGTTATTTAAGTAACGTAAATCTGCGAATGAGACTGTGTTTTGAAACATTTTATTATTTCAATTTATATAAGTTGGAATTTTTTAAAGACAAATAATTCTGTTTATTTTGTTCTGTATGCAAATTACATTGCATTGGAAGGTTTAATTACTTCCGATACATGCACAAATTATACGATAAGCACTGAGTTCGTTGTTTACTGCAGTTCTCATCGCCTTGATTAGCGGGCGTAGTGATACGGAAGATGCGGTTGACATTGTAAAGTTGTTATTTTTAGTGCACCCCGTGCCCAAATGTTTATTTATTATAATTTGGTTGTTTGTTCGATTTATAGTGTTTGTTAAATGTTATTTAAGTAACGTAAATCTGCGAATGAGACTGTGTTTTGAAACATTTTATTATTTCAATTTATATAAGTTGGAATTTTTTAAAGACAAATAATTCTGTTTATTTTGTTCTGTATGCAAATTACATTGCATTGGAAGGTTTAATTACTTCCGATACATGCAGAAATTATACGATAAGCACTGAGTTCGTTGTTTACTGCAGTTCTCATCGCCTTGATTAGCGGGCGTAGTGATACGGAAGATGCGGTTGACATTGTAAAGTTGTTATTTTTAGTGCACCCCGTGCCCAAATGTTTATTTATTATAATTTGGTTGTTTGTTCGATTTATAGTGTTTGTTAAATGTTATTTAAGTAACGTAAATCTGCGAATGAGACTGTGTTTTGAAACATTTTATTATTTCAATTTATATAAGTTGGAATTTTTTAAAGACAAATAATTCTGTTTATTTTGTTCTGTATGCAAATTACATTGCATTGGAAGGTTTAATTACTTCCGATACATGCACAAATTATACGATAAGCACTGAGTTCGTTGTTTACTGCAGTTCTCATCGCCTTGATTAGCGGGCGTAGTGATACGGAAGATGCGGTTGACATTGTAAAGTTGTTATTTTTAGTGCACCCCGTGCCCAAATGTTTATTTATTATAATTTGGTTGTTTGTTCGATTTATAGTGTTTGTTAAATGTTATTTAAGTAACGTAAATCTGCGAATGAGACTGTGTTTTGAAACATTTTATTATTTCAATTTATATAAGTTGGAATTTTTTAAAGACAAATAATTCTGTTTATTTTGTTCTGTATGCAAATTACATTGCATTGGAAGGTTTAATTACTTCCGATACATGCACAAATTATACGATAAGCACTGAGTTCGTTGTTTACTGCAGTTCTCATCGCCTTGATTAGCGGGCGTAGTGATACGGAAGATGCGGTTGACATTGTAAAGTTGTTATTTTTAGTGCACCCCGTGCCCAAATGTTTATTTATTATAATTTGGTTGTTTGTTCGATTTATAGTGTTTGTTAAATGTTATTTAAGTAACGTAAATCTGCGAATGAGACTGTGTTTTGAAACATTTTATTATTTCAATTTATATAAGTTGGAATTTTTTAAAGACAAATAATTCTGTTTATTTTGTTCTGTATGCAAATTACATTGCATTGGAAGGTTTAATTACTTCCGATACATGCACAAATTATACGATAAGCACTGAGTTCGTTGTTTACTGCAGTTCTCATCGCCTTGATTAGCGGGCGTAGTGATACGGAAGATGCGGTTGACATTGTAAAGTTGTTATTTTTAGTGCACCCCGTGCCCAAATGTTTATTTATTATAATTTGGTTGTTTGTTCGATTTATAGTGTTTGTTAAATGTTATTTAAGTAACGTAAATCTGCGAATGAGACTGTGTTTTGAAACATTTTATTATTTCAATTTATATAAGTTGGAATTTTTTAAAGACAAATAATTCTGTTTATTTTGTTCTGTATGCAAATTACATTGCATTGGAAGGTTTAATTACTTCCGATACATGCACAAATTATACGATAAGCACTGAGTTCGTTGTTTACTGCAGTTCTCATCGCCTTGATTAGCGGGCGTAGTGATACGGAAGATGCGGTTGACATTATAAAGTTGTTATTTTTAGTGCACCCCGTGCCCAAATGTTTATTTATTATAATTTGGTTGTTTGTTCGATTTATAGTGTTTGTTAAATGTTATTTAAGTAACGTAAATCTGCGAATGAGACTGTGTTTTGAAACATTTTATTATTTCAATTGATATAAGTTGGAATTTTTTAAAGACAAATAATTCTGTTTATTTTGTTCTGTATGCAAATTGCATTGCATTGGAAGGTTTAATTACTTCCGATACATGCACAAATTATACGATAAGCACTGAGTTCGTTGTTTACTGCAGTTCTCATCGCCTTGATTAGCGGGCGTAGTGATACGGAAGATGCGGTTGACATTGTAAAGTTGTTATTTTTAGTGCACCCCGTGCCCAAATGTTTATTTATTATAATTTGGTTGTTTGTTCGATTTATAGTGTTTGTTAAATGTTATTTAAGTAACGTAAATCTGCGAATGAGACTGTGTTTTGAAACATTTTATTATTTCAATTTATATAAGTTGGAATTTTTTAAAGACAAATAATTCTGTTTATTTTGTTCTGTATGCAAATTACATTGCATTGGAAGGTTTAATTACTTCCGATACATGCACAAATTATACGATAAGCACTGAGTTCGTTGTTTACTGCAGTTCTCATCGCCTTGATTAGCGGGCGTAGTGATACGGAAGATGCGGTTGACATTGTAAAGTTGTTATTTTTAGTGCACCCCGTGCCCAAATGTTTATTTATTATAATTTGGTTGTTTGTTCGATTTATAGTGTTTGTTAAATGTTATTTAAGTAACGTAAATCTGCGAATGAGACTGTGTTTTGAAACATTTTATTATTTCAATTTATATAAGTTGGAATTTTTTAAAGACAAATAATTCTGTTTATTTTGTTCTGTATGCAAATTACATTGCATTGGAAGGTTTAATTACTTCCGATACATGCACAAATTATACGATAAGCACTGAGTTCGTTGTTTACTGCAGTTCTCATCGCCTTGATTAGCGGGCGTAGTGATACGGAAGATGCGGTTGACATTGTAAAGTTGTTATTTTTAGTGCACCCCGTGCCCAAATGTTTATTTATTATAATTTGGTTGTTTGTTCGATTTATAGTGTTTGTTAAATGTTATTTAAGTAACGTAAATCTGCGAATGAGACTGTGTTTTGAAACATTTTATTATTTCAATTTATATAAGTTGGAATTTTTTAAAGACAAATAATTCTGTTTATTTTGTTCTGTATGCAAATTACATTGCATTGGAAGGTTTAATTACTTCCGATACATGCACAAATTATACGATAAGCACTGAGTTCGTTGTTTACTGCAGTTCTCATCGCCTTGATTAGCGGGCGTAGTGATACGGAAGATGCGGTTGACATTGTAAAGTTGTTATTTTTAGTGCACCCCGTGCCCAAATGTTTATTTATTATAATTTGGTTGTTTGTTCGATTTATAGTGTTTGTTAAATGTTATTTAAGTAACGTAAATCTGCGAATGAGACTGTGTTTTGAAACATTTTATTATTTCAATTTATATAAGTTGGAATTTTTTAAAGACAAATAATTCTGTTTATTTTGTTCTGTATGCAAATTACATTGCATTGGAAGGTTTAATTACTTCCGATACATGCACAAATTATACGATAAGCACTGAGTTCGTTGTTTACTGCAGTTCTCATCGCCTTGATTAGCGGGCGTAGTGATACGGAAGATGCGGTTGACATTGTAAAGTTGTTATTTTTAGTGCACCCCGTGCCCAAATGTTTATTTATTATAATTTGGTTGTTTGTTCGATTTATAGTGTTTGTTAAATGTTATTTAAGTAACGTAAATCTGCGAATGAGACTGTGTTTTGAAACATTTTATTATTTCAATTTATATAAGTTGGAATTTTTTAAAGACAAATAATTCTGTTTATTTTGTTCTGTATGCAAATTACATTGCATTGGAAGGTTTAATTACTTCCGATACATGCACAAATTATACGATAAGCACTGAGTTCGTTGTTTACTGCAGTTCTCATCGCCTTGATTAGCGGGCGTAGTGATACGGAAGATGCGGTTGACATTGTAAAGTTGTTATTTTTAGTGCACCCCGTGCCCAAATGTTTATTTATTATAATTTGGTTGTTTGTTCGATTTATAGTGTTTGTTAAATGTTATTTAAGTAACGTAAATCTGCGAATGAGACTGTGTTTTGAAACATTTTATTATTTCAATTTATATAAGTTGGAATTTTTTAAAGACAAATAATTCTGTTTATTTTGTTCTGTATGCAAATTACATTGCATTGGAAGGTTTAATTACTTCCGATACATGCACAAATTATACGATAAGCACTGAGTTCGTTGTTTACTGCAGTTCTCATCGCCTTGATTAGCGGGCGTAGTGATACGGAAGATGCGGTTGACATTGTAAAGTTGTTATTTTTAGTGCACCCCGTGCCCAAATGTTTATTTATTATAATTTGGTTGTTTGTTCGATTTATAGTGTTTGTTAAATGTTATCTAAGTAACGTAAATCTGCGAATGAGACTGTGTTTTGAAACATTTTATTATTTCAATTTATATAAGTTGGAATTTTTTAAAGACAAATAATTCTGTTTAGTTTGCTCTGTATGCAAATTGCATTGCATTGGAAGGTTCAAGTACTTCCGATACATCCGAAGCGCGACGATCTTGTTGTTCAGTTAGTAAATTATTAGATAAAGAATTTTCTGCATACAGTTTTGGAGAGAAATTACAAATTGTTGAGAACGCTAAATCAAAACCAGAACTTTCAAATTTAACAACAAAGATTAAAACCTGCACCAGGCATTTTGCTAAAAAACGACCGGATAATCGAGTTGCATTATAAATAAATAGTAGCAGTTTTTTAAAATACAGAATAATAGCCAACAAATTCCGTAACTATAAAGTGAGAGTTAGAATATTTATTCTACAACAAGAGTTAGAATATTAAGTTTTTATTATCAAAATTAATTTCAGAATTTACAAATTCCTTAGTGGTCGTGGAGAAACCAAGTTTCTTTGTTCAGCAAAAAACTGTTTCGGTAACTTTTTTACCGAAATATGTACATAATGTAATGGCAGGAATCAAATACAAAAAATGAATGGTTCGAAAACACCGTTTGAATATAGTGAATGTAAACAATAGTAACTAATAGTTACTTATTACTACTTGTTCACGTGTAAGAACACTTTGTATTTGTTAGTTTATAATAATTAATTTCCAGAACAACCTGTTAATATCCGCTTAATTATAGTTTACATAATACAATGCCTACTTTTGATTAGTAGTTCAAATTACATTCTGTTAACTTCTGTTTTATCGAAAGTTAATAGCAGAATTCTAATTACTTAGTATGTATTAAGTTGTTTTGATTTAAAAACGTACAATACTGTGAATTATTTTAATTTTACATCATACGCCATATAATTGTAAAGATGATATTCTTATCGGGTAGAAAAATGTACCTAATTCGAGAAATGCGGCTAAATTAAGTGCCTATTACGATAGCTTTTAACTTGATAGGTAACTACAACCAGTTTTAAATTCTCTTATGCGGAGAGAAACCGACAAACCGAACCATCTAAAGCAGTGGGCGATACTTTTATCTACAAACCGGTAGTAAAGTTCGCGTTGAATTAAATAAATGAATCAATTACTATCATAAGAAATGCATGTAACTACCTCTGAACAAAACGCTGATTGAAAATTTCAGGCCTATTCCAGAAATTATTTCTTACCGCTATACAATAGGCTGTGGCGAATTTCTCAATATCTACGCCTGATTCAAATCTGATTCAATATGAAATTTGTTGATATGAAGTACCGAGCGTGACATATGGAGCAGCGTTTATGGGTTATACATCAAAACCAAATGTGACGTGAGGGTAATTATAGTCTCGAATGAGAAGATGTGCGTATCTATCTCAAAACATTTAAAGCCTTTGTTACCTTTATGCTCTCTGCTAAATTCATTTAATTTAGCACTTTTTTAAATTAACTGTGACAACTATTTTTCAAATACAACTCTATACATCTTGAATAAATACAGTAGTTTAATGTAAGAATCAACGACACTTTCCTAGAAGATACGTAAGTTTTAAAACAAACAACAGTAGTAAATAATAAAAAGTATTTAGATCAACAAATCTCTTTTTAACGTATTGAGAGAACAACTATCGCCTAGAATCTCGAGGACGCTATGCAATTTTGTGGACAAGGTATACACAAAAAAAATATCGTATTGCTTTTAAAAACCAATTTCAATGGAAAAGACATAAATTACTTTTATAAAAAAAGGATGGAGATACTGACACTAAGTACTATAGGTAGATGTTTTTTATTAATTGTATTATATCAGTCTGGTGTTCCATTTAAAATAATCTCTGTTTGACCTTCCAATGCACTTTTTACAGAGTTGGTTGCTAAGATTATTGTCCCCTACAATTTATTCCTTAGGCAGTTATTATTAAGTCTAGTGGATAGTTAAGTCTATTTAGGTGGAAGTATTATTTAAAACCTCATCTGCGTCCATTTTGTAGCAATTTTCAACTAGACCATTTTTTCTATATTCCTAATGATTCTTTTAGAGTGTGGTAGTAAATGGTTTTTATTAATTTTTAGGTTTGCGAATTTTTACCCTCCAGTTATGTCTCATTAAGATATCATTACCTGTTAAAACACCAGTGTCGTAATAATGGACTGGCAACGGAATAAGTGGCATGGAGGAGAAATAAAAAGATTAGGAACCAAAATATCGTTATCAGAATCACGTTAATTGTGTAATTGTAAAGTGAGTATGCATTCTAATAAATTAATTTCTATTTGTTATCGTTAAAGTTTGAAAAACTAGAAATACTACTATTAAAAAAAGTTAAATAATAAGCTACAACAAATCGATATTATAAGAAAACAGTGGAAGCTATATTGTACCATTGCATCTCTTTGCACTGTTATCACTCAAAAGTGCCTAAAATGTGTTTTTTGCAATGCGTGTTTTACCGAGTAATATTGGCAATGCAAAATTCGCCTTCAGCAATGTTTAGAAATCTCAATTGATTTGGTAGATTTTAAAAAATATGACACAAAAACTGATTGTAATTTGAATTGCCAAAGAAATAAAATAAATTTTAGAATAACCAGTTACCATAATAATAATAATAGATTTTTTAATACAACAAAAGAGATAATTTACATACACTGCATACACATATAAAAAATGTTATGAAATAACATGGAAATTACTATTACAAATGCGTATGTACCTATGTATATACAGATGAGGGTGATGTTTTATACTTAAGCAGGATATAGTACTTGGATCCACAACAAACCAAGTAATTTTAGTGAAAATACTTTATACAAGCGGCAATAGCTTGCTTTTTATCGTTTTAAAATCAGTTTTGGACTAAAAACACATATATGGAAAAGGACATATGATAGTGTTTCATATATCTCTGTAACCACTGGACGAATTTGAATTATAAACTTATTGGAATTAACTTTCTCGATAGATATAGTATAATCACCGTTTTCATTTAATAATGAATATGAAAAAAATGAATTGCTTGCTGTCTAGCTCTAGGTTGGAAGAACGTTTTTGATAGACATAACTATAAAACACAAACATACCGAAACTTAGAAATACAGAGCATCATAGACACAGAGATACAAGGAAACGGAGTCATGTAGGTTCAGAAGCACATAGAGGCAGAAACGCAAAAAGGTAGAAACAGAAAAACATACAAGAAGTAAGTACGTGGATAAGTCGATGGGGGTGTGTGGGTAAGGTATGGCGGGAGGTAAGTCAAAAGGTTCGTGAGTAAGTCGAAAGGTTTGTTAAATAACGCGTGCAGGATGTACTTTAACCGTTAATGAATTTATATGATATCCTGAAAATGAATAAGAGCTTGTTAGAGCGGGTAAGCGGTGGGTACTTTTATTATTAATAGTATATTGTAATGATTTTCCATCATAATATTAATAAAGAATAATTTCCTCAGCTGTTGAAGTTAAAGTCATGAATTCTTCTTGGTACACAATAAAGAAACTTTAAGTGTTAACTGTATGCGTTTATCATTAATAATTATTAATTGAACATTGATAAAGGATTTACGAGCCAACGATCCAAGTTTGAGTTGATTTTATTAATTTTGCACATGTACATAAATGAAAATGAAACTCGATATATTGACGACATGGTTTTCAAGTATCAACAGAGAGCACGTTAGCAATTCATATTTACATGAGATTTGCTTTGTAACACACCCCAAGAAATCGATTTAAATACATAAAATAATTAACTAATCAGTAGGTATAATCAAATCCACACAAATATACATATATCTCATGTACACTAATTAAGACAGACTGCTAGTATTATGGACCGTATTGTTACTAACTAGAAGGTAACGAATGCGGGTTGCGCCGGCTGACCGCGGACCATGCTCCGCCCACTGCCTGCAACGCGATTTTAAAAATTTTTTCTGCCAAAACTGTTAAAACGTCCCGCTTGCCATTTTGCATTTAAATACTGAAATGTTCAAAGAATCTGTACGATTTTTTCAGCTTTTTAAAAATATGATCACACGGATTTTTATGCAATTTTACAATATTTCGTTTGGAAAAAAAATACGTTTGTTAACAAAAAAATTATTAGGCCGTCCAAAAAGCCCGTCTTCTTGTGAGCAATATATAAAAAAATTGTGTGTTCTGTGATAAATAATTTTCGAGATATTTATATTTCTTATTAAAGATGTGCAAGCAGTTTTGATATTTTTTCAGCTTGAATATTTCCGAAGTTCTACGTAATCTAGCAAATTGATGAACGAAAGTTATGTTCTTTAGTTGATTACTACCTCATAATTGATTTTCATTGAAATCCGTGAGATCGACATATCTTAGTTGTCGATTTCGAATGGAATGATCTTATAGGAAGGAAGATGAAAAATCTTACGCCCATAACATTTAGCGCCACTTCCCCGAGAAATATCCATTAGAATATTATTCTCTATCTTACTCTTAATAATTAATTGTAGAAATACTTAAAAAGAGAAGCAAGATATTCCTGTGTTATCTGCAGTCAAAAATTTTGAATAGGTAATTTGGGTTGCCTATCTTTCAGGCGTTCATAAAAATTTTTTTTTAAATTTGACAAAATTGAGTAATTTTGTTATTTAATAAGTAAATGATACTCTCTACATCACTTGGTGATAATAAAAAGTAGATCTTAATTGGATTTTTCACTTAAAATTGAAAATTTATTTAGGCAAGCTACGATTTACATGTAGATAGATCGGTTGACTTGATTATTCATATTTGAAGCCATCGTAAGGTGTATTTTCACCTGGAAATTATAAAAGGCATAATTGGAAAAGTGTATACAAGTAATCACCACAATACTTACAGTTTTTATTTTTAAATTTCAAGTAAGCCCCATGTTGGTTTAACGATGCAACAAATTTCAGCATAATTGCATAATTTTCATTAATCTTTGAACTTGCAGCCAAAATGTTTTGCTGTAATTTTGATAATTAGATTCTACTGCACCTTTAGCAATAGAAGTTTCAAGTGAAACAAGTTTTGTAAAGAAGATCTCAGCCGTTGTAGTTCAAAATTTGAACGATTTAACATGTTTTGCTATAATGGTAAAATATTGTTTATATTTAGGATTTTGGTGTCAAAGTGAATGTAAATAGTAGTTAATAGGATCTTAGGTTTAAGTTTATGTTTGGAAAAGGATGTAAAAAGGTATGAAAGTGTCTTTATTTGAATTTTTATCAAACCATGATTGTAAGGAAATCCAAGATGGTTGTCATTCAAATACTGCAGTTTTAATTGCTTTGTCATAGGCATATTATATATCAAAAGAAAGGAAAATTTGTCATCTTTCCGTATAATATATATAATATTTATAATATAATATTTCCGCATAACATTTATTTTAACATTTAAGTTAATTTTTTTTAAAGAATGTTAAGAAATTTTATTTCAAATCGATGTTCGATTGTTTTCTGGTGAGATATTGATTTTCTAGTTCCGAACTAAATAAATCAATAACGATGTTCAATTGTTTTTCAAATACTATAAAAAGAGCACCAAATTTTGGGCACTAGCTTCTTGGTTTTGATACGAAGCAGAAGCCATGACAGTTGGCACAATAATTCGATAAACTTTTGAGGTTATGTGTTAAATCTTACGTCAAATCAAACGTCAAAAAATGAGGTTATGTCAAATGTCACGGAAATTTAAATTTTTTTTTATTAAGTCAATTTTAAGTTTGAATATCAAGTAACATTTGAATAAACTATTAAAGTGGAAGTGAATTAATTAAAGTGTCGTGAACGTTTAGTGGATTAAATGGTTTAAAGATTATCGAGAAAATTTATGGAATCTTATTTTAAATGGGAATGAGGTTGGGAATTGGAAAGGTTGTGCAATTAACCAAATGTATAGAATGTACTCACGTTATGGAACATTCATGTATCATCTTTATAAAATAATACCGTGAGATCATTTAAATTTAAAATTAAAGTAGGCGGGAATTTTTTTATACGTTTGGCGATCCTGCCAATTGACTCGCTGTGTAAATTAAAGGTTATGTAATTTTATGTTCTAGATTAAACATTTTGGAGCGTCACTTTGACAATTCAAATCAAACTGTGAAGTGAACAGTTAGTGTTGCCAATCTAATTTAAAAATCACAGCCAACTTTAATTATAAATTCAAATGATCTCGTGGTAATTATATTCAAGCTGCACAAATAAAAATTCAATTTGGAGATTGGTTTGATAAGTCAGTTTGTCAAAATATAACCAGGTAACTTCACCAATAATTACAGGAAACTGCTATTCGACTTTGTGTGTCTTTTAAATTTTCTGTAGCGCGAAATTCTTTGAATTTAAAAGAAATATTTAATTTCAAACTTCAACTTTAAATTTTTCAGTCGTTTATTTCTTTAGTTATTAAATAGTAGTTTAAGATTTAATTAATTAAAAATTAAATAGGAAAAGGGAATTAGATTGTCTCTTAATTCTTAATTCATTAAAGCCATTTGACACCAATATTTATTCAATTTTGTTTCATGTTTATGTAATCTTAGTTGTTTATAATTATTCTCGTTTCTCTCCAGGTAATTTAAATTTAATTTGATTTTTTTGTGTGTTAATAAATAAATTAAATGTTCTCCATTTAAATGTTTTCAAAAGAAATTTATTTGTGTTTTGTTTTTCTTTATTTTGTGTGTCCTAAATAGTGTTTTAAAGAAAGAATATGAACAATGTTTTATTACTTTATCAAGGAGCGACCCGCCTGAATATTTTTCTCATGCTATTTTTCCTGAGTTTATCTTTGGTTTGTTAAATCAGTGCCGGTGCAGAATTTTATTTTCATTATAAAGGTAAGTGATGTTTGTTTTGGTATAACTTTTCAGTTTGCCTTCAATTCTTTAAACAAATTTGATAGTGGTCTTTTAGAAATAAATTAATCTGTGATCAAGTGTTGTAAAGTATTATCCGAATAAAATTTGTAATGGCGCCCAAACAAGACAGTTTCTATTTTTCATAAATTAAATTAACAGCATATCATAGCAAAATATGTATCCCCGTTTATTGAGAGGTGATAATTTCATCATCAGCGTTAGACGGTTAGTTTATGTGAAGTTATTAGTTACCTATATAGTTATAATAGCGTCTGAAGGTGACATTACCAAAAAGAAAAATTAAAGGCGCTGCTGTTTATGATTTCAAAGCTACCGAATTTTTTAGTATTAAAACACATCTAGAATCTAACCTACATACAGTACCTCTAGTATGTTATGAAGTATACCTATCTAAAATAAATATAAGTATACTACACCCTACCTCTTATAATATGTAACTAGTTGTAAGCAAATAGTCGTAATTCCTTGCAAAGCAACTGATGTTCTAAAGTACACTTGGTATTTAGAAATTCCTTATTTATTCCCAAGCACGCTTCTGTACCCAATACTTGACTTTATATCGACACAATTACGTCTGGTGCACTTACTCTTGCAGTGAATACACTTAATGCACTTAAAATATGATTAACCATTTCGATATCTTAATGACCCTATACGTTTACTTTATTTGTTGCAGGGATGTTTTAATATCCTCTCAAAGATGGTCTTTTCGTGTAGTTGGATTCCTTGTGATCGTTATTAATTGGGCAATAACGCGCCGCGCCGCGGCTTCGCGGTATCTTATTGCAGACTTGGATCGACTGCATTCGCCGCTGTCTTCGTTTCTTTCGGTTTGTCTAACGAGGGTACGAAGTGAATTTATCAAGTCTGTTTTCTCTTTCTGTTAGTGAATTAAATGGCATTATTTACATTCTTGTTGCGGACACTTGCAAGCAAATCTTAATACTTTAGGACAGTACGGATGATATTACGTTCTGGAATGAATTTCTGTCTTTTTGACATGTTAACAAAAATATTTTGTTAGTGAATAAATAATTTATCACTGTGTAAAGAATCGTCTAAAAATAACTAAATTTTATAAATATAGAAATATTATAAAATCAGAATAATGTGCAAATCTTGCTGTAAACGTTCATAGTCTGTAAATCATAAGCTTTAAAATTTGTAAGTTGTATGTGATGTGATGATCAAGCAACAATTTCTGTACAAATTATAATAATTGGAAAAATTGCTTACCAATATGTAAAACTTATCGATGGTTAAAGTAATTTACGATATAAACTTCATTTGACTGGCTTTATTGAATTATTTCCTAATGTGCAAAAAAAATACATATATTAGTACTATGTTATATTTAGAATGGCTTTAAATCTAGTTGCATACCCCAAAGTGGTGCTTATGTTAGACACATAGAGTACAAACGAAAAGGGGGATGTTACAAATTCACACTTTGCGATAAGTACATGCCTGTCATTGTGCTGCTAAATGGTATTCCTACAACAATGCGCCAGGGGAAAACCGTGTTGCCCGAGATACATGTCTTTAATTAGTTTACACCCAGGGGAAAACTGGAGAATGTTCCTAGTAAATTCATTATTTACTTCAATTACTTTGTATAATGTTTGGAAAATAATAGCTTCTATTGATGACGATTGCACTAGTTGACTCAAAAAATAGCATCTTATACTTATCAAATATTTAACGTGCTAGCTACTGGAATCCAATATGGGTCGAAGATATTGCGCATATGAATTACATTAAAATATAAATATTTACCTACTATTACCCGTTTACAAAGTCAATTTGGTACTAACCAAAGTCAGTTTTAGTTAAAAACAGTATCACAAAAAAAGTCCAACTTTGTAAAACTGTTTTTAGGGACATTTTTATTTGTGAAGTTGTAATTGTATTAAATTGATAATTTAATAAATGTCAAGAAAGTATGAATTTCAAAGATAATTCAGCCAGCCTCGGTGGATTAGTGGTTTGCATGTTTGCTTCATAATCCAAGGATCGCAGGTTCGATCCCCGGCCGAGCCGAGGTAATTTCTCATAGCGGAGAAAAATTAAAAACATGCCTTCTTCTCGGACAGGAAGTAAAAATGTAGGTCCCGTGTCAATGTGATGTTTGGCACGTTAAAAATCCCTCCTGGGGGTTGAATTCCCCCAGATTCGGCTAAATTCTAGTAGGGTCGGCCAAATGATCATAGCAGTCGGTGCCATAATGTACGAAGGATGCTCCTCCATCCTGATTCCTCGCCCAAAAACAAACAAACAAACAAACAAAGATAATTCAAATGTTTATTGAATTTATCACTGCAACCAACATTGCATTTTAATTTTTTTACTGACAAAGTACTATTTACATTTTTAATAAAAAAAAACAAAAGTAAATCAACGCGTAATAGGAAAAATAGTACGACACACGAAATACAATGCCCAATTATAATACCCGTACTTTGCGTAACGAGCCGTCAGGCGAGTATACTATACTCGTATGTCTCGTATTAGAATTGTAACACTTACTTTTCGATACTATACTATTACGGCAACAGTAGTAAAAGCAACCGACAGTTGTTACAATACTGGTACATTATTATTGATTTGTAAAACATAGGAAAGTTTAGGAACCTTGGACTATCTAATATTTGACGGTCAGTATAGGAGTACTGAGTCAACTGTCTGTAGTCTTTCTACAAACATGGGTACAATAACGTATTGCGTTCCTTTTCCTGCAAGAAGTTGTACAAGAGATCAGATTGATTCGGAATAGATCCAGCTGGAAATTCCAAATCACAAATTACCTAAACAGGAAGAATCTAATATAAAAATTAAAACAAAGTAGAATAGCTTAAACACGTAAAGTATCTTATATAAACATAGCTAGTGATGGGTAAATTCCCGGAATTTACTTTTTGGGGAATATTCCTGGAAATATATTTGGGAATATTTCCGAACTTCCTACTTTATCGGAAATTTATATTTTTGCTTTAAAAATGGTACATCATAGAGACATTGTTCGAAAAAAGTTCAATTCACTACACGTCAATGCACATCAAAGATAACGTGTTAACTTCTGCTAGAACCGGCCACGTGTTGGCAACAGGTCTTAGCTTGTAAAATTGTATTACTATCGAATGCAAAAGTTTTGAGCCCTGCGTTTGAATGCACATAGCAAGAGAACTAACCGCTCAAATTAATCTAAACAAAAATAATTAGATAGACAATTTATTTTTGTATAAGATAGTAAATTTGTAGAATTATTTGAGTTTTGGTTTTTTAATCTTTGCAAATTATGTTACAAAAAGTCTGGTTTTTGGAAGTTTTGACGTAAAGCGTGTTCTTTAATAATTAATATTTCAATAACTACTTGACAGAATTAAATGTAATAGTTAAAGCTAATAGTATTTTATGTATGTGCAAATTTTTGTAATTTGATATATGTATTATTTCTCAAGTTATTCTTTGAAATAGAGGGTAATGCATTCTGGTGTTCTGGCGTCTTAACCGAAATCTTTTTTTTTACAAAAAAGTAGTATTTTGTTAATAAAACAAATACTACAAGAAATCTTGAAATTGCTCACGAATTAATTAATAAATAATTCTTTAAAAATTATTTTGAAAATATTCACGAAGGTGCACGCTTTGACGCGCGTTTACTTGCGTTTCACTTACTGGAGTATAAAAAATAAATTTTCATTTTTCGGGAATTTATCGTTGATTTTGATAAATTCCAAAATAAATTCCCGTCGTGGAATATTCCTCACCGGGAATATTCCCGTCGCCCATCACTAAACATACCCAATCAAATCACCTAAAACCAAACCATCCCTACACATACTTAGAAATTGCTCAATATAAAATTGGGAATTATTTAACTTTAGTTATTTTAGGATTAGATATTTTTCGATTAGATATAATCTACATTTGGGTAATAAATTATGTTAGGTATTTTAGGATTAGATTAGATTTTGCATGCTACTAAATAGATATTTTATATTAGGTAAAGATTTTTTGTTTAGATATCCTATAATTGGATATTTATTGATTAAGTATAACCATGTGGAAGTTTTTTGCATTAAAACACCCAGATACCCGTTAAGTTTGGCAAGTAAATTTGTGCGCTAGAAGAAATAAAATAAAATGAAATCAAAATAGAATTGAGTGCGAAAAACGTAAACGTACAACGTGAGTGTGATTTAAAGATTCTAATATTTTCAAATGTGCAAAATACTAAATGCTACATTATTTAAACTCTAAAAGCCCCAAAAACTCCCAGATCCCTCCGTCTTTAAGAGCCACGTTTGTTAGTACATAGCTTCTGTGGAGAAAAATAGTTAAAGCTGTCATCTCTGCAATTATAGTATCTCCTTTAGTACACATTTTCTAAGCCGCTAAAAGAGATAAAACTAAGCGCTATTAATACCCCTGTATTAATAATCCCTCCGTCTTTAAGAGCCACTTTTGTTAGTAGCTACTGTGGAGAAAAATAGTTAAAGCTGTCATCTCTGCAATTATAATATCTCCTTTAGTACGCATTTTCTAAGCCGCTAAAAGAGATAAAACTAAGCGCTATTAATACAAATTCCCATTAACCCATTAATGGCGAATTTTTTTTTCATTGATTTTACTATTTACTTTAGTTAGTTGTTAATCCTACAACACACTTTGGGGAATAAAAAACTTGAAAATATTCAAAATAACATTTTATTGATAAAAAACATGTGTTGCCATATGGAAGCGTTATCGCTTAGCATAGTCATTTACTGTGGAAATGGTAATTACACTCTATACACATACCTACATTACATTTAACACATATGGTTCGAACAATAGAAGAGCACCCCTCTCCAGCGCATCTTCGCTTCTTGTCTCGATTGAAGGTAAGTAGGTGATTTTTTCCATCGTATCTTATTATGTCGTCATATATTCTATTCATAGTAATGCTGTTTTTAGATGTGGAAGGCCTACCAATTGTTTTTGGAAGCGTTTCATAATTGGTAAGGTATTTCTCTTCTGAAACTTAATTGCGTGTGGATTTTTTGTTTTATAGGTTGTCCAAGCATTTACAATAGCGGCGACTAGCAACCAAGTAAAAATTGCCCACCACCATTTTTTACGCAGGATACCTATTCTATATCTACAAATGTTTTCATCGAAGCGATCAGCTCCTCCCATAAAGCGATTGTATTCGGTAATAATACTTGGTCTACTAACTAGTATGATTTTCTTCTCTTTTTGCGAATAACGCTTTACATTTGAAAGAGGATGTATCCCATGACAGGTTGATGCTGCGCAAACTGTGTTATTATCCAACCACCTAACAACTATTATCCCATCATCTTTATCAAGCAACGAGTCAAATTCTCCCCTCTGTTTGTTTTTGTTGAATGTTATTTTGTTCGAGAGTGGACACGTGTTCGGAATTCTGTTTTCTCGCATCTTGCCAGATCCTTGATAACCTCTTTGTTTCAGATAGTAGAGAAGAACATTAAAGCCAGTAAACAAATTGTCAAAATAAAATCTAAATGGTAACATTTTTAGATCATTTGGAAATTCATCAATCATGCTAATCAGAGGTACGATGCAGTTATTGTTTTTCATACTGCTCACTTCCTCTAGGATTTTTTCCTTGGTACATATCAAAATTAACGAGATAGCCACTAGAGGAATTGAGGCACCACATTTTATAGCCAAACCGAATTGGTTTGCCCCTGATAAATTGCTTGCATGAATGGCGGTCGTAATACTTGATCATAGACTCGTCCAAATCTAAGTTTTCTTTAGGAACCCAATTTTCTATAAATTTGTTTTTTAGTTTGTCCATAAATGGTCGTAGTTTCCACAGTTTGTCAGCATTATCTAGCTTATTATTATTTGCACAGTGGATGTAATTGAGAATCTGTCAGAATCGGTCCCTTCTCATACACTCGCCTACGAATGTATTTCGCATATCAGTTCCAGAGTCCCAATAATACTCTCTTCCCGGTAACACATTATAGCCTGTAAGGATCAAAATGCCAATGAAACATTTCATATCTTCTTGGGAAATCTTTGGATTACCTTCATTTAAAACCAAGGTATATTTAATCGTTTCCTTAGTGAGATAATCAACTATTTCACTGTCTATAAATTTTTCAAATGTTTGTATAATTGTTAAATTGTGGAATTGGGTGTAGCTGTTTTTAGGAAATACTCTTTGAGAAGGAATTAAATCCTCTTTTACCCAAGTAATATTTTCCTTTCCAGGCCTTTCTTCAAAGATTTTTCCACATCTTGATATTTTGAGACATTTATACCTTCCAGATTAGTACCCATGGCTACTTCTGCTTGGGTTCGTAACTGATTTCGATTTAGATTATTAGCTAATCCCCCATCATCTTCTTCCCCAGAATCTTTATCGGTAAGAATATTTGCTTCAGGGGGCTCGATATATATTTCTTCCGGCACAACACTATCACCTTACATAATTTGAAGCGCTTCCTCAAACGTAATTCCACTAAAAATACAAAGAGCTCATATTAGCTTCCGTTAACCGCTAAAAAGACTAACTCATAAATAATTTATTCTTTCATATTCAACTAATTTAGGGAAAACAAAACTTAAAACGTAGTTTTAAGAATGCTTTTCATAAAAAATTAATTTATGCAAACATTATTATAACATTATAATGACACTTACACTAGTCGAAAGTCCATGTTTTCTTTTCAGTAACACAAACACAACTTTTGAAAGTAAATATCAATCACAATGAACCACGTGCAAACCGTTTAAGTTATTTTACAAAAAGCCACTACATTACAGAGTACAACAAGGGCTATATCAACATTATTTTGATTTTTGACCGGGAGATGGCACAACTTATTTGAAGTAACGTTAGCGTTGCCATACGGCAACGTCAGCCGTTTAAGGGTTGTACGATATTAAGTTTTGATCTCTCACCAATCCACCTGGAACTCGCGTTGTTTATTCTGATACTGAATAGACAGTGATCTTTTCCATGAATGGATTGAGTTCTTTCGTGAACGGTGCGCGACCTAGTCCTATAATGTTATTTTCTATGGGGATGCATTACATCTTCAAAACCTTAAAGCATTAGAATATTGTTATAATATAAAAACAGTATTATGCCGCGGCACATGAACACAACTCATTATTTGCAACTGCTCGGCAGAGCTGCATTATTGTCTTTAAATGATCTTTAAACAGCTACATAAACAGGTACTTTCCTCAACATCCTGCTGAATCATTGTCCAAGGGAGTCAAAATTAGCAGTTTTGTTTAATGGTATTCAAGAATTTAAAGCTTCAGCAATATCGTATTCCCTATGATGAATATACTATTCCAGGTTATGCATATTTACATCCAAATGTTGAATCAACTTAACCCATTAATGCCCGAATTAAAATGTTCAAAATTTTTTCTTCAAATTGTAATATGTTATTGTATTTAGCGTATTTTAATATATAAAAAAATAAAAAAGCAAAATATTGTTCGGAAGTGCCTTTTTTTGACGTATGATATATCATACGCTGGGATAATTTATGGTTAAATAAAAAATATTATATGATAGAAAATATATTGATATTGGTTATTTAGTATGAAATTGTCTAAAACATCCGTCTGGATGAAGGCCAATATTACATTTTACACAAGAAAACTGTGTGCACTTCCCACATTTGCCACATCTACGCTGTGTTTCTTGTTTGTCGATCAAGCGATTTATGCCGTCGTACCTGATCTCGCCTAAAACACATTTAGTTGACTTGGGTTTTGGTGCTCTTGTTGGAGGTTCAGAATTAGTATTGTTAGAACAATTCTCCTCGTGAATTCTAGAAGTCCCATGTTCCCGTGTACATTACGATACCATTTCCACATGTTGACAACCGCGCCGTTGAGACAAAATCTGAATAATGGAAAATACCATTTCTTAGATCTTATTCGAATCCTGTACAAACCACGCATTTTATCGAAAAGATCAACACCGCCCATTCCCTTGTTGTACAAATTTACCACAGATGGTTGTTCGACTGTAATGGCTGATCTTTCCTTTCTAGACCAACGTTTGCAGGTGCCTTTAGTCAAACAAATGTCGGGATCATCTAAATTACTGGCCATTGTTACTTTATTATCATGCCAACGAGTTAGTGTAATCGGGGAATTCGAATCTTGAAGAACGTGATATGATCCTCGTTTTTCTTTTTTTAAATCCAGAATTGGGGCTTTTTCGATTCGGTCTTGTCTTATGGTCCCCACACAGTAAATATTATTTGCGCTCAATATGTTCAATAGAGGAAGCGAATTGAAATAGTTGTCCAAAAATACAGTACTAATTTTTGGGATAAGATTTAAACATAACTTTTCCTAATGTTTTCCCTTCCTGCTTATCGCCACCCCCTGTTTAAGGACCGAATTTGATGAGATACCCATCATGTGTTGTAAGGCACCAAAATCTGTATCCATAACGTATGGGCTTGCCCCTGATAAACTGTTTCATTCGATGGTGCCAATAGTATGGTTCCATTGCTTCATCGAGGGAAAACCATTTTCCTAAAGGTTGAATAAAATGCAACGACTTTTCGTTTAGATGTTCAATTATAGGTCTTATCTTGTAAATTTTATCTTCTGCATCAATTTTGGTGTTGTCATTGAAATGAAGAAATTTATGAATGGCCTCAAACCGATTATATGTATTATATGTATCAGACCTGGTTTCCCAATACATTCTTCGGAATGGTACCTTTGAATATCCTGATAAAAGCAATATTGCGAAATATTTGTCCCCCACAGTAAATTTGAAATCATGTACACCTTTGAATGCTGCGTATTTCTCAGTTTCATCGCCAATAAATTGCATGAATGCTTCATCAAAAAATAGACGGAATAAATCAATTGGATGTAGATCTTCAGTTCTTATCGTTTGTACGATGTTTTATTTTAATCACTGAAATTAGCTTTCAAGAATCAAGAAATAAATTAACCGCCAACATCGTTCATGCAAAAGAATCAAATTTGCTATGAGCTGTACTAAGTTAGGTAATTTAGTGCAATATTTTTTGTTAAAAGCCATTAAAATGAGTGAAGCTACAGATTATAATTTACTGGACTTGAAAATGTGGTTAAAAGCTCAGAAAAAAAAGAAAAACGTATATGTAGTAAATTATTAAACGTTAAGCCGCAGTTGAAGTTTTTACATTAGGTGACTGATTGACCATTAATTTAAGACTATATTCAAACAGTACTAAACCATCTGCTGGGCGGCAGCGGTAAGAGGAACCTCTCGAACTAGGGCCCCACCACACATTATTTTTGGAGAGGGATAGATTCAGAGAAACTAAAGTTTTTCAGGTAGTGATACCAGAAATAGCAGTCGTAATTGAATTAATATTAATTGTTGATTAATTAATATTAATCAAATAAATAAGGAATGTACTCTAATTAGTAATTGTAAAAATCATGAAAAAGTAATTAATAATAAAAAGCAAACAAACAAAAAAAAGGATGATAAATGGCATTTATTAAATAAGCAAAAGACATGAACATACAGTATGGCCTTCTGAAAGGTGCACTGGACTTACGATTACAAAATCCGAATTCTATTCCCAGTTCCGGTAATTTTTTTTTAAATAAAATTTCATAAACAATTTATTTATGTTTATAATATTTATAAAGAGGAATAGGTAACTTACAATTAAATACTAATATGGTATGCATAATCAATTAGTTTTATTTGTATAGTTTAAACGACTATACAATTAAGGGATAATTTTATGTAATTATTCTTTTTTATAAATATTATAATTATAAAAAAATGTTTATTTATGACATATATTAAATATTTTATTAAAAAAGAATTACCCGAACCTGGAATAGACCCAAGGTTTTGTAGTCGAAGTCCAGTTCTATAAATAACGATAATTCGAAAAAACTCTAGTTTCTCTAATAACTATCCCTGGAATCTATACTAGAAATAAACTCATGTATATGTGGAGACAACCGCTTCGCGAGCATTCAAGAGAGCCCTTGATGAGGACATTGTCCGGTTTATAACATTGAAGTTTCGTTTGATTTCACGATCGTCATGACGTTTAATTTAAATAGCATTGGAAAATCTTTATTATTGTAAATGAATTTAATAAATAACGTTTCTGGAAATTCTTGATTGTCCTTACTTCCTACTTTCAAAAGTTGGTAACCCTAGATAATGATGACATACATGAAATAGCTGCCGCTTCTGCAACACTAGCTGTATGAATCCTGTGCTGTTGCAAAATGACTAAAATCAAATATTTATGTGGCAAGTCTTTTAAAAAATTATTAGGAACCGATATGGACTTCATAGGGTGTTTAAATGGTTCCATTGATCTCCATTTTATTAGTTTTGAAAACATTTTTTTCTGATTTCGTTTTTGGAGACTCTTGAAGTAACAGTGCAATAGTGAATTACATGCTTTGTAAATTGTTGTGTAATGTTTTAAATAGAAGCGAGTTTCCTAAACGAAGCCATCATGGGTGACTTTACTCTACACGTACTTCTCATAATTGTGTTTCAAATGAACTTCCGTTAACTTTAATTCCTAAACTGTACCGCTTATACCTCAAAAATATATAATCCGTACATCCATAGCCGTCCGTGACGGAAATAGTTGTTGAACCCATGACAGTTTGTAACTAAAATTTTGTACACTGCTAAAATAACCCAAATGTAAAGCTAATTAATTATAAAGAAAGTAAATAGACTATAGTGGTTTTTCCTGAAATGGCAGAAAAAATTGTACCTATAATACCATAATAATCTTTTTGTATTAGTTTTGTCAGATATAACCCATAAAGTGGTATATATACTCTTAATTGTATGACTTATGTACAGGGTGGGCATCAGAATCTAGGCCTACTTGATAAATAGGAAACATTATATTAAGGGTTGATATTTCTATCTCTGGTTAACTTTAATTGAAGTTTGATTTCTATGGAAACAATTGTCTCAAAATACATATCTACAGCAATTAGCTTTCAGTTAAAGTTAACCAGAGATAAAAAATACTGACTCTTAGTATACACCACATTTTTGCATAAACTAGCAATGCTAGACTAATTTACCAACCTTTTAGCAGAAACCACAAAAGAGTTAATAAATAGCAGTTCTTTAGTGCACTTGGCACAAGATTTGGTTTATTTTGACTGAAAATTGTTAATAAGTCCGAAACAGGAGATCTAATACCCATGTTGTCTATACCGTTGAACTCGTCTTTTCAAACGCTATTCAAATATGTAATAATATACACGGTATTCTATTTAAGAAAAAGTAACTTTATATGTACAGCTGATTCCACACAATAGAACAAGTCTTTCGAGTGATTTTTGCGTATTTGCGTTTTTAACAACTATTTTGGGCAAAAACAGTGTCACAAAGTGCAACTTTGTAAAACTGATATTAGAGACATTTTTACATTTTAACTTTTTGAACCTTACTAACAGAATAGTTACAATTATAATAACAAATAAGGTAAATTAACAAGGAACAGGAAAAATAGCATGACGAACATGTATTAGAATAATGGTCAATTCGTTATTGTAGCTTGTAACACTAGTTTTTCAATACACTACTGTAAACACGTCATAGAAACAATTTTTTGGTAGCGCTTATAGTTAATCTTTGGACCCAAGATCTGACGTCCAAATTACAATGCCTATCCTGTACCTAATTTGACATATGTCAAAGTTAACCTCAAATTTTATAATAAATTAATGCATTTTACAATTATGTGTAAACTGTACCGTAACTATTTTACTACACTAATTTGCAATTTTTTGTTAGTTTTATAAAGTTATCAATGATTTTTCATATATATTTTTTTTCTATATTAATGACATAGTCCTTTTTGCCCAAATCTCAACAAGATGTCAATAAGCAAATTGCAAACTTAACATGACCAAGCATCGTAACGTATGCAAGCATCTTTATCCACTCGTTTGCTTGATACTGCTTCAAACTCATGAGAAACGGTATTGCTTTCATTATTTTTACGCAGTATCAGACTGGCACGCCGGTCAACCAGAGAAATACTCGGTGAGCCCTTCATCGCGGGTCCTCCTGGGCCCTGCACTATGGTAGACAATCATTTGTAACAGGAAAGGAAGTTCAATCGTGAAATCAGCAGATAATCAAAATATATATTTTATAAACTCATTAAAGCTCAATTTCACCTCCAACACCAAAAAAGATTTTTTGGATTAGGATTGGGGATTAACCTTTTAAAAATATTTTTGAAATTAGCTATTAAATCTTCAAAAGAAGATCCTGAGATTAGAGATTGGATTTTAAAAAATATATCTTTGGATTAGGGATTGAATTTTTTTAATAGTTGTTAATTAAATTTTTAAGAATTACTATAATTAGAGATAAAGGATTTTTCAAAATATTTTTGGCATTAGGAATTCAATTCTAAGAAATATTTTTAGCGATTAAGGATTGACTTTTTAATAATATTTAATCGGGTTAGTTTATTTTGTGAGATTAGAGGTCGGATTTTTTAAAAATGTTTTAGGGGTTAGAGATTGGATTTTAAAAAAATTAGGATTATTAAATATTTTTGAGATCAGGAACTAAATGTTTAAAAATTTATTTAGATTAGAGATAACGAATTAGTTTTCTTTAAATATTTTTTAATTAATGATTGGGAATTACATTTTTTTAAATATTTGCTTGGTATTGGTTATTAGATATTGATTTATCCCTAATCTTATAATCATGGATTAGTGATTACACTGATTACTAAGCCAGATTAGATTAGATAAAATTTTTAAAAGTATATAATTGGACTGGTAATTAGGAATTGAACTAACCTTAATCCTGATCACGGATTGATGATTACTAATTCAGAGATTACCCAACCCTGTTTGTAATTGAAGCATTATTAGTACTTGAGAATGGCTACATCACGATGTTTTTGAAAGATTGTTTTCGACAATTTCTATATTGTACAGTTGGTAGTAGCTAGCAACACATTCGAAGAGTATGCGCATTGCGTCGTTTGACTTCAACCTGAAATTACATTATTGTAATTGTTTTTTTGACGTTTTGTGATATAGCCACGTTACACAATAGCTATTTATGCAACCAGTTAGGAAATGCCTCATTTTGTGTAACGAGTGGGATGTTTGCGGGACGAGCGAAGCGAGATCCCGCAAAATCACATGAGTTACACAAAATCGCATTTCCTAACGTGTTTCATACAAGATTTTTTCTAATTTTGATGGTTCTTTAAAATTTAAAAACCGATGAAATTATGAATTTCATGAATTGTATTGAAAATCAAGTAGGTAGTATACATTTATATCGCTTGTCAGTTTGTTTAATTTATTCGAGTTTGACGCTTCTGCAAGTTTTGTAAGAATACAAAATTTGAAAAATGTCTGATTCAAGTTAAGATGTTCCAAGTGATATCGAAGAGGCTGCACAAAATGCACTATTATCCGTTATACCGGAAAAATCAAAAGCAAAATATGATTTGGCTTATGAAATATTTGAAAAGTGGTGTGAAGAAAAAAAGTAAAGCATATCAATGAGAAAGTTTTGCTGACGTATTTTGAGGGAAAGAAGACAAGCTTCTAACACTGTGGACTCTGTGTTCCATGTTGCGAAGTGAATTATCTCTAAAAAGGAATATTGATATTAAGAAATATACCACTTTGGTATTATTTCTAAAGTGACAGTCAGATGCGTACCTCCCTAAAAAGTCGAACGTCTTTTCGAAAGAGAATATCTCGAAGTTTTTAATAGAGGCTGATGATATGAAGTTTTTAATGGCAAAGGTAAGCGGCAATAACTATGCATTTTATTATCTTATTGTCATCATTATATACATAACCTATCTTTTAAGGTTGCGATGATCGTTGGAATAGCTGGTGCATGTCGAAAGTCTGAGCTAACTTTTCTTCGTAACGAAAATGTTGTGGACGAACGGTCTTATTTTCGAGTTAATATTCCGAATACAAAAACAAAAGTTATTCGTGAGTTTGCAATCACAGTTGGGGACATACACGGAATAAATTTTGTGGAGATGATTAGAAAATACATTAATTTGCGTCCACCAAATGTTAAACACAACCAATGTTTTTCGTTAAATACATTAATGGAAAATGTGGTGTTCTACCGGTTGGGATCTACTTTTGGTAATCTACCTAAGACGATTGCTCAAACAATTGGATTACCAAATCCCGTTTTATTTACTGGCCACTGCTTTAGAAGGTCTTCGGCCACTTTGCTGGCGGACTCTGGAGCGGATCTTTTGAAGATAAAAAGACATGGGGGCTGGAAGTCCAATACGGTAGCGGAAGGATACGTAGAAAATTCAATAGAGAACAAGAAAAAGATTGCTACGGATATTCTTGGTGAAACCAATTGTGTTTCTAATATTACAGCTTCAAGTGCTACTAATAAAACTTCCCTATCATCAGGAGTTAACCTAACTAACTGTCAAAACTGTGTTATACACATTTGTCATTGAAAATGTTTTGTTCTACTTGTGTTCTATATTTAACCAAGTACTAACAGTAACGATTGTGTTTATATTGATTACTTAAATGTTATGTTTTTCTTAATTTTGTGTTTTTGTTTTTCGTAACTGACGCTAAAATGAATTTTTCGTCACCAGTTGCGAAAGATTTTTCATTTCCTAACCAGTTACGAAAAATGTGACGTTTTGTAACTTCAGTCAATTTTGAAAAGTGACACTTTATATGTCAAAATTAGAAAAAATAAGTTTCGTAAATGTTTCAGAAAACAAAGTTTTTCTGTAACTGCTACAAAATTGATCGCTTAATTCGGTAAAAACTTTACCTGACTAGTCCAGTAATGGCGTACTTTCTTGCTTTAACAGAACCTTGGAAACACCAAGTTATGATATTATTGTTTCAAATTTTATTTTGCCGACTTTTCAAAAACTTTTTATTTTTTCTGTTTTTCGTTTATGTTTGTTTATTAAAGAACTTTATATCGTCGGTCTAATTCTAATACCTCGTAACCTCCAAATCTCATTTTTTCAGGAGAACAAGAAAATATCACCAAATGTAAAACAAAACTTTTTTAAATGGTTTGAATTCCTGAAATTTTGTTAATTAAATATAAACAGACAAATGTATTAATTTATCGCGCGATTAAGCATGCATAAATTATTAAAAAGTGGGTTACCCATATCCCAAAAACTGTACCAGGTTGGGATACGAGGTATTTTTTAAATCGCTATAGAATAAAACTGGAAGCCCTGTGGTTTACGAGGAGTTTACTAATCGACTCAGCGCACTTTTTACCATGGGAATAGCTCATAACCCCAAAATCGCAAAAAAGTGCGTTACGAGGTTTTAGAATTAGACCGACGATATGCAACATGTCAGGAATACGTCTTTCCAGTTGTCACATGCCAACTCGTTATGTAAAGTACCATTTTTCGCCTTATTATGCAAATAACTATTTTCATATACAAATAGAGAACTTTAATGTCATCTAGGGTGCGAAAAACTACTTATCCAAAAAACATTTATCCAACAATTAACCAAGCAAACATCTGTCGATCAGAAAGTTTGACAACGTTTCATAAAAATTCCTAGGCGGTAAAATAAAAGCAAAAATAGGGAGCATTCCAAAGGTAGCTAGTATCACGTTACCTTATAATCAATAACTGTTTGTTATGTATTTGATGGTATGTTACCGAATATTTAAATTGATGTTGAGTAAAGGTAAATGGGAACGTAAAAAGATGCAAAACATTTGTCTATGTATTATTGTGTTTAACCGGTTTAACGCAATCTATACTTACGTTAGATTTATTATTGTCTGTTTTGTACGTATATTTTTGTTGTTTTTTTTAAATTATGTTATTCAATCAAAGCAAATAACAATACAATCTTTGTTAATCACTTATACGATAGAAAATACGGCGGCAATTTGACCGGAAGCCTCTAATGCTGCCAATCCGACACTGCTTGTACGAAGAACTATTTTAGTTTGCTTTTTATAGTAGGTATACAAACACATAATCAGCGTCAGCTGGTCCATACGAAATATTGTCGCACATGACAAGGAACACAATTATGTTATGTTGCTCTAATGTGTACGCACGAACATAATGCTTTTGTATACACCCGTCGTTGCTGTTTTTGTGATGTAAAGTTCCAAAATTACCATTTTATTAGACTAAATGCGTTCGTTCCAATCTAGTCTTAACTGATTTTTTTTAGTGATAGTAATAGAGGTCCGCAGGCTGTAAGACCAAAACAAGCTTTAGCAAACTGCAATATCTGCTTTAACGAATTAGAAAAACAACAAATCATACATAAAAACCCACAACCACCAAAACTATATGGACTCATTAAAACACATAAACAGAACATGCCTATACGACCAGTGGTATCATATATATCAACGCACCTAATCACACCTTGTCCAAGAAGCTCAACCATATTATTAACATCATAGGATACAAATCGAAATACTCTGTCAAAAATTCATTAGAATTAGTAGAATTAGTAGAACTGCAGAACATCTTCCTACACATTCAAAACTTGCTACCTTTGACGTAACTAGCATGTTTTCTAGAATTCCATCACAGAATTGTATTCCTTTATTAGATAATTTCCTAGTTAATAGTAATATAGAATTAGTAAGAAGATTAGTATTAATTCAATTATTTGAACTGTGTTTCAGTCAAAATTATTTCACTTTTAATAAAATTTATTTACACAAAGATGGTTTACCTATGGATAATTCTCTGTTAGCTAACAAACTTATGGATAATTTAGAAGATCAAATATTTGAATTAAATCATTCTAAACACATTATGTTTAGGTTCGTTATTTTGACAGTTCTTTTGAGGTTATCAATGAGTTTTTTATTCTTATTAACAGTGTAGACGTTGCAATTCAGTTTTACTTTCTGGCGATATCCATGATTATAACCTCTATAGGGATGTATGGAAGCAAGAATTGCTAAAATAATATTTCTTAAGAAAGGGATTGCACATCTATGAAATCATCGCATGTTATAATTGTTAATTTTGGTATAGAAAATAAACCATTTCATACATCCCATTTCACTTCATTACGGCTTTAGTAAGACTATAGAACTACATACTTTACATTGCAAAATACATTTTAAAGTGACAGAAAACGCATCAAACGCGTATACTCGTAGCTATGCCCTATAGTTTAATCAACCTCACTTCTCTGCTTGTTTATACCTATTTTGCATGTGTGTTTTTATTGCGTTCGGACATTTTGAATTATTTTGTTAGTACTTTATATATTTTTGCATTAATATTTGATTTGGCATTGATATTATGGACATAATGTTACCTTTCTGCACTTACCCATTGATTTGTACAATACAGTATCCACATAAGAATAATTTATTATAATGTAAATAAAGAGCTTTCGATTTTGGTAAATTGTTTATTTTATTTATAGCTATTATTTTTTATTTTATAGACCTTAATATGTTAATCCTTAAAAATTGTTTTAAAAACCCACTTAAAAGAATTCTATCTTCGATTTAGGTTATTCTGCCTGCATGCAATTTAGTAGTAAGTTCTTACCGTGGTATTTGCCATGTATACTGTTTTACAAATCCTATTAGTTATTATATGCTCAACGTTTTTGCAAACTTTTCAATTAATTGTGCTGCACGGTAGAATTTCATTTACATACTTTTAAAGCAGCATTGATATATGTTAAATCACTTTACATCTCAAGCAATTTCATAATATCTCATGCTATTATACTTTTAAGACTATTTATTATAATTTATTAATAAAAATAAACAAACTAACTAATAAAATAAACTATTGTGAACAGTTTTATTCTGAGTTTTACCCACCATTTTCCCGTGATTTGAAATCCCCGCGTAATACCACCTATTAAATGGCGCAAGGTCATGAAATTTAGCTACTTTAAGATCAAAGGGACCGCCAAAGCCTTCGCATCTGTACGGTTAATCTGTGTCACTATTCTTAATGATTCATGTCATTATAAAATGAGCAAACTAGCAACTTATAGGTCTTTAGTACACCCAGCTTTAACTACTCCAATGAAACAATCACATTTTGATAAAGAAATTTAAGTCATCAAACAATTAGCACATGCAAACCATTATAACCAGAACATGATTGACACTTTAATTAAACAGAAAGATTATAAGTTAACTATCAAAATAATATTTCCAATTGGCACTCAAATATAAGACACAAACTATATATGAATACCATACCTTCAATACCATACCATATCCAATACGTTCCTCAAGATTCGGTATTTGATCCTATCCTTTTTCTGATATATGTAAATGATCTTACAGTACGACCAAGTACTGAACAAATTCTTTTTGCAGATGGCACATCTCTGATGAACACCGACTCCAATTTTGGAGGTCTAAACAGAAAATTGTCTTATACACAGCAGCAAGCCAATATTTGGTTTGCAACAAACAAGTTAAAACTAAACGAAAACAAAACGAAAAACTTTTATTTTACATTTAAAAAAATACCAAATGACTATATAAATGATAGTGTTAAGGTTCTGGGTTTTAAAATGGACCAGAAATTAACTTGGTGCAAAAACATTGATCATGTAAGTCAGAAGATGTCAAAAAATCTTTTCGTAATAAGAAACTTATCTAAAATAGCACCTCAAAGCTCAGTTTGTGTTGCATATCATTCACTTATAATGTCTCATTGCTTCTATGGTTTATTGTTATGGGGTCACTCTCCTCATGCGGAACGTGCATTTAGTATTCAATCAATCTATAATTTGGAATATAGGGTAGATGTAAAGAATACTTTTATAGAAAAAAAAAAGTGTTGACTTTACCTTCATTATACATATACTTATGTCTAATATTTGTTAAAGAAAATATAGATTTATATGAGATTAATTATTCACTTTAAAATTATGAAACTAGAAGTGAAGGAAATATACATATTACATACAACAGATTAAAACATAGTAGGTACAGTAAAAATTACTATGCACCTCTTTTTTATAATAAACTTCCAAGAAATATTAAAATGATGGAAATAAAAGCTTTCAAAAACAGTATAAAAAATTATTTAATCAATAAGGCTTTTTACAGCATTAAAGAGCTTTTAGATATAAACATTAACAATGATACGTTTTTATAAACAAATAATGTCTCTGGCTGTTTATAGTTAGGGGAGAGTCTGGAACAGTGGCCATGCAGGAACAGTGACCACCTTCCCGCCATTTTCTTATTTATAAAGATTAGGTGCTGTCATCTAGCACAGAATGTACCAATAGGACACTGAGTATATTAACAAAGTTTTTCCATTTAAATCTCGAGATTTTTATTTTAAAACAAACTCAACCTGAAATTGTGTACTTGAAGTAAAATACAACAGGCAAGTGAAATAATTGTTAGTGGCTAAATAAATAAACGTCGGAAGGAACTAGCGTTGACCGCTTATATTTACTACATGTAAATATTTATTGGTATAATAATATTTTGATTGTGTTGCGTAGTTTTTGTTTTTTCCTACTTTTTTAAAAGGCATGTAGTTGATGGTACAGTGGCCATGTTAAATGTAGGTACATTGGCCACTTCTTTGTTATATAGGTCACTGTACTATTATTAAGTACAATATTTTATTTATTTCAGATATTATTTCCTAGATGTTCTTGATGATTTGTACATTATTTATCTCAACCTGTAAAAATAGGTGGTACTACTAGAACAGCAAAACTGTTTTTTTCCATTAATTTATCTATGTATAATGTTTGTTAGCTTTTGGCTGGTTTTTTAAATTTAAGTTGCCTTTTTTAATACAAATTATTTTTTACAAAATAAATCATTATTCTGTAAATGTCTATGTACTTGTTTTTATTATTCCCATCTCCTACACAGTAGTGGCCACAGTACCATACTCTAATGGCCACTGTACCATCACTGTAGGTACAGTGGCCACTTTTATCTTAAATTCTTCCAACTCCAAAATCTTTGTTATAATTTTATTTTTTCAGTTTTAGAATGTAATGGTGTAGAAGTAAAAACAGTGTTTGTTATCTAATGGTAACAGATTCTATAAAAAAGGGTTAATTTTGGTTGTTATTGATGTTATTATAAAAAGGTGGCCACTGTTCCAGACTCTCCCCTACTATACTTAATTATGTGTATTAAATGTGTTTTATATTGTTAGGTATGTTTAGCAATTAAATTTACAAATGTGATATAATAGTACTGTATTTAAAAAAAGTGATATAATAGTACTGTATTTTTAAAAAATGTGATATAATAGTACTGTATTTTTGTTTCTCTTGTTAAACTTATGAAATTGAGATGAATTAGCTTGACGACACTCATAGCAATTGTAATTGTTATATGGTTAATAAATTATTCTTATAATTCTTCTTTCTTCTCATACTTTGGCAAGATATCAGAACATATTGCAACTATAACACAAAAAAACCAACAATTACAAAATAACCTATAAAACTAACACAATACGTTTTCAGTTTTATTCAATGCTATAGACAGAACACAAGATATCATGAAATCCAGCATTTACCGTTTGAAAAGTTCTTTTTGTAACTCGGTTTATGTCGGACAAACGATTAGAAATTTCTACATAAGATACAAACAACACGTACGCTCTTATAAAAATAAACATCCAGAAAAATCTAATTATATCAACCATCTTTTGGAACAGAACCACCTAATGACACCTCAAAATAATATCAAATTCTTACATTTTTGCAACATCAAACACAAATTAGACACTCAAGCTTTTGAAATATACAATCATAACCGCACAAAACCTTTAATGAATGAACAAACTATTTTATGTATTTATCCTTAGTAACGTGTTTGTTTATTAATCTTATCTGCCTTTGATTATGACATTTAATGTTGAAACAATTGTTAGGTTAAGAATTTACTAAAACTTGCGAAACTTTTAATTAATCTTATAATTTTATCATATTTCTAATATGTATGTTAATATCAGCAAATTGTTCGGTAAATCTGCACACTACGATTCTCGTCCATAACAAAATTGGCACTATGTCAAATGTAAAGTAACTGTGAAATTTCTTTTAGCGTAGACTTAATCCGTACAAAGAATTTTACTTAAATATGCTAATACGGCTATGTGAAACATTAAAGTCTTTTAATCAAGTTTTTTGTGAGTAATGGATTAGCGATTGAACAATTATGTATTTTAACTTAATGTGGTGCTATTAAACAACCTAATTTAGAGCACAACTATTACAACTAACAAGATCTGCTTTTTTATTCTAATTACTAATTACATGCATAATTAAGGTAATTTAAGATAGGCGTATCGAGCAGAGGAGCTGTCAAATTAATAACGAATGGCATTCGCACGACGGCATATGAATATTCAAGCGCACGTCGAAGACTTCTTTTTCGTTTAACAAACAAACAAAAATTTCTAAATAATAATGCTTAATAACACATCAATCACAGTTATTACTGTAATACGGTTACGATTAAATTATTGTTAATCAAAAAACAAACAATATACAATAACAAACACAATTGCCTAGTATTGAACATGAAATTTAATTCCTGCCATTACAGATTCTCTTGGTGACTGACCGTGTAATCAACAATAACAGTTTGCATTGGGTCAGTAAATAGTTTTAGTTCTGGTGGTAAAACTTGTACAGCAGCGAGACGCTGGGCCGAGCCAATTATCTTGGCAGTAACGAGCTCAAGACGGGATCGGGTATTGTAATTATGCAACGTTTGGATGTTGTTTTACGACCAGTATTAATAAAGATTTTAATTAGTTTATTGTTAGCAAATCGTTTGCTAACCTAGCATTAAAGTCTCCGCCCCCTAAAGCAACAAATGCAAGATCAAGAGCACTTAGCCGTGTTATATTGAACCATATTCCCTACTTCGAATCAACAGTTATATATTTCTCGGTGTGTTACAGATCCATTAACAATAATAATAAATAATTTCACGCGAATACACAACTTTAAAATCATAATTTTTAAAACAATTCTGAAAATATCGGCGCGATTTAAAATTTCTTTGTTTAAATGGGACGAATGCACATCATGCTAGAGGAGAAGCGCGATACTTTCGAGTGATTTCAACGGGCGATGAGATAGAAAACCCGGCATTTAAGTAAAAACACGGTCCGAGTTAACAGTTTTTTGTAACCTGCCGCCGACTCGATATATTCTTAAGCTGAGTCGTGCTGGACGAAGTGAGGAGGGCGGGCAGGTGAAGAGTTCGTGGCCTTGTGCGAGCGGCCGCAGTCAAGCGGCGAGCTGCAAGTGAGTCGGACGCGGCATGCAAGAGAACGAACTTTATAACATACAATGGTGTAGCCTCGCGTGCACAACGACATGGGCACCACGGTGGTGTGTGCAGTGCTGTTTGGGGTCGTTTTCGGAGTACTATCGGCGTCCCTGAGTAAAGCTCTGCGCTACCAAGCGCCGGACGAGTGCAAATGGGTGGTGGAAAGCGGCGGCGCCGACGAAGACGTGGCGCTTGTGTGCAGGCTGCGTACCATCAACAGCGAGCTGGAGAATACCAATTTCAGCGTTATTCAACCCCAACATACAGTACGTTTGCGATTGGAATGTAGTGATGCCCTATTTTTTCAAAGTTCTTTAAACGCTGGCAGTTTTCGACCTCTTGTTGAACTTCGTGAGCTGTCAATTGAATATTGTAAAATAGGAAACCTATCCGACGGAGCATTTCGAGGATTGAAAGAATTGCGAAACCTTACCGTACGCACGCACAATACTGATTGGTCAGCAATGACTTTGGAAGTATCTCCAGGAGTATTTACAGAAGAACTGCGATTATTAGAGCGATTGGATCTGGGAGAAAATAACATGTGGAGTTTGCCAGAGGGTGTTTTGTGTCCGCTATACTCTTTGGAAATTTTAAATTTAACACGTAATAGGTTTCGTGAAATTACATCTTTTAGATTTGCACACAACCCCTCTGAAAGATGTGGAACGAGCCTTCGCCTGTTGGACTTGTCTCGCAATAACATCGACCGGTTGCCATCTGGACAGCTGTCTGGATTAACCCGATTACAAAAATTGTATCTCCAGGGAAATGGACTTTCGTACTTGGCGGATCGTGCTTTAGAAGGGCTCTCATCACTTAACGTGTTAAAGCTTTCGGATAATCGCTTAGTAAGTTTACCGCCGGAGCTTTTTTCGGATACGCGGGACATTAAAGAAATGTATCTTCAGAATAACTCGATTAATGTGCTGGCGCCTGGCTTGTTCAGTGAACTGACGCAACTGTTAGTGTTGGATTTATCGCATAATGAATTAACGGCCGACTGGATAAATACAGCAACGTTTGCCGGTCTTATTCGTTTAGTGGTGTTAGATATTTCCTATAATAGGTTAACTAAAATAGAACCGTCAGTGTTCAGAGACTTACGCAGCTTACAAATATTGAGACTGAATGATAATTCTTTAGAACTGATTCCTGAAAATACATTTTCCGTGCTGTATAATTTGCATACACTAATTATTTCTAATAACAGACTGAGTAGTATAGATAGTGATACGTTTAACGGTCTTTATGGGTTGTCATTGTTATCTCTAGATAATAACAGAATATCGAGAATACACCCAGAAGCTTTAAGAAATTGTTCTAGCTTGCAGGATCTACATTTAAACGGAAATAAATTACTGCAAGTTCCAGAAGTGATAACTAATGTTCCGATGTTAAGATCTTTAGATTTAGGTGAAAATCACATCGATACGCTAACGAACCATACTTTTCGTGACATGAAACACATTTACGGTTTAAGACTGACAGAAAATAACATAGGAAATATATCCAAAGGAGTTTTTGACAAAATGGCCGCATTAAAAATATTAAATCTTTCGCGAAATAAAATTCAAAAGGTATCTGCAGGTGCTTTCGATTCCAATTTAAATTTACAAGCTATCAGATTAGATGGAAATTATTTATCAGACATCGAAGAACTCTTTGCGAAACTGCCGAGTTTAGTATGGTTAAACATTTCTGATAATCAGTTGAAATGGTTCGACTACGCTTTAATTCCTACAGGCCTTCAGTGGTTGGACATACACTCGAATCAGATTTCAGAATTGGGAAATTATTTTGAAATCGAATCCACCCTCGCACTAAGTACCTTCGACGCGAGTGCAAATAAATTAAGTGAAATAACGGGCAGCGCTATTCCTAACAGTGTAGAAGTGCTGTATTTAAATGACAATTTAATAACAAAAGTGCAATCGTATACGTTTTTTAAGAAACCAAATTTAACTCGCGTTGATCTATTTGGTAACAAAATAACTCACTTGGATCCTAATTCCTTGCGAATATCTGCAGTTCCTCCCGATAAACCGCTTCCAGAATTTTACATCGGTGGTAATCCATATCAGTGCGACTGCACAATGGACTGGTTACAAAAAGTGAACGCCGGAAATCGAGCTCGTACTCAACCTAAACTTGTTGATTTGGAGAGTATTTACTGTCAACTTCTTTATAATCGGGGTCGTACGTACGTTCCACTTGTAGAAGCTGCACCGTATCAATTTTTATGTACGTATGAGACGCATTGTTTTGCTCTCTGCCATTGTTGTGATTTTGACGCGTGTGACTGTGAAATGACATGTCCTGAAAATTGTACGTGTTACCATGATCAATCGTGGTCGGCAAACGTGGTGGACTGCTCCTCAAGTGGTTATAATAAAGGGACATTACCGGAGCGAATACCCATGGACGCAACACAATTATATTTAGATGGTAATGATTTACGATCGTTAATGAGTCACTCGTTTATAGGAAGGAAGCGGCTTAAGATATTATTTTTAAATAATTCCAACATAGAGCTTATCCAAAATAGAACTTTTAATGGTTTAAAAGAGTTGGAAGTCCTTCATTTGGACGAAAACCGGATACGAGAACTGCACGGATACGAGTTTGAAAGTTTGAATAGCCTCCGGGAAATATTCTTACAACATAACCGAATATCACATATCCACAATGGAACATTTACTGCAGTTCGGCATCTTCGTACTCTAAGACTTGATCATAACAGGCTGAACACGTACGTAGTATGGCAACTTCCTACCGCACTTACTGAAGTTACCCTAGCTTATAATCCCTGGTCTTGTGACTGCGAATTTACTGAACAGCTACGAGAATGGATGATTCGAGGCGACTCTGTATCAGATTTAAATTCTGTTCGATGCGTTTATAATGCAACCGAACTCGACTACTACACCGAAGACATTTACGCAGACAACTCTGATGTAGGTTTCTACATAAATACAGAAAACAGCACCGCATGTACAGGCGCTGCAAGTATAGACAATAGTATCAATGGAAATCTAACAGCTACAAAAACTATTATTAGGCGACAAGCAATCCAAGATTATTTACCACTACTAGTAATTACTTTAGTTGTTTTTGCTGTTATCGTGTCAATCACGTTACTTTTATTCATCTTCAGACAGGAATTACGAGTTTGGATACATTCCAAATTTGGAATTAGACTTTTCTACAGACCTACCGAATTAGAAATGGACGATCGTGATAAACTATTTGACGCTTTTGTGAGTTATAGTTCTAAAGACGAAGCCTGGGTAGCAGAAGTGCTTGCCCCAACTTTGGAACCTAATTATAAATTGTGCCTTCATTATCGTGATTTCCCAGTTGGTGCCTATCTTGCCGATACGATTGTGCAAGCTGTAGAATCATCCCGACGCACAATCATGATTCTTTCAGAAAACTTCATCAAATCTGAGTGGTGCAGATTTGAATTTAAGTCGGCTCATCATCAAGTCTTACGCGATCGACGAAGACGACTTATTGTAATTTTATTAGGAGAAGTTCCACAAAAGGATTTGGATCCAGACATTCGACTTTATTTAAAAACTAACGTGTACCTGCAATGGGGTGACAAGCTTTTTTGGGAAAAGCTTAAATTCGCGTTGCCAGATGTACCGAACAATCAACGTCGTCGTGGATCCACCCGGGGTCCTCACGTTCATCATCATGTGCATAGACATAATGCGCGAGGACAAGCACCTAATCCTCCCGGAAATGCACCACGAACTGTTGCTATTCATATATAAAATTAGTGTAAGTTATATCTTAAACGTCAGCCTATTGTGATACGTAGATGTTACAGACGACTGTGAGTGCAATGTGAGTGCTAATGTGAATGTGATACTTGTGCCCGGGGTCCATAATGAATGTGCGCGAATGCAGAACCGTCCGTCAGAGTGTGTTTGAAACCCCGGACAACTCGGGCCCTCCAGGACTGCGTGGCCTCCAGGAGCGGCAGGAGTCTAACACTTGTTAACTACTGTACATATGGACTTGTATAGCTAAGTATTATTTTTAAATGTCTGTATGTAAAACTGTAAATATTTATATATATTTTTATACAATCTCTTCGAATATTTATTGTTATAAAAAAATTTACAAGCTGCCTAAACAATGACCAATTGCGTATAAAAATAAAAAATTTCTTTTTTACGTTGATATATTTGTTTTTATTTCCCTTTGTAAAGACGAATAGTCTGTTAAAGCTTTTAGTTTTCATACAACACTGAATGGAATTATTTCATATCCAGGATTCTCGAAGTACTTCAAGAAAGGAGACTGCAGGGGGATCCAAAGATTTTCACTTAAATAGAAATAGAAGAATAAAGAAGAAACAGTGCAAATTATAGACCTCTTTACCCTTTCAGGAAGAAAGCAATCTTCTCTATTTCTGCGAATTCCATTCAGTAAACAATTAAAATATTCAGTGCGAATTTAGAAAAAAAAAATGAGGACCACCGTATCTTTTATATTCTCATAACAAAACAGCACTAGTTCTGAAAATTCCTTTGAACATCTTGTTATGGTGGTATCTACTTTTATTGTTGAAGAAACAAGCATCTCTTTTTAATTTATCTAAAATTGTTAATGTTTTTGATACGAGAAGCCAAAATTATCTCTTTCACTTAATTTATTATTGCTCATTTCAACTCAAAATTTAACTGTAAATTATATGGAAACATTAACGTTATATGGCGAGTAATTAAAATGTCTGTGACAAAATAGGTCATTGGCTGTAAATGTTATAAAATCAGTTTTACGAGCTGACATAGCAAGCATATCGGCATCAATTCCATTTAAGATAATACTTTCATCTACTTGCTGGACTGAAAGCAGTCTAAAAATAGATTTTGTGGAATTCTGATAAATTTTAACCATTTTTATTATAGGAAATCCTCTGAACCTAATTAATTTTAAAATTCCAAAAGAAAGAAAAATTGAAATTCTGGATATTTCCTTTTTGATATTCTGCATTGGTACCTAAATCTTCATATTAATAAATACCCATACTTAGTAAGCAAGCCAACAAATCTGATGCACCACGCTTGCATTTTAATAAACACATAGAATAATGGTGCATAATTTCTCATAATTATAAGAAATAATTCCTAATTATACAATTATTAAGTTTTATCATAACTATATAGCCTGTTTATGTATTTACTTTACAACTTACTATGTTTGAACCATACAAACCTGTACTTCAAGGTAAGTATGAAAAGAAATGCTAATAAAAACTGAGATAGTTCATACAGTGGTGTTATTGAACTGATAATTAAATAAACTATACGCTGATATCTTCATTGTAAAGCACGTTTTAAAATAAGATATAAAAGGATCAAAATGCAGATATTAAATAAGGAATGGTTTTGCTGGAATTATCTTGTCTTCATTAGACAAGGTATGCACTAATTAGAAGATATAAATCATTTATCGCTTGATTTTCAATGTAATGTTTAATTATTAATAATGCCATTAGTTTTCAATTCGAATCCAATTAGGATTTCACCAGCCTAACTATAGCTGTTCATTACTTTCAAGTTTAAAGCAATCGTGCTTGTATTTATGCTTTTAAGTAGTTCCTTTCACAAAAATTAAAATTCAAAATTATTTCAAACTTAAATATCTACAACACCATTGTTTCTATTAACTACTGTCAACACCTCTTTATACAAAGAAGGTACCTAGATCTAAACGAATTAAGTTAATGAATTGTTGATATAAATAAGAAATGCAACGGTTTTTACCACACGCCTTTATGACCAACCGTTCTTGAGATATCGAGATTTTTGTTTACATAGAAAACTGCAAGAAACGTCGTTCACCACGAAACAAATATGGCTTCCATATTAAACCAAAAGGAATAAAAGTAAATTAATAGTGGTTTCGAACTACCAATACATAGGTGTGTGATAACACAAAAAATTATCCTGTTTTGAGATGGTCGAGCAACCAGTACTGTACCACTTAGGAAAATGTTTAGGTTTTTCGAGTTTCACCGCATTTCCCGATCTGAGCGTCAATTTCTAGTTTATAAAGGTTTTAATATTTTATATTTACAAAATCTTAAAAAAGGAATCATGAAAATCCGAGTAGTTTCAACCGGTTCCGAGATAAAAACGTAAGGTTACTCCACTAATAGTTACAATCTAATTTCTACCTTAAAATTATTTTCTCAGCCGAAAAACGATTTCACGACAAGAGAAATTTGAATTGACACTTTCAGCTCTCTTCAACTGCGTGGTTACTGCCAATTCAGCGGTATAGGTTTGGCTATAGCATGATAAAAATTAAACTGTAATTTTCATCCAAAAGCAAAATTAAAACCTAGAAAGATTAACTATGATTTAGCCTCAATTTGAGGAGAAACTGTAAGAAAACTATAGGATGAAATAGAATACCCGGCTGTATTCTTCAACGTCGCAACATATTTTAATAAATACATCCTCAAACGATTGACACTGATCTCAGATACAACCATGAATAAACATAAAAAATTGTTTATTTATTTCTCAGAACTTTGTGGGATTTCGCCTTCTTTCAGGGCATAAATTTCTGATATTGACGGCTTATTGAAACTGCTAATGGTTTCAATTTAATAATATAAAGATTTCCTAATTCTTCTGTTTTACAGGTAGATATACTATGAAAACAATACTACAAAAAAGGTAGAAACTTAAGAAGCGGAATAAAGATATTGAGTTATAATTTTTAATAAAAATACGAGTTTACAAAAAATGAAATGGCAAATAAATAAATATGTTACGCAAAATAAATTTTCTACATAGTATGCCGTAGTACACTACGACTACAGAATATTAATACGGGAATCTTAGCTGTAGGTTAAGAAAAGTTTTATCATAAAACTAATAGAATGCTACATAGAAACTAATAGATTGATAGATGGTAAAAATTATGTATACTATAAAATATAACAAACGAAAAATTAAATGTCATCCCGAACTGGTAACTGTTCATAATCATCTCCATCTTCAGATATTTGCAGTTTTCTGGTGTCGTGAACAAAAAAAACGTAAATCTGATGCTGGATGATGTATCATTACTTTCACTATCTTAATTCCATTCTTATATCTTCATCTTTCTTGGAGGTAATAGAACTCGTGCACTGGTATTAATCATTCTTTTTGTGCTAAAAATACTCACGGAAAAGTTGGCATAGCACCAGCGATTCCTGCAGCTGGATTTTGAGATGAGAATTCATGACCATGTTGGAGCTTCAAGATGGGGTTTTTTGAACTTATTGCGCTTTAAAGTATCTATTGCGACATATACGCTGAAACTTCTCTGTACACTAGCAGTAGTAACTGGCACTGGGAAAATGGTACTACTCGACAATTCTGTGCTTTTACATTACCCATTCCCCCAAGCAAGATGTGTCATTTGAATTACAGTCAGTCAGAGAAATATTTTACAAAACAAACCGTTCTTTATTGAAAGTTCGCAGTTTCAGATCACACAATAATCTCATCCAGATTTGTGATGTTCTTTGCTGCTTCAATTAATTCTGTTGTTAAGAATAGAAACTAATGTGTCAGGAATTGATGTTAGCGTCACTAGTCTAGATTTACCTTTTTTTATAATACTTCAGAATAGGCTTTGCATTGTTTTAACAATGTGCAAAATCCAAAATCTTAGTTACAGAAAGTCAAGTGTTCATCACTTATTTCAGGCGGGCGGCTATAATAATAATAATAATTACTACAACCCATAACCTAAATCAAGGCCCCAGAAGCTATAAGCTTGTGCGGGAGGGAGGGGGCGATTATTATTTTTATGTAGACCCAATGTGCGGCTGCAGCCGACTTATAGATGGAACAGCGCGAATCCCACGTTTATGTTACAGCTAAGGAAAACTGCAGAAAACCTTAACCAGTTCTGCCAGCGCCGGGAGTCAAACCCGGGCCGCTTTGGTGAAAGTCCGGCACGCCAGACATTACACTACCAATGCTGTTTTTGAATGAATTATAACATTACTTATAAGATTGGCAGTAGTGGAAAATAGTATCATTATTTTATAAGGAGCTAGAGTGCAGCTTTCTGTGCCGAGGCTGTTAGTTTAACTGCTGGAACGTTAGTGAGCCCCAGCACAAAAAGCCAATTTAGCTCCCCAGAAAATATGTAATTTTTTCTTCAAACGTAAAAAATGAATTAAAATGTAAATTTTTTCAAAATGTCATGTTTTTTGATGTTTGAAGAAAAATACAATTTTGACAAAATGAACTCACAATCACATAGCAACAATCAAGTTACCGTACATGTTAAACGTTGGAAAGTATAAAATTTCAACTTCATTGGACAACCAAAATGAAATATGACTGTTGGAAAGAGGTAACTTTCTTATCACTTTTCGGAATTGGAAAATAGCCATTTTCCAACCTGTGTTTCTTACTGGTTTTCTATTAGTAATTTGATTATTGCTGAGGGGTTGTGAATAAATTATGAAGTGTACAAACCTTGGTGGTCGTTGTTTCGTTATATCTCAGCTTATTAAATTATCAAATTTCGCCTCGGTAATGTAATCTACAAAAACTGTTGTTCGTAGCGGCAGTAAAGTACTTTACTGCCGAAACCGATAAACCTCAAAAAAGACAATGTCGTGGTTTTCTAACTTTTGAAAAAAACATTGTTTAATGCTTTTGAAGCTTAAGCTTGGTATTTTTATTTTAATAATGTTAATATACTACCTGGTAAAACCATAAATAACATTCGAACTACAAATTTCTGTATGTGTTGTCAATTTGATACTTCTAAAGCATTAATCATTTATATCAAATGCTGCGTTAGGTATTTCAACCCTTTTACGTGTTTAACCTTTTTACTCAAGTTACAATTATTTACAACCATGACAATAAAATAAATTCGTAACAACCAAACAGTATCTACACTTATACAAAAATGCAAATCCTACTCTGAATCTAAAAGTAAAAAATAGACTATATTTTAACATATCTATAAAATAAGTTTCGCTTTATAGTAACTGTTACAAGCCTTAAATTTCCTTGCCTGTTCGGCCTGTATGATATCAGAACCATAGATGAATGGATCTAATATGATGCAAAACCTCGCTTTCGCTATTTCTCTCTTTATCAGACATGATGGCAACGCTTTTGAAAATGTTCTTCCAGATCCTTGAAAATACGATCCACTAGATTAATTCCTTCATCAATGGTCATAGACATGATAGCAGGTTTATTTGCAAGTAAGCTCTCAAGACGCATAGATTCAGCAATACTGGTAATTCGGTTATTTTCACGTTGAAGCACTCAATAATTGAAACCGCAAGGGTGATTTGAATTACGGTCTATAAGATTTCAAACATTTCAACCAGTAGAAGTTCTCCACAATAGTAAGAGGCGCACCAGTGGCGTAACAACGTAAGATAGCGCGCCCCTGCGAGATTTACGTTTGCGCCCCTCATATACAGGGTGTAACAAAACTATAAAATAATAGCTGTAACTTTTTAATTTGAACAGTTACAAACAAATGTTGCATACAAAACTTTTTTAGTTTATCCCGATGCATATTCTGGAGTTCTTTATTTGTTCCTATCTTCTTTTGTTTTGTTGCTATAACCACGAACTTTGTTTTTTAAAATGGCATTGATACTTTTTTATGCATTTCTGAAAAGAGTCTATTTAGTAATGCTAATTTATCATTATAAAAGAAAGTTAAAATTAAAAAAATAAACTCAAGATTTATCAACTAATAACGAGAACTGGCTTGTAGCAAAATTAATCTAGTAAGACTTGATTATCAGTTTTGGTCAAGTATTCTATGGAAATTTCACAAATAAAACTTAAACAAGCAAACAAACGCAAATAAACAAACGAGTTCATATCGTTTACTATATCCAATTAGTTACCAGGCCCCATAAGCTAAAGCTTGTGCAGGAGGGACGGGGTGATTAATATTATTACGCAGGCCCATCATGTGGCTGCAGCCGACTTACAGATGGTATAGCCCAAATGCCACATTTGTATTACAGATAAGAAAAAACTGCTGAAAAACCTTAATCAGGTTTACCGGTCCCGGGAGTCGAACCTGGCCACTCAGATGGGAGTCTAGCATGCTAGACACTATACTATGAGACTATAAGTAGCAGAAGATTTATAGATATTAGCCATACATTATGTTTACAGAATTTTAAAGAAAGCAAAATATCGTTCCTACAAACGCCAGTTAACCCATGAACTAAATAAAGAGGATTTTGTCAGAAGGTTGGAATTTTGTGAGCAGATGATTAAAAGCTATAATATGGATGACAATCTGCTTTTAACATTGTGTTTTGCGATGAAGCAAGATTTATGTTGAACGGTACGATAAATCGACGTAATTGTCGGTATTGGTCGAACGCAAATCCACGCTGGGCGGAAGGACACACACAATATCCGCAAAAAGTCAATGCATGGACAGGCATTATAGGAGGACATATCATTGGACCTTTTTTTCTTGATAAAACTCTTACTTCTAATGGATACCTTTAGTTACTTAAAAATCATGTCACACCCACAATTGCTGCAATATTTCCAGGTGAAAATGGCAGTGTTGACAACAGAATTATCTTCCAACAAGACGGAGTGCCCACGGTTTTAATTTTGCTCTACTATGAATTACCACCTCGACAGGGGATCGAACCTGCAACCCTGAGATTATGAACAAACATACAAACTGCTAATCCACCGAGACTGCCATAGTGTATAAAATCATGTCAGTCATACCCACAATTACTGTTATATTTCCCGTGAAAATGGAGGTGTTTCAACAGAATTATGTAACAGGATTAAATAGATCGGTAGAGGGGTAGACTAACTTTTCTGTTTTTGTTCCTAAAATATTTTTTTTTAATTTTAACTTTTTTTTCATTATGATAAAATAGCATTACTAAATAGAGAAGAATAAACACTTTTCAAAAATGAAAAGAAAACATACGGAAGCCGTTTTAAAAATTAAATTTGGTTGATGTAACAACAAAACAAAAGAAAATACCTCGAATGCTTGTTTTAAAATTTCTATTCCCAACAAAATAAAATTTCACGAAAGCAGCGCCCTTCGGAGGGTTGCGCCCCCCGCGTCGCAGGGTCTGCGGGGACGGTAGTGACGCCACTGAGGCGCACCACTTGTATCAATTATCCTTGTCAGGAATTCACTAGCCTTGGTGTGGTCATCTGCACTTACAGGTACGGAACTCTCAAATTTAGTCCTATTACTCTTCAGACATCTTTGTATATAAGGTGTGGAGGAGGTTTAATAAATTTTTCTGTAGGCTTCAGCCTGCTGTTACGTTTCGCCATTTCATTTGACCAAAATGTACAAAATTCGTGCTGCTATGAATGTTACAACAATTTTAAACAAAGTAGCTACTGCTATTGGTTTTTGCCCTGATCTTTCTCTTTGGGGGATTTCCACAATTAACATCATACTAAACCAAACAAAAAAACGGCTATACAAAAAAAATCAAAAATTGCTAGTACACCTTAGAGGAAACACTACCCATACTAAAGGTTTAATAATAAGGTTAATATGAATAATAACAAACAAACCTTAAATTGTGCCATTCTTTAAGAGTTCTTTCAAATAATAATAAAATTATAATTAAAAGAAAATATGTACAATTTTAAGCTAACCAAAATCTAAAATCACCAGACAAAATTATTAGACACCTCTACATTTTTAGTATTTCTCAGAATTACAGCCCTTATTATTGCAACTTTCTAGGGGTATCTAGATTAAGTAGTGTTACTGGTTTACATACTTTAAAAACGATTATTTACAATAACATGAATTCTGAATAACAAATACCTACAATAATCACAATACATTACAATGAGCTGTAATTCTGAAAAATGGGCTAGAATGAAAATAAAACAAACGAAAGAATTTAAATTGCAATGAAATCCCTTACAATGACTTTTGCAAAAGAAACAAAACGTGATTCTAAATGTAGTTATGTCTCAATAATTTTTTTGGCATGCTTAGATTTCAGTTTATGATATCGGCATTTAATTGTATTGAAGTAGTTTTTTTTATTAAAAATAATTTGTGCTTGGATTATTGTCATTAGAGACAAAGCATAAAACAAATTACGAAAAAATTTTATTTTTAGGTAAAAAATACCAACTGTTGGATTGATTGACTGACTTTTTAGATTTCATGACCTCAAAAGCTCTGAACCCTCTATTACTTTAACAACAGACTTGTATGAGCCATAAGATATGAACTGTGTAACTTAAAACAAAATGATTCGCACTTTACTACCTTACCTTTTCTATCGTTATAGTTTCATGGTTTGTGATAATGTTATCTAAATCTCAAAAATTACGTGTTTCGGTTAACCCCAAACGGATTATCGCACATTGATACAGGAAAGTGCTAATCATTTTGTTCAAAGTTTAAGCAGTTTAGGTTTTATGACTTCTACAAGTCGCAAATATTAATTTTTACATATCAATATCTCAGAAACAGTCGAATTTGCCAATAAGGTGTATTAAAAGAGATGACCGAGAAATCTAATAATATATAAGGTGTTCTTTTTAAAATAACAAAGTTGGTTATCATAGTAATAGAATGTAGCAACCTAAGGAGATGCAAGTACTGTAGCAACCTAAGGAGATGCAAGTACTTTACTTTGTCTCACTTCCAAGCAGAAATACTCTTTTACTGATTACCAAAGGTAAACTCCTTCAAATGTTCCAATGAAAGTTCACTATGAGACGCCCGCTACAGTGACAGTGAAGAGAAGTTCGCAATGTATCGGAGAATGTTATTTTAGTGATTAAAAAATGAAGAACAATTGCTGACAATCGCCTCTGAATGTTCGGTGACCTGAAAATTATTTTTGACACTTTTCATGTGATCGATGCTTATATAGTGAAAAAATAAAACAGTGTTATGAAATCGCAAAAATAGGCTTATCTGATAATATACCCATTTCTTATAATTAATATTGCCAGGTGTGGAAAACCAAAAAGTATGTGCGATTATGTCATGCAAGTTAAGTTTAAGTCGCCCTCGAAAAAATAATACAATTGATAAAAACGTATGTATGAAGCACTGTGCTATACGGGTGTGAGAGCTGGGCAATAGGCACCAATGAAAAACGAAAATTGAAATCGCTAAATAATGTAGTGCTACATGAAACATGGAAACGTACACGGAAATGTGGTACTACGTTAATGGGCCACATCTTACGTCACGAAGGGATATTAAAAACTAATATAACGGGTGGGTTAAAAGTAATTAGAAGTACTATACAAACTGATAACGAAAAAACTAATAAAGGTGGGAAATATTTATTAAACTATACTAATCTCAATTTCTTTTATTTTTTATGAAAATGCAGCAGCAACTGTTTCTCCGTTTTAGCTTCTCATCCATCCATCTGTATACCCACCTAGACAGTATACTCACTACAAAAATCATCTTGATTTTGGTACGTCTGGGGTTAGATTCTTTTGGTACAAAATTATTTTTGGCGTAATGGGCTGTAACTAGCTTGCACCAAATTTGTCGGAATGAAAGTTCTTAACAAATTTTAAGCAATAGGAAGACAATATTATTGATAAATATCTGCATTGACAGCTGGAGCTTGAGAACTCCTCATTACGAGATTGAAATTACCTTCTCAGAAATTACCACCCTACTAAATTTTCTTTCATATTTATCTTTTGGTATGTATTTTACATTGTTCAACACATTTTCTTTATTACCAGTCTTGTGGTCGTCATTTCATAGTATCTTATTGTTTGTAGATCTAAAATATTTTTCGTCATCCAGCCCAATGGACTTTTTCAGCAAGAATCTTCTTACAGGGTTTATCACACTTTTTGTGGTATTGTAGCGAGTTGTTTTTTATTATATCGAGGAGATTTCTGTCTCTTGTAGCATCTCAAAAGCAGATGGCCTCCCACTTTAACGTTTTTCATCGACATGTACTTAATTTTGAAAACGTTTAATAATGTTGTAAACTGTCGAGGTTGCAACATTTTTGTTTAAAGTTTTTGTAACGTCTTTTTTGGGGTATGCCCAAGCATGAGATACTTAATCTAATGTTTTGCTCAGTTTTATGAGAAATTCTATCGACAACTCAGCACAAATGATACAATTCAATTGACTAAAAAAATGTTCACTGTAACATAACGGTTTAAAAATTTTCCAATTACTTTTACCCCACCCCTTAGAAGAAAGAATATCTATCATGTCGTAATGCGAGAATAGGATATATACAACAAATAATTAAGGACTTGGGTTACAATAATTATGCAGAATTAAAATGCCTAATAGTCAACAGGGAAGAATGGAAGTCTGCAACAACCAGTCTACGGATTAGTGCAAACCGTTTCTCTCTAGCAAAGAGAGAACGTGATCTCTGACTCGCCGATTATAATAAAATCTTGTGGCCATAAAGTACTCCACCTATATAGAAATCATGCCAGGCTATTCGATGCAATACTCAAAAACGGCATAGATATCGGTGTGCAATGTTTGACGCCAAAGTGGTGCGGCAAAATGGGAGCTGCAGGCGACGCGACGGCTGCCGTCAGGTCGACATAGTTGCATGGACTAGATGACAATGACAAGCTGCTACACTATAGGACCGCGATTTGTTACTTATTGCCCTTTATTTAATTTATTATGTTTATTTTATTGATAGCTAAAATTATATTTTTTATTCATACTTTTATTTCATAAAACATTATGTTAACATTACGATTAATTTTGTACAAACACAGTAAAATATAATTCAAGCATTAATATAGAAAAGCAAATACTGGTAGACGAATGGTGTGCACACTCGTATTCCAAAGGTCGTGGGTTCAAGCTCCACTTGTGGTGGCAAGATTCTTCAGGAATTGAAAAACTCGATGGGTATGTGTTTCATCTGGTGCATGTTCACTCGTAGTGCAAGCATTAAATTAAAAAAGCTATTTATAGAAGGTTTGTATTATAAACGTTATAATACGGCCAGTTAAATAATTAAACAAACGTATATTACAATTATTAATATAATTTTATGGGAAAAAGGTAACAAATTCTATTTATATGGAAAACAATCTTTTGTTAATGGTGATTATTGCAGAAGCATGTACATCGTAAATGTTTTTCGCACCATTTGATTAAAATACAATGTTACGCCAACACATGTTTAGAATTTTATATTTTCGATTGTTCATACCATATTTATAATTACATTATTAACACATGATTTTTTTGTTAAGTAACAAAAAAATAATGCCAATAATACAATTTTAACAATAGATTAAAAACAAAGCAAAAAGTCATAAAAATCGAAGCGTAGTCCTATAGCGTACAACTATCAAAACTATAAAAACAACTAAAAACTATAAAAACGGTGGCCGTCGCTCGCAACTCGCATTACCTTGAACAGCCTCTTGCCGTCAGATTTTGCATGCTGATTCTTACGTATGTCGTTTTTGAGTATTGCATCCAATAGCTTGGCAAAATTTCTATATAGTTGAAGAACTTTTTGTAAACTCAGTTTTTAAGGAAACACTAGACTCAGTTTAATCTATGATTGCAAGAAGTTTGGTAACTCGCATTTTTATCTTGCGAAAGGTGCAATACATAAACTGAAACATTTGAAGCAGTTTTGCAATAACTTCAATTAGCACTAATTAAGAACAAAAACTATAGGTAAACGTTTTTTCTTTTTCATAGCAAGAGACCTTTTATTTTCTATAACAACTTTGTTTAGTTGTTCCATATGCCCTTCACTTGCTACAATTCTCGTTGAGACTTTTCAACAAAAAAAACAAAACTTTCTAAAACAGTTAAAATAATACTTACTGAAAAAGTTCAATAACTGTTTTGACCCCTGGAATTAATACAAAACGCTGACATCATGTACCCCTTTTCTACCAATCAGCAAAGTTTTATCAAAACCTAGAAAGAATAATTTCTCCATAAGTGTTGTATATGCATGGTACGAGGGTAGATTGAAAAGTTTCCGGAATGGGCAAGAGATGGCGCGCGTATCGTGAAATTGTTATGATGGTTGTCAAGGCTAACCTATTTTAGGAAAGCTGTCAAATTTTCAGACACGTGCGTCGTTCCGTTTATGTTTACTAGGATATCTTGTGAAGCAATTCAGGCACTTTTGCAAAAATGGATAAAAACGAATTTCGTGCAGTCATCAAACATTTCTGGATGGACGGGAAAACGGCGACGGAGATACGAGATATTTTGCAGAAAGTTCATGACACATCCACACCTTCATTTTCGACTATTAGTTTCTGGGTGAGCGAGTTCAAACGTGGCCGTACGAGCACCAAGGATGAACCACGCAGTGGACGTCCAAAAACGGCCACAAATGAAGAAATGGTCGATAAAGTCCATGATCTCGTGTTAGCCGATCGACGAGTGAAGTTGCGCGAAATAGTAGAGACCACGGGCATCTCATATGAACGTGTGCAAAATATCGTGCACGAACATTTGGGCATGAGGAAGCTCTCGGCGCGATGGGTGCCGCGTTTGCTGACTATGGACAACAAGCGAAATCGTGTGACCACTTCGAAAGAGTGTTTGGCCTTGTTAAATCGTAATCCAACGGATTTTTTTCGCCGATTCGTGACCGTGGACGAAACATGGATCCACCACTACACACCAGAAACCAAGCAGCAGTCGAAACAGTGGATTTCTCCAGGCGAATCTGCTCCGAAGAAGGCAAAGACTGTCCCATCTGCTGGAAAGGTCATGGCCACCGTTTTTTGGGATTCGCAAGGTGTGATACACATCGACTTTTTGCAGAAGGGAAGAACTATCACGGGACAATACTACAGCGATTTATTGGATCAATTCAACGGCATTTTGAAGGAGAAACGGCCTCATTTGCAGCGAAAAAAAGTGCTCTTCCATCACGACAACGCGCCGGCCCATTCATCCCGAATCGCCAATGCTAAATTGGTTGAATTGGGCTACGAGGTGGTGCCGCATCCCCCGTACTCTCCAGACCTGGCCCCGTGCGACTTCTTTTTGTTCACAAACATGAAGACTTGGCTCGGAGGCAAGCGCTTTACGTCAAATGAGGAGGTCATCGCCGCCACTAAAGCTTATTTTGCAGAGTTCCCGAAATCATATTTTTCTGAAGGCTTAAAAAAGTTGGAGCACCGCTGGGAAAAGTGTATCGCCCTGCAAGGATATTATGTTGAAAAATAAAAACAAAAACCTGTTCAATTACTGCGTTTTCTTGCCCATTCCGGAAACTTTTTAATCTACCCTCGTATATAGTAAATGTAATTATGGAGAGCTTCAAAAAACATAACCAAAATACAGTTAAACACATGCTCGTTTCTAGTTCCTGTTTTTAATTTTTAATACTTTCTTTGTAGGCTAAACTTTTTGAAGCTTTTTTTATCATCAATTTATTGACATCCTATAATTCTGAATAGTAGTCTACTGTTGTGTAGTTACGGTAAACGGTATCTAATGGACAATCTATTGCTGATGTAATATACCTGATATGGTTTCATATGTAGATCAAAATCAAAAAGATTAATTGCAAATAGTTTATGAGAAGTCGTGGACATCTGTTGCAAATTTTAAAGCAATAAAACTTCTTCAAAACTCCGATTTTTAGCGAACATTGCAACACACTACAATATTTTACTTTACTGTACTTCAAACTAAGCGTAGTATTATTTTACCTGTGTCACGTAAATCGTCATTTTACGGTGCTGTCAATTTCTATGAAAGTTTGTACCTCTTACTGTAATTACAGGTATTCATAAGAAGAAACACACGTCTTATAAATTTTCAGATTATACAACGCAACGGTATAATATTCTGTGAACATACTGATGAAATTGATAAAGCAATTCTAAGCTTTTAACAAAAAAAACCCTTAGTTTAGAAACGCTACTTCTTCTAATACTTTATCCGATGAAGATTTCTTTTAATTTCGGAAATAGCTGATAATCTGGGGAAGCTAAATCTGACGAATATGGACAATCAATTCAAAGCCAATTTCAACTATTTTCAGCAACGCAATCAGGGACCTGTAAGCGGGTGCAGTCTCTTGCAAGAACTTTTGCAAATGTTACCATGCCGTTTCTCCAATTTTGTTTCCAAAGATTAATTAATAATGAACACTAATACGCTCCCGTTTAATAGTTTTACTTTGTTCTCAGTAATATATTATAATAATTCTATCTTTGTCCCAAGAAACTAACGCAGAGTCTTTTCCTGTCAATTTTTGGACGCGAAGTTTCGTTGAGCGGTGAAAATCAATGTGTTTCAATTCTTCTGATTATTCTTCTGGATCGTAATGATGAATCCTGTTTTGTCCATAATTACAAAATACTCCAAAAGGTTAGAAGAATAATCTTCAAAACGACGGCAAACTAACTTGGAAGTTATAATTTTGCATCCGTTTTAAACCGCGTTCAGGCATTTAGGGAATAATTTCCTTATGCACAAATGTTATGATGTATGATGTGAAAGGCGTTCATAGGAAATGTTGGAAGTCTTTGATATTTTCGTTTGAGTCCAATCCGCAGATCCTTAAAAATTATCGCATACACTAAATAAAAATACACGGCATCGACATTGTCTGGAGTGTAAACAGAAACAGGTCCTCCAGCACGATGTTTACATTTGACAATCATCCTTCCTGTCTTAAATTCAGCAACCGAAACTTTTATGGCGGCATACAGTTATCCTTCAATGCATCTACCATAGTCGCATAAATCACCTTATTGGACAATCTTTTCAAAAATACACAATTTTATCAAAATTGCAATTTTTATTTAACATCTTTTCTTTAAAAATTATTAATACACAATCAGCTACATCTTTTATCATCAAACTTATACTAACTATTTATCAAACAACCTACTGTTTTCTGTGGTAGCCGTTTTGGCTTTTGATTATGAGAAAGGTCCTAGGCTAACTAACGATATAATCAAAACCCCCTCATATGCCACGGTAATTACCTGCCAATCTATGCTCATCACTATTTCTAAAATGTATCCTTTCTGAGTGCCGGCGTTCACAGAACCCACTAAATAAAAATGTTTAAATTATAATATTTGAATTTAGTTGGTAACATGTTATATTATATAAGTGTTTTAAAGTTAGTAGTGAATGTCTAAAACTAATCACTAATCATATGGTAGCCAACCTACAATAATAGCAAAAAGGGGTATATGTAAAGGATTCTTTAAGTATATTTGGTACTTCCAGGGGGGAAATATATGGTTTAAGGTACTGCCATGATTCACAGCATCATAATATAGCAACATATACTTACATCATATATTTCTTACATTATTAAGCAATCTCAAAATTGAATGATCCATAAAACAATGAGTCATAACGTAGGTGTCGTAAGTACCTATGATGTATACGTTCAAAATACACACTTCTTTATGAGATTTATAGCATGGAAAATGAAAATCTTACAATTCAAGATTCGATTTTTTAATGCATTATCATTATGTTACCTGATTGTTTAACAATTAACAATGATTCAAATTTTTAAATAATATTATTTGCTTACTGGTACTTTTTTTAAACTGAATAATTTTCAATTTCACAACTAGAGGGCAAATTCAGCTAATCTGTGAATAATTCAGTTGCAGCTATACATAAATGTCAGAATCAGAATAGTCCATAGCTCAATCTACAGTATGTTAAAGAAGTACAGTATGTACTTCTTGTAGAAATGCTAGAAAAATTATATCCGTCGGTCTCTATATATTACAAATATTTACCGTAAAAGATTGAAAAGAAAGCGCAAATTAATTATTTACTTTTAAATAGATATATTACAAAATGGTTGCACGAAGTTCATTCTCCACTGTGAATGGAAGTTCACCTATGCACCTTGTGTAATTCTTTGTGGACAACCTCCAACAAATTTGCATAAGATACAAATCGGATATAACTTCAGGAGTTTGCTTCATTTTTAAACATCATCAATTTTAATTGTAAGTTGTTATATTGATTAAAAAATGATTTATTGTAAATACGTAGGATGGTATATATATGACTTGCATTATATTTTATTATGATATTTATATTGCATGATTATTATATTTATATTTCCACCCTACATAATTAAAAATATTATTGCATCAGTGAAATAAGGTACACTGTATTCTTGAAGATGACGTATTCGTTTTCAGAAAGAGTTATCATCTCTAAGCTAAGTTCATAGCGAGTGTCATATGACCATATGACCGACCTACTAGAATTTAGCCAAATCTAAGGGGAATTCCACATTCACAAGGAATTCTTCATATGCTAAACATCGATTTATGGACGGCTACGATTTTACTCCCTTTTTCGAAAAGAAGACTTGTTTTTAATTTTTCTCTGCTATAAAAGATTACCAACTCGTGGATAACTAAACGACCTTTGGATTATAAGGTAAACATGATAATCACTAATCCATCGACATTGGCTACTGACATTTCTAATTTTTTAATTATATTTCCTTCAATTCAAAATTTGACTAAAAACCAAGAAATTATTGTTAATTACGTAGATTAAAGCCATGGTGTTTTGTTTGTACAGAAATATGGAAAGCGTCAAATATGCTGAGTGCTAAATTGTATTTGAATTTATCCTTTGCAAAGAATTTCATTTTATCACAAGGCAGCAGATCTCGAAAATGACTATAAACAAACAACTAGAACGACTAGAAGCAAAGAGAAGGTACAAAAGCTGTCGACAAGCGAAGGGCTATATAGAGGGATTCGACTCAAAGAAGTCGGTCTAGCTAACGGGAAGGAGCCGAAGAACTGCAATTCTTCTGATAGAGATCTCCACAGGCCACTATAATCGCCGTAAAGGTCGTTCAGGATGTGGAAGAGATGAAGAAACATCCTACCACTATCTGGGAGAATGTGTAGTCTACCAGCGTCTAAGGTTTAAATCCTTTGGTGTAGCTACGCTTCGAAGAGAAGAGTTGCACTTCCTAGCGTAGACCGATATCCTAATCTTTTTGGGAAATCAGGCAGGTTTACAGAGGTGGTTTTTGAAGTAGGTAATAGCGGAGGTAGTTAGGGAAATGTCAAGGAGTTGGCAAAAAAGAGCTTATGAACGCCTACTTGTTAGACTGCGGTCTCCTCATGACTACTACTACTAGGAGATATATTATCAAGTTCGTTAAATATAATAAATGTTAAGATATCGCTTATGTCACCTCCTTGTATTCCGGGCTGTAAAAAACCTTGTAGAGCACAGCTATTTATTTGGAAGCGTAATAATAGTTGGAAGTAGCCGCGACCGAGAGTAAAGTGCGGTGGGGACTTGAGACAATGGGACGCTAACGCAAGGTTGCTAAGTGGCGTGAGTGCCGCAAATTGAAAAATAAAATAGGTTTTGGTTACTATTGGTTTGATTATTATTGTTTTTGGTGGTATACGTCTTTGATATGTATTTATTCTTTTGTCAAAAAAGCACCGTTTCCTAGTTTTTTTGTACCAGGGTCAGGAGACTCTGCTAACCATCCTTAGACACCTTCTATTATAAGTAACTAGTGGCATTATGTTTGTTTGGTATTATAAATTGATATTCATTATTTATAGCTCCCTTCTTAATCTCTATAAAATTCCTGCTTGTTCATTTAAATATGTAAACCAATATATGACGAGTTCCAGACCCTTATGGCTAAATATTTGACTGTTTAACGGTTTTAACATGATTTTATTTATACATTGTATTATGTATGTTAAAACTGTTAAACAGTCAAAATGAAGAATATATCCACAAGTGTTCTTTTTTCGCAGCATGTCACATGTAGAAATCGTGTAAGCAGCAAAAAGAAAATCAACCTAAAAGCAAACACTACGTCTAAAAATAAAATTTATCTAATGTAGGTACTACTCCTAATCAAATCAAATTTAAAGAAAATTATATATCTACGGAAGTGGTATTGGTTTTGAAAAAGTATTTTGGTGATACGTTAGATGAGTTAATGGTGTTTAGTACAAATTCTTAATTAATACAAGAAAACGAGATTATCAAATGTTTAAATATAACTATCGCCTCATCCATACCAGAAAATGTAATTTGTTAAAAATATTTGCTTTTAAATTAGTTATAACCTTAGAAACCTTTTAAATTAGTTATTGCTTGAAACGGTCAGTATAAACCGACCTTTTCGATCTTTTGATATTTTTTCGATTTTTTGCAGACAGTTTAGGCATACACTAAAATTAGATTTTTGTCTAGCAAAAAGATAAATGCAGCACGTTAACATCCTGTGGCTTGATATAAACCACACAAACATTTTCATTTTATTATTTTTAATAGTAAATATATTCTTTATATTCCACTTTTATGTTTCCTTCAAAAACGGTTAATGAATTACCCAACTGTAATAAGTATAATAATAAGTTAGAAATAACAAACTCAATTTTTAATTTTCATAATTTGTTATAGGTATCACTAATTAAAGTACCCAGTAGCCGGCAAGAACTGATGTCTCAAGATTTTTTTATCTATGCAATCAAATTATATATTAAGTCAACCTAACAAAACACTATCTAATATTATGAGAAATGAATACTGTAGTGATCGGAGCCCAAGGGAGATACATAGGAGTAGTAATAAAGTGATAAAATGTCGACTCTTCCTAATTTTTTATTGCTATTTAATCTAATAGATAATATTTATGGTTGGTGATCATCAAAGTTGGGTTATTATTATCTAAGACGAATAATTAGAGGAAACTTGCACTTACCTCTAACTTTGGCATCTAGTTAAGCTTATAATTGTTGATTAGCATTTGCTTACTTATTTTTTTTTATGACCTACGTTGTGTTCGTAAAAGAAATACCTACGTTGCGTTTAGGAAAAACAAGATATACCTACGTTGTGTCTAGTTCTTAAATGCACCAAAGAGTTATTTGTTTTGTTTCAAGTTTGCTTATGTTGGAGTTTGTCTTCAAACTCGTAAGTAATGGTTGAATTAAGGTAACTGAGATTCAGGTAACTCAAATTCGTATTCGAAGTGTACCACACACAGGTTTGGAGTTAATTGGAATGAAACACTGAATTTTCACAACAGAAATATACAAGATTTATTTAACAATCACCACGAGGACAGTGTTACAAAAATATTTACGGTTTATTTACAATGTCGCCCCTATTTTTAGGAGTCTTGAAAACAAACAATTTCATTTTCTGACTTTACTTTGAGTTATTTAAAAGTTTGGCTGAAAGAAAAAAACTGAAAAGAAACCTAATGAAACACTGAAGGGTTCTGGTCAAAATTATTGCGCCCTGATCAAGTTACTAAATAATAATCAATTTATTTCGGCTAAGTCCGATCTTTCGAATTAACACTTTCCTATCTGTATCGGTTCACCTTGTGATTATGGTTATCTCCTTTATGAGATTTACTTGATTTTATTCTTTATCTTATTTTTTTTTCATCATTAATTTTTATAAGAGCTGGTCCGATACTGGTTAAATCTTAAGTGATAATTTCTTTAGAATTTTTCGTGAACTATGCACGTATTGGTTAAGCCATGATTGTATTTGGTACTTCAATAGGAAGATTAATAAACCAAGAACTGACGTTTAAAAAAAATGGTTATTGTTTAACTGTTGATGTTTTCTTTGCTTGGTGGTAAACTCGGGCAAATCTGATATAAATTTCATGTTTTTGATTAAATACTTAATTGATTGAAACTTGTTGGAAATTTATCAGATATGTTGAGTTTGGTGGAAGGATAGGTAAACTAGGAAAAGTTCGTGTCGTGTTACAATTTTACTCTTAAGCCAGGATTGCTGAACCAAAATCCGAAACAAGAGACTTTACATTCGAATCAAAATAAATGTTAAGGTTAATAATGTTTACATGCCAGTTAAGTCTAACTCAAATGTAAATAAATTTTGAGGTTTCCTATATGGAAACTAGATTTGAACGGATGAGTGCCGGGCTCCAAGTAAAATCACAGCACTATCGTACTTTTGAGGAAATTTGGTAAAATATTTTATAAGCTAAATGATGCGCGATGTGACAATTCGCAAACCCGGATAGCTAAGGTGGGTTTTCACACACTTAGACTAACTGTTTCTTCAGATCAATGTGCTTTGTAATAATTGTACATAATATAAATCCCCCGTTGGTTCCAAATAGTAAATTTTGTTTTGTTTTTTGGTTTTGTTTTGTTTTGGTTTTACTTAGTTGGAACTTACAGGTGTGCGTGTGTGTAAAGTGTATGATCAGAGAGGGCTGCTCAAAATCACCTGAGAGCGATTTTTCCGCATTAGGAAAATCGGTCTAGTTACGCCTAACTAAGAAAGGAGTAACCCAAAGGGTTATAAGGTTAGACGGTGTAGTTGGAGGTTGTAGGATAGTAGAACTTCAGAGATGTTTATTTCTCAAAATTGCTCTACTCACTCTCGTTGAGATTTGGTACTAAAGGGTTGAACTGGTGATAAATTAAAACAATAAATTATAGAATTCCAATTACGTCCCTTTACAAAGAATCTTGTATAATGAATGGCTGGACTTTAACTTGAAAATTAAATTTAAAGAAAAGTAATTTGAAACAGTTTTCATTTTCCGACCAGTCTTAGACTTTCGAAATCTTTAGTTATCACAAGGTAAATAGATTTATGATTTAGAATTGACTCACGTTTCGTTGGCGACCAGATTGGTGTCCGCGGTGATGATTAATCCAAAATTGGTTTACGCTGCTGGTGTAGCGTCGGCGTTCAAAATTAATCCTTTGGATTTTTCACTAATTCACTGTAATGGCCTAACTAATATTTAAGTTTGAAACTTAACGGAATTTCACTAATTTTAATTTTACACTAAACGATCACGTTACCAATAAACTACCCGATAAGCTTAAGTAATTTTATTACTTAAAGTTTTCCTAACTCGAAACTAAAACCCCTAAAACACGCGAAATTTAGCTCGCACAATTTACAACTTTCCGTTAAATAACTTTCCTAAAATAAAACCGACTAAAAATTTAATTAAATTAATTTGTAAAATTAATTAAGATTTGTATAACGAATAGACGAAAAAAATCTCGAAAGATATTTGCACCGATTCAGTAGTCAAAAGCGACTATATACTTCCTGCGGCGAGGGTGCCTTTTATAACCTTTTTTGGTTTGGGTGGTTGACACTTTAGTCTGTTGTTAACAAAACTGAACCTTTTTTGTATAGGCGTTAATGACCAAAGTCCCTTTTCCTATCATTACCCCAAATTAAATTTTTTTAAACGAATTTGGAATATGGATTGGCGTGTTTCATTAGAATATGATTAGTCAAAATTATATGACTGTTATTTAAGAAAAACGGAATTTGTATCTAGATTGTCTTTTGTTTGAATAACAATTTGTTTTCGGGTTTAAGTATTCAGGTAAATTGTGTTTCGAGAAAACTCTTGAGAGGTTGTTAAATTGACTGTGACCCCCCTTTTTTTTAAACAATAACTTTCCGAAATTTCCCTTTTCGCAACTAGCTTAAAGTTAAGTGAGTTTGTTTCTCCCGGTCTTGGCTAGAGGGGGTTGACGGTCTATTTAGTGGCTGAAACGCGGCGTCTTTCTTTAATAACAATCGTAATTAATTATGTAAACAAAACAAAACATGTACAAAATGGTAATTCAATATTACGAAATGATATCTTACAACATTACTCATGTGCTTTGAAACGAGACATTTAACAATGACACTTCAAAATTAAATTATTGACTTCTGGTATTACAATTTTTAATTCCCTTTTGAAGATTCATAACATAGAATGAACTCTATCTAAAATTAGTCTCTATTTTCGTCTTTTTCAATTATTTACTTATAGTCAAGTTTGGTTTGTTAACTGCGCAATGGATATGTATGTTCGGCCATTCCTTTGTTATTAGAAAGGCCCATATGTAAAACACACGTGTACCGTGTCGAATCAGGCATTTCCAAACTGCATGAGAACTCACGTCCCGACAAAGATTTTCGACGAGGCCTGCACCAAATTCTCGGACCCGCTGTCATCATAAGTCTTCGCGTTTAGCCCGACTTCTGGAAAACCTCCTAACGGTATCACATAACACGTTGGTCCCCGGAAATCGGCTGTCGATGTAGGAAAGAAATAGTAATATTTAAGACTGCTTGCGCGTTTTTAGTTACGCCCCTCGATTTCTGAAAGATAATATAATTTTTAGAAAAAATGCAAATTCCCGACTGACTACAATACACTAGGTTTTCCACTTTAGTTTACCATTAAAAATCATCAGAACGAATTTGATATATGAAGTAATAAGATACTTTAGAATCCAAAATTAAAACTGATCAACTGCAGAACTGAAAAGGCAATGGCAATTGAACGTTATTGTAGGTGTCTGTAAAAGATGTTGTTAGCGGTTGCAGCAGTGGTATGCGGTGAGAATTTAGGCATGGGAAACAATCATGATACTTTATCATACTTTTCAGCCTAATCCGTCTTTTGTGATGAGGGAAGCTTAAGTACCAATGCGAGCTATCAACCCTACCTGGCTTCCTATTGTCAGTGGTTCAAACATAAACAATATTTACTAAAACATAATTGGGTTAGATTAAAATAAAATAGAAATTAAAAAATGCCTTTTGCCTGCTGTGCCAGCAGTTTGTTTTTAATTGTGCAGTATGTGCTGGTGGTACAGAAGATTTGATTCAAGTTACAAAACAGTGAAAAAGCGATATAAAATTAATAAATAAATTTAAAATAGAAACTAAAATTTTATTTATTATTAATCATACAATATATATTGGAAGTAACAAAACCGAGATTCCGGATAATTTACTAAAAATATCCGAAAATAAAACTAATAAATAAGAGGCATTCTACGTCAAATTAACCAAAATAAGTATGGTTTTCAACCTTGCCCTTTTAGATATTTTTTAAACTTAGTATACTTGTAGTATTCAGTGAAAGTAATACATTTAATTTTTTTGTTGAATCGTTTAATAGTTTAAAAAATCAACTGGAATCTTTTACATTCCAAATTTCAAAATGTTGTAATTTTAAAAATTTTCAAAAAATATATGTAAAGAAGGACTATTTCTCTACATATTCTGAAAGTTTGAACCTGGGATTACAAGGAGATCAGTAAAAAAAAGTATTTAAATGTAATATGAAATCAGGGAAATCTTTGCGCTTTTAGAGAACTAACATTCCTTTAACTCAGAATAATATACGAAAAGATGATTGCTAGCTTGCCACAAAAGAGTCCCTATTCACAAACTCCACTCTTTAGATGATTTTGAATAGTATCCCGTGATGTACGATAAACAAAAACCTATTGTTTATACTTACTTAAGGTCAATGTCATTGCTCTTCATCAACTCTAGCAAATTTTGTTTAAGTCTTTGTTTTAAGTTTTAAGTTTAAGTAGCACAGTCTTTATATGTTTTTATAGGAAGCTTATCATTGATTGTAAGCTATGATATTTTGCATTCAATTAACATGAGTTTAAGATTCTGATTAATTGTGCATACACTAATACTGTGTACCAGTGGCGCCAGCCAGAACGCAGTTTCTTGACCGTATTTCAGTAAACTTTGAAAATCCTATGCGTACATCTGGATTATTTACTTTAAACTGTCCATACATTTCTTTGAGGTTTTTTAAAACTAATCGTTTTTGCATTTGGATTTTATTTCCCCTATCCCTGAGTAAAATATAATCTTTTTACTTTCAGGCACTGGCGTACTTAGATCACCATAACAGTAAACGTTTTGAACCAAGTCAGCAGTCTCTTGATCAAGAGTTTTGCCGGGTTTCGGATTAGGAAATGAAAAGATCCCTTTTGACTTCACTAATTCTCTCACCTTTCTAACCATGTAGTTTGAAATGTTAAATTCTTCTTGAAGGTTTTTTACACTGTAACTTTTAGGTAACACAGTAAGAATCTGCATCTGCTCAATTCGGGATCGGAGCCGGACATTTGGGAGCGGCCGTTTAGCAGCGGCCATTTCAGCGCGGGACACTTCGGCGCAGAAACGCTTCGGCGCATACCTGTCCCGGCGCCGAAATGTGCCTGCGTCGAAGTGTCTTTGCACCGAACTGTCCTTGCGCCGAAACAGCCGCGCTGAGATGGTCGCGCCTAAATGTCCTAGACCGATTCGGAATGTAGTATTACTGAATATTTCTTTATGCTAGAGGATCACTTCTGAGGCTGACTTATCAACCACATCTTCTCATCATCAGAAGGCAAAACAGCACCGTTTTTCGGACTTTTATTAGTTTTTCTCCTGGAGTAGTTTGATTCTTATAATCGTTTTCTATTAATTGGTGTTTCATCAAATGATTGTAAATTAGCATTTAAACTTTCGAGACTTATATTGGCAGCAAGGGTCTCTTCATCGGTGACACCAGATGCCACTTTTCGTGGCTTCAGATCAGAACAACCTAGATCATTATTATGAAATAAATAAAACTTAATAAAAGCTTTCATAGTTTTAATTAAATGATAACCTGACAATATAGTTTCGACAACTAAGCTGTCATTATCAAAGGTAATATAAATATAAACAAACACGTCGCTAAGGTAAATACAAAACGCAGGTAACTAGATAAAAAGATAAAAATAATCAGGATTACATATCTAACACTTTCAGTAACGCAGAATTACTGAGCTCAATTTGTTCATTCATTAAACGTACCCTGAGTTTGTGTTTGTATATCTCAAAAGCTCAAAGTAGGAATTTAATATTATTTTGAGGAGTCATTGTGTGATTTTGTTGTCCACCTGCGTTTGCAACTTTTCCAAGATCCCTACTTTCGATGTCTTTCTTGCTCATAACATTTATTTTTCTTAATACTCATTTTTTCAAATATTTTCACACATTAATTTAAGATATTAATATCGTGTTGTAAATAAATTACATCATTAGTATATAATGTGATATCGCAAGATGTTCTTGACTAGAAAAAAATTGGCTATAAAATGAAATTTTTCGCGTGGAAATAAATATAGGTATATGCTTTTTTATCCACACTCCAATCTTTTTCGAATACCTTATAGTAAGCCTATTAGTTTCATGTAAACATTATTCAATTGAGAGCGCATAAAAACCGGTACCTACACTTTAAGTATTCCGAAACTTGATGGGTTTAGAGAATAAAACATTGGCACTTGTGTATAATATTAACATATGCACAAGCAGTAACGCCTAATATTTCATTTCCTCCATTTCCCATTCTCTCAAGAATTATTTTGTTATTTCTAAAATAGCGCGCGTAACAAAGAACAGCTTTGAGTTAACTTCTTTTAAATTCACATCCAAAGAGCATTCTTGTGTTAGCAAATTTTTGTTTATTACATCCAATGATAAAGTTTGAAATAACCCATTACTACTAAGATCCAATAAGCGAACTATATATTCAATCTACACTCTACAGGCCTCCAAATTCTTAACGGAACATCGAACATCTGCGTGTTAGATTGTCAGAATACGCATTCACTGAAGAGTAAGCAAAATAAATAATAATTATAGTTTGTCGACGATTATAAGATAATCATGGTTTGCTCAGTATATAGCCATGATTTATTTATTTGAAGTTGGTAGCAATGCGGAAATATTAATTTAGTTTTTTTATATCGTTCAACGTTGACAAGTCATGTGGTTGATTATACATAATTCCAGAAAATTTGGCATAAATAAAACAAATTGTTTGTTACATTTCTCATGCATTTACATAAAACATAACTTATTTATAAGACTTTATTTATAATAACAAGGTATCACAAAAAGTATATCACAAAGCACATATATTTTACTGAATCTATGAAATATAAAACTTACAGTAAAATTTTTGTAGGCTTCTAGGTACTAGCACTTGATGTGTATTATTCCATACTTTTTACTCTGATGGAAATATGCATCTATTCTGCTTGCTCGAACATTATGGGACCTTTGTTCCGTTAAAAATTTGGAATTCTGTATATCATGCGTTTAAAAAATGGCGAGTGCGATTTTTGACAATTAGTGAACAAAAGAAAAAATGGGACGGACTATAAGAGTGGGGTGGGTTAGACTATAAGGTGCAACTTAGGACTCTCTAAACCCTTGACCAGGCATTGTTATGATCTTACAGTGCAAAAACATTTATATACTTTGGGGTGGAAGAAAACGATGCTAATGCCAATATACATGTACAGTAGCCTCCCGATTATGTGAACTAATTAAAACCAAGCTTGTTCATAGAAACGAGATGTTCACTCAATTGAATGTACTCTTAAAAAAAGAGTTTATTATATTTATTAACTTAAAGTTAAATTAAATACATTTTATAACTGAACAACACTGTCTGGTATGCAAAAATTATTACTGAGAGATTATTCATACCTGCGAATTCAGCAAAGTAAGTCATACATTTCACTAATCTATTCTGTTCATTGAATCGTACATATAATTGTTTAAATTTTTGTTGTTCATATAAACGATTTGTTCATTTAACAGAGTATTCACTCCAATGAGAGGCTACTGTAAATAACATATTCCTCTCTAAGTCTATACATAGACAGGGACAGATTTGGACTAACACACCTTTGAGAACGGTCGCGTAATACGTCATTCGACTTGACTTGGTCTCAGAAGTCGTTTGACACTGCAACTCTCAGAGACTCCTGTCTTAGGAGTCGATTTGTACAACTGCATAATTCCACAAACTAGGCCATTTGATCCCTCCCCTAATCACAGTGATCATGCAAGGATTTGACTATTTGTGGTTTATCACTTACGTCAATTTCTGTCTCATAAACCGGGTGGCATCAACTTAACCCTAAAATGACTTACTGATTACAGATTAGATCAATTTGATAGATCGCAGATTAAAGTACCTATAGTATGAGCAATACGTAACTCCATCAAAGGTGCCTTTAGAACTTTGAACTTATGTGTATTATAAGATCAGAAGATTATAAAAAATAATCAGAGTCCTTTGACAGTGACAGTTGTTATAATTTTCTGGTGTTATAATCCTATAGGTATAATCCACATGAGTTCAAAATTCCAAAGGTACTTTTGATGGAGTTACTTTTTGCTCATATTATAGTTAATGTGATGAACTGTTAAACTACGGATTACCTTTTCGTAAGTTCTGCGAGCTCGTAAGGTAAGATCCAGGTGAGATAGTGCCAAAATACTCGTCAGCCATAGCAGAGTCAAATCCCTGCGTAAGTGGATGGTCAATATGGAACGGTCAACGTTGGGAGGTTCTGTATTCAATTCAAAGGTGTCTAGTTGAGTCAAATAATGTTGTACACCTCCGTTTATTTATATATGGAGTGCTATTTACATGAAGACAGGCATTAGCTGCAGAAACGTCTTTGACAGCCATTTTCTCATTCCAAAATGCATGGAGTAGGATGTTCACCCACTAACGCTTATAATTATGCAGTAAATCTCCATAGGAAACCTCTATTTCTTAGGAAGCTGCAATACTATACTATAAGTTTGTATATTTTTCCGATATATCTCCGAGGCCATAGATCTGAATAAAACGAATAAAAAACAATTGGTTGATAAAAAAAACTATGAAGATCAAAGAAGTATTGAATTTTTCTTGTTGCTATAGGAACGTATTCCTCCAATGACATCTTTATAATTTTATACACATTTTATCACATTTATAAAGTCATCAGTTTTTTTAATTACGTGGTATAAATCCCAACTTAGTCAGTCATACAACGCGTGCTAAACAATAGCAATTACCTACAGAAGACGATTTATGAGTGGGCTAAACCACTCAAAGGGTATTATTGAAAATTTAGTCATTCAAGCAGTCCTTCAACAATATGATTCAATTTTTCTCAATATCATTATGGCTTACAGGCAAAGCGTGCAAAAACTGAGATAAGGCGTTCAAAGCGGCACAAATCTGGCAATATCTAGGTTCGTGCTTTTAAAATTGCTCCCAGTGTATGGCTGGAGACCTTTTTATTTTCTTAAATTCATGCGTGCAAAATAACTAAACTTTGCTAATTCTATGTGTTTAAAGAGCATAACGTTAATATTTCATAATCTAAATGGGAAATTATATGTTGTAATTAAAACGGAGAGGAAGCCAGTATACAAGGTGGGTAGTCAGCTCGGCAAGGCACTATAAAAAGTAAGATCTTAGAATAACTGCTGCATCTACACAAGTGTTCCTTAGAGTCTTAGACAATAGGTTTTTCAAAATAATGTTTTTAAAAACAATATTAACATTAAGAACTGATAGATATTAACCAATCATATAAAGGTCAAAAAAGAAAACAAAAGCAATGGAATAAAAAATTAATTAAAATGCAAACTTATCATGTAAAACTGCCTAATAAAATTTGGTATTTTTAAACATAATAAAGCATAATAATATTCATAAATTATGCTTTATGAACACGAATCATAATAATTATCGTTAACGATGAAGATCACAAATAGGTAGGTATTGTATTATCCGAATATGAAACAATAAATTTAAAAAAGGCATAAATTAACCCATGCATTAATACTTCGTGTAGTTAATTTAAAAAAATGTATTGAAGGAAAATTTTATTTAAAAAAAATCTAAATCTTGGTAAAATCGAGGGGTCAATCACTCCACAAAAAACGTACAGTGATTTCCAGTTTCTGGGAATACTATCAAAAAACATCAGGTATTTCCAAGTATTCCCAGGTATTTCCAAGTATTCCCAGGTATACTCAGGTAATTCCAAATTATCGAAAAATAGAACATAGAAAGTCAGATTATTTTGATATAAACTTAAATGGCTTAAAAGTTCTAAATCATCAGAAAACAGAGCTTTAGTAAAAAACATTTTATCTTTGTGAGGTGACTTAAATGTTTACTTAAAGTATGGCAAATGCGGGGACAAGATTGGGATACTAAATAGGGCATGTATCAAAGTAATGTAATTGAAATAAAATAAATTTAACAAGTTTCTAATGGTCATTTCTTCTTAATTATTTTCTTTGACGTAGAGATCTCAAGTTTTTTTGATTTTTGATTTATTTTTGAATTTTTTTTTGTGCAGCTCTAACTCGTATTACTCTGTCAGCCGATAAATGAGCTTTTTTATTAAAAGAAAACGGCAATGTATAGTCTTTTTAACCGTCATCGTTTTTTTATTTTTCAGTAACACTGCTAAATATGATTTATCATTACATGATTTAATTCCCGTAAAATATTTTAAATTTGTGTTGTAGGAATTTAGAATAGATAACTGTTCATCATGTTTTTTATTTCGTCACTAAATGCAATTTGAGTTGTGTTGGATATATTACCGGTGTTATATGTATATATTAAATCTTCATCATCATCTTCGAAATTCTCATTCAAGACAGCCGTGGGATTAAGAAGTTCTTGAGATTCGATAACTAAGGGTATTCCTATTTGTTCACACAGTATTTCTGATGGTTCTATTCCAAAAGATTTTGCGGTTTTCTCAGCTTTATTTTTTGCTTGTAACATACTATAACTCCTAATTTTTTTCCATATCCAGAACTGAAAGATGATTTCTACTTGATCTGATCATCTCATGAATGCTCTAGTGCAGAGCATACTTACTTAATACATGAAATATATTAAAATGCAGAGTCACTTCTATGCATTAACGTAAATATTCTATGACGTCACGAAATATCGCTACTTCCCCTACGTCTTTAACTTTTCTTACATTTGGCTTTTATGATCATAACATTGATAACCGAGTTTGTGTTAAACTAATTTGCCGTAATTGACTTTACTTAATAGATTTTCGTCTAATAACGCCGTTAAAACGAAAATAAATTTCCACCCAAGCATGTACAATATCAAGTATACCTTAAATATTCCTAGGTATTTCCAGGTACTGCCATGTATTTCCAAAGTATTCCCAGGTATTTCCAAGTATTCCCATGTATTCCCAAGTATTTCCAGGTATTCCCAAGTATTCTTAGGTATTTCCAAAGTATTCCCAGCAAAGTGTGCAGTGATTTCCAGTAGTGGTTGACCCCTCGGGTAAAATATTCAGAATTTAATAGTTAATTTAATAATATGGTAGATAGATTCTTTAGTTACATTAGGCTTGTCCCAGAAAGTTTTGCACAGTTTTTGCACCCTTGAATGCATGCTTAAAATAACAACAATCTTTTTATTAAGATATATATATATAGGTGTGATTAGTAACGCTTATATGCTTCAATTAAAAACCGTGTAGTGATGGCTGATCTTACTCAGTCTTAAGTATGACGAAAACTTCGAAACTTCAAGAGAAATTTTGCACGTTTACGCTAAAAATCCTTAATATTGGATGATGAATCTATTTTAAGTTTGACTCTACTAAATCCACAATTCTTTACAGTAGTCAACAAGGAGAATGTATCAGATAAGCTGAAACACATTGCAATAGAAAAATCTAGACCGAAGGTACTCATTTGGCAGTTTACCTCTGCGTGTAGTCTACGCAGTAAACCACTGTTTGCAGAAGACACAATCAATCGCGAAATTTGTCACTAAATATTTGCTAAACGTTGCTATCACTAAGTGTAAGAACTATTACTACCATTTCTACCAAATCATAGTAAAGTAGCTTTTATGCCAAAAGCACTACAAAGTGGTTAGAAAACCATACTTTCCATTACATCCCAAAAAAAAGAAACCGCCATCCACACCAGATCTTTGCTCAATTGTGAGTTACTGGGCACTAATAAAAGAGAACGGAACCACGACCAAATCGCTTCAAAATTTTCCTCAAAGAGGATAGCAGCAGCAAAAAGGTGAAAAACCGAAGTGCGCAAAAATTAATGGGAGGTGTCAAGAGAAAAGTTGGATTGTTTAGTAGAAAACCAGTGGTAAACGAAAACTAAATTCATTATCATGTATTAGCCTACTGTAGTAAATATATAATAAATATCAAAGTAAAATCTTCTCTATTTATTTTTAGCTTAAGTTAAAACCCGTGCAAAACTTTCTGGGACAAGCCTTATTAAACAAAAAAAAATATGTATTTAATATACCCTATAAACCCAGTTGTTTTGCTTCGGCTGTGGGTTTAGAGACAGATTTCAGATAAGAAGTTTAACTAAATGTCAAATTTAAAATATTCTCAGTGTCTGTTCAAAATGCACTAACGCTAGAATAGGGATGATAAGTGTAGTGTGTAAATACCTTACTACATATTAAGGGTGGATAGAAATAGTACATTGTAAATGAAGAATCAATATTGCAGTAAATATACGAAGAATAGGTAAAGATTTCAAACGTCAGTAGAGATAAATCAGTTTTAACATTCTTTACCAATCTATCAATTAACGAAATGGGACACTCCCTATTCTATTATCACTAAGTGTAGGTTAGGAAAAATATCTTTCTAAGAAAAAACAATTTCTCTTCAGAAAATAAGTTATGTAGAGCCTTGGGGTAGGAAAAACCCAAATAGAGTATTTTGAACCCAATTTATCAACTACACGAAGCCATCCCATACTTTTTTTTATTATTTTGTAAAACCTAATCTTTAAAATAGAACCTGTATTATTGTTATAAGGGTAATTATTTTAAATTACTAAATCCCCCTTTTTATGTGTTATATCTATCCTGTGAAATCAGCAATTCTTGGAATCATGGACTTATTACAGTGATATTATCTTTGTTTCTGATAATCTACACCTACAACGATCAGCGAAACGTCAACGGTTAATTCGACCCCTTGTCTGGACTTCCACCTGAGGTAATACTCACGACAGCATTTCACACCCGTCTTAATTCACACGTTTCAAATTAGAACTGCCATCTTATTTTACTGCTAACGTGAGCTGTTTTCGTAGTAAAATGCAAAAAGTTTTTATTGCAGACTGAGAATGAATTTTTTAATTAAGTACTAGAATATAAAATTACTATTGTTAGTAGATGCAACAATTACCTTTTTCTGATAAGAAAAATTCACACTCGTACACGTGATAACTGTCGCATTCTTTTTACTTCATATTTTATGTCCATCGTCTATCACTTATCAACAGTTGGTTATCAACACTACATCTAAATGTACTGTAAAATTCACCTTATAAAATGACGATAAAGGATCTTACAATGTAACAACATGTTTCATGGAAACTACGTAACATTATTTCCTAGAATGCCTCTATATCTAATAAAACACTACATGCTGGATTACCAGTAAAAGATATTCTTATCGTTAGGGTTTCTTTTTTCCTTAGAACAACTTCAAACGATTGTTTTAAGACTAAATTGTTTAACATAGCAGACGCGCTTTGGATGCTTTAAACATATACCGGGAATTCAAGAAACTCTTGTTAAATATTTGTTTCTGACTTTATACCGTTCTATTATGTATTTACTTGGATTTTTTTATTCCGACATAATGAATGATGTTGTGTACATGCAATTTAAGTGGAACGCTCTTGCAATGAGCCTCTAGTGATGGAGTATGGCAAATAAAAAATGTATAGCAGTTCACTTATCCATTTCGCGTAATAAACTTCCACAAACCTGAACGAACAATTTCTTCAGGTTTTATTCAGAATGTTCTAAACGTCGCAGGGTGTTTTAATATGTTTTAAAATAGACACTTGTATTGTAATATGACAATATATTACATACCATGATAGGTAACGATATTTGTATAGTAAGTCACATATGAAATAATAATAAAATATAATGAGTGTATTTTAGTGAAATTACCTACAGATTACATTCCCTTAAACTGCTAAGAATTAGAAAAGAAAGTTATCTCGTGTGAAAGTTGGCTAAACAAGACATTTTTTCCATATTTGAGCCTTAATATCTCGAAAACGCTACATGATATAGTACTTTTCTCTACGCAGTTTAATTCCACTTAAAATCCTTTCAGGATCTCCTAATTCTGTTTATAAACTAAAAAAAAGGTTTAATTTTGTGACACTTATTGAACCTTAGGGATTCTTAATTTAAAGTTTTATTTCAGGTGTTAAATTAAAGTACTACATCTGTATACAAGTCATATTATGTCATGTTTAAAAAATACATAAACTAGGGTCTTATAGAAAATTCCGGATTTGAAATTCAAACGTCGTTGTTGGCGGTAAAACAAATGCGAAAGTTATAATCTACAAAATGACGGCACTTCCCGTATGTATAAATACATACTATATGCTTCGTGTTGTGTTTAAGCAGAGTTAAATTAAAATAAAACAAGTGTTCAGTAGTGTTCAAAAATTACAGACTAAATTTAGTTATATAATTGTATTATGTCTTTGTATCAATGCGATAAATGGAAAGATTACATTGCTTTGCCTGGTTGTGCTGCTTATGTTTCTAGTTAACAATTATTACATTGCAAGAAATATAAAAAATGTACTGAACAATGAATATTATTTTTAACCAAACACAAGGTACTGAACTGATTTTATTTTTTATTTAATTTTTAAAAAATATTGTATTTCTATTAGCTGCATAAAATACCGCACATCAATTAATACAATATTGAACAAAATTGGTTTAAATACAAAACAGTAAGTTAACATGCTATGATATTACTTTATTAACAAAATTAGATAATTGACCTGCCGATACTGCCCAGTCTTTAAATTCAACATTTACCACTTTCTACTCAGTTTCGTAAGGTAGTAAACTAGTAACCAACTTTTGTTGTTATGATATCCCCCTTTCATCATTTACTTGGTTTTCCAGAACTAAAACCCAGAAACGTTCGGGGACCCAGAGGCTATTCGGGCCACACATCGAGCTATTTTATTTTAATTAACAACACAATATATATCTTACGCATTAATAAAATAGACTGAGAGCTCGACATTTGATGCAAGTTCAACGACGGAGGCGCGTTTGCACCGCCATCGCAAGTCGTCCGAGAACATTTTGCATAATATTGTTTTCTAACTATACACTTTATACAGCGTGTCAGGGGTTACAACGCATTAATTTTAAGGGGTGATAGAAGACATCAAAAGAAACAAAAAGGTGTTATACAACTTTGTTCTAGAACGTACTACTTCTTCAGAAACAACTAATAAAGTTGGAAACTTTAACATCATTTTGCCGCGTTAATAATAATACTTTAATTATGGCGCTTTGTCGGCAGATGCATCTCATCTATCACAACAACAAACTGTGACGAACAACAAACGGCTTCGCAAGTCGTCCGAGAACATTTTGCATAATATTGTTTTCTAACAATACACTTTATACAGCGTGTCAGGGGTTACAACGCATTAATTTTAAGGGGTGATAGAAGACATCAAAAGAAACAAAAAGGTGTTATACAACTTTGTTCTAGAACGTACTACTTCTTCAGAAACAAATAATAAAGTTGGAAACTTTAACATCATTTTGCCGCGTTAATAATAATACTTTAATTATGGCGCTTTGTCGGCAGATGCATCTCATCTATCACAACAACAAACTGTGACGAACAACAAACGACTTAATGACATTTTTTCGTATCGTATGGCGTTTCCGCGTAAAATTGAATTCTTTTTTCAATTAAAAATTCATTTTACTCAATTAATAAAATTGACAACCCTGTACATTTGTAATAGAATTTGTTCCACATCGGCACAAAATGCTGATGTGGAAGTTTGTTGACATTGAGGTAAAGCACATTTTGCTTACAACCTTGCAATTTAAGAATATTTGGCTCAATGCCTGATCACAGCTTTGTAAATAATACCCTTTTTTAGAGTGAAATCATACTGGATTTGCAGTTTGTTGAACTTTGAAATAATAATTTGTCAAAAACGCACGAGTTTAATGGTAATTAGGTGCCTTAATCAGAATTTTTTTACCAGAATAAGATAGTATTTTTTAATAAAAAGAAAACAAATACGTCAAGAAATTTTGAAAATATTCCGAAAATTAATAAATATAAAATGTAGGACAATTATTGTTTTATTTTTACAGTTGTTTTGTTATGAATCAGCGTGTTTTTAACGTACAACTGGTACAACGTATAAATCTTGTTTACGGAAGAACAGTGCGGATTACAATTTTCGTAGAATTAGTCACCCAACTAATCTGCTTCGGATGTTTATTATTTTTAAACAACGGCCGTCATTATCAGTTTGTTTGTTTGATTTTCTAAAACATTGTAAGACCCAGCTGCGATTATACTTAAGCAAGGTTGCCAGATATGGCAATGGTTTTTTCTAAATTACCCGAAAGGCTATTAACATTATTAACAATCAAATTATTAAGACTTTTTTGTTCCTTTTGATGCCTTCTATCACCCCTTAAAATTAATGCGTTCTAACTCATGACACCCTGTATATACTACATATTTATATTATTTTTATAAAGTTAATATTTAGAACGCAAATTCATAGAAAAAAATGCATCGATCCCATGAACTTCTCCTATCTAGGTGGCATCCTGTACTCTGAGCTACCTGAGGCAACTATCAGTAGAGTGACAAATTTTCCATGTGAATTAGATATTTAGCAAACATACCAAACAACTAGATTATTTTATTATTGAAGATCAACATTTCGCCGACGACAACATCAATATTCAAAGCATCTAGATTATTTTAAATCATCCTATTACGAAATTAATTATATAAATCTTAGATAAAGGTTAATTTTTTATTTTGCGAATTAATGTTTTTACATTAAGTTATATTTAGAATGCAAATTCATATAGAAAATTTGTCACTCTACTGATAGTTGCCCAATTTTAGGCGGCGAAAGTTTAGAAATGGGTCGCATAAATATTTATTTTTATTATATTATTTAGATTCATGTTAAAAATGTATGCTATAAGGTCTTGTAATTTTAAGTAACAACCCTCCCTCTTTCGTGTGGGTCGTCTTATAATATTATTGCTATTTTTAGGTCGCTAGATAAAAAAGCTTGCGAAACGCTGGTATACGAAGTCTGGCTATTAAATAACGAGACTGCGCGCAGAGAAGACGTCCTAGAGGGGAAGGGGGGAAAACGAATGCAGCGTTGGATAGCTGGAAGTGTCGACTATACCAGTACGCAAACACGTTTTTGTCGCTGTAGTAGTATTTTTTCTATAGAGGTTAGAAACGAACGTGTTTTTTCTCGTGCCGATATAAATGTGTGACGAAAAACACGAGCAACGGATCAATGTGAAATTTCTCGTTAAATTAAAAAAAACTCCGACTGAGTGCTATAAGTTGTTGAAAGAGGCCTATGTAGAGAATTCTCTATCTCGTGCGCGTGTTTTCGAATGGTATAAACGGTTTTCTGAAGACCGAGAGAGCACTGAAAATGACAAACGTCCAGGTCGACCTGTCTTTGTTTCAACTCCGCAAACAGTGACCAAAATCAATGAAATTGTGCGCGGAGATCGTCGTATGAGCATTCGGATGATTGCTGAGACTGTAAACGCCGATAAAGAAACTGTCAGAAAAATTTTACATGACGAGTTGAACATGAAGAAAGTTTGTGCGAAGTTGGTCCCAAAAAATTTTACCCCTGAACAAAAGCTCGTCCATCAACAGATCTGCTCAGATTTTCTTGAGAGGTTAGATGAAGAGCCTGAATTGATGGAAAACATCATCACTTGCGATGAAACATGGACATTACAATATGATGTTGAAACTAAGCGGCAATCCTCCTGCATCGCCAAGAATGAAAAAAGCAAGGATGTCGAAATCAAAATTTAAAGCCATGCTTTAAATTTTGATTTCGACATCAACGGCATCGTGATGACTAAATGGGTTCCACAGGGTCAGACCGTAAACCAAACTTACTATTTGAAAGTTTTGGCAACACTGCGAGAGCGAGTTCGTAAGAAATGGCCGGAGTTGTGGAAAAACAAGTCGTGGATCTTGCACCAGGACAACGCACCTGCCCATAACGCGCTGTCTGTGAAGCGTTATTTAGCCGTTAGAGGCACTCCAGTGCTCGAACACGCGCCGTACTCGCCTGATTTAGCACCCTGTGGTTTTTTCCTGTTTCCGAAAATCAAGTCTGCCTTTTAAAGGAACCCGGATCGATCGATCGAAGTGGTGAAGTGAAAATCGGTGGAGCTCCTAAATGCTCTTACAAAAGAAGACTTCCAGCATTGTTTTGACCAATGGAAAAAACGAATGGAACGGTGTGTGGCGAGGGGCGGGGAGTACATTGAAGGGGAGCATTCGATTGTAGAATAATTTTTAAAATAAAGCTCTTTTTCATAAGCAATCTCGTTATTTAATTGCCAGACCTCGTATAGTGCAACCAAAACCATAAATTCATAGAGCTACATAAATAAAGACATGCAAGTTATTTCCAGGAGTGAAAATGATTTTTGTTCTGAATATGCGTATAGTAATTTTAATTTTACATTTATAAATATACAACAATTCAAAACACAGGAATAGACAAACAAAAATATTATCAAATGTATTTAAATGTATCAATTTCGATACAAGTTTCGGTATATTTTGTCCGATCGGTTAATCACTGACATTTACCGCATTGCAAAGAACTTGTATGTATCGATACTGTAGCTGAAAGTCACCCTTTGAACGATAATTGCTAACGCAGTTGCAGGTCACTCATGGTGACTAGTACAGAATAGTACAATATCTAAATATGCCCATAGTAAACTGTATTTAATATAAATCTGACAATGTATACCTCACGTTTTTCAAGATTGCACTTTTTTACGGTCATATTTACATAAAAGTAACACATGAAACGATTTGCTAAGGACTTTTTATCATTTATGAAAATAAATTAATTTAATAAATTAATATCAAGGTAATGACAAACTTTTATAACATTTACAAATTTATAACATCCATATACTTAAAAACGATTTAAAATTTCTTCACACTGACACTAGTGCAATAAAAGTATACTTTCTACACTCAAATTAAATGCCTAGTTTACGCATGGGCATAGAACATACAATCGTTTGTACAAATACTGCTCATTTGAAGCTGACTAATTTACTTTTGCTTCTTTTCTATCTTTTTCATCGTTTCTGTTACGTCTTGTACTTTTGTCAGTGATTAAAAGTATATAAAATACATATAGATACTTTAAGACAGTTTCTCTCAGACTGTAAAATAAAGTACCTAATAGTTATTTCTTAACACACTACATCCTTGTTCTTGTTCAAAAGAATGGCCACTTAAATAGATGTACCTTATCTTCACTTTAGTAGACAAAGATTAAACAATTCTCTACGATACCCAGGTATTCATTATCCCATACAAAAGAGAACACTAGGACATTGTGGAACAAAAATGCAACGCACGCAATGAATAATATGCGTTTATATTTTGCACGCATTATCCAGGAAAGTGCTTATAATATATCTTCATCTACAAATAGATACAAATTCAACTAATAACGCTAAGCAAAAAGTTAATTATACATTGACAATTTGTTTTAAATGATATGTTAATAGTCCTACATCTGCTGCAACAAACATTGAGAATATTCTCGTCTAGAATGAAATTAGGGATCTATGACTGGTAGAAAAACGCAAAAATATTTTTCCAGGTCAATTTATTATAGTATTTTAAAAATTAACTTTATTAAAAACAAAATAAAAAGTGCAACCTTTAGAAGACTAGACAAAAAAGAAGTAAGTATACTAATTATTATTAATAATGTTTTTCTTGTATGCAATAGGTTCTGAGACACCCTAATGATGAGTTTCTTCGAATTTCTATATGCAGCTGTTTATTTTCCGATTGCCAGTTTTACCCTTTGCACAATTTTTTTCTTATCTAATGGAGAAAGTGCATATTAGGCGTCACTATAATTTAGGTAACAATCAAAATCCTATTATGCGTCTACTGCATTAATTTTAAATTTAATATAACTTCAATTTAATCCAGAGACGTTAGTTCATTTTGTTCCTGTCTGATTTATTATTATAAACTGACTTCTATGCATTAGAAATTTTATTATTGCCATAAAATAAATCATGTTTGATGCTCTATTTGAAGTTTTCCTTCTGAGACAACATACCTATAATGATAAAATAAAGATATATTTACGATTCTACCGGAATGATGTCCTTAATTGTACTGACAATTTAAAATTTATTGAAGTTGCCATTATTTGTGTTCAGTTAAAAAAAGCATCACCTGTTAGCATTAGTCTAATTGGAAATCTCGAGTCATTATACTGTTATGAAATGGTAATTCTGCTTTACTATATCATAAAATGTCCATATAAATAAAATATGAACTGTTAGATGGGAGTCTACTTCTCAAAATTAAAGATAAATTGTATTAAATTTAGGAATGTTATAATAAACAAAATTATACTGTAAAACTTAATTGTATATTTAATTACATAATAAATTATTTGGAAAAATTACTGTCAACATTATGTTTTGTAATAATTAATTTGGTATACAGAGTACACTAGTGGCGTTCGCAGGTAAGGCTTTGGTACTCAAACTCTCTTAACTTTGTAGACTTTAAGAACCTAGAACCTAGAAACATTAGTTTACATCTTTTACAACGTTTTGGTAATTTATTTAATTTCTACCTACTCAATGCTTTTAATATACACGTAACATCCTTGTACCTTACTCCTATATTTGACTTAAAGCATTCTATGACTGAATATCACGTTGAAAACTCAACACGGAAAATTAAAAACAGATACTTACTTTTAGATGTATTTGTTTAGATAATCTTAGGAATATCAAAATTAGTTAAGTACTCTACATAAGCCTTCCATGTACTATTGGATTCATAATGATCTAGGACAGCAAGGCTAATATGATGCTAATTTGTATATTTAAAAAGGCTAAAAATAGGATCATATTAGCCTTGCTGTCCTAGATCATTATGAAATCAGTAGTACATTAAAGTCACGTTACAAGGAACCTACCGTTATGAAAAATAAATAGAAACTATAAACATCGAGAGTACGTTCAGACAATATCACAATCAGAATCCCTGCAGAATCCGTAGTCTTCGAGTTACAGCTGTTTGAAGTTTAATAAGAATAATGAACAAATTGTCAACTTCAAACGGCTGTAACTCGAAGATTATAATCTTTTGGATTTTGTGCCCGTTGACACTTTCAATCTACACATTAGGGACTATCATTTACCAAAATCTCTAGAATTTTGACCGAAAGCCATTTCCCATAAGGATTCTACGGGTTGCAAAAATTGTCAACCTCAAACGGCTGTAATTCGAAAACTATAATCTTTTAGACTTTGTGCCCGTTGACACTTTTTATTTTACACATTAGGGACTATCATTTACTGAAGTTTCAAGAATTTCGGCGAAGAGCCATTTCCAATAAGGGATTCTGCGGGGTCCTCTTAAGTCTTTATTAAAGGGAGGCTGATGCCAGAACTGCAGATAAGTAATAGATACGAATAAAGAGCTCTTATTCACGAAATGGTCGTTTTGCAATCTCCTTGTATTTAATTAAATTTCACCTCCTTAGAAGAAAAGGCATATAATTTTAGAATTTGTTGTAGACCATACACTGGACTAACACACAATATACAACTAAATATTATGAAAGCTATTCAGCATTAAAGTACAGATAAAGGTAAAATATAGAAACAACTGATTGAAACAATTAAATTGGTTGCTTCAACTATATTGTAGCCTAACCTCACATATATATGATCCTGCATTGTAAAGATAGATATTGATACTGTAACGTTCTTTCTAAAATAATAACACAAGTGCTGTTTAAATCGTCTATTCACAAACAAATATTTATTCCTATACACTAATGAATACACTATAAATTAACGCTATGATTATAAACCATTAAAAACTATTATTTACAGACTATGAATTTTCCCATATAACATTTATCTATACAATTATTATTTATTTCGTGAAACACAATTAATGGCTCGCTGTTGACTACCTCTCTTTTATCCGCGAATCCGCTTTTATACCCTCATATAAACGTTCCAGAAGTCGCCCGAACATACCATGTATTTCTAGAATACACCAGAATAAACCGCGTCTGGTTCACATGCCCGCGCGATGCGTCATTCTCTCGAATGCGATAGAACACACCATTTGTTGCTCGAAAAGAGGTTCTTTCTTTTCTCTCTTGTTACACTGCCCCCCTCTTCAAGTCTGTTCTGTCCCAGAACAGGTTTTATGCTCTGGTTCCTGTAGAACGGGTCATGACGATATCGACAGTCTTCACCTCGACTACACGTTCCATTACGGTAGAAATAACAGTCTACACTCTTCGTTGGCCTTAATGCGGGCTGTGGGTCAAAACTGCAGACGAAGATCTTGACGTCCGTACCTCTAAAGACAACTTCCAGCATGTTTCTAACGATTCTCCAATCCAGCTGGTCCCGCCCACAGCCGAGTTTGGGAACTGCCAATTTGTTAATTCCCCTGGTAAGCAACTCGATTCTCAAATTCCATAGTGCCCTCCACAAGTCGGCGTAACTCGGTTTCTGGTAGTAAAACTGCTTGGTTACCAAGTAGTAAATGGATCGGTCATGATCAGGCAAGCGTAAGAATTTCCCAACAGAGGGATTTTGTTCTCGAAGTTCATTCAGCCGTCCAAATTTATTTCTAAACACTACTGCGATCCCCCTGGACATACGGAGATCCGCAGAGACACAGTGGGCAATGGAATAATCACCAGGGACCCGGAAGAGATCTTGTTGCATCTCAGTCGTGACTCCGAATCGCGCTTTTCTAGTTCCAGAGAACGCAGCCATAAATTCTCTAAAGGTTGGCTGATCATCTTCAGGCCTTACGGTATTGATAGCCACCTCAGCCTCATCTTTCCGATCCGGGACTGCGTCATTATTTTCCTCATAGTGCGCCAGACGATTGGAGTGTACCACCTTTGGTTTCCCCCTTGGCAATTTCTGGATGCGATAAATCAAGTCATTTATTCGTTTCTTCACCTGGTATGGGCCCTCCCAATTTCGCTGTAACTTTGGAGAATAGCCACGACGTCTTTGCGAGTTGTATAACCAGACAAGCTCTCTAGGTTGAAACCCTCCTTCTTGGGCTCTCACATCGTACGTAGCCTTCATCCGGTCACTCGCGATTCGACTATTGTTTCGGGTTCGGTGGTGAATATCCTCCAACTTCTTCTTTAAGTTGATGACATAATCATTCCCGGCTACCTCCTGCTCTATAGGTGGGGATCCAAATTCCAGATCACACGGTAACCGTAACTCGCGTCCAAACATCACAGACGCTGGTGACTGACCGGTTGTTTCGTGGACCGATGCACGATAAGCCATCAGGAACAGATGCAGGTATTGGTCCCAGTCTCGTTGATGATCGGAGACGACCTTGGCCAAATATTTGCCCATTGTCCGATTCATGCGTTCTACCATTCCATCGGACTGCGGATGTAACGGTGTGGTCCGAGTCTTGCGAATGCCCAACAATCGACAGACTTCTCCAAAGAGTACAGACTCGAAATTGCGGCCTTGATCCGAATGCAGCTCCATGGGCACTCCGAAGCGACTGAAAAACTCTTTGACTAGTACGTCAGCAACAGTCGCAGCTTCCTGGTTTGGTAGGGCATATGCTTCTGGCCATTTGGTAAAATAGTCCATTGCCACTAATATGTATTTATTCCCATCGTCGGTTTCGGGAAATGGTCCGGCAATATCTATGGCTATTCTTTCCAGAGGACTACCCACATTGTACTGCCTCATAGGTGCTCTTCGTTTCCCCAAGGGTCCGTTACCAGTGGCACATAGTTCACATTTCCGGCACCACTCCTTCACGTCTTCTTTACAATTGACCCAATAAAAACGCTCCCTAACTTTCTCCAAAGTCTTTTTCACACCGAAGTGTCCTCCTGAGGCACCGTCATGGAGATGTCGCAATACTGTAGCCACTCGGCTTCTAGGAACCACGAACTGAGACCTAATGGTGGTACCATCTTCACTCTCCAGTACTCGCTTCAGGAGATCGTCTTCCACCTTCAAGGACTCCCATTGGGCCCAATATGCTTTGAGCGCTCTGTTGAAAGGGCTGACGGCCTCCCAGGCAGGCCTTTCTCCCACGCGCTTCCATTCCAGTACCATTTTTAGTTCGGGATCAGCCTCCTGCTGTCGTTGCAATTCTTCCGGCAACCAATTGTCGTTGACGATGGTAGTCCTTAATACTTGGCAAACCCTCTCTTCCAAACGAGAGCAATGACGGCAATCCGTTGGACAGAGTCTTCTTGAAAGAGCATCGGCATTTCGATGACTAGTGCCCGCTCGATGTTCGGTGTCAAAGTCGTATCCTTGTAATCGTTCGATCCACCTTGCGACCTGGCCTTCAGGATTACGGAATTGTAGAAGCCATTTCAACGCTGCATGGTCCGTCCTCAATAAAAACTTCCGTCCGTACAAGTATTTGTAGAAGTGCTCAACGGACTTCACGACGGCCAATAGTTCTTTTCTGGTCACACAATAATTCCTTTCGGCTTTAGACAAAACCTTACTAAAATAGCCGATGACCTTTTCTTGTCCATCCTGTATCTGAGAAAGTACCCCCCCAATGGCCAGATTACTTGCATCTGTGTCAAGTATGAATTTCCCTTCTGTCCGTGGATAGCTCAATATTGGTGCTGTTGTCAGGGCACGCTTCAGCTGTTGGAAAGCTGTTTCACACTCTCCGCTCCAAACATACTCGCGCCCATCTTCAGTTAACCTTGTCAGAGGTTTCGCTATATTGGCAAACCCAGGAACGATACGCCTGTAGTAGGTACATAACCCAAGAAAACTACGAACTTGGTGTTTATCTTTCGGTGTTGGCCACTCTTGAACTGCACGAATCTTATCGGGGTCGGCTGCCACTCCATTTTGTGATACGACGTGCCCGAGATATTTCACTTCCTTTCTGAATATGTGGCACTTTTTCGGACTCAGTTTCAGATTGGCTCCACGTAGTCTTCGGAACACTTCCTCTAGATTGTTCAAATGTTCGTTGAATGATTTTCCGACTACAATCACATCATCTAGGTATACCAGGCAGGTCTTCCACGACAACCCTCTCAGGATGGTCTCCATTAGACGCTCAAAGGTGGCCGGAGCGTTACATAGATCGAAAGGCATAACTGTAAACTGCCATAGTCCGGAACCAATAGTGAACGCGGTCTTCTCCCGGTCTTCAGGTTCCATTTCAACTTGCCAATAACCGCTCTTCAAGTCCAAAGTCGAAAACCATCGTGAACCAGACAGGGTATCTAACGTGTCGTCGATGCGTGGTAAGGGATAGCTGTCTTTCTTGGTCACGTCATTAAGCTGCCGATAGTCCACACAAAATCTCGTTGACCCGTCCTTCTTACTGACCAGGACCACCGGTGATGCACATGGACTGCTGGATGGCTCGATGACCCCTTGTTCTTCCATATCAGTAATAATCTTTTCGGCTTCTGCTCGCCTTGCTAGAGGTAGACGCCTCGGCTGCTGACGGACAGGCATAGAGTTGCCTGTATTGATTTTATGTTTTACTATATTTGTTCGTCCCTTCTGGCTATCGTCAAGAGCGAAGATATCTTGGTATCGGTGAACCAAACCCTGTACCTCTTTCACTTCCGTTCTGTTAAGGTCTTCGCACGAACTAGTAACCATACCCACTAATTTTCCACCATGGTCTTTGGGCACTGGTTTTGGAACATCAGCCATACACCTGGCTACTCGGAATACTGGCACACACTGTCCCACAAGGGTACTCTTCTTCAATGTCACCGGATCCACATTAACGTTCATAAGCCTCACCGGTACAGTATTTCCAACCTTGATCAGCGCTTTTCCCACCAATATGCCACTATGGATCTTCTTATCACAAACAGGCTCCATCATTCTCACACATCCTACCGGAAGATCTCCATCCAAACCTGCCTCGACAACCATCTCGCTTTGACCAGGCAATATCACATCTTCAGTCAGCAAAACCCTTACAACCGGATCCTCTCGTGGGTGCAACGGAAGTTCTTCGTTACCGACCTTCAAAACACCCTCTTTCAAATCCAACGTAAAACCAAATTTTCTCAGGAGGTCCATTCCCAAGATGAAGTCATCAGTGATATCGGCTACCAGCACCTCATGATCACGTTCTTCACTTCCAATGCCAATCTTCATCTTCACCACTCCGCGTGTTGGTATCACTTCACCTGTTGCTGTACGGAGTTGAGTAGTTGTTGGTAACAGCTTCATACTTGTTCGTAGAACGTTAGGGCGTATGATGGACTTTGTCGCCCCCGTATCAATGAGTAGTGGAACAGTACGATTAGCAATTTTCCCATCTACGAACAAACTGCTGGTACTATTGTTTGATGTTACGGCATGGATGGTGATCTTCGGGGCATCTCTACTCAAGGTCAACGTTCGCCCCCACTCGTCGACCTTCTTTAGTTTTCCGACTGCTGAACCTGTTTTGGTTTAGGGCAACGACGTCGTATGTGACCTTGTTCGCCGCAATTCCAACAACGAGGCCCTCGAACTTCTTGATGATTCTTCTTACGGCTTTCTTCCTTCCGAAGAACTCTCAGTACTAACTCCTCTAGGTGATCTTTAGAACCTCCTTCTTCCTCCACAACGGCCCGAACACGCCCGTGACCTCGGGACGCTTGTTTTGCAGCTTCAAATTCTAAGGCGTGAGCAAGCGCATCATTAGTTGTTCTTGGTCGTGCTAGCCTCAATGATTGTTGTGTTTGTTGTGTCTCTTAACCCATCAATGAAGGTCTGCACAGCGAGCTGTCCCAGAAATGAATCGGGTGCCGTAGGGTACGCCAATCGGACAAGCCGCGCAACATCGGCTTCAAACTCCTGCAGGCTTTCTCCATTCTTCTGGATACGATTCTTCACTTGCGCGTGATACACTTGTTGAAGATGCGCGTCTACATATCTCATCTCCAATCTAGACACTAACAATTGATAATCATTTTCCTGTCCTGCTGGGATTGTTTGCAGGACGTTCAACGCGTCTCCACGCAAAGCCACAGTTAAAGAAACGGCCTTTTCCTTGCCTGTCCATCCGTTGGCCCCAGCGGCCGCCTCAAATTGTTTGTAGTAAGTGGACCAAGGTATCTTTCCATCGAACGTGGGTGGTTTTACTTTTATCCCTACGACAGGAACCTTTTCTTCTTTAAATTGTTTCTTTACTTCATTAAACGGCCACTCAGAAGTTGAGGGAAACCGTAGTTGCCTCATTCTATCTTCCAGCATTTCGGTCATATCGTCTTTCTTAGTTGTTGGTGGTAATTGCATTTGGGATATTTTCTCTTCTACCATCTTTATTACCCTATCATGTTCCGCCAATCTACCTTCCAACAGTCCTAACGCGCTGGCATTCTCAAAAAATTCTTCGAAAACTTTATCTTCTAACGCTTTGACATTGTCCTGCAATTCTTCTTTAAGCCTTCTGGAATTTTCTTCAGATTTCCTAGAATTCTCCAGTATTTCTTCCTTTAGCATTCTAACATTTTCTTCGGACTTTCTAGAATTTTCCAAAACTTTTTCTTCCAATGCTTTAGTGTTTTCCATTAGTTTTCTAGAATTCTCTTCGGCCTTCCTAGAACTTTCCAGTAATTCCTCTTTTAACATTCTAGAATTCTCTTCCGACTTTCTAGAACTCTCTTCGTGCTTTTCCAATAATTCTTCTTTTAAAATTCTAGAATTCTCTTCGGACTTTCTAGAATTTTCTTCGGCTTTTCTAGAATTTTCTTCCATTTTACTTAACAACAAACTAATATCAATTGCGGGTCCAGGTATTTCGAAGCGGTAATTTTCAGGATCTTCCTTCTGTTCTAAAAGCCATTCTCTTAGCCGATTTATCAAAACTTCTTTCTTTCCATTACTATCCAAGTCCCTCTCGTCCAATTCCCGTTTTAAATCTATTACTAAGAGATCTTTTAATAGTTTCATCACCATTTTTGTTGTTTGTTGAAATTAATTTTAACACTAAAAATTTATTCTCACAGCACTTTATTTAATTATTACGCGGTTTTATTTATTTTAAAACACCACACCTGACATCACTGTAACGTTCTTTTTCAAATAATAACACAAGTGCTGTTTAAATCGTCTATTCACAAACAAATATTTATTCCTATACACTAATGAATACACTATAAATTAACGCTATGATTATAAACCATTAAAAACTATTATTTACAGACTATGAATTTTCCCATGTAACATTTATCTATACAATTATTATTTATTTCGTGAAACACAGTTAATGGCTCGCTGTTGACTACCTCTCTTTTATCCGCGAATCCGCTTTTATACCCTCATATAAACGTTCCAGAAGTCGCCCGAACATACCATGTATTTCTAGAATACACCAGAATAAACCGCGTCTGGTTCACATGCCCGCGCGATGCGTCATTCTCTCGAATGCGATAGAACACACCATTTGTTGCTCGAAAAGAGGTTCTTTCTTTTCTCTCTTGTTACAATACTAACATAAGCTGCATAGAATGTATTTGCAGTAACTATGTGCATGTAATAATTTGGAACATCTAAGATTAAAAAGATCAATGCTAATTTGTATTGATCTTAAGCACAAATACGCAGGTATTATAATGTGCCAATCGTAGGCGGCGTCAGTAGCGACTCGTGCTATAGAAATGCGAGGGTTGCAACTTTTCTAGGTATCAGTTATTAAAGGTTATGTAGGTAAACGTTATACATTTGAGTTTTTCTAAATATAAATATGAATTTGTGTTTATACTTATATCTAAATTTTAATTTTAAATTTTGTTCTGATAAGTGGAACAGCTAAGCAGTGTTTTAAGGAATATTTTGGAAAAACATCAGAACATTCAATTGTATCTTTAACAATTGAAAGTTATTTAGCTGAATAGGCGATGTTATTACCTTCAGTTAGGTACCCTATATGTTTTCTACAAAAACATTTATTTGGCACAAAAGTACTTATAATAAAATAAAAATAATTTTATCCTCGCGGCATCGATACCTAGGCTTCTGAGTTTGCAATCAATTTACAACTTGCTGGTAGCTTCTGAAATGGACTCGAACGAAGTGGAGAACCTCACTGATGCATGTTATGATCCAATATAACCGACTGGTTTGCATTCTTGATGCAAATCGATACCAGCACGCACACGCATAGTTACAGCAACGAGAAATAAGTTGGTCAGAATTTAAGAGAAATGTTCGATGTTTTTGGTCAATTAATTCTCTCTCTCTCTCTCTCTCTCTCTCTCTCTCTCTCTCTCTCTCTCTCTCTCTCTCTCTCTCTCGCTCGCTCGCTCGCTCGCTCTCTCTCGCTCTCTCTCGCTCTCTCTCGCTCTCGCTCTCGCTCTCGCCCTCGCTCTCGCCCTCGTTCCAAAAAGTTCCACCTCACGCCAAATTGTTCAATATCCCCCTCGTAGAAAGTGATAAAAAGTTGCACGACCCAGAACGTCGGGTTTGGTGGGAGGGGGTGAAGAGCCAGGAGGAGTTGAAAGGCTTGGTTCGAGAAGATAGGGGCCGGAAGGCGGTGAAGTAAGGGTGGTAATAAAGAGGAGGGACCGGCCAGACCATCTGCTCTCCCAAGGCCGCTCGAGCCAAGTTGTAAGTTCTCTTGTATGTTCAGTTGCTTTTGTATCTGCGTTCCCTAATGATATTTCTACCCCTTCCATATCTCGGAAACCATTACCTTCAGCACAAAAATGCATAGAACCACTCTTGTTCGGAATTTAATGTAATTAATTTTGTACATAGTGAACTTTGCGCTTTGCTTTGCGCGACTTCATAGTTTTTGAGATATTTGCGAAAAACTGTTGAAACATACTATTTAACCACCTTTTCACCTCCCCCCCTTCTCCTCAAACCCTACGCTCTGGGTCGTGCAACTTTTTATCACTACTTACGAGGAGGGTATAGAACAATTTTGTCGCCGAGTATAAATTTTTTTTTGGGTGTTTGGGTTTGGCCCTAGTTTTATTGTACTATAAGGAGAGAAACTAATTTGTAGTGATTGCAACAAATAGATCGATACTAGTTTAGGTAGTATCAATCAAAATTAATACTGTTTAGTATTGTATAGTATTAGCATGGAATGTAAAATGTTCTATTATATGTTTCGTACCTTACTTAAGTGTACTTTATTACACTTAATTGGAAAACGAAAACTTCAAATAGAAGTTTAAGCGTACACAGCCCAGTTAGTGTAATGTGGCTCGATCTCTACCATCCCTAAGTAGTAGCAAATGAATTTATTTTCGTATTTGTTGTATTCTTGTGTTGCGTTTTTGTGCCGCCTTGCGTACACCTAAAAAGTGGTGTTTGTGCATAATGTTCTTTTAAAAATTTAGATTTTTAATTCAGTACTTAATAGTGAGCGAGTAATCATAGAGTCGTTTCAGGTACATCGGATGAACAAATGATTTCTATAGTATGTCGGATGTATGAAGAATTCTCATACATCGGATGTGCGTTTTCTTTTTTACAGTAGCATTCATAGGCGTTATTATCGTGGCTTATTTTAACATAACGACAACATAAAGCAATATTTGTCGCTTTGTAAGAGTTTCCATTTAAGAGAAATCATTTTGGAGAATATCTTTGATTTGGGTGAATAAATGTAAAGGTAACACTATAGGCCATAATTATAGTTGGAATTTGGCCATGTTGTAGTAGGATACGACTGTTCGTATAAATGTAGTTAAATTTCTTCCATTATATATACACCCATTATAAAAATTAATAAATCTGTATTGCATTATTATTCCGTTTGTTTTGGATACTGTTTTTTAAAAAACCTATAAAGGGACACTCGGGGAGGCCCCAAAATCTCTAGCACCCCTGATATGATACGTGTGGCATGGTGGTTGCAGTCACCTTACCCCTCCACGTTAATACATATCAGCAGTCAATGAATGCCGACGGATTCGTATCTAGCATATCTTATCTCGGATTGAAACCTTAGACAAGTCTAAAATTCTCTTATGTTAAGGGGTACAGAAAAGGACCAAAATTTAAAAAACACATCTTGTTAAATCGATGTTGTTAATGATTCTTTTTCGCGGCGACAGATTTTCTCTGCGGAAAAAAAGGTCCTGTAATTAACACTGCCTACTTAATAATTTATTCTTAAATAAAAACGGATCTAAGCGTTTTTAGAAGATGCAAATAAGTAGAAGATGCGATAACTGCTTACGAAAAACTACAAAAAGAGATGTTGGTTATCTTAAAGCAACTGATCACTGAGTACAAAATCACTAACATTAAAAAAGAATGAAATCAAATTAACTTATCTACATGATTAAATTATATAACCGAGAAAATACTGAACTGTAAAAGAGTTACAAGTGGCCATTAAATCGTAGAACTTCTAGAGCAATTTCAATGTCTATTAAAGCATTTGCTAATTAGCCTCCTGATAACCGTGCGCATGTTCACTGTTTGATGTAGTAATTACATATAACGACTATAATTTCAATTTTAACATTAAAGCGTATATGCTGAGTTGTATCTGTAAGTGGGATGCAAAATTATGCAGCTACTTATTATGTAAGAATGTGGATTTTGTTAACATAACGAACATTTAGATTTATGACTACTAAAAAAACTTTCGATTTTAGTAAATACCTATCAATAATTATTGGCTCATTACCGTGGGATGATATTAATTGGTCATATTAATTTTAATGGAAAATTATTTTAGGAGTAGTAAAACAAATCAAATTTGATTGCAGAAATTGCGAAAAATGTATAATTCAAATGAATTTAAGTATCAAGTTTACAAAATCAGCTATATATAGTTAATATTTTTAAATTATTCTTAAAATATATTCAAGATTACCATAAAATTAGTAGCAGTAATAAAAATGTCTGTGTAACTAGCTTGTTTCATATTTTTCTATTGGAATCTCATATTCTTAACGAAAAACTAGCAAATATAGGAAATTTAGAACCACCAACAAAAACCGGTTTGTAATTTTTTATCTACCTATAACGTCATCATGATAAAACAGATTCTTTGGTACAATTTGCAGTTCTTGTAGTTTATAAATATATAATTCAATTTAAATCTTAGACTTGTCTTATAAACTGAGACTACTTAGTCATCAAAAGAGGTTATGTACTTCTAATGAGTCTTGCTAACAAATCTTGCTTCTAAAATCTCTATGACCTTACCAGGATAATTACTTAAATTATTTTAAATTTTAAGCAAAATAACACCATTTCCTTTCTTTCTATTTAAGAACGCGAAAGCACCTTTAGAGGTTTATGCAGTAAGTTATGCTTAAAGTAAATCAAGAAACTTACTCAAACTTATAGTAGGTAAGTATAAGAGTAATTTCTAAATTATAGCTAAATTGCATCGATGTCGCAGAACATACAAATCATATAATTTTTTAGAAAAAAGACCTTTTATAGAAGTTTTAAGCCTAGGAAAAAAAAGAAGTATGACAATTTTGAGAAAAATAAAATTTTCTCTTTTTGTGTGTTTATATAAACTAGCACCATAAAATGTTGCAATCTTCTATGCACAACTGCAAGATATCTACATATATATAGATATTTTCCTGTGCAATTAAAGATAATCGCGAAATTACGTTGTGTATAATTAAAAAGCAAAAGTATGAATGATAAATAGCTCTTAGTCTGGTTTGAAAGCAATAAGATTTACATTTTAATTACATCAGTATTACCTTGGCCAGCAACTTCTAATAGAAATAACGTAAAAGGTAAGTAGTTACAATCAACATCCGTACAAGGGATGGATTTGAAAGCCAAGAACAGCCCAACAGTAATCGTAATAGTTAGTAAGTCCACTTTAGTAGCAAATTTTCTCATTTGCGAAAAAATATTGACTTTTTGCTATATCGTTTTAAACTTCATCTTTCCGTTTTGTATTATGAAATTGTTCTGTTTGTCAGTGAATGAGCAAGCAAAGCAAAAGATGTATTCAACAATGTGGTACACAGTAAAAATAGAGTAAAGTAGAGTGAAAATATAAGTCTAGAATTTCCTCAGAATTTCACTCTACATGATTGTTAATGCTATTGGTATATATTTTTTATGCAAATTATAAATACCTTAGAGAGTAAATTTTACTATTTTCAGTGCTAAACTTTCCGTAAAAGAGAAGTGGATTTATTATTAGTAAATAATATGAATAATGTACTATTGATTTCATAATGATATAGAGGAGCAAGGCTAATCTATTTGAGAAATGCGTACAATTACAGAATTATTGATACCAGTGATATTATTGAACAAGTATGGATAACACTTAAATCAAATAAAATATCTTTAGTAATTGGGGTTGTGTATAAGCCACCAACAATGCACTGCCAGTTGCTCTGCCAGTCTTGCACGCTGATGTCTACCATGCATGATTTCGTGTGTTGTTTTGGTGATGCAAATATAGATTTATTAGTCAAAAATAAAGATAGCGTCTATTTTGCTTCAATGATCGATTCTGCCAGCTTAGTACAACTAATTGATTCTCCTACACGAGTAACGCCAAATTCGCAAACTCTATTAGACATAATTCTAGTATCTGACAATAATTAAATGTTAAATTTTCCGATGATGACACCGTTTTTTGTGAGATCATGATACCATCTTATAACAATATTTTATACAAGACCATCAGAAGTTACAAAAACTTTAATATTGACGATTTCCACAATGATTTACGTTTGGTACCATGGCAAAATATATTTCTTTTGAACGATGTAGATCATAAAGTTAAATTCCTCAACGATGGTATTTTAGAAATTTTAGATTTCCATGCTCCAATTAAAACAGTTAAAATTACCCATAAAAAGACGCCCTGGATTACGGATACAAATAAACTAATGATTACTTTAAAAAATAAAGCGTATAAAAAATTTAAACAAACTCGTCTCCCTGCTCATTGGGATTATTATAAATCCATACGAAATGTAACTACACAAGCGATTAAAAACGAAAACGTTGCTTACTTTAATTATGTTTCTGGCAGTAAAGACTTCAAACGTCTATGGCAAGAACTTAAATCCTTAGGTATAAATAAAACAAAAAGCGGCAACATTCCAGTTCATTTACATAACCCGGAAATAATTAATGATTTTTTTATCCATAACATACCTACAATTCAAATTGACAACACTGAACTGATTAATTACTATACAACCAATAAATTGATTAGAGATCCCGACGAATTTGTACTGGAGGGTGTTGAAATATCAGATGTAACAAACATTATACGTAAAATAAAAAGTAAGTCCAAAGGATCTGATGATCTAAATATCGATATAATTAAACTGTCTTGTCCTATTATCCTACCCTATTTAACACACATTATTAATTATTGCTTATCAGAAAGTAAATTTCCAAAATCATGGAAAAAGGCTTTAATTAAGCCGCTACCAAAAAAAATCAAATGTTGACGATTTAAAAGATCTTAGACCAATTAGCATTTTGCCCGTGTGTTCAAAGATCCTAGAGAAAGTTATAAACTTACAAATTCAGAAATTTCTGGACAAACATAAGATTTTATCCGATATCCAGTCGGGATTTCGTCCAGGATTCGGTTGTGCAACTGCACTTTCACACATATCTGATGATATTTTAACAGCGCACGAGTCTAATAAGGTAACAGTGTTGGTTTACTCGATTTTAGTAAGGCATTCGATACCATAAATCACGATGTGCTTCTTGCAGTGTTGAAATATGTCGGTTTTGGTTCGTCTGCCCTTGCACTTTTGAGGGATTACCTACAAGACAGATTTCAATGTGTACAGCTTGCACAAGGATGTTCCCGGTATAGACCCGTGACTACTGGAGTGCCACAGGGCTCCATACTTGGTCCTCAATTATTCACCTTGTATACTTCTGGCTTCCATAAACACGTGGGTACTTGCTCAATACATATGTTTGCTGATGACACAGCTGTACCATTCATTTTATTTAAACGACTTTGAGCAATCCATATTGGACATTAACAACGATTTAGAAAATATCTACGAAACATTCTCTCATCATAAATGGATCTAAATCAAATATTCTTTTGTTTGGCAATTCTAAAAACGTATCAGAATTACGATCTGTTGCTAATTTCAATATTAATCTCGATAACATTCCCATTGTTGACGAAGCTAGGAACCTCGGTCTAGTTATGGACAATACCTTTAGATACAAAACACAGATAACTAACTACATTAAGAAAGCTTATACAAATTTAAAATTAATCTATCCTCATAGGCACTCTTTGTCAATCCAAATTAAATCTCTTCTTTGTGAGACATTGGTGCTATCTCATTTTAGTTATTGCTCACAAATGTATGGCTCATCCATTACACAGGACGATTCGAAAAGAATTCAAAGGGTACAGAACTCATGTTTAAGACTTATTTTTGGAATAAGAAAGTATGACCGGATTTCTCATAAGTTATCAGCCATCGGTTGGCTGAATATGCAAAATAGACGTCGGTTGCAGCTAGCTGCATTTTGTCACAGAATCATCTTGAATCGGCGCCCACCATACTTGTACAATAAGATAAGATTTCGTACCGACGTGCATTCCTTGAATTTACGTTTTAAAGGATTAATTACGCCACCAAACAAATCGGCTTTGTTCGAAAGGAGTTTTTCATACCAAATCTCTAAAGATTATAACAGTATTCCATCTTATTTTAAGAGTTTCTCTATCAAATTATTTATAATTCCATCTTATTTCAAGAGTTTCTCTATCAAATTATTTATAATTAACATAAGTATGGTTTGTATTTGTATAACAATCAACATAGTATATGATAAAGTTTTAGTTAATTTAATATGTTCATATGTATTGCTACTTTTATTATTAATGTTTTTTATTAAGTGGATCTAGCATGGGGAAGGTTAATCACAGAATTAATTCTAGGCATTGTGTTAATTTTTATTATTACATGTTTTTGTTAATCCAGGGTTTTGGTGGTAGATCAAGGGCTGTCTAAGAACAGCTACTTTGAACTAACACCCTGTGATTCTTCACTGGAATATGCATTTTTGTTTTTGGTTTTTTAAATTTATTTTCACCCATTTGGAATTTACATTGATTTGTACGTGTTCCTTTTGAAGAATAAAGGCATTTATTATTATTATTATTATCACTGATAAAAACATTTAGTTGGATTAATTAAATTTATTTAATTCAACTAAATATTTAGTTAAATATACTAAATTTTATTTGACTTAACTAAATATTTAGTTGAATTGAATACATTTAATTGATCCAACCAAATGCTTTTCTTAGTTTAACAAGCAATTTTGTACATTTTTCCAGTGTTAATGTATAGGATAAAATAATGAAAGATAACATCATATTAGCCTTGCTATCCTAGATCATTTTGAAATCAATAGTACAGTTCATGACGAAACGTTTTGGTTTATTTTGAAAAGATCATAAAGATATATCAAGTATGTTTTGTGATTTTCTATTTTTTATGCATTTTGTAGTTTTCTAACTTTGCAGTTAGATGACTGTGAGTAGGGTTCACTGACTTCGTTAGTGCTGATAATAACACACTGCCACATTTTGCAGGTTCACAGTTTAAAATGAGATAAAACCAAAAGCACTTGAAAGTTGACATGCCCAATAGCAAAATTCTAAAAGGATCATATTTGGTTAGTGCGTGAAATTGAGTTGTCGATTTTTGAAGTTGGCCGAAATAAATACTAGGTATGGTATAGTATCAAACATCAAATTAATAGATAAAATGAGAAATTATCCAATTTACCTTTTTGGGGATTGAGAATTCATTTATAATATTAATTCTTTTCTAAGACCAGCGCTAGTGGGCGCTGCATAGTAATATTCTTTAAGTTTGACGTATTTTTCAGGAAAAAGGGGTAATTGGTGGGTTTTTTGATTGAGGAATTCATTGTTAACATAGATTGAACTAGTTCCTTGGCGTACTGTAGAGTCTATTGAGGTCAGTTCACCAAAAGTTACCGACCATTTTTTAAACCCTTTTAAAATTTTCCATATTTCGTTACAAAAACATTTTGCCATATACCATAGCTTCAATAATATATTATTGAATTCATTAGGTTTGCGCGGAAAATTGAGTTATCAATTATTATTGATATAATTCCATTTTCGGCACTAACCTAATGAAATTCTTTTTGGATTTTGTTATGGAACATGTCAGCTTTCTGGTGCTTTTGGTTATAATGTTATGGAATGAATAATGATATATTTAATGTAATTGCATTTATTTATTTCATAATAATATACCATTTACTTTTGTATAAAGAAACTTTCCAATTAACCGAGACTAGGTTAAGTGTTTTTTTTATAAGGAAGTCTATCTTTAAACATTATTTTTATTTTTTTACTGTTGTATTGTAATAAATTATTTAATAAATCTTTTTTGATATCGTATTTAAATAGAACTCTGCAGTAAAGGTATCCAAATCTTTTACAATTCACTCTGACCAAGATAAAATGTTGTACTTTGCAGTGGCGTGCGGTGAGAGTTTAGGCAACCACGATTTTAATTATAATACACCTAGGTACAGGCGCGGATTAACGGGGAAGGAATAATCCCCCCCCCCCCCATTTAGAAATAAGTTTACATAGAATAGAAACAAATAATGTTTGTTTAATTATTATTTATTAAAACAATTATTTTTCCAAAGATTTCCCCCTCGAAATACTTCTCTGGATCCGCCCCTGCTAGGTACAATAAGAAACAGTGTTATAATTATTAAGCTTAACAGTTTTTCAAAGAAGCACTTTTACACTTTATACTTATGGAATTTGTTGACTATCATTCTTTATTTAAAAAAAAACTACTACTACGTATCAATTTTCCGGTCTTTCTTAGCAAAATACCGGTACAGGTTTTAATCTTTGTTGTTAAATTTGAAAGATCTGGTTTTGATCTGCCTTTCTTAATAATTTGTAATTTCTCTCCAAAACTGTATGCGGAAAATTCCTTATTAATAATTTGCAAACTGAACAAAAAATCGTCCCGATTCGGCTATATCGAAGGTACTCGAACCTTTCACCGAAGCAGTTGAATTTGCAGTCGTGACGATAATGCAATTTTAAATTTGCATACAGGCAAACTAAATAGAACTATTTGTCTTTAAAAAAATACAACTTATAAATTAAAATAATAAAATGCGACAAAATACAGTCTCATTCGCAGATTTACATTACTTAAGTAACACTAAATCGAACAAATAACCAAATTATAATAAATAAACATTTGGGAACGAAGCACAATAAAAATTACGACCAAACAATGTTAACCAACCAAACAGCATCCGTTTATTATAACACCCCGCGCTCGCTGATTCACGTCAAGGTTAAGAGAAGAGCATTTGTAAGCAGTGCTTATATGAAGTGTATGTGTCACATTTGAATCGGTATTACCTTTCTGTGCAAGTTTAATGAGCCTAATTTAAAATAATACTCTAAATAATTATACTTTTTGCTGTACAGAGTTGATATTGAGCTTTAATTTGATAAATATTTCAATTTAAATAAACGATAACCATAATTTTACAAAAGTATTTTTGTTAGCATTGTTTTTATTTTTAATAAGTTCTCAAGGCATTGCTTCCATGGACCGCGCGCCACTGGTACTTTGATATGAAATGTTGAATTGCCACTATTGAAAATCAATTATCTTGGAATTAATTTTCGTCTCAGCTGCTAAGAGCTTCCATAGTATTCTAAGCAACCAATGTACTAATTGGAAACATCCACGATTCTTTCAGACTAGCAAAAGCAGGAAATGCCAGTTCTGCATAGCGCCCTTTTTACCAAAATAACTAAAGCTACTACTATTCTGACATGAACTTCGAATGCATATCAGATAAATCATCCATAATGTGAGTATTTGAAATATTAGGCCACCAAAAGCTTCATTTTTTGTAATGGATTATTTCTTAGAGCTGCCTCTCTTGCTAGCATTTATGTTGATGGTTACTATTATGCTATCAATGCTGGTTTGTAAATTGGCTCACACAGGGCCGGCGTAAGCTTTTGCGGGGCCGGGTTCAAAAATGCACTTGGCCTAAAACAACTTCTAAATACATTACTAACGAGCGACGAAGGAGCAAGTAATTAATTTGCGCGAATGCGTTGAAGATGACTTTGCGCATCCACTTTTGTAGAAAATTGTTTGAAACGAACTTGTACAATGAAAAAACATAATTAACCAAAACCTGTAATATTGTTTCAAATTCAAAGTAAACATGAAATCAAGTAGGCAATAGCATTCTCTTTTTGTAAATAGATGGCGCTCGCACATTTGTCAGTGTAGAGACCCTTCAATTGGAGTCTGGCCAATGCGTTGGCACAGTGCCCGCCATTTTATATCACAATGTTTTTGATATAATATTTTGATTTTGACATCCTAATTTTGATGTTAAAAAATGTTTTATATACATAAAACTCACCATTTCATGTTTTTTAATTTAGTCAAATACCGTTCACATGCGTGCAATATTTGACAGTGTAACCATTTCTTTACTTTTCAAATTTGGCGCCACGTGTTGTGATATAAAATGGCTGCCTTGGCCAGACTCTAATCTAAGGGTTTCTATGTCGGTGGAATTATTATCGATTAAGGTCAATCGGGGCAAGTGAAGTTTTGGGGTACGAGAATCTTTTGATAAAAAAAAAATGAAGGTAGCGAATTTGGTGTGGCCATCTATGTAAAAACTTAGTAAACCATTACAGCCACCTACTCCTTGAACCAGTTGACGCCATCGTGTTTGTAAAAAAAGTTATCATGGCGACAACAGTGTGAGAGCGAATATACTCGTTTGGTGAGTGGGACAAGGTTTTGAAAACTATTTCTAAAATTTTTATTTTTCAATCGATTTTTATGACTCTTGTACAGCTAGATTCATAACTAATTTAACTTTTTGCAAACATTTTAGGAAATGTGGCTGCAACCTAAAGGTTGCGACCATATTAGTGGGTCCACTTGCCCCTCAAAATTGCCAGCATGAGGTAAGTGGACCCCATATAGATCCACTTGCCCCTGTAGTGACGACCGATATTTTTTTTTATTCAGCTATGGTCCGAAATTATATAAGGAAATCAGCTCGCGGGAGCGGGTATACTAAGCAGAACCTAAGAGATGCTATGCATGCGGTACAAAGCCACATCCTATCTATCGGAAGAGCATCAGAGCAATATAATATACCAAAATCCACGTTGAAAAATCATCTTTGCGGCCGACGAGGGAAAAAAAGCAACACTTATGGAAGGGCTCCAGACATACCAGTTGAAATGGAGGCAAAAATAGCAGAAGGAATCGCAGCTATGGACAAATGGGGCTTTGGATTATCAAAGGCAGAAGTTTTAGATAAAGTATGTGAATTGATTCAGCAAAATAACCTCAAAACTCAGTTTAGAAATAACAGACCTGGAAACGTTTGTCAGCGTCATAGACTTTCTCTAAAAAAACCTCAAGGAGTAGAAGTTGCCCGTAAAAAGCAGCTAGATCCATTCATAATAAATAGCTATTTTGATCTCTTAGAACAAACCCTAAAGGAACTAAACTTATTTAATATAAATCCGAATCAGATTTGGAATCTTGATGAATCCTCTTTTTGTTCTGATCCATCAAAGACTAAAGCCGTCGGTAAAATAGGAGAATCGTCTACAAGGACTACCAGTGGTCCAGGACGTGACAACACTACTGTCCTAATGGGATGTAGCGCCGCGGGTGTAAAAATTCCTCCATTGATTGTCTTCAAGGGGAAAAACGTCTGGGATGAATGGGTGTGTAGTGAGGAGATATCTTATCCCGGAACGGCATATGCCGCGACAAAGAAGGGGTGGATGGAAAGAGATTTATTTACAAATTACTTTGAAAAAACGTTTGTACCCGCCATCGGTCACGAACGGCCCGTTCTTTTGATATACGATGGTCATGCGTCCCATATTTCGCTTGAAGTTATTCATTTAGCAAAAGTCCAAAATATTACGATACTTAAACTTCCGCCACATACAAGTCACCTCCTTCACCCCCTAGATCTTTCTGTTTTCAAGTCGCTCAAGTGCAAATGGGACGTTGAACTAGTAAAATGGCAGCGCAAGAATCCTGGACGAAAACTCCCAAAGAAAACATTTTCGCAACTGATTGGGGAAGTTTGGAGATCTGTTAAAGTAGAAGTCTTGCAGAGTGGATTCCGTAAAGGAGGTATATTTCCATTTAACAATGAAGTTGTGCCTGTAGAGAAATACGACCCAGCTGCGTACAGAAGGTGGCTTGAATATTCCCAAACCAACACCAGTACTGACAATCAAGGTAAGCAGCATAACACATTAAGCTCTGGTCCTCAAGACGATGGTCCAGTGGCTGGTACGTCAACTGAAGTAGCACCTTGCTCCAATACATTAACAGTTAGTTTTGAAGAAATTCTAATAAATACACTAAAATCTAGTACCCCTCCTACGGAGAAGATAAAGAAAACTAGAATTGCTTCTACTGCCGAAGTTATCACTTCTAACGAGGTTATAGAAAGACTGAAACGAACTGAAGCTGTGAAAACTCAGACCAAAGATAAAGATAAGACTAAAACTAAGACTAAAGCCAAACAACAGAAAAAGACTGAAAGTTCTAGTGATGAAGAAGTCTCATTTATTAGCGATGAGAGCAGTGATTATTCAGAAAACCCCAAAGAATTTTTCTCTCAAATTGAGAGGGAAGAAAAAGACCTGGACGAACTGAACAGAACTCCTTCAGACAAAAAAAATAGACGACTGGATATTGGTTAAATTAGCTGGGAAGGTGTCTATAAAACATTTTGTTGGCAAAATACTTGCATTAGAAGATGGATTTATTAAAGTAAAATTTGCAAGAAAATCAAATTTTTTAAGAAAAGCTTAGTTTTTGAATTCCCAGAGGTAGAAGATACCAGCTGCATCGACGAAGATGATATTGTCTGCATTTTGCCAGCCCCTAAATGTGGTCGCAGGGGACAACTAATCTTTAATGTCAGTTTTGATTCCTATAATATACAATGAACTGTACTAAATAAGTCGTTAATGTTCTAAGAAATTTTATTTTTTGTTAATTTATAAGAATTTTGTGTTTTTTTAATAAACAGTTTTACATCAAATTTGTTATAAAATACTTCACCTATACGTTCGAGTTTATAGTTCAGAAACTATTGAGAATTTTCTATCCAAAAAAAAACTAATTTATAAAGGATATATTAGCGAATACTCTCTTGCCCCAGTTAGGTGTATTTGAATTGGAATGTAATCACTGGAAGCAAAGTTGCTCTTGCCCCTTTTTAGTGGGGCAAGTGGACCCAGGCGACTCAAAAAGAAAAAAAAATCATAATTTTGGAACACAATGTCCTATAAACCCAAATTTTTGTATTTTGTTTCTTAAAAGTGTGCAGTCAATGATGTATACATTATAACTCGCAAGTTTTATATTTTTTATGAAATATCGTGTATCAAATGCCTACTATGTCATTTTTGGGGTGCACTTTCCCCGATCGACCTTACTAATCTTTCTTTTGTCATTTCTAATACCCAAATAGTTTCTAAATTAAATCTTAGGTATAATTAAAGAATTCCCCCCCCCCCCCACCAAGATTTTTTTACCAAACTGGTATCATTTTAACAGAGATTTTATGCTGATTCTGTATATATAGATCATTTTTGGGGCGAACGCTCCAAATTTGGGGATCAAAGGTAAAAAATGCTTCATTTCCATGGAATTGAATAATAATCATATTAAGTTTTTATGATTGCCAAATTGTGTAATTACAATTACACAATTTAGTTAGGTTAGGTTAGGTTTCGGTTCGGTTAGGTTAGGCCTAGGAGCGTTTGCTCCAAAAAATGCTAATTCCAAATATTTAAATCAATTTTGCAGCGAGCGCCCTAAACGCCCCAATTTAGGGAATCAAAAGTAAAAAAATGCTTAATTTCCATGGCAATTAATATTAATTGTATTTAGTTTCTATGATTGCTAGATTGTGCCATTTACAATTACGCAATTTAGTTAGGTTAGATATGGTTCGTCTAGGTTTAGGTTAGGTTAAGTTGAAATACATCAGAATTTGCTTTTGCATAGCATTTTGATTAGGTGGTGGCGTTTTTATGAAGGTTAGGTTGGTAGCAATCAATTTTGGAGGCCTAGGGGCGTTTCCCCAAAAATGATTTACATATACGGAATCAGCATAAGATTTCCCTTAAAATGACACCAATTTGGTCAAAAAATGTTTGGCGGGCGAATTCTTCAATTGTTAAATTTTATGATTAAGTCAAATTATTTTTAAAGAGCCTATAAGGGCTAGTGCTTTTTGCATCTTTCTGAAGCCCGAGTGCGCAAACATTACGTTTGCGTTTAACTGCTACCTTCGCAAAATGTAATTTTGAAAGTGGTGAGTTTAAAAAATTATTTCTCTGATCTTTTTCGTTGCAAAGTTGTTATTACGTCATCAAGATTTACGAGGTTGAATGGTAGAAGTTTCCTTTTTTGGCATGGAAACATTGGTGGGACTACAGTAGCAGAGAAAGTGCGCGTATTTGTAAGTTCTAACGCGCGGGGCCGTTCCAAACGCGGGGCCGGGTTCCTGGGAACGCGCTGAACCCGCTTTGCGCCGGCCCTGGCGCTCACAATACACATAAATACTAAGCACATAAATAACAGCCTTGGTAGTGTAATGCCTGGCGTGCCGGACTTTCACCCAAGCGGCCCGAGATCGACTCCCGGCGTCGGCAGATTTTCTGCAGTTTTCCTTAGCTGTGACACAAATGTGGGATTTGCGCTGTTCCATTTGTAAGTCGGCTGCCGCCGCACATTGGGCCTACATAATAATAATCGCCCCTTCCCTCCCGCACAAGCTTATAGCTTCTGGGGCCTTGGTTTAGGTTATGGGTTGTAGTAATTATTATTATTATTATAAGCATTAGGACAACTAGGTAAAAAATGCACTAGTTTCTAAATTGCCTACAGTTAAAAGAATATGAAAGGTATTTACCCCGAGGCCAGGCTTCAAGATGATGGTGAGCTCCCGAAGGAAACTGAGCTCTCGAAGCCAAAACCTCGTTTATATATTTTTTGTACATGCAAGGTAATCAAAACTGGTGAGAGGGGTAATGCAATGTGGTCGATTGCAATGTAGGGGAATTGCAAGCGCGTGTTAAGTCAAACGTGCGCAAGTAGTTTTTCTCTGACAGAATGCAGATGTTTAGTGCACCTGTGCGCTAGACATTAATAGCATCAAACTCGCACGAGATACCTATTCAACTTTGAAGAACAATTATGCTAGTTGAAATAATGTAACTTGAAAAATTAGGCATAATTTAGTTTTAAATTAATTCAAGTGTTACAATAGGATAGAAAAAGGTTTACTGCATTGGGATGAAATCCCAGAAACATATTTCCAGTGACACAGTGCGTTTACTGTATACTACGGCCATAATTTGCATATTGTATTACTGTACAATAGTTGGTGCGTGAGTATGTGTGTGTCTAAATTCTTTTTAGGATGTGCCGAAACGCCTATAAAGTAGAATATGGAGATTTGAAGACGACCTTATATTGACTACTGTTAAAAAGCAACGTGCAATAAAAAAGTCATGTAGGCTGAATTTTTTCATAACACAAGTCTTGTAAAAATCATTAAGTTAGAAGACGTAGAAGTTAAAAACGTCAGAAGACTGTCACAGCTTTCTGGACACGGAGTACCATTGTCTACCTAAAGACTGAGAATTAAATTTTTATTGCACTAGCACTTGAATACCTTTTTCCAGACGGCTGAAACAATCGTAACATTGTGTAGGGAAAATAACATCGCAGCTATTGAACATTCACTGTACTATATAATTTGATTTTGAAAAGAGCGACTTCTGGTTATTTTTCAACGTTGAATTGTTAAATTAAATTTACATGGTTAACATTTTGTTCGAAGAGAAAAGATTTCCGTCGTCAAAACAGGGTATTTTATGAAATATAATCAAATTAAAAGATTAATTCAAAGTTTCACAACTTTTATTAGTACCTTAACCTGACAATATTGTTTTGACATTTTGTGTCATTATCAATGGTAGATAAGATTGATAAACAAACACGTTGCTAAGGATAAATACATACAGAAAATAGGTAACTAGATACAATACATAACAAAAACTAAATTTCTAACACTTCTAATAAAGGAGAATTACTAAGCTCAGTTTGTTCATTCATTAAAGGTACTGTGCGTTTATGTTTGTATATTTCAAAAGCTTCTAAAATGTCTAATTTGTGTTTGTTGTTGCAAAAATGTAAGAATTCAAAATGTGTTTGGCATAATTCGATTTTTCTGGATGTTTAAGTCTTGAAGAGCGTACGTGGTCTTTGTATCTTTTATGTCGAAATTTCTAAGTGTTTGTCCAATATAAACCGAGTTACAAAATGAACAATTCAAACGGTAAATGCCGGATTTCATGATATCTTTTGTTTTGTCTTTAGCATTAAATAAAAATGAAAAAGTGTTGGTGTTAGTTTTATAGGGTATTTTGTAACTGGTAGTTTTTCGTATTATAGTTGCAATTTGTTTTGATATCTTGCCAAAGTATGGTATTGATATGTAGTTTGTGTCTTGTATTTGTATTTGAGGGTATTTTAACTCCATTTTGGTTAAACGAATGATGCGATGCGTACCATTTACAATTCTACATGCTGAAAGGAATTACTTTAAACATTCCTAAAGTTTTGTGCTTCGAGACCATAACTAATGACCGTGTAAAAAATATGTAGATGAATTTCAAATAAAAAAAATTGTTTCCAGAATAAAAAATGATAATAGGTAATTTATTCAATTGAGTAACTAAACTTGGTTTAGTATTATACGGAAATACTGTGCATGGTGGAAACTTCAATTCTGGGATACATTAAATAATTAAGATGTTATGAAATAATTCCACATCTGAGATATATCAAAAAAGATCGAGATTTACGGAAATATTCTCATATGCTAAAAAAGAAATAATCTTTTTCAAAGAAAACCGCAAATTATTTATTTTCTTCAACGTTACAATATCCTTGTAACAATTCTTTAGTGAATAGGTAAGTAAATTCATCTAAAGAGTGGTATGCGGTAATTGCATATCTTCACATTTATCTTAATAGCATTTGGTGCATTAGAAAAATGGTTTAAAGAAACCAATCACAATCTATAAACATTGTAATTGAGTAAATTGTAGTTTTATTTATGGTGGACAGTACTAATAGGAAAATATTTCAGGTAAGAAAATAAAGTTCTTTATTAGCCCGATATTTCTACTCTGATTTCAGGCTACCTTGAGCATGTCAACATTGTACACCTATTAAACCTCAGCATTTATGTTTAATCTAAGCTCTTTGGATACATTTAAAAATAAAATACCCCATATAGAATTTTCCAAACGGGCCAATATTGGCTCGCCATTGGCACCGTTATTGCCAATATTGTCAACCAATATTGGGACAGTGCAGAAATGATAACACCGGTAAGTACTTGGGCCATTTTACATAGCCGATATCGGCAGCCAATATTGGGCCAGTGTCGAAATGATAACACTGGCAAGTACTTGGACCATTTTACATAACCAAGATTGGCCCAATGTTGTTATAACTCTGGTTTCATACTGGCACAACATTGGCTGTATATCGGTTGCATACTGGTGTATAATAATGATCATTATTATATTTTTTAATTATATTACGATATTGTACACTGAGAGACATAGTTCGAAAAAACTATTAGTTTAAAAATTGTAGATCAAGAGCGCTAATATGATGACGGGGACATAACTTTTACGAGCCATTTTTCTCAGTGTATAATATAATATAATTAAAAAATATAATAACGATTATTATACACCGGTGTGCAACCATATCCAACGATATCCATCCATACTGTGCCAGTATGAGACCCGTTATACCAACATATTAACATTATTGAGTTAATATTGGCTAATTGCACACAGAAAAGAATACCTTGATTCAAAATTTTATTGTGTTTAATAAACAAAGTTCTTGTAACAATTAATAATATAATACATTATAATGTCGGCAGTCATATAGATACAAATTAACAAATACATTATAATAGGTAATGTAGTGATAATTTATTCAGAATTGAGATTGTATGAATAAATATAAGTCATTAATTAAAATGTAAAAAGGATATATCAATTTGATTTAAAAACAGCCATTAATGTCATACCATCTAATTAAAGTATTATCAAATTATGTAAATATTCAATTAAAAATAATGTAAAGTTTCGTTGTTCGTAAGAAAAGGTTCCTTTATGAATACTCTTGTACCACATTCTTGTCTAAAGGCTTGTAGGAATCTAGAACAAATAAAATTTACAAACAAGTAATAGTATATTACATGTTGAGTTGGTAAAGGATATCTTTACAAGCCAAGCGATAATTGTTTGACCGAGACGGTACGTCGAGGTCAAATAATACCGCGAGGCGTGGAAACTTTACCAACGAAACATGTATACTATTTTATTCACAATAATTAGACTTAAGATAATCAAAATAAAAACAAATTTTAAATTTTAAAATAAATTTTTTATAAACTGTCATAATTTCAATCAGAGCTATGTATCGACCAAAAAGAAATTTTAAGTAAGGTTTCATTCTTCGCCGCTAGATGGCGATGTATGCGCCCAGTATTTTAAAATTAGAAATTAATTAATTCCATTGTAATTATTAAATATAAAATATGGAAAAATAAAAATAAAACTAATATTAAATAAAAAATATGTTTTTTGCGTTAAATATATTCATAAAAACTTAAATTTAAATCGGATAAAACGTCCTGTTTTAAATTATTCAGAAAAAAAAGTTTGCCATAACATTACATGTCAGTTTTACAGACATGTAATAGTTATTTACGATACGAGTGCGGGAACACAATGTTCCCGCGTGAACGCAGTTTTGAAGCACGAGCGACCGAAGGGAGCGAGGGCCTTCATATGCGTGAACGCGGGAACATTGTTCACGCAAGAGAATTGTACAATACTTTTTGAAACGAACGTAGTCATTGTTATAAATGTCAAATAAAATTTTTATCTGATTTCACAACTTTTATTTAAAAAAATAAACCAAAGCAAGTCATGACTGCAATTGACAAATGTGACAGATTGTTTTTCGGCAGAAATTTTGCAGTAAAAAAGGTATTTAAATTTTGCAAGGGTTGGCAGTTGGCACCACTGAGTGTTTCCCGGTTTACTTAACCGGGAAACAAGTGTTCCCGGTTGACTAGACAGTGCGTCGAACACTGCTTTCTAGATAGTGAGTTCAAAAAGGAAATTGTTAACCACTTTGGTGTTGCTATAGCAATAGCTTACTTTCCAAGGTTTTTACAACATATGAAATGTACATATTGCAATATGATTGTGAATAAAATAAATATTTACGATTTATAAAAATGAATGACAAAATGTAAAAGATAACAAAATAAGATTACGAATATTGTTAGTTATTGAACATTTTGTTGACAAAAAAAATGTAATTAACTCCCAAGACAACATAATACACTCAGGAAATAATTACATAAGAATCATCTCCTACACGGAAAAAACAAAATAAAGATTAATAAATAAGATTTGTGATGTATAACGAAGGAGACATAATAAATTTCGTAACAAAAAAAATTTCCTTCCAGAAATCCAGATTTCTTAAAGAAATTTCACATCTTAATTTAAAGGATCGAGCACAAAACAAATGGAAAACGGGGTACAGTCAGATTGAGGTGAAAGCCAGGGTAGGAAGAACGAAAAAATTTAATTCGCTTGCAAAAGAATAACTCTTATAAGAATTTAAACATACTATCATGATTCAAGCAACAAGAGTTTGGATTATCTATAAATATATACAGGGTGTCCCAAAATGCTGTTTACACGCAAGATCTCCCTTATTTGAAAAGATAATCAAATCAACCAAAAACTATTGTGAATGACTCAAAATGGACCTTCAAAAAACATCCTTAAACGCTGGTTGCATAACAACGTTTAAGAGATCATGCCAACTTGATTAATTTTTCAAATTGCACCCTATGTTTTTTTTCAGGGAAATGTATTCTTCACTTGAAATATAATATAAATACAAAGATTAGTTAAAGTTTCACAAGTTTTATTAATATCTTAACCTGACAATATTGTTTCGACACTTTGTGTCATTATCAAAGGTAGATAAGATTGAAAAACAAACACGTTGCTAAGGATAAATACATACAGAAAATAGGTAACTAGATACAATACATAACAAAAACTAAATATCTAACACTTCTAATAAACTTCAATCTTATCTACCTTTGATAATGGCACAAAGTGTCGAAACAATATTGTCAGGTTACGATATTAATAAAACTTGTGAAACTTTAACTAATCTTTGTATTTATATTATATTTCATGATTATGGAGTTCCACAAAGTAAGGCTGGAGACAGTAAACGCTATTCTTCACTTCATTCTGCATATGGTAGTATGTCTTACTTAATTATCTAATGTGCATTTAATGGTTGAAAAAATATTTTTTATAAATTGTACACTTCATATTCACTAACTAAATTATTTATTCAAAAAATATTATGATTAGAGCCGCATCTACAAGGGAACTCCTGAGGCAGTTTAAAGCCCATGTAGAGTCCACAGGAGGGCATTTTGAGCATTTGCTTTAAGTTTAAGATAAATTCAATTTATAACAAATATTTTTTTAAACCCCTAAATGCACATTAGACAATTAAGTAATGCATACTACCATATGCAGAATAAAGTGAAGAATACATTTCTGTGAAAAATAAACAGGGTGCAATTTGAAAAATTAATCAAGTTGGCATGATCTCTTAAACGTTGCTATGTTTCCAGCGTTTAAGGGTGTTTTTGAAGGTCCATTTTGAGTCATTCACAATAGTTTTTGGTTGATTTCTTTATCTTTTCAAATAAGGGAGATATTGCATGTAAACAGCATTTTGGGACACCCTGTATAACCAGATAAGTGATTTCTTTAATTTTAAAATTCATTCTTATATAAAAAAAATATTAACTTTATTAATCTATAAAATCCTTTATAAAAAATAAAGATTGTGGTTAATACACCACAACCACAGTACATGATTTATGAAAAAATTGTAATTTGAATCTTACCAATTTCTAATTTTAACAATCCACTACTTGTACTGATATGTACATACAGCTGAAGATGCAGATGTCCACTTCGCATCCACAAGGCTCTGTTGTTTTGGTTTTGTTGTGACTGTCTGACGTTTTCATTTTTTAACTGACTGTCATAATTAGACTTACATCTAGGCGCAACACATCGGCGAGGCATCTAAAAAATGTAAATATATAAGTATGTATTATATCAGTAGCATATTTAGGATTTTTTCGGGGGGAGCTACTCTATAAAAACTCCGAATCAAAATACTACTAAGATTTTCACATATCCTAGATTTTGATAATAAAAAAAAATCGGGAGGTCCAGCCCGTTAACCCCCCCCCTATAACGCCACTGTATTATGTAATAATAATAAACACCTTTATTAATTTTTATATACCAAGAAACACTGCTTTATTTTGCAAATAACTAAAATTTATATTAGTATAGTTTTCTGGCAAAGGGCTACTCTATTTAACCAGGAAACCATAAGAATAAATACTTACATATAATCATTAATATAAAATGAGGGATTTAAAAGTAAAAGGGTTTATGTGCATTTTTAGTAATTCTGAGATACTTAGCTTAAAAGTCAATTTCTAAATGTAAATTACAGTAATATCAGAGTTTGCACAAATAAATATTTGAAAAAGACACGTGAAGGTTATGCCGTCATGTGTTTATATATGTATAAGCAAGATAGAAATTCCCTCTTATAAAAAAACTAATGTAATATACTGTTATCATTACCCTTATAATGTAACTAATTATTACACACACTTATACAGACAAAATAACTAACGAACACAATTATTACGCATTATTAATAATATGTCATGTTGCAGTGAACATGTGACGCTAGCGGCTAGTAGAGTACCTTACCGGAAGCCTGACTGCCTACTATACCGACCAGGTTGGACCAAACTTTAATTTTTAAATTTACAATATCATTAATAATTGATTAAATTCATAAATATATATATATAAAAAACAACAGTAAAAGCCATTTTTATAGAAATAAATTTTAATGTACCTACTGTATCATTTATAATGCGAAACACGGAAAATCTGTTCAGCCAATATCGAACTAATGCAGATTGCCGTACAACGGCCGCCAATATTGAGCCAATATTGACTACCGTTGTATACATATTTTCCGTGTGTTTCGCATTATAAATGATACAGTACATTAAAATTTATTTCTATAAAAATGGCTTTTACTGTTGTTTTTTATGAAAGTTCTAAGTATATATATTTATGAATTTAATCAATTGATTAATAATATTGTAAATTTAAAAATTAAAGTTTGGTTCAACCTGGTCGGTATAGTAGGCAGTCAGGCTTCCGGTAAGGTACTCTACTAGCCGCTAGCGTCACATGTTCACTGCAACATGACATTATTAATAATGCGTAATAATTGTGTTCGTTAGTTATTTTGTCTGTATAAGTGTGTGTAATAATTAGTTACATTATAAGGGTAATGATAACAGTATATTACATTAGTTTTTTTATAAGAGGGAATTTCTATCTTGCTTATACATATATAAACACATGACGGCATAACCTTCACGTGTCTTTTTCAAATATTTATTTGTGCAAACTCTGATATTACTGTAATTTACATTTAGAAATTGACTTTTAAGCTAAGTATCTCAGAATTACTAAAAATGCACATAAACCCTTTTACTTTTAAATCCCTCATTTTATATTAATGATTATATGTAAGTATTTATTCTTATGGTTTCCTGGTTAAATAGAGTAGCCCTTTGCCAGAAAACTATACTAATATAAATTTTAGTTATTTGCAAAATAAAGCAGTGTTTCTTTGTATATAAAAATTAATAAAGGTGTTTATTATTATTACATAATACAGTGGCGTTATAGGGGGGAGGTTAACGGGCTGGACCTCCCGATTTTTTTTATTATCAAAATCTAGGATATGTGAAAATCTTAGTAGTATTTTGATTCGGAGTTTTTATAGAGTAGCTCCCCCCGAAAAAATCCTAAATATGCTACTGATATAATACATACTTATATATTTACATTTTTTAGATGCCTCGCCGATGTGTTGCGCCTAGATGTAAGTCTAATTATGACAGTCAGTTAAAAAATGAAAAAGTCAGGCAGTCACAACAAAACCAAAACAACACAGCCTTGTGGATGCGAAGTGGACATCTGCATCTTCAGCTGTATGTACATAACAGTACAAGTAGTGGATTGTTAAAATTAGAAATTGGTAAGATTCAAATTACAATTTTTTCATAAATCATGTACTGTGGTTGTGGTGTATTAACCACAATCTTTATTTATTATAAAGGATTTTATAGATTAATAAAGTTAATATTTTTTTTATATAAGAATGAATTTTAAAATTAAAAAAATTACTTATCTGGTTATACAGGGTGTCCCAAAATGCTGTTTACATGCAATATCTCCCTTATTTGAAAAGATAAAGAAATCAACCAAAAACTATTGTGAATGACTCAAAATGGACCTTCAAAAAACACCCTTAAACGCTGGAAACATAGCAACGTTTAAGAGATCATGCCAACTTGATTAATTTTTCAAATTGCACTCTCTGTTTATTTTTCACAGAAATGTATTCTTCACTTTATTCTGCATATGGTAGTATGCCTTACTTAATTGTCTAATGTGCATTTAGGGGTTTAAAAAAATATTTGTTATAAATTGAATTTATCTTAAACTTAAAGCAAATGCTCAAAATGCCCTCCTGTGGACTCTACATGGGCTTTAAACTGCCTCAGGAGTTCCCTGGTAGATGCGGCTCTAATCATAATATTTTTTGAATAAATAATTTAGTTAGTGAATATGAAGTGTACAATTTATAAAAAATATTTTTTCAACCATTAAATGCACATTAGATAATTAAGTAAGGCATACTACCATGTGCAGAATGAAGTGAAGAATACATTTCCGTGAAAAAACACATAGGGTGCAATTTGAAAAATTAATCAAGTTGGCTTGATCTCTTAAACGTTGCTATGCAACCAGCGTTTAAGGATGTTCTTAAGGAATCTGACTGTACCCCGTTTTCGATTTGTTTTGTGCTCGATCCTTTAAATTAAGATGTGAAATTTCTTTAAGAAATATGGATTTCTGGAAGGAAATTTTTTGTTACGAAATTTATTATGTCTTCTTCATTATACATCACAAATCTTATTTATTAATCTTTATTTTGTTTTTTCCGTGTAGGAGATGATTCTTATGTAATTATTTCCTGAGTGTATTATGTTGTCTTGGGAGTTAATTACATTTTTTTGTCAACAAGATCTTCAATAACTAACAATATTCGTAATCTTATTTTGTTATCTTTTACATTTTGTCATTCATTTTTATAAATCGTAAATATTTATTTTACTTGTTTGTAAATTTTATTTGTTCTAGATTCCTACAAGCCTTTAGACAAGAATGCGGTACAAGAATATTCATAAAGAAACCTTTTCTTACGAACAACGAAACTTTACATTATTTTTAATTGAATATTTACATAATTTGATAATACTTTAATTAGATGGTATGACATTAATGGCTGTTTTTAAATCAAATTGATATATCCATTCTTACATTTCAATTAATGACTTATATTTATTCATACAATCTCAATTCTGAATAAATTATCACTACAGTACCTATTATAATGTATTTGTTAATTTGTATCTATATGACTGCCGACATTATAATGTATTATATTATTAATTGTTACAAGAACTTTGTTTATTAAACACAATAAAATTTTGAATCAAGGTATTCTTTTCTGTGTGTAATTAGCCAATATTAACTCAATAATGTTAATATGTTGGTATAATGGGTCTTATACTGGCACAGTATGGATGGATATCGTTGGATATGGTTGCACACCGGTGTATAATAATCATCGTTATTATATTTTTAAATTATATTATATTATACAGTGAGAAAAATGGTTCGTAAAAGTTATGTCCCCGTCGTCATATTAGCGCTCTTGATCTACAATTTTTAAACTAATAGATTTTTCGAACTATGTTTCTCAGTGTACAATATAATATAATTAAAAAATATAATAATGATCATTATTATACACCGGTATGCTACCGATATACAGCCAGTATGAAACCAGAGTTATACCAAAATATCAACAATCTTGGTTAGGTAAAATGGCCCAAGTACTTGCCAGTGTTATCATTTCGACACTGGCCCAATATTGGCTGCCAATATCGGCTATGTAAAATGGCCCAAGTACTTACCGGTGTTATCATTTCTGCACTGTCCCAATATTGGTTGCCAGGATTGGTAATAACGGTGCCAATATTGACCCAATATTGGTCCGTTTGTTCAACATCGGCAAATTCTATATGGGACTTTCCAGATAAATGCTGGAAGTAACAACTTGGCAATAGATAGTTAATGCAATTATAAACAGTACCTTAGGTTTTGATTAGTTTGAATAAAACGATTTGCTCAAAGAGTTGAAGGTATATTGATTGCTTCTGATCTTCTTATAGGGTTTCGTTCTTTCTACTTTATTGTAATGAGCCGGGGTCCCTACCCACTACACGATCACGGCCAAAATTACTCTACCCGCGTAAAATTCAAATATTTAACAAAACGGAAGTTGACACAGCACTACCAACCTCACAAATGACAAACTTTATAATGATAAATATAACAAAGAGAACAAACTGGATCCTACGTTGTGATTATTGTGGATAACATGTGACTAAAGTTGATAACGATTGACTTACTTCATAAAAACGGAGAAAGATAGATAAACACAAATAAGAGAACACAAATAAAAGAACAGTTAAATATGATTTTAATATTTTATTAATTAATTCTTAATCTTGAGAGAGAGGGACGGATTTAAACTGATATAAATAAAGGCTAGTTCTGTAAAAAAAAACCTTGAAAGTATGCTAGCCCAGCTTAAATACGTACACACTTCAAGTTTAGTAAGTGATCAAATAATTATTTTGTTATTTATCAAGTTGATACAGTTGTGTTTATACATAGAGGGTATTTATAAATAGTCAAACGCAAATCTCGCAATAACATAAAACATCAAAGGTAAGTGAAATAGAGTCAATATAAAAATATTTACAGATAAACTAGAAAATGTTAACGTGCTAGACTAAAATAAATACACAAGAACTACTGAACAAAAATCATATCATATTTGACATAGCAGCAGATACGCTGTGACCATACATTAATATATACATAAAAGACACATACGAAATATCAGTAAATAAAATAATGGTTTGAGGGTTCTCTTACACGGCCTACCATGGGTTTTTTTACTACCGTGGAGCCTCCTCTCTCAAATAAATAAATAAAAGTTTTAGGGTTTTCTCACACGGCCTATCATCGGTTTTCATACGACGTGGAGATTAATATCTAGGAGAATAACCTCTTAGTCACAAAGTATAATATTTAGTTAGGTTAGAAATATTCACCTAAAATCAATAAGTACTGTCAATAAAACACATAACAGTAGTAGAAGTATTTAACTGCACAAATAACATGTCCAGTTAGCAATAATTAGCTGTAATGATACTACAAACGTTAATAAAACATTATTTTCTAGTAATATTTACACTTCAAAAGGACAAATTTATAAATGATTTAAAATTATCAAACTAATCTTTTAAATTTAATCACCATAAAGATTTTGATTTATATATAGTTTCAAACGAGAGATTTGGTCTTTAGATTAATCAAATAATATAAAAATCATAACAAACAACTAGAATCAACATTAATTAACAAATAGAAATGGATTTACATGAATAAAATTACTTTAAAAGCAAAAGACCCAAAAATGGCTACCTACTTCTTGTTTACATTTCATAATCATTTTATATCAAAACAAAACAAAAAAGCATCGTTCCCTAACAATTACGTAGCAACAAAACTCAAACTACCAACATTAAAGAACCTGTAATAAACATTCCTAAACATAAAATCAAGTTACCAACCCAATAAAAATCCTCAATATTTTATATTGAACCAAATAGTTTATTTTTAAAATCAATTATTACATGTTTTGTCTAAACCTGTATGTAATAACACAACTATAATAGGTAAATTAAATGACTTGCTACAGCTACTTTGATAATTTTGGTTGACTGTAGGTCTGACCACTACATTATCAAACTGAGTTTCTGGTAACCAAACTTATTGTAATCGGTAATCACAGTATAACCACCTTTTTAAGGGGTTTACTTTTCGACCATTTTACCTCACGATTGTTTTTATGACTAAAACATAATTGGGCACAATAAAATGTACATAATTATATAAGATGTCAACATAAGTAAGACTTGTATTTTGCTAAAATTAATTTATTGAAGGATAAAGAAAATATACTTCTATTTACTAGATTAATTAGACTGGAGTAAGTACCAAGCTGAAATTGGCTATGCAGTTTTAAATAGCACATACACGGTGACTCCCCGACGACGTCGGCGAAAACGTCGTCGACGACGTCGGGGACAAGGTCGAAATAATGAGGTAATGTTTACATTTACTGTAATTTAATGCATGACTGTGTATAATAAAATTATTAATATCGTATTTCTTTTAAGACATCAAAATGAAAGAAAGTAGTTTTGAGCATAATAAAATGCGTACTGAATTTCTTTCTTTAAAGTATTTCGAAATAGCTTATGCAATTAACAAAACTTTTCATAAGCGGAATAATATTGATATCCATCGATAGAATTACAAGTAACCCTTTATTATAAAACGAAAACTCTTTGTTTTTTTTATTAATCTCATTCTTAATTTAGTTTAAAAATGGATATAATTAACGCAGGATTTAGGATTCTGAGTTTTGGTTCGCAAATAAGGATTTCCTATAAAGGACGACTTTTGATAAAATTTGGTAGTGATAATCGTCGGAAAAATATCATGTTTAAAAATGTAATGGTTTCACCGTCTCTTCCTTTTCCGTGTAGTTTTAAAATTTTATGCTGATGGTACATAACCTTATAATAAAAATCCTTCGGCTCATTTTGTCGCAATTCTTTTAACAAGGACATGTGTGAATATTGTTTGCGATCTAAAAACCATATTTTCTTTTTTTTCGTGGTGTTTCAGTTTCTTCTTCTTCGAAGCACAAGGCAACTGCCACACCAACTGCAATTTTTTTTCTCAAAGATAATTTATAAAAATCCATCTTATCACTTGAAAGTGTCACAGCATATTGAATTCATAATGTTTTCTTAAAAAGTATAATAAAGAAAGCATATATTTTTTAGTAATCCCAGATGTATATGTTTATTTTGCCTAATAATAATTTACAGTTGACAAGGGTTTTATTTTCACAGTTGTAAACAGTTGTTTGTAAACAAATGTAATAAAAATGAAATAATTCAAGTAAACCCGAAAAAGATAGATATAGTATAAGGTTATGTACCATCAGCATAAAATTTTAAAACTACACGGAAAAGGAAGCGACGGTGAAACCATTACATTTTTAAACATGATATTTTTCCGACGATTATCACTACCAAATTTTATCAAAAGTCCTTTATAGGAAATCCTTATTTGCGCACCAGAACTCCTAAATCCTAAATCCTGCGTTAATTATATCCATTTTTAAACTAAATTAAGAATGAGATTAATAAAAAAAACAAAGAGTTTTCGTTTTATAATAAAGGGTTACTTGTAATTCTATCGATGGATATCAATATTATTCCGCTTATGAAAAGTTTTGTTAATTGCATAAGCTATTTCGAAATACTTTAAAGAAATTCAGTACGCATTTTATTATGCTCAAAACTACTTTCTTTCATTTTGACGTCTTAAAAGAAATACGATATTCATAATTTTATTATACACAGTTATGCATTAAATTACAGTAAATGTAAACATTACCTCATTATTTCGACCTTGTCCCCGACGTCGTCGACGACGTTTTCGCCGACGTCGTCGGGGAGACACCGTGAGTGGTGCCCATTTTTTTACACAATCAGATATTTTTAATTAGAAAAAAATATTTCAAACATTTGTCAATACGTTTTTGTCGTAGTATATTTCTACTTCTATATGGTAGTACAGCTTCGAAAGGAGTATTATGTTGTAGATTTAATTTGATTAAAATATCTGCAACAGATCAGTCTCGACAGGAAAAGGCAGTTCTAAAATTCTTGCTTCTACCATTTCTAGAAAATAATCTAATCCGTCAGGTTTTGAATGTCTATTTTGAGTTTATGTCTACTTCCAGAACCTCTTCGATTTATTTCAACGAACATTAGAGCGGGGAATTAATTACATAGAAATACTACTTGTAGGTTACCGCATTTTATAATAAAAAAATATTCTCAGAATTCCTTATATGTAGGAAAATGTATTGTAAACTTGCATACTTTTTTACGGTGTAGTAAGTAAAACATTTGGTCAGTGTGTATAATAGTACGAGTACCATATACGGCATTCATAGCTTCGGGACATTGAAGCCGTAAGAACCAAATAAGGTACTCAACTCTTAATGTGTAGAAAATTTTGAAAACATTGGAAAAAATACGTTAATCTTTATAATGGACATATAAGCAGATAGCAAATTTATTGCCTGTTATCTGACATACGTACATGCAAAACGTTTCTGTAGGCATACTTAATCGTCTCAATAAAATGTTGTAAACTGATTGGTAATTTTATTGACAATTAGAACAGGTTATAATATTTATTACATCGGGTATATAGGCTTTTAATTATAATACAGCAAGTATAGAAATTTTTGATATAATTTGATTTTCACACAGTTATTAACTGCAACTATTTCTCAAATAAGAGCATAAAAAGGCAAGATTATAAAACCAAAATAGAGTTTATGCAAAAAAAATTAGAAATGTGCCTTAGGCCGCATTCCACTTTTATTCAATCTGGTTATAACATTAGCATTCAATTATGTATTCCTTTTGATTTTCAGCTAAATATTTTTATTCTTTTTTTTTCTGTATGGCATTGCCAAAATTATATTAACTGATGTAGGTCTTCACTCTTCAGTATCATTTGGAAATTTTACTTTGCATAGTATCCAATTAAATACTTCAGATATCTATTGTGGAAATAATAAATCCATTATAAGGAATGGAACAAACTAACTTGACAGGAACATAATTTTTAATCTTACTAACTTCAAATTCTTATCTTATTAAAGTTATTGCTTTTGTAGTATGCGTAGCATATGTAATATAAAGTGTAGTTCATAACTTATAAAAGTTTAAATAATAGCTATCTTTAGCAAAATTTGATATTGTTTACTTACAAAGCAACACTCATTTACTTTCGGGTTTTATTTATATTCAACAGTGGTACCATCCAGGTGTACTTTCTTGTTCATGTCGATTAATTATTCATTTGTTCCGTAATGCTGCGGTTACTTATGCGAGTAACGCAACGAATTTGAATTAACCATACTGGTAAGCAACCCACCCTCCGAAACAGTCTTTTATTCTAAGTCCATTTTATGGAAATTAAGCAGATGCATTGACTGCTAATTTTCTATTCTAAATACTTTTACAATTACGCATAACATTCACACGAGTATACTTATACATGCAACGCAGGCAATGAAAACATCGCCTGAAATTTACATTATGTAATCAAATTAGAATTTGAGCATTAAGTAAGAATTAATTATATAAATAAAGGCTACACTGCAAAAAGATATTTAGGGCTGATAAAAAAGAGGAAATTAAGTAATTTAAAACCAAACTTTTTAAAAAATATTTTAGCGGTTTATTGTATAGTTTTAACTACATATAAACTATACAACCAGCAAATTTTTTACAAAAAAGAAAAGCCCTACACTTGGGCGCCAATTGTAACCAGAAAAAACTAATCCCCACGATAGCACTATCAATTTGTAACAAGTTTTACAAGAAAAAAAAGTATTTATGCAACTTGTCTGTGCCTCAATTTAGCTTAAATACCCTCAAATGAGAACTCTCTCCCTCTTGTGAGATTAAAGAAGGTGACATGAGTGGATTGAATCATCATCAAATTTATAGAGATGTGGATATATCAGCGCCAGCATAATTGATTTAATTTAATAAAGGAGTGGCGTTAATGCTTAACAATACGGAGTTCTAAATCTTAAAATGAACCAGCCCCAATTATGCCTTCTGGGTCTTTTAAATAATATCTTTAACATGGATTACAAAAATACAACTTAACAAATTAAAAACTATACTTGCTATTGTTTATTGTTTCCAGCCTTATTTTGTGGAACTCCATAATCATGAAATAAATAAAGATTATTAAAAGTTTCACAGTTTTATTAAAATATACCTAAGGTATATTTTAATAAAACTGTGAAACTTTTAATAATCTTTATTTATTTCACATTTATACTTGCTATGATCGTTATTCGATCGTTCGAAAAATATTAAAATCAGAATCTCCTAAATATTTATTTATTCTCATACCAAAAGTTTTCTTTAAATTGCAACATTCAAATTTCTATCCAAAAATATAATAATTCACTCTTAAATTTTGATCAAGTGAACTAATTACCTCTTCCACAAAAAATAGGATATAATGAACCCACTTAATTATTTCTATAAACTTAATTTGGTTTACTAACGTTACTTCAAATAACTCGTTGAAGATGTCCACAAGGTACATCAGGTTATTGTGATCCCTCCTAGAGAAGGCTTCGGGTTATTCACTTGTAGGGATTCAAAATACTACGGACTGCAAAACCATTAACATCAAACAAACAAGGAAAGGTGAAGCTCGCAGTTTCCACACAAAGGTTATTACCAAAATACGTTTTAAAATCTGCCGATTTTCTTAAAACACTAACTTGATTGCAAGTCTGGACCAATACTTAAGTCCGTATCGAAGTTTTTCGAACTAAATTCCGTATTTACTTTTTCCTTTAAACTAAAGCCCATATCGATGTTATTCTTTTTCAAAAGGGATTGTTCCAAGATGGACGACGAAACGTGACAAATAAAACTCTAATTTCGCTACCTTCCAAACTTTCAAACAATGATTTCGTACTTTTAATAAATCAGAAAACCGTTTTATGCAATAATAGAATTATAATTCACCCATTAAAAGGGAATTTCACCATTTCAAACCAAAATTTTAATCAACCACCAAACACACACCTTGCATTATCAAGAGAATTTTTACAAGACTAACAGTGTTGTAGAGTACCAACGGATCGCAGGGGAAATCGTTTCCCGCTAAAAAAGCATCTGTCATTTTATTGCTTGTTAACGAATTAGAACGTCAGAAAACATTTATGCCCAAATAGAGATTATTGAAAAATCGATATTTTGTAGTTGAAATACCAGCCGAACTTATTTTACTATACAGGGTCTTACAAACTACCCAATAATATTTTTGTCAATATACAAGGTGTTTTTAAAATAAAATAATAGACAGAAAAACTATCTGTTACACTTGATATAAGAATGTTTTGACTTTAGAAACGGAAAACCTAAAGTGTTTCATACATACAAGATAAGACACTAAACTGAAAATATTATATTCCCTATGTGAGATGGACTTACCTATCTGGGATCTACGATTTAGGACATAAGACAATTAATCGAGTAGGACACTGTTAACAAAATTGGATGTAAGATACATTTCATATAAGTAGTCATCAGGTATTTTTACGGTACCTATTTTAACCCTGATGCGTTTAAAGTTTACCCTGTTGTTTAAAATTTATCCATCTACTGGTTTAAATTTACTGGAAAGATTGAGAGAGATTAACCACTTTGTGACACTTGTGGCTACTTGCTGTTACTTCAAAAAAACGGATAGTCCAGGTATAAAACGTAGTACTCAAAACTTAAGCTTCATGATAACCTTGTAAACATATGTTTAGTCAGCCATCTTTGTTTGATTAGTGGTTTGATTGGTGTTTGTTTCATAATGCAAGGGTCGCAGGTTCGATTTCCGGACGAACTAGTAATTTTTCACAAAGAAGAAAAATTAGAAAACATCCCTTCTTCTCGGATAGAAAGTAAAACTGTAGATTCCTTATCAAACCGATGTTTGACATTATAAAAATCCTTACTGAGGGCCGGCCAAATGATAATAGTAATCAGTAGCATGAGGTACGAGGGATACTCTGCCATGCCGATTCATCCCCAAAATTAAATACATAAATGCTATTCTTTTACATTAGACATCGAACACTACGACGCGTGTTGGTTGTACATATTTTCCTACACCTATTGCTAGAAACTGACTTCAACTACAAAGGGTAATACTACAATTCAAAGTGCTGATTTCAATTGAATCATTAGACAAACAAGAGATTGTACTAACAGTTATATTTTACAGAACAAATTTCCATTTAAAAAGGCATAACTGGTGTTGTAATGGTTGAATTTCCAAGCCTGAACTTAACTTTTTTAAACATACCTAAGCTAGCCAGCAATCCAATCATAATTTTTTGCAACCCAAAAGCAGTAGAAGATAAAATGGATAAAATTTTCCTTTAGCGGAAATTCGTAACTCAAGTTACATCTTTGCATTAGATCTCTGCCGCTCTGCTGATCATCAACATCGGCGCAAACTGGTATAGTGTTGGCCAGGAAAGGCCCAAAACAAGGTAGTGAGTTTTACACTATTTTAGTTATTTGAAGTAACCACAAATTGTTCTTTCGAAATCTTTAATATTTCTACTACTTTATTATTTATAAACATCATAATTTCTTATTCTACTAACGATACAGAAAATTATCATTAAGCAACTGCTTTTGCAGGCATCATTCTATATATCGTTGTGAATGAAAGAAGGTGAAGCAGTGGGGTAGCTGTTGGAAATGACATACTATTCTTCTTTGTTCATGGTTTAATCTGGATAGATTTGTTCCTGCTTTTTGGTAAAGAATTAAATTTAGTCTCATGTTTGCATTTTTTGTCTTATTAGACATAAAAATCTTTTCTGCTTCTTAAAAAATAATAAACTGTAAGAATTAAAATTGAAGACGTTCTTTACTTAGATTCTGTACATTGTACAAAATAAGTCCAAGGAGTACAGTGAAAAATAATAAGTCGTATCCCTTAACATGCAATATTAGCTGTATCTGTATTACATACTGTTGATTCACCTATATTGACCTTATCGAATTTTACTATTGGTTTTCTAAAATTGAAAGTTCATTGATTGAAGGAATGCCGTTAAGTCCAGTGCTTTACCCCAGTATAACAACCATACAATTACAAATATTTTCAGCCGGCCGCGTGCGACCTTGTAGTATCCTCCAGGCTGTTGAAACAACAGTTGTGCTGTGATATCCCCTGCTCGTTATTTCCAGCATGCAATGACAATGACGATCGGCAAGCCTCGGCGAACTGATAGTGGTGTGTCACTGTTGTGTGCGATATTTTATGACTTTGGATAATTTCTATTTGAACAACATATCAACGGTGAATTACAAGTGGATACTAAATAAAAGAACCATATTCCAATTTCTTTCCAAATAAAAGCAGAACATAATCATGGTAAAGTACCAAATATTAAACAACTCACAATTTATAATTACAAAGGCTGAATATAGTATTTCCCGTGGCACTTTACCGCCCGAGTTCAACTTTGGCTGTGAACTGTGAGTTTTTTTTATCAAAATAGTAAACATCTAGTACATTCTTGATTTTATTCTTACATTTTTAATTAAAATATATAGTAACAAGTTTCTTCTCTGCAACCAAATACTGGAAGAAATACAATCAGTGATGTAGGAATAGGAGCATAGATCAATAGAGTCAAGTCTAAGTGCTTAATTTAATCTGATTACTCTTGCGCTATCCATACTATTTTCCTTAGGAAATTAGAACATTCTATTTGTAAAACTTGATTATAGTTAAACTATTTTACATCAACGCTCTGATTTTCTAGAATTTCAAGAGGTTTAACTAGGTGTTGCGTAATATGCTCCATTGTATCTTCTTCAATCCGCGTAAGAAATATTCGCGTAAATTAAAATATTTTAATGATATCTTGATTTTGTCTTCTCTTTTAAGTCTTTCTTTCAGATTTGTTAGGAATTAGTGTTACGTTTTTACGAGTTGTTTTTCTTTCGATATATATTTACAAACGCATTTTGCAGCTGCAATATAGCGTATAATAGATTTATGTACCATGAATTGGAACTCTTCCAAAACTGTTGCCTAATTATAAATAACAGCAGTGCACAACGTATACATGGTATCGCCACATTTAATAAAATTTGGATATTTTGATGGATGAAAATTAAATATTAATGATAATTTCTTGTTTTGTTTTTATAAGTAGTTTTTACCTAACATCCTTACTTGAATATGATTTATTCAGATATAGGACAGCAAGGGATAATCTGAAATAATCAAAAACAGAGCCCACTAACAAAATGTGTTGCACACTATTAGCCTATCAAGAATAAAGTTTGTGAATTAATGTCAAAGAGATTAATTAAGAGTTACGGGGGAAAATTAGAGAAACTATCTAAGAAGCTATTTGTTTCTAGTGGTCCCGATAAAGGCCCATTAACCCATAATGAAGAATATAGTGAATAAAAGGAGCTGAGTGGACGATACATTATTACAATTCGAATTATACGTATATGTATTCTCAGTTAGTCAATTTTTGCTACATTGTCATAGATACCTTTTTTATTTTCTCACATTAATTATATCATTCTATAGGTATTTAGTTTAGTACCACGTGAAAGATCCTAAAACAAAGGAAGCCTAATTTCATTATTTCAACCGAGACCGTGAAAACTCTCTTAATTCGACATTTTACAGACTTTTTATTGCGTATTTTAAATCAGCGTTAAATTGGATAGAGAATTTTTCCTTTTCATCTTTTTTAGAAATGAATCACTGTGGTGGGCCAGGTATGCCAGATTTATTATTTTATTACTTAATTAGTGTTGTTCCTCATCAGCGTTGGACTATTACATCCCGTAATACACTGTGACTAGTTACAAGACAGGTAACGCATTCCTACATTTATGTAAGGTTAAGGTTACCATATCTAAACTAAATAAATTCCAACGAACGAACCATCATGATATACTATTTTATTTTTACGTTTAAAGGGGGCTTTCTGAATATAACCATTTCATAAAAAGAGAAAAGTAAACGATAAGTTTTATCAATAAATTTCAAAATAATATAAGAATAATAGAAATAATCTATAAAATAATATATAATTCAGAATAATATATACAGGGTGTATAATCGCCCCACGCACAATACAGCTTTACGTGCATTTTATTTTTAAACCCTAATATTATCTCCCCTAATTGTTTTACAGTAAAGATATTCATGAGTGCTGTAAAGGAAAAAACTGCCTCTATAACGGGAAAACCAAAGAAAATAAAACATTTTTTTGGTTATGATCTTACGTAATCCGTGTCCAAGGGCATCATTGGACTGGTAAATCTTCTTATTACAGCACTCCGGAACGTTTTTACTGTAAAAAAGGATTAGAGGAGATAATATTAAGAGCATAGAACGCGACCACGCTTCAAACTAATTGATCTTAACGTAATTCTTATTATATTTCTCAAAAAACTTCTGTAATAAAGAATCAACTTCTCTTTGTTTATCCTACCGTGTGTTACCTAATTGAACAGAGAAGGGCACTCAACTGCTGCCGGCAGCCGATAGCATCCGACGCCCGTACACCGGCCACGAATAGATACGAAAAACATAAATCAGTTGCCAAACTATTTCATTACGAGAAATGAGCGACTTTAGTATGTGTATCTTATATGGGCGATTGTAATTCATCAATACACGTTAAACGCATATTTTGAATTCTACAGTATACGACAAAGATAGTCATTAGCCTAATAACTGAAGGGAAGTGAGATGGGCAATGCAGCTTTTTACTTTAATCTTAATATGGTTATTTAATTAAACAAAATTTACATAAAATAAAATTATGGGTAGTTACCTATATGTTTATAGATTAGAGGGATTAGAATTATTCTGCAGTTTTGGGAAACTGAGAAAGTACCTGAAGTTTTTGCTGAATATTATAGTGAACAGGAAGCTTGTCACACAAGTTTTCCATAGTTTAGATTTAGGGGACTCCTTTTCAGTAGCCTTAAACCGCATTGACGATTTAGAAAAACAATTTAATTGGAATTTTCTTAAATTCCGTGCTACGTATGCCCATGTCAAATGATCATTCAGATCTTGACTATTTGACCCCAGGAAATTTTTTAATTGGGGCTCCCATAACGAGATTTTCATAGTCCGACTACACTGAAATTCCAAAAGACATATTGAAGTTTTAGAAACTATGTACCCAAATGCAGCAGCACTTTTGGCAGAAGTGGTACAAGAATTTCAAAACCGTCCTAAATGGCGCAAAGATGTACTTAACCTCGAAGAAGGTATGTTAGTTCTTTTAAAAGAGGACAATGTCCCATCTTATAAATGGCCAATGGCTTGTACTGTAAAAGTAGTTACTGGTAAGGATAAAAAGCTAAGAGTAGTTGAAGTTAAAACAAAAAATGGAGTATATTTATGATCTGTAACGAATCTAGCTATTTTACCTATAAAATAAAGATTTTCAATTTTGAATCTCTTAAAATCAAAATGTGTTTTTATATAGGCTCAAGATATTTTTAAGTTTTTATTTTCTAACGACTTTTGCAGTCAAAAATACTTTCTTAAAATAGACTTTCTCAGTCTACAAGACTTTCGTGGTCAAAGTTACAAGGCTGTTTTAATTGATACCTTAAAGATTTTTATGTTGGAAATTTTAAGTCATTACTTACTTTTTCCTAGTTTTGTATCGAAAAAATGTAAGGTTTTTTGTGAAACCATAACGCTCTCAGCATGTTCGAAACAATATCCAGCACTATTAATATCATAGTAGCCCTGTCTTATTGGTAGTGATTGACTCGAGCCGAGTCAAGCCGAGCTTTCCTTCTAGAGAGCTCGACTTAACTCGAATAAAGAATTGTTGAACTCGACTCGAAATTCGGCTCGAAATCAAGTTGAGTCGAGCGTGGCTCGAGCTCGAGCCCATCACTGTAGATCGAGTCAAATCGAGTTTTCCTAAAAAGCTCGACTCGACTCGAATAAAAAATTATTGAACTCGACTCGAAACTCAGCATGCTATTTTTATATTGGAATATATACCTAAACAAACAAATGAAGAATCTGGGTCACAGAAATCACGAAGGCGGAAATGTAAAACGTATCGTGAATCACGCGGTTATCACTCGACGATCACGTGGTTGACTCGAATAATTTGACTAATAAGAGAAACAGCAGGTGAGCTGGAATGATTCAGTATAGCGTCGGAAACTGATTTTATTTAAGAAGAGCTAACGTGATGCTTAACGTATATTTAATTATAGTTGAAATAAATTTACACTATAAGAATAATTATTATTAACGTCGACGTTAAATTATTTCACCTAATAATAATAATAAAATGTATTTTCATCCTTATTAAATTGATTTTATCTTTCCTATTTTTTGCTAATTACTTTTCTTTAAATTACCCATTACCCTATGACACTTAAAACGTAATGAAGTATTTAATTATCGTATAACCCGTTTATGGGTGTATGTATTCAACGGTGACAAACGAAATGTACAAAAGTACAATCCGAACGTACGCTGCTGACTTTTTTAACAGCACTGGTAATATAAGATGCTGCTTACACACTTATCTTATCATAATGTGTTTTACAGCTGTTGATCACGCGTTGAGCTAGATTTTTCATTTGTTTGTTGAGGTATAGATACATATATTCCTATTGTAAATAGAAGTTCATACAAAAGAAGAAGTGTTTTTTTTTAATAAGAACCAAATAAATAGTACAGTGCACTAAAAAAATAAGTATTCTTTAAGTGTGTTTTGCACATATAGGACTGTGCATAATAATTGACTAATCAATTAATCGATTGTTCTTTTAATCGATTTACTATTATTGATTTCCATAATGGCACAGCCCTAGTCGCAAATACATTATTTATAGAAAAAAATAAGTAATACATAAATTCAAAACATTAAAACTGTTCAATCATCACAGTACTGACATTGATTAATAATTTAAGATAAAATATTCGCACTTAAAGAGTTATCTTTTAAATTAATTACTACGTTGTACAAGCATACTTTCATTGGCACTTTTCTTGTGAGGAAAAATACTATGGTAATCAATTAGAAAATAACTAGGTACTACTACTACTCCCTGAATTATAACTTCCCGAAATTAAATTGATTCAAATATGCTTTGAATATATGAGAGTTTGATGCTCATCATGATGCTTTTATTTTAGAAATATTGACTTCTTTACCTGAACTAGGGCCAAACAGAACATACCTACACTGCGCACAAATTAAAGTGAATTTTACAAAATTAATAGATCAATGGATTAAATGAATTGATCGATTAATATATCCTTCGATAATTGTTTTAAAGAATCGATTAATCAAATAACCGATTAATCCATTTAATCTATTAATCAATCAATTGATCGATTTTTCAAAATCGAATTTTTTTAAACGATTTTTGATTATCGATTTCTACAATCGTACAGCCCGATAACAATAGAATCTCCAAATCTCCAGAAATTAGTACAATTATTAATGTTGCTATTCAATGCTAACTAATAAATTAAAAAGTAATTAGTTTGGGAGAGGTAAGAACTTAAACAATAATTAACTTAATTTAGAACATTTACTTTTATTGTTGCCAGTAAGATACTTAAAAATAAAAGTAAAACAGATTTATTTGATTTCCCTTATTTACTATGAATAATTAAATATAAAATTTTAAAGTTACAGTTAAATTTTACAGTTTGTCTAATAGGCGGTTGTTGAATGAAGTGACCATAAATAAAATATTTCCTTTCATCACTAAATAGAAGCAACAATGTCAAATCGCATTGCAATTTATGTAGAACTGCTGTCAGAAAAGATTAGCTATGTTCTTACGTTATACGATTCTTAATAAAGTTGATGAGTTGATTAAGTGACATTGAAATTCCTGTTTTTTTCTTTTTCCTTCAAGCACGACAATGTATATTTTATATGCTAGTTTAATTTTACTGTCTTTCCTGATTATTATTATTATTTTCCTAATAATTTTTTTTTATTTCATAAAATTTGTTATTTTCTTAAAATTCTCCTTAATTTTGTACGTAAAACTACGTTAGCTATATCATTCAATAGAATTACGTAAATGACCAGGTAGATATACTTTTTTATCTGAAATCGAATGATTGCATAGACATGTTGCGTTGTGCCTTTTAAAAGTATCACTTGTGAAAAGCATATACTTGTTGCAGAACATGTAAAATGAATTTACTAGAATTTTCCGCATTAACTTTCTGTAATGGTATCGTAAACGAAACGGATGAAAGGATAAATAAAGATTATTATTGTTATTATTACTTATTGTATGTACTGAGTTGTGTTGAATCAACCCCTTGAAGTTTATATTACTGTAATCGTTTTTTAAGTTAGAATTTAAATTAATGTTTAACAAACAAAAAATTAATAATATTATTGAAATGAAGTTATTACAAACTACCCAATTCTTTACATGATGATAAGAGATATAGAATTAGATTATTTCTGAATACCTTTTGAATTTGTCTTCAAGCAGTATAGAACTGATATACTATGCATTTAACAAGGAATCACTAGTTCTATAAAGAATTATCAGTTAGATAAAACTATAGTGTATTTAACACAGATCGAAGTGAAATAACCGTTTGTCTCTTATCAGTCCAGGCTTAGGACACAGTATATATAACATACCGTAATGTGACTATCGCAAATAATTTCCATCCACCACACTACATGCTGGCGCGAGTCGGCAGTATGCAGACAGCAGTTCTGTTTCAAACACGCAACAGAACGTATCGAACTTACCAGAGCCGGATAAACACACAATCGTGCAGTATTAGTGCCAGTAAACAATGCATAGTGTTAGTCGTTGTGCCGCCAAAGGCTGTAAAAATACCTCGGAAAGAACTACAATTAGTTTTTTCAGGTTTCCGATTTCAGGTGTTATTTTTGCCTACATACTATTATTTTTTAATAAATACGCTCGTAAAAACAATGCCGTATTTAAGAATTCACTTTTGTATATATTTACCAATACACGTAATAGAACAAATAAGCGATTACGAAATCCTACATAATAAATTTTTTTATGCTGATTTATTAAAAGAGTTCAACAATCTAGGTCAACGCCTTACTGTTAAAAAAAGTCAAAGAGTGCGTTAGGATTGTACTTTTTAGCATTTCGTTTGTCATTGTGTCTTTAATTTAATATGAATGAAAATAAATTTTATTATTATTAATTATTATTATTATAGTGTAAATTGATCTCATCTCCCCTATTTTGTACGTATGTGATTTCGGTGACCTAGACTCTCCATTTGTTTGTTGAACAGGTATTCAAATTGTATCCAGTTATGCATTTGTTCGTAATTATTTCTAAATAAAATGAAATGACTATTGTGTTTAATGTGTTTCTATTTTTATTGTGTTTAAAGAATAGTAGATTGTTCTATAAGTTAAGAAAAGTGGTTGTTTTCCAGTGAGTGTAAAAGTTTAAATTCACGAGCGAGCGCAGCTCGCGAGTGGATTAAATTTACACGAGCAAGGAAAAATCACTTTTCTTAACGTCTTGAACATGCTATTTTTTCGTGTATTTGACCAAAAGGACTAAAATGTAGAAATGAAGAAAAATTAATTGATCAAGGTGTCATATTTTGCTAACATGGTAGCAAAACAAGAGAACGATGTTTTTAGTAAATAAATTTTTCATTGTGCAAAATGACTGAATTGAGTGAAGGGTTTTCCAATATTTTAACAACAGTAGCAGAGGTTTATTCAAATTTGCTACCGTCGAAGTAAAGAAAAAATTATGAGAAAACTTATGAACAGTTTTGTTCATGGAGAAAATCAAAAAAAGTAGAGGGAAGTGATGAAAACATCCTAATCGCTTTCTTTTTTGAAAAGGTATTTGTCATTAATTACATTAATTTTCAGTACTAATTTTTAACGTGTTGTTGTAGGCTAAGAGTTTGAAATCTTCAACATTGTGGTCATTGTATTCAATGTTGAAAAGTACGCTGGCTATTAATGAAAATGTTGACATTTCTACTTATAAAAAGTTGCTTGCATATTTAAAACGTCACAATGACGGATATGTGGCCAAAAAATCTAAGGTTTTTACGATGGATAACATTAACACGTTTTTCACTAAGGCCCCCGATGATACCTTCCTGTTCATGAAAGTAGTTATGATTTTTGCTTTATATGGAGCCTGCCGAGCTGATGAATTACGTTTGCTAAAAGTAGAAGATGTTGAAGATACTGGATCTGTTCTGATTGTAACATTGCACGATACTAAAACCAAAAAAAAAACGTGTTTTCGTTGTGAGCTCAGAAATGAAAGACGTTGATGAAATTGAATTATATGGAAAATATTTGAGTTTAAGGCCGAGAAAAACTGACCATCATAGGTTATTTATATTCTATAGAAGAGGCAAATGCACAGTACAGCCGGTTGGTATTAATACCTTTTACGCTGTACCAAAGAAAATTGCGGAATACTTGGAATTACCAAATGCAAACAGTTACACTGGACATTGCTTTCGCAGGACTAGTGCGACGTTACTTGCAGACAGCGGAGCAGATATACAAAGTCTCAAAAGACACGGGGGGTGGCGTTCCGATGCAGTCGCGGAAGGATATGTCGATGATAGTATCGAAAATAAATTAAAAACTTCTAGAAGAATTTTTAAAGGTGAGACTGTCCAGAGATGCACGACTTCAAGAGAAAACTTAAGTGATTGCCAGAATGTTGATAAACAATCTGCTTCTGTCGCAGTGTCTTGTGTTGTTCAATCGACTCAACAATCAAGCGAAGACCTTTGCACGGCAGTTCCAGATTTTAGATCAATAGCGGCATCTTCTGGGATAACATTTAATACTTTTTGGCCTCCTGTATTTTAAAACGTTTGTTTCAGTTTTGTTTACGTCAACTGTAGCTTCATATTTACGCATGATGTCGTAAAATGACAAGCGAATGTGGTAAAAATACTAAAAAACACTGGGCAATTAGAGATATTTAAGAAACCAACTATTCTTGTAATAATTAAGTTTATGTAATAAAATACATGTTACCTAAGTTATTATTAAAAATATTTCGGGCTTTAATAGAAAAAATTAAAATTTAATTAATTTAAATCGCCGCAGCGCCATCTATTGTACGTTTGGAAACTACAAATGTCATCCAAGAGCACACTATTATGTGCATGTTTTGAATTATTTTTTTTATTTTCTATAAAACTTGTCGGCCAAAAAATCTTATACAAATCTCATGCGTCAAGTCATTTTACAGGGCTCCAACTAATAAGGCACTCGCCCTACGGGCTCGTACCTTAAACAAAGTTGTCGCCCTGTAAAGTTCGACTTACCGCATTCGACTGTAAATAGCTATTAAATAATTGTACATTTTCTATTAATATTCATAATTAAAATGTATAAAGTTTAATTGTTGCTTTATTTAATGGTCGCTAAGTATCCAAAATCGTGAAGAAAAGTATTGCTAACGATCAAAGTCCCACTTTTCTTTACGATTTTGAATTGAACAATGTACTACATTTCTATCAAATACACGAAAAAATGCATTATTTATTTATTTCATTCTCTAAACTGATAAAAGTTTTTAAAACAACATTCACAATTATAGAGGTTTTTAATATTACCATATGTAGTATTGATAGCACTTTTAAATCAACTGTAAAATATACTATAAGTGGAAACACAAGTCAAGGTTCATGATAAAACTGCTTCATGTATTCATGTGTACTACCTCCACCTTCAAAGGTTGTTTCAAAGGTGACAGCAGTACACTCAGGTTGCAAAATCATTTAATACCGTATTTAGCCACTCCATCGTCACAGTATACTGCGTGTCCGCGTAAGTTGGCTACATACGGAAAACTTTGTTATTATTGATTTTATGAAAAACAGTTATTCTTCATAAAAAGTTCTGCATGTTCTAAAACCCAAAATTTAACCATCAGATATTAAATTATATCAGTCGTACCATAATAATAATAATAATAGTAAAATGTAAAAATAATATTTTGTAATTGTAAATAAACAATATTGAATATTTAAAAAGTATTTTTAATCATCTTTTCTTATTAAAAATTTTCGATATGGTCAAAAATGAAGGTCCTAATGAAGGTACTTTACTCTTGAACAAAAATGACATAATTATTATTATTATGATACGACTGATATAATCTAATATCTGATGGTTGAATTTTGGGCTTTAGAACATGCAGAACTTTTTATGAAGAATAACTGTTCTTCATAAAATCAATAATAACAAAGTTTTCCATATGTAGCCAACTTACGCGGACACGGTGTATATAACAATCAGTAGGTTCACTTGCATGCGGCACCATTCATTTTATTAATCCACCTTCGAATATCACGCCCATAAACGAAGTAGTGGACCGACGTTTATCGGTCGGCATCGCCTACGAATAATAATAAAACGCAGAGCCGCATTCAGTAAAATGTCTCGAACAAATATGTAAACAAAATCTCTTGTTATATAATAGTATAGTAAAATATGAAGTAGAATTATGTGTAGTGAACCATTTGATTGAAGTTGTTTTACTTATAGAATCTAATAAATAAAACGATAATCAATTTAGATATTTAAAACATTTATTAAACTAAGTTAGAAGAGTTGTTTCTTGTTACATCGTTAATTACCAACTAAAGTTACATTATTCTTTCAAGCCATTAACCATATTCTTGCGCTGCAATAGTCATTTCATTTTATTTAGAAATAATTACGAACAAATGCATAGCTGTATACAATTTGAAGACCTGTTCAACAAACAAATGGAGAATCTAAGTCACCGAAATCACATTCGTACAAAATAGGGGAGATGAAATCAATTTACACTATAATAATAATAATTAATAATAATAAAATTTATTTTCATTCATATTAAATTCAAGACACAATGACAAACGAAATTCTAAAAAGTACAATCCTAACGCACGCTTTGACTTTTTTTAACAGTTGAGAGTAACAAAAGACACTGTAGTTCACACCTGTTGATAAGGCGTTGACCTAGATTGTTGAACTCTTTTAATAAATCAGCACAAAAAATTTTATTATATAGGATTTCGTAATCGCTTATTTGTTCTATTGTGTTAGTAATTCAATTTAAGCAATTGGTAAATATATACAAAAGTGAATTCTTAAATACGGCATTGTTTCTACGAGCGTATTTATTAAAAATAATAGTATGTAGGAAAAAATAACCTGAAATCGGAAACCTGAAAAAACTAATTGTAGTTCTTTCCGAGGTATTTTTACAGCCTTTGGCGGCACAACGACTAACACTATGCATTGTTTACTGGCACTAATACTGCACGATTGTGGGTTTATCCAGCTCTGGTAAGTTCGATACGTTATGTTGCGTGTTTGCGACAGAACTGCTGTCTGCATACTGCCGACACGTGCCAGCATGTAGTGTGGTGGATGGAAATTATTTGCAACAGTTACATTACTGTATGTTATATATACTGTGCCCTCGTCCCCAAATCGCATCCATGCTTATCACACATATCGTACACATCTACGTAACGCTGTTGCTTTTTGACTTGTAAATTCCTTTAGTCAATTTGCTGAAAGTAAGTTATATTAATTTACCATCAGAAGGTATGTGCAGAAAATTGCTTTTCAGAATATGTACATATTTTTATTTTGCCAATATTTTGGTTTGAATATGTCAGATATTTAGTGAATTAACGAATAATTAATGGTACAAGTGAATAAAGAGAGCAAAGAGAAAGCTGCATGTACTAACTTCCCTCAGAAGATAAAATCTCCTTATTAAAGTGTATCATACACTGTATTATCCAACACCTCAATATTTAAGTATAAATATTAAATTTGTAATGTATAACTTAGACTGTACCTTTTGACAGTAATACAGTTGACACTATCCTGGCGACTGGATTTTAATAATATTGTGCAATGTAAGCTGGTAATTGGTAGCTAGGTGAAATAACAATCAATTACCTGCCTATACGGTGGATAAATAGTACATTGAAAAACGATTTTTACAACGATCATTATCGTAATATACAGTTTGCGTAGCGAGTCGCTAGGTGAGTCTCATACTATTTTTCCTATTACGCGTTTATTTTCTTTTATTTGTTATTAGAAATGTAAATATTCTGTTAATAAAAAAATGCAAGGTGGGTAACACTGACAGATTCAATAAACTTTTGAAGCAATTGAGATTCAATTTATTGTTTTTGACAGTTATTAAACTATTAATTTAATACAATTACAACTTCACAGATTAAAAATGTCCCTAAAGATAGTTTGAAACATAATCAATTTCTCTGAATACAAAACAATCGTCGCACGATGGACGTCACTATAACATCAATAAAATTCAAAACACTAAATACTTACTGCAATCGCTTACTTCACACGAAAAACGATACTTACTGTACTTTAATGCACCAGCTTAAGATCTCTCAATGACAAATGATTTACCAGGCGTAGGTACTGATTTCCATAGCTTATAGATTGTAAAAAAATAAAGTTTGTTGAAATAAGTTGGAATATATGCGGCATTTATTCGAAATCATTACAATCCTGGTCTGAACCCCCGAATAAAAATGGTCCAGATTATATTGATTAAAATTAATAAAAATAACTAATCATCATTAGTTAAATTGACTTTATGCACAGATGCATTATAATTAGACTATTATTGCAAGACTCATCTAAACATAAACATCTTTTTATGGCCCAAGTGCCTCTTTATGGTCAGACGGGCAATAACTAAACGTCAATTAAATGTCAGAAGCTTTTTGTAGAACTTGATTGGTTCCTGATATAATTTGTAAACTTATCACCAATGAAAATAAACTGAAATTAAATATTTTGGAATAGTAACTATAGTAACGTACTTCGTATAAGCACATAAGTATACGCACAGAGGCTTGATGTACCTACGTACTGATTTAATTATATTTTTGCACAACACAAATTTTTTACATAAAAACTTAATCTGTGCATAAAATAGTGTATGTATAGCGGGCATAACTGGCTTTTATGGCTCTACAGCCTTTTCCTAGCCCTCGGCTAACGCCTCGGGAAAGAAATAACGCTTCTGGCCATAAAAGCTTCATTATGCCCTTAATACATAAATAACTATTAAAGCAGGTTAGATAATTGAATAACCAATTAATGATCGGTTCAATATTATCCAATAAGAGTTAATTTAAATACTCGCTTATTCGTAGATAAAATAATCTTGTGTCTCAAATGACAATGATAAGAACAGCATAATAGTGTTCTAGTAAGAAAATGTTAGCATAAATTACAAAAGTATTCATAGGAATGGTACAAATAAGGTATCAAACACAAAACTTACTTCTAGCATACAAGTTATCCGTTAATCCTTAATAAAGCGGTAGAATTTTACAATCCTTTAACATTTTACAAATATCACTTTCCCCATAATGCCCTAAATTCACTTAACATTAGGTACAAAGTACCTCGCAAATTATAGAAGAAGAACGGTGAACTATTGTTGTCGCTACTGAACTTATAACAAGGTTGATGAACTGAAGTTTATAGATTGTTATGTAATATTTGCGTTTGCACTCACATTTCCTTAATAAAGAAATGAACCCATATAATTTCCAAAGAGACTTTCAGTAATATTTTTAATCCACAATGCAATTCCCAATATTAGCGCGGCAAAACGGAACAGAGACTGTAATAATTTCTTTAGCTTTACGATGCAAATAACTATTGAATTCACTTCATAAATCCTAAACTATAGCGCAGCGGAATGATTTTGTTTGTTACCTAAACACAACATTCAGCTTTACTTTTAAACTTTTAAATTTCGGTACTGTACTATAAAGTTTTTGGTTTATTTGTTAAATTTATTAACTGGAAGAACCACCTCAGTATTATAAACTATTAGCATATTAATTTTACGATAAACGAGACGAGAAAACATGACCGTAAAACAAACTCAACTAACGGCACATGACGGGCCACAACAGAAATCCCACGGAATTTGATAAATTCACTACCACCCTTCTGTAAGTGTCCGACTCGCCGAACTTGGAGCTAGCCGCCTGTAGCGTAGGCCGTGACTTCCGTCACCTTGCTCGGTGTAGTTTCTACCAGACGTACTGTATTAGACTTACTGAGATTTTGATGCGCTAATATTTTTAAGTGAGGGAAATTAACCACCCTATCAATACGAGACTGACACATTTGAACCAATCATATAAATTTTTTCTAGAATATTCTGGATCTTATTTATTAACACGAAACGATGAACTTCTCACCGGAGGTCTAGAAAAAAAAACCGACTACGCATACCCTTTATCTTATTTATGTTATATCTTTATATTTCGAAGAATTCAGTTTAACAAACACTAGAACAAAAATAACACGTAGAAGGAAATGTAAATTTGATTTAACTGCCATTTTAGACATATTCCTTTGTTAAAGAGGCAATTTTATTTCTGTATTTTATTCTAAAAACAATTTCATCTGTAGGGGGACGCTTTGGATGACCTTTGATATTAACGAAAAACACCATTTTAAAATAGAGTCTCCATGTTTAAACCAACGAAAATATATTGTAATATAGAGGGCCGTACTAAAATTATTTATAATAAATGCATTTAAAATTACATTAAAATTGAATCGAGAATTCTAACACGTTACAAGTTAAACATTGTAACACTGTTTTTGTCCGAAATAGTGTCACAACATTGACTTTGTAAACGCGAAATAGGAAAACGTTATTTCTGCTCACTAGCAAGTAAACAATTTTTATTGCTTAAAAACTGCAATATAGAAGCCCTTTTATCAAGAGGTATTGGATAAAGAAAAGATAGCGCTTCTAAGCATTAATGGTATCGCTTCGCGGCCTATTCTGTTGAGGTTTTTGATGATTTTGCTAAATTTTTCGAAATTATTTGGGCAATAATATTTGAGGTTAGGCGCGACGAATAAGATGTCTATATATTGTCGAAACCTATAGTAACAGCTAGTAAAACCATTTAAACGTCAGTAGCAAGATTTATACGGATTTATAAAAGATGCCAGGACTACTGGACACCAGGAAATACTGCAGCAGATCTGGTACTGCTTAGAAAAATAAGGAAAAGCAACCATAGCTTTTTTACTTTGGTAAGATTGGATGATGTTTACAAATTTCTAAGTATTACACCAATCTTTTATATGGAAGGTGTTATACCACAAAGTATTCGTTGCTATCATTTTTGTCTAATGGGCAGGGAAGGTAAGAAAGATAAAAAATCAGAAATCTGAACTTTATGCCAGAAGGTTATGAAAATGTAAAGTTTTTGTGATAAATTTGAAGATAGCAACGTTAGCGCCAAACAAATCCCATAGCGCCAGTTCTTGTAGTATGGTCGTTTTATCCTATTCTCACCCTACTAAAGCTACAAACTGGGTTTACCAAAGTAAGTTTGGTAACACACTCAACATTGACTTTTCGATCATTTCTAAAATATAATCTATATAACACTTCTAAAATGATTCGAATTTGGTGTACTGAATAGTCAAAAAAGGATGGCAATAAGAACGTAGATAGTGTTTTTGCAGCTGACCTACTTTCCTGGATCATGTTTTTCACAATTCCTGCCTAATATGGCTGCCTTTCGCTTTCCCGATCAACTTGAGTTAGATTTCTTTAATTGCCCTTTAGAAGGTTTTTCTCGAAATTGATTCTTCTGGCTTTAACACGCAATATAACTGTAAGAATTCAAATATTGATGAAAGGGGGTGGGTTAACCGTAAGAAGATGGCGCTCGTTATTGTATCTAGGAATCAATCATCCTTGACTATGAGAAAATGAGTACATTGAGAAAAGAAAGATTTTGTACAATAGTTCCTGGTGTGCATAATAATTTATCTACTACCATTACTGACTGGATTCTCGTTTCAAATGAGAAATTATGGTGACTTTTGACTAGATGTTTGTATTAAATATCTAGCAAATGCTTGTAAATTAAAACATACCGTTTATTAAACAAATATTTCCATAACGGATATCCATAAAAGTTTGTTCCTAGGACGATAAGCGAAAGTTACGTTCTCTAGTGAACAGTAACCGCTACACAAACAGCTACTACTTCCGTCAACGAATTATATCAACCAACTTACTTCATACGAGAGTATTCGTGGCCTATGTCGAACATATAATTCTATATTTTCGAAAAAGTTCATGTCGATCAAACAACGTATGTGTAATAAATGACCTCAGCTTTTACTCACTCTGTACTGTCCTAATGTTTATAAATAATGTTTGTAGTATTTTAACTTCCATGCAAGTAATTTATGAGTGAAGAAATAAATAAACAGGCTTAATTGATATAAACAATAACAAAATCATTACCGAGAGATTAAAGTGGAACATTATCTTTATATGTGTATCAATATTTTAACTACTACACGCTATTTTATTATAGATGTTCCCTTCGCCTTTCTAATGGCACTTAAATTAATTCGAACACTTAACCCACTTAATTAAGTAGTTTGTTTGAACAGCTTCTTAAACGAGCAAAGTGGAAATGTCGACAGAAGCAAACAGTCAATCAAATAGTTATGCACTTGTTTTATAACCATCTTGTATAAATTAAAATATTTATAAAGGAGCATTTTATAGAATGAATTGTATTTTTATAATTCTGTCTGTTAAACATCTAATACTTTGATTTCTTTTAAACTAGTTAACGAATACTTATTTATTTTTTCCAAAATTTGTTGCATTCGAAGTAGAAGAAATTTAATTCTTCTTTCAATTAAGTTAAGTCCATCTGTTATTCTTATAATAAATCCCTAAAAGCATAACTGACAACTTAAATTCAGATTTCCTTTGCTTACACAGAAATTTACTTTAAGTAGGAATTAATGCCGTAATTTATCTTTGTCAACATTTTTCATGGTTAAATAACGGTTTTTAATTCGAAAAATCTAGACTGCAACTTAAATGATAATTGCACCACGAAAATCTTTAATTACTCCTTCCATTGGAATTCTTTCTTGAAAGTTTAATAACAGAGAATCTTAAAAACTACGCTCTTATCTGCTATATCAATTTTAAGTTGGAAGAGGTAATTATTTTACTTTTGAATATAAGCGATGGAATGACCGAAAACAGCATTGTTATTAAAAGCAAAAATAACAATGAAAAAGGAGCAAACTTCATCAGTTAAAAAGAAACTTTTTCAAGTTTTCCATGTATATTCATTCGCGTAGCTAAGTAATTGCCTTTAAGACTTGAAACCACATCAACTGGGACTTTTATCGTTATAAGTTGAGACAAGTTAAAGTTGCTTTGTAATGCGACCATAAATCTTAAGAACGTCACAACTCTATTACTAAATGTGTAGCTAAGAAATTATTCCTAAGCTCAATCGGCCCACATTGTGTGCCTTAGTCATTGTTCTACCAGCTGCAGTATAAAGGTTGTGATTAAAAAATAACTATGATTAAAATATATTGCCTGCAAAAAGCTTTCATTTCAACAATGAGTTACCATACATAGTGAAAGGTTTGGCAGGACCCACCTATTTTTAATTAGAAAATTTGCTACAATCTACATGGACTAACCTTGTTTAATACAAATATCATTATCTAGGTGACAAGAACTTTTGTTGCACTACTTTTTATGATTGATTAAAACCTTGACAACAAAATTATATTTTTTATTAATGAAATTACTATACAATCATTACCATAGCGAAAAGAAATCTGTTTTTTTTATCTATCTTGTTCATTGTAAAAAGAAACAGAATATTTTTGCATAAATGTTACCTACATTACTGTGAATAGATTACGAACTGTAACTAATTTAAATTAACGGTTACTTTTGAATCTCATTGTTGGTGACTTATGTATAGTTTTACTATGATAAAATCTTAGTTAAAAGAAGTTATTAAATTTGCTATTAGAGTTCGTAATGGTCATTAACACATTTTATTCACGGCAATCTTTCAGTACAATCTCCGAAATAAGTGTACATACTGAAACTAGATGTGGACCACTGCTAAGCATCTGATTTGTGGAAATTCAAAAGCATTCCCTGCTAAACGTCATAGAAAAAGCTAATATTTCTGACTCAGAGGTCCCATAATAGCTCTTCGAGTTGGAGTTTCACAAGGATCTATTTTATGGCCGTTATTATTTATATTTTATTGTCACGATATGTTCTAACTCAGTAGATCAGTGGGAGTCGATCACCGCCCCTTGAAATTGAGAATTTGCAGGACGAATGTTTGTTCGTCTGTTCCGCTGATGAAGGTTAAAACCATCTATAATGATGAAACTCAACAAGAGAAAAACTTCATTCAATATTGTTTCCCATTATCCTATGGAAGTATTGGTTTTGGCACAAAAAAACGCAATTTGAAAATCTTCGGCGCATGTCTATGAACTGTCTCCCTGGTAACGAATATGTTACTGCACAGTCGTTCACGATGTCAACCACTACTAATCAATTGTTACTTCACGTCCTTCGTTATAGCAATAATCCTTAACTATACTAGTATCTACTATCTACTACTAGTATTACACGAAGGGGATGCTTTCTAGGACGCACTTTTTTATACTTATCTTTATTTATGTAATTTTTTGCAGATGAACTACAAAACTTAGGTCCATCATTCCGAGGTTCTGAACACATCCGTTTTTTATTAAGTACCTTCAGTTAAAATCGGGAATATAAACAATGCACATTAGTGGGGTGTACTTTGTTTTAAAATATAAAAGATAACATAAATATACAACGAAATCTAACATTAAAACAACATAACTTATAATATAGGAGGCCAGTACTTTATACTCTGTGCCCCATATTTTGGTCAAAATTTTATCGATCTCACCCTAAAATATGGTTCAGTTTGTTGAAAAAAATGCCATTTCCACAATATAAAAGTTTTTAAAGAAGAATAACCCGGCACGGTGTTGAATTTGGGTTGGCTAGAAGGTTGAGTTTTTAAATGTATGTATTTTAAATGAAATTTTAGCGTTTCTAGAGAACATAAGGCAAAACTTTTTGGATTTTCAATATTTTGACTTGGAAACTTATACCTTGTGGTTTTTGGGGTAGCTGAAAACGAATTCGGTGTCAAAGATGATTTTGACGGATGACAGCTGTCAAATTAATTTAAAATAGTTGCTAAGAGGCAATTTTCATTAGTCAAAAGTTATTTTTGACTAATGGTCAATTGGTTACCGAATTCGTTTTCAGCGGCTCCAAAAACTATAGAGTACAAGTTTTCAAGTTAAAACAACATTTAATAAAGTAAGTATTGTAATAAAGTAATTAATTATTGTTACTGTTTATTGCTTATTAAACTTATGTGTTCAAATTTAATTTGCAAATGTTCACAATTTATTTTTCTTACCGCCACGAAGACGCTGAACTGTGTTATCGGCTTCCCCCATGCGATAGCAGTAGGATGCTGCCAGATGATTGACCGCTTTCTCAGGCTGTCGAGACGCTCTCCAAAGATATTGAACCAGATGCTCATAATCAACAGTAAGTACTTTTGGATAAACTGTTTTTCATAAACTATGTTTTTATTATTATTTTAGAAATAATTCTTTTTCTTTTGTTTCAGGTAGGAACAACAATTACTTTTCAGGACTTTATTCTCGATGTAAATAATGCACTACTGATAGAACCCAAAATTAACCTTTTATTATACAACACTTGTAAATGACCTTTTACAATTTTACAAACTTAGATTTTCATTAACCAAATATGGTTTTTTATATCTTCTCTATATCTTAAATTGTTAATACCAAAATAATCATTCATTGATTATCCAACAAATTAATTCTCGTAGATATATTTTTACCAACTTTTCCAGTTAAAAATAAATTTAGGTTATTTTCTGGTGTGTCATTGATTACACAACCAATGTGTACCTTTTAATAAGGTTAAATAATACATGTTTCTTTATTTATTATCAAATAGCTTACTCAAGATTACTTAAGTGTACGTAACATCCAGTTGTTCGCAAGTTATTGTTATTATGTAATTCATTTATGTATAATTTCAAATGAGTAATATCGACGGGTTATGTGATTCTCATAAGGTTTTTGTTCATGTAAATAGTTTATTGTTATTGCAAATGTTATGTAATAAACTGTAACAGTTGAGTAAACTATTATAATTATGTTTTAATCTGCTGTTGTGTTTGTAAATAGTGTAGTCATTTGTATTAGATGGTAAGGTGACGTCAAATTAGGTAACGCGATTATGTAAATAGTAAATAGTATATAAGCTTAGAAAATCATATTTTTAAGACACTTCCTAACATAAAGCGACGCAGTAAAGTCGTGTTAAAGACAATAATACTAATGTAAAGGGACACGTCCTGATATACGACGAACGAGAACGTATGTAAAGTTCACTTCTGAAAGTAAAGCGACAGAGTAAAGTTGTGAATGATAATATTGTAAAAAGTTAAATAGTCTAGTCTGAACTTAAATAGTCTGAATTGGTTGGTGATTTGTATACGGCAAAAGTGTATATTTGTTATAATTTGTAAAAGTGTATATAAGTTTAAAGAACCAAATTTAAATTAAATTACTAGCTAAAGTTATTGCGAGTCAATAAAACTACGTTAAAACCATAAACTGGTGTTTTATTTAATTAAACACATAAAAATACCACAAAATATTCTTCGATAAAGGGAAAAAGTACCCGCTATTAATAAAACAGTGTGCTATCAAGATCAAGAGTGTTATTCTTTAAAGTTCTGGATTGTGTTATATGGGAAATCCATGCAAAAGGAAGGAAGTCAACCGAAATTGGAAACCAGCACTGGGACAACATAAAGTGACCTACTCTGCCAATTGGAATTGGAAGAGGGCTCTACTAAAAGGAAAAAAGCAACGTTATAAAAAGGTAGGAAGTTATTTCCTTTTTGTATTGGTATCTACTGAAGAAAAGACTATCGTTTGTGAGGTGTAATTAAGTGATTTGAACAATTTAGTAGTAGTTAAACTTAATTAAGATTTCAATTTAAAAGTGATTTCAATTTCAATCTGTATATTTTTTTTAATACCACAAGAATCCACATTCACCCTGAGATGAGTCTTTCTTAAAATTAATTATGTTATTTAAGTTATTTAACTGGCGCACAACTCTCTTACGTAAACTTGAATTAGTCAAGAACTAACGTAACATTAATTTTATATAACTATTGTATTATTTAAAACTATTAAAAGGTATTTTCTAATCATATTAGATATTATAAAGAAGGAAGTTGAAAAGCATTTCTAAAGTTCAGTCATTTTAAAAATCAATTTAATTATAAAATATTTATCTACGATCTAACGGCAATTATTCACAGTTCCAAAATATATAATAAAATTTTTAAAAATAATTTATTATTTTTAATTAACCAATATCACAGCATTTATTTATGTCGCTGTCAACGCGGGGCATTTGTTAATGTGGGGCAAAATACTATTTTTTTAAATGCAATATCACTGCAATATATTAGAATGCAAATTCATATAGAAAAATTTATCGACTCTGCTGGGACTCGAACCCAGGACCCTCCACTGTCTAGGTGGTATCTCTACCAACTGAGCTACAGAGAACGACTACCAGCATAGCGAGAAATTTTCCATATGAATTAGATGTTTAAGCAGACATACAAAATAACCAGATACTTTTTGAATATTATTAATGAAGATCAATAGTCTAGTTACTTTGTATGTCTGCTTAAACATCTAATTCATATTGAAAATTTCTCGCTATGCTGGTAGTCGTACTCTGTAGCTCAGTTGGTAGAGATACCACCTAGACAGTGGAGGGTCCTGGGTTCGAGTCCCAGCAGAGTCGATAAATTTTTCTATATGAATTTGCATTCAAAATATTAATTAATGTAAAACCATTATTCAACTTAACAAAAATTAATTTTACCTAAAAATTTATAAAAATTAATTTCCTTTCGGAATGATTCATTATAATCTAGATGCTTTGAATATTGATGTTGTTGTCATGCGACTTGCTGATCTTCATTAATCGTATTCAAAACATTATCTAGTTACTTGTATGTTTGCTTAATATCTAATTCATATGGAAAATTTCTCGCTATGCGAAGATAATTCCAGTCTGAGTAATCTTTAAATTCCAAATCTTGGTTTCTTACCCTGTATCCGAGGTTGGGTCAATATTCATATATTCTGCTAAATTCATGCCTGTATTATATCAGCTAGCGAAATGTAAAATAAAAAGTTCCTAGTCGGCCCATTAGATGCATCAAACAAATATATGTACTATACGGTCTATACACTCAAAAATATGGTTTGTTAATTCAACTGTAAAAAGCTGTTAAGTAACAAATCTGTAAATTTAGTAAGTATAAACATGATCTCAGTTGAAGCTTACTGTTAGAACAACGGTAGGTAATTTGTTACAGTACAAATTAAGAAAAACCAAAGTATTTAGTTAATCTAAACGTCCAATAGGTTCCTTAATCGGCGAAGACTAATAAAATTAAACTATGGATTTGTTTATCTATAAAGTTTACCCACATTTTTCGTTGATCAACCAAATTATTCTATTTAATTTGAACAATATTTTGTAAGGTAATAATTATGATTGTACATGAACGTAAATTTTGATTAATAACCCATACATTTGTTTGAAATAACCTATTCTTCCTCTGGGCTACCTACAAAAGAAGTACAATTTAACTATCTTTATGTGTAGATTATTGTTACAATACAAACATATTTAGATTGATGAACCTGTTCAACGTTGTCACTTAAACAACCTTTATTTTGTTACTTCACCAAATGAATGCGGCTAAATCAACTGAAACGATGGATAGACGCAAATTCATAGGCTTGTTTTAGTTGATTTTACCGATCTTTTATTTGAGTGTACGTACAGTTGAGAAGTTTATAAATAAATAGGTTACATTTTTATAAATCTAGGCACTGATGTTTTTAATTTTTGTAAATGTAGTTTATTATAAAAATTGATTAGTGGTTGCTAGGCATAACAATAATGGTTGACTTCTTTGCTTGTTTGAACTAGCATTCATTAGAGGCAAAGGATTGTGTACTAGTTTGTTTGTTTCTCAATTACCAGCCTTGGTACATCATTAACATTCACGATTGGTCCAAGACTAACCTTAGTTTTATTGCGATATTGGTGCCATTTATTAGCCAAAACATTGCTAAACGCATTGGTGTTAACCAATAATAACAAATATTGGTTAACAATGATCCTTCCATGACTGAAACCAAGCTTGATATCAAATTATCATCCATACTTTAGCCTAGAAGTGGGCCGTTTTAGGATTTTAAGGTTGTGCCAAGATTGATAAACATTGTCTGAAGCAGAAGCTAATGGTGGTATTTTGTTTCTACATGAAAAGCTGCGAATGCTAACATAATCGATTGTCAAATAAACTACCACTTCTAATTCTGATAATACAATATACTTACTATATTTGCTTTACACTATGTTATCAAAGAAAAGACGACATTAAGTTAAACCTGACTTTAATGTGGACTTACTAAAGTACACGTTCCGTAAAACGTACATGTTTTATCGTTAATAAGCGCTTAATTTAAAACATAAGCTAAAACGGAAATTTACAAGAAGTACATGTATAACAGTATAACATACGTATTCTATAATTCGTTAGATCAAATAATAGAGAGGTGTATATCATAGCTAACGGAAGATGGAAAAAATGCCTTAAGCAGAAAATTTTTAAAAATGTCGAGAATTTGTTGTGTTTAGAGTTGTTTTAATGTTAATAAAAGTTGATAACTCTCTTTGTTAATTAAATCACAGGAAATCCAATGGTCCAACATGATAAGTGTGCGACTTCAACGGAAACATCAAACATTTGTAGAAAAAAACACATTATTTAATTTGTTTATATTACACTCTCCTCGAGTTTAGTAAAAATTAAGAGTGTCTGACTATATTTCAATGGAAATGGAATCTAGATAAAAGCATATTCAAATTAAACGGTGATTCTCGAGATTACAAGAAACACTACATATTTGAATAATAATTAAGTAAGAGATGATAGAAGTACAGTTTACTGTAACTGGATAATCAAAACAAAATGTGATATACTGGGCATCATCCCGGTTTAAAATTATTTTTAATTCACCGCGCTTCTGCTTACAGGAATTGATAATTAGTTTTCTTCAACAATATTATATTAACAGTTTTTAATAGGTTCTTGGTTTTGTTATAATTTCAATTCATTATAGAAATAAATTTCTTTCTAAATATCGCAGATCTAAGTATTTCTAATCAGACTATTAAAGTTTTCGTTTAAATAATACAACTTTATGAAGTAAACGAGAAATCAATGATTATAATTAGAGAAGCCTTATTAAACTAGTCAGTGCTACTCAGAAAGACGCTTTAATAATATAGAAACGGCTTTTAAATAAGTCTTTAATAATAATTCATAAGAAATACAAAAACGCCAATTTACTATAACACAAAAAATGCTCGCTTGTTTTGTTTTGTTATTTTGCCACTAAAATGCCCTCGGCGAGCAATTTGAACCACCCGATTTCAACATCTGGAGACCCACGATAGACCCTTTTTATGAAATGTACATCTATGGAATTTGGTGTCAACGCTCTGTATATATAACTGCGCATAACGATGGTATCTTCTGACCTCCGAACACTTGGCAGCGCTGCTGGAAGTAACAGCGAACTACCAGTATCTTTTTATATATACATTTTGGAGGTCGGTTCGTATCTTCTGTATACTCTATATATGACAAAATAAAACAAGGGAAATAATTTCCCCTTTCTTGACATTCGGATTCTAGAGGTTCCCCTCATCACAAATATAACAAATTTTTAGCAATATATTCACGGGAATACCCGGAAGTCAGGTCCTCCTCTGTATGACGGAGGTGACAGCTTAACAGGCATCAATATATATGTGAGTAAGCTCCATTGGATCACCACTGCAACCTCTAGCGAAATTCCTGGCCAAGCAACTGCAACCTTATGCCGAAGAAGCCGAATCTTACGTAAAGAACGCAAGCCACTTCATCGAGCGTATAGAAGACATAACAGTGGCACCAGGAGATCTGCTGGTAAGCTTTGATGTAACCTCTTTATTCACGAATGTTCCAGTAAAAGAAGCAGTAGATATGATACAACGGAAATACCAAGTCCCAAATGAAATCATCGAGTTAACAAGACACTGCCTAAACAACACCTACTTCATCTACAAAGATCAACGGTACAAACAAGTAGAAGGAGCACCTATGGGATCACCTTTATCGCCGGTAATAGCGAACCTATTCATGGAAGAATTAGAAGTCCGAGCAATAGAAACGGCAAGTGACAAACCTAAACTATGGCTAAGATATGTAGACGATACTTTTATTATATGGACCCATAGAGAAGAGAAGCTGCAGACCTTCTTACAGCATCTAAACAACATACACCAGAAGATCAAATTCACAATGGAAGTGGAAAAGAACAATCAACTACCTTTCCTAGATGTATCTATAATCAAGAAGGAAGACGGCAGCCTGGGATACACAGTATACCGAAAATCAACCCACACAAACCGCTACCTGAACGCGCAGTCACATCACCACCCAGCGCAACTACAGTCAGTAGTCAAGACATTAATAACCAGATCACAACGATTGACTGATGACGATAATAAACATCAAGAACTACAACAGGTGAAGTTGGCATTAAAACAAAATGGTTTCTCGTCCAGAAATATCAAGAAAGCGTTAACACCAAGGGACCCAAAGCCAAAAGAAGAAGAAACATCGGTATCCAAAGCACACTTACCGTACATCAAAGGGACCACGGACAAAATAAGTAGAGTGCTGAGAAAACACAACATCGATACCATCTTCAACACCGATAAAAAGATTGGAAACATGCTACCATCCGCAAAAACAAAAATACCACTAGAAAGCCAAGGAGTATACGAGATCCCATGTAAAGACTGCGGGGAATCCTACATAGGGCAGACCAACAGAAGCATTCAAGTAAGAAGAGAAGAACACCGAAATGCAGTCAACAAAAATGAGAGAACGTCTTCACTGGCACAACATGTAACTGGTACATCTCATAACATAGATTTCGAAAATACAAAAGTTTTAGCGAATATACAACATAAGACCCGACGAACCATAAGAGAAGCCATTGAGATCGAGAAACGTCCGAACAATCTTAATACCAGGGACGATACACAGCGACTACCATCAGCTTGGAAACCAGCTATAACCAGTATCACCGCCAAGAAGCGAAAACCAGCACAGCAGAACGATAAAAGGGAAAGCGAGAGAAAGCCACCGGATCAAGCAAGACCAATGACACGCAGCCGCGCCAAAAACCAGCCGACCGCAACCATGCGCAACACCGTAACCGTATATAAAGACCAACCGCTGCAACAAGACGTCAGTCTACATCGTGTAACCACGCGAAGCAGAAGGAAGTTAGAAGTGACCTGAAGATGGCAAGTGTGATCTTGCCGAAACGTCGTCAACCATTGTCTGGTTCCTCTATTATCTTTGAAGATAAAATAAAATAGAATATGTCCACCGTTCCAAATATAAACATAAATTATATACGGTGGATTGAAACGAGAATACATCACAGATATTTTTCTTTATTCCTCTCAGCTAGGTCAGGTTTGCTCAGTAAAGCATAAATTATTTGAATTACGAGACCCTTATTTACTTTTATACCTGGAAAGGAAGAAAAACTTATATCGTAAGCACTAAAAACTCCTGCAAGCTGGACAACTGCTACTAAACTCTGAATTCAAAAGAAAAGAACGCTGGATGCTTGTATTAACATCAATTAAACACATATGTAAAATTGTAAACACATAAACTTTATTTAACGAACAAAATAAAAATTTAAATAGAAGGTCAAAGTAAAAAAATGTAAAAAAATTGAAAATAATACAATTGAAAATTGAGAATAAATTCTCAGGTTTGCTCAAACGTTAGAAATAGTTGTAGTGACCTGACATAGGATCAGTACGGTCATTCGTTTAAACAGACCAACACAAATGAAATTTGTTTATAAATAAAAATATTCATCAAATGAAAATAAATTTTATATAAAAAAAATTTAGTTGTTTTATTTACTTCAAATCAAATAAATTCTCAAAAGAACTTAATGAACTAAACCAAATAGTTTTATATTTGAGGATGAACTTTACAAGTTAATTATTATTCATGAAATTAACAAGAATCATTCATTATAACCAACCTTGTATATTACGATATATTTTCCCATTTTTAAAAGTTAATCCTTTTTATTGGTAACACTGTGATGAAACCAATCAGCTGACTTCTTGTTTATAAAATATCGATACGTAGATCGATGTCAAAAAAAAATAAATTCAACCAGAATTTATTTGAACAATCACGTTCACTTTGTATTATTGTTGCACAATTATTAAATCTTCTTTTAATCCTTTAAAAAAACGTTCAGGTAACACTTTAATTTATTTTAACTTTGTTTCATATATGACATTTGCGTCATAAACATATGATTGAATATCTAACCTCAAATTAATTACAGATTTTATCCGGAGCCGTGCATAGATTCTGCCTTCTACGTTTTATCGACTGACTTTATTACAATTTCCCCCAGCTTATATAGTTTATGCCCGAACAAACGAAAACTATGACACTTTTTCAAAACAATGAAACATCGAGTAAGCTCATGACGTCACTAATCCCGCACAGCTGTTATTTTTTTATCACTAATCCTAATTTTGTTATTACAGAATTGTAGCCCTTGAAACAAAGATCGAAAAAGTATAATACATTCATTGTCCCAAAATGTATCGTAACGAAGATATTCAAGAAAAACGATTGACAATGTACATATCTCGTTACGATCTAATTACATATAAAGTTCAACAAATCAAGGTTCATCCTTTACAAACTAGTTACATGAATACATGACACAGGTAATACAAATAATTACTCTATAGAAACATCTTTATAATTTATTATAAACATAATTTTTTTAGAGTACGAACACCAATTAATGCATATACAAGTGCCAGCTTAAATATTAAGTCAATGTTTATCAATCTATGCTCAAAATGTCCAGCATACAATGCTCTAAGCACTTACATCAAAACAATAGTGAGGAAAAACAGGATAAGAGTCATATCAACACGAACGACAGGATTTAATACCTTCATTAAATGAAGTGATTAGAAATCTTATAAACAAATTCAAAAATTAATTGTATGTATAAGTCACAACAAGATTGACCTAATTAATCTATTTTCAGCTAATTAGCAACATAAACTTGAGCTGGCCTCCTGGAAAATAGAAAAATTTATCTAACGCTAAACATCTTAATCTGTAAATTTAAATATGGAAATTACTTCCTCCTTACAAGTGGGAAACCGTCCCAAAGTGTAACTTGGGTTGCATAAACGTATTTATGATCAAGCAATCTAACTAATTGATATCCTTTTTCTAAAATGAAATCTATTTATTTATGCATAAGAAAACTAGGTTATGTTTGCATGGAATTTTTATTCTTAATTTTTGAGAATACGTCCATGAGATACGCGATGTTTGTATACCACGAAACTTCGGAGAATTGGTTCCGCAGAAAAGGAGACCTGTTGGGTAGAGGGAGTTAATATCAGCAGATAGTTTCTTTTACCCTAATAAAAGTAATATTAATGTTGAGCATTTTTAGTTCACTTCTTATGATGCTTTAAATAAACCCCTCTCTTGAAGCTACCCATGTGTTTTCTTGAGAAAAGAAATTAGGTCACGTATAATAATACTTCCAATATATGTAAGCATAAAACATGATTCAGAATCTCAAAAATGATTAAATAATTTAATTTGGAAATATTTATGCATAGCTATAAAACACACTTTCCTATTCCTGTGTGTGAAACTTAAAAAAACATTATTGCGATTATGACCTGGTTTCATTCGTCATAATAGAGTATGTGCTATGCGATTAAAGTTCTTGGGACAAGGTTTACAGTTGTCACTAAACGTAAAAAAAGATTTCGCTTTATAGTACAAAGCAGATCAAACCTTTTCTTCTAACAAAAAGGCTATAAACTATACAGCAATAAACTCAAAGGTTTACTTTTTAATTAGTTCATCTGCATCGGTTGATCATCATCTTTATTTCGTTATCTGTTTATCTTTATGGTGAAACTGTTCTAAATTTATAAAATTTGTTATAAGTAAGACACATTTAAATTATATAAAAAAATACGTAGAGTAAAATGAAAAAAATAAATGAGAAAAACAAAACCTTGGTAGTAAGTCTGCAATAAGATTTATAAGTATGAGTATAGTCAATAAATAAACAACTATGACTCTATATTGATGATAATGCCAGGAGGGCGACGATGTTCCAGCACGAGGCCCTGAAGGGCACGAGGGATGAATGTCGCACGATCTCGCCCACACTCGTACGCAGTAACACAGTTCCTGGCCTATTGATCCAAATTACTATTGAACGTCACGACCGCCGGCTCCGATTGCTAAGTAAACGCTGAGCGGGCGTTATAAACGACAATTCCAGCTTATAATGCCCTGGTTGTTATGACTTGTTTATATACTAGTTCGTATTACAGATATATACAACAAATAATATGCAGGTAAAACATAAAGTATTTACAGCAGTAACAACAGCAGCAGTAATAGTAAATAATCGATTTAAGCATTAAGCAGCAACTTAACTAAATTTGTTAAGAACTGATATTTAATATTCGCAATAAAATTGATGACATAATAAAGAAAATTACCAACCATATGGAGGGATGAGGATAGGTTCAAGGTACTTAAAAGGATAATGAAATAGGTAGAAGATATAATTTCATATTTTAATCCTTTTGAAAAGATACAAAGAAACATAAAATAACTGATTGGATAGCTAATATAAATGCAGTAACTATTATGTAAAGTAAGATTATCAGATTTTTAATCAGTATAATTTTATTTTTTGTATGAAGGTATTTTCTAAGGTGAGCTCGTTGAAGTAACCTTTATAAGTTGATGTTTTAGCCAAAGGTCAACTATATAACCTTAATATTTACTTCTCTTATTATTATTTATGTTATCTACATTATTTTCTATTTATTTAAGATTTTCAGTGGTATTCACGAGTGTGGTTAAAATAATTCAAAGGATTCTTATTGATTGAATATTATGAACACAATTAAATGTTTTCTGATTTATTGAACAGTCCTTATCTTTCCCTTCTGCACCAACTATTAGTTATGTGCTGCTATGACCAAAACTATACGATAAAAATAAATAATAGTAATTCCTAAAGAAACGTAATCTTAAAAGTACGAGAAATTTAACAAAGCAACTTTAACGTTAATTAATTTTTCTTAGATTTCTTTATGAAGAATTGGGATATTAAATATACCCTGTCTGATATTCGTTACCATAAAGACTACGAACGACTTTTGTTCGAGATAGAATATGTTTAACTGGAATTTCCACAGATAAGGTAAGGTGGGGGAAGTGCGACCAGATTTTTGAATTTGTTTAACTTCAATAGGTTATAATATGTATAGCTTTCACTTTAAGAAAGTAATCTGTTGGTTGGAGCGGTACTTTATAAAGAGCTTGAACGGATTTTGGTCCTATTTCGTTGACAAAAAAGAAAAAGTGTACCTACTTTTATTATTATTTATGTCTGCAGCAGATTGCATTTTCCCTTCCAAAGTGGGAAAGTGCAATCACAGTCTACAAAACTCATTTTAACATGCATGTAGAGTTATGGGGCAAATGCGTTAAGTTCTCTTCAACACATGAGAATAACTGTTTCACGATTGTCAAACCCTTTGTCGGTAATACAGCGAGCAAAGCTTACACGGCCCTGTTACATTCTAGAGGACACCAAAATGTTTCAAATCAGCCACAAAGATCCAGTCTAACTTCATTTTATATTAAATAATATTCCGTGATTGCACTTTTCCTGATGTTGCACTTACCCTACCTTACCTTAGTATATTAAACTGAGGCACCGGTGATTCTGCATAGCATGTACAAAATAAGTAGCAATGCTGACTTCTGAATAATGACATTAAACAAAGTAACCAATTTGCTAAATATTTAATACCTTTAATAAGTATACGTAAGTTGCGTTTATTGACCTACTGCCTTTGATAGTATTCTCCTTCAAAAATTGGTAACAACTTTTCCGAATGCCCATGCATATAAAACTTAGAGATGTCCGCACCACAAGTCGTGCTACATAAATTTAAAAAGACCAAGAGATTAAACTGCATGTTTCAATTAGATAAGAGAAATATAGAGAAAAGAATTAGATTAGATAAAGGAAAGTTAGATTCCAACTGAGGTGTGAGCTATCCTGTACGTTCTAGATTTGATAAATGGTCATGTCTATATAGTTCAGGTATATTCCTAAAAACTAAATAGCCCATATGGACTAACCATAGGACTAGCTCCAATAATAACGTAATATCTCTTGAAGAATTTTGTCAAAGAAGGTGACTTGGCCCTGATTGTGACCAGCACACAACCAATTATTTTTAACGGTTTTGTGTCGAATATGAAATAACAAAAAAATTGCTGGTCTACATACATATATATTTCTAATATAGTATTTTTTCTTTCTTTGGTTGCTCAAAAACAAGACAAGAGATACGATAAAAATGTTCTAACATTTTTGATAGAAAATTAAATAGGTAGACTTTATTTTATTATCTAACGGCTTCACCGTCTCGATACACCTAAACATTTCTAATAAAAACCGTTTCGGGGCGTGATTTGCCCTGGTTAGCTCTTCGGTCAGCAACTGCGGAATCACTTGTAGGGGGTTATTTAACAAACCACAAGGAAGGCTTCTACAAACATCCTAAAAACAAAGGTCCTACTTCAACTTTCCGCTGTATTTCTAATATGACTTGCCTGTACTACTAGACCTTTCTTGTGAATTGCAAAAAGATTGATCAACTTCAAAAATTTGTAACCATTTATTTTTTATTTTTATTCTATAACAAATCTTGCTAAAAATATAAATTAATTAAAAGTCAGTTTGTCTTATTGTCAGATAAAGTCCGTATTTGTAATTAATTAACCTAACATTAAATAGATTTTTGGCTGATAGTTTTAAATGTTAAAGAAAAGGAAACCAGAAAGTATAGTATTATAAGTAGCTATAACTATAGAATAGAAACCACAACGAACTGCTCTCATGATAATGATAAGGTGCTCCCACCTCAAATTACGCCTGATAAAATAATGCTCATAACCATAAATTATCATGCTAAGATATAACCATGCAAAGAAAGAACGAAAAGTACTTATCTATTTGTATCACGTCATAACTGTGGCCGTCATAACTTGTTATGTCGCCGGTAGTGGTTTACGAGGGTGGTCCCAGAAGTACCCGACCCAACAAAGAAAACACAAAAATTTTGGAAAAAGATTTATTTATTTTTCAACATAATCTTCTTTCAGCTCTATACACTTTTCCCAGCGGTGTTCAAAAAGTTCGATACCCTTTTTATAATAAGAACTGTCTTGCTCCTTAAAATAGCCATTAACTGCTGACATCACTTCTTCATCGTTGGAAAATCTTTGACCACTGAGCCATTTTTTTCAAGTTTGGGAACAGAAAATAATCCGAGGGGGCTAAATCTGGCGAATATGGTGCATGAGGTAGCAATTCAAACTTTAATTGATTAATTTTGGCCATTGCAATAACGGATTTGTGAGCTGGCGCGTTGTCTTGATAAAACAACACTTTCTTTTTAGCCAAATGCGGCCGTTTTTGATTGATTTCTTCGCTCAAACGTTGCAATAAGTTTGCATAATACTGGCCGTTGATAGTTTTTCCTTTTTCGAGATAGCCAATAAAAATTATTCCACGCGCATCCCAAAAAACCGACGCCATAACCTTGCTTGCAGATGAAACGGTCTTCGCCTTCTTTGGAACCGGTTCTCCCTTTTGAGTCCATTGTTTCGATTGTTTTTTTGTCTCGGGTGTGAAATGATGGACCCATGTTTCATCCATTGCTATGAAACGGCGCAAAAATTCTGCTTTGTTGCTGTGAAACACTCAATTGAAACATTTTCACGACACCGTTTTTGCTCGAGTGTGAGCAAACGCGGCACCCATCTTGCACACAGCTTTCTCATGTCCAAATTTTCAGATAATATGCGATGTACCGCACTTTTTGAAATGCCCGCAATGTCTGCTAGCTCGCGCACTTTCAGTCGACGATTATGAAGTACCGCTTTGTGGATTTTCTTCACCATTTCTGGAGTCGTCACCTCATTTGGTCGACCACTGCGATGCTCGTCTTGGCAGCTCGTACGGCCTCGTTTAAACTCAGCTACCCAAAATCTAACTGTTGTAAACGAAGGAGCAGACTCACCCAGAGTAGAATCCAGTTCAGCTTTTATATTGGTTGGGCTGAGGCCTTTCAAATAAAAGTATGTTATCACATAACGATGACCAATTTTCTCCATTTTCACAAATTCACTGACAACGTTCACTATTGATGGCTGGCAAACAAATACTGAACAACGTGGCGCTTTCAAACTTGAAACATATGCTTTATAGACTGCGTACTTTCCAATACAGTGATATTTTCAAACAACTACCGCCACCTCTTGGTCAGGTCGGGTACTTCTGAGACCACCCTCGTAAAGTGCATACGTATTAAATTTGTGATACCAAAAGCGACACCCCTAATGACGACTCCAATCGAATAAGAAGCTATTGAGTATTGCCCAGCTCAATTTTCTAATTACGTACTAAAACAGATAAGTACTATATTTGAAATCGTAAAATATAGGTGGTTCATTTTTTAGACATCTGTTCGAAATGTATCGTCTAATTTTATTCCTATAGCAGATACTTATGGAGCAGTGTAGATCTTTTCCAGACAAGATACGTTTAGCTGTTGTTCAGTCATTATACATTTCAGAAAAGGTAACTAAATATTAATAGGTCCATCAATTAAAGACAAGCCTGATTTTTATTAATCTCTTTCATACTTGCTTTTCATGAATCCAATAAAACTACTGTAGACGATAGTAAGGAGAAAGAGGAAGTTTTGATGATAATTCCTATTTATCATGTATGTGTTGTCGCAACTAACAATAAGATTGTTACTTCCGTAGTCTTTTGTAGACTTCTCTTGAATGTAGATTTGAAATAGTGACCGCATGATATAATAGATAACTTCTAAGCAGGACAGTAGTAGGAAGTAGATAGTATTGTCATATTCGACCACCGTCATAAAATTTAAATTCTTAAAGTACCTATTCTAAAAATTATAAAAGCGTATTTCGTTTACTACTGTAAAGTAATTCAAACAACGGGAGCAAGGAAGAACGCCTAGCTCACCCGAGTTTTGTTGAAGACTTATCTCAAAATTAGAAATAAGTCGATGATATATTTGCACCTGATTTTCTGGACTTCTTAACTTAAAAGAATACGTATAATAAAGACTGAGTCAAATAGGGACCTTTGTCAATCACATATAATGTCAGACATGACTTTAAAGATACCTGCGGGAAGTGTTAGTAAACTTCAGATAAGTAAATCAATAATATTTGCAGTACATTGAAGAGAGATACCATGCTTATATTAGCAAAATCACATTACCTAAGTATGTGATTTAGATTCAGATGGATTAATTCAGATTATTCTAGGTTGCATACAATGAGAGTAACTTTGATCGACTAGATCTAGAATCCTTGAAAGAGAGAATTGACGTCTCGTATAGTACTAACCCTGATCGAAATAAGATAATTGCCTGTATTACCAGGGAGTATCTATCTCAACATTAGAGTTCAAGTAATATTTATTAAAGTGCACCTTATATTTAGAAATGTTACCTGGAGAAATGTTCCTTTAACAAAAACATTTATCTAGTTGTAATTTTATTATGCAACTGCACTATCTTTAGGAAGGGTTCGTAAAAAGGACATTACAAAAATGATCAAATCGTTTGTTAGAAAGTATGACAGATTATCCAATATTTACTAAAAGTGGCCTACCTGGGTTAGCTTATGACCACGGCCCCCTTAGGGGACTACGAACTGAGTTACGGTCAATTAGCGCGTCAGTTACATTTGTAAGAGCTACCAGTACTTACTAATGGGAGCGAGATTGCCTATCCACCCTCTCCTAGCTCTCCAGGCTAGTGCCGGAGCTATTAACGTACTCACCCGTCCCGGTCTGTCTCCGAGGAAGTCACAACACTCCTAGTCCAGCTTGCGGACTTTCACTGTCCAACCTTAAGTATGGTTGGGACTTCAGCCTGGATTGGATGCGTGCTTTCGTGGCATCCAATCCACAGTGCAACGCGACTTCCCAGGGGGAAGTACCTGGCGACACAGTCTCCACTTAGACAGCGATATGGAGGTCTCTGCCGGAATAGACTTTGCTAGTATCGACTCGCGTACTAAAGTCAAACCAAAAGGGACTGATCCTAAGACCAGTTCAGTAAAAGTGTAGCGATACCAAACACTGGTCTGGAAGGTATGATAGAAAAATCTTTTTAATAATTGACGCTATTTGACAAGATGGTACTGATGACAATAGCATGGTGTTCAGAAATTTTACAATGTAGCCCTAGTCTACAGAACATACGAATTAAATTTAAGCTAATTAACATGAGTACTTAGTTCTAATATATGTGACGGGTCATGATCAATTACTTATCAATTATAATACTCGTCATAAAGAGACAATGTTGAAGAGCAGTAGATGAATTTATTAAAAGTTCCCGTGACAACAAATTGAAATAATTTTCAAATTAATAAAGGTATGTATAAATATCACAGTACTTACACCTAAGTGTGAAATTACCCATAACTTGTAAATCCTGCAGGGTTATTTAATCAACCTTGTCGTGTAAATGGAAACTTTATATTTTGCAAGAAATTCTTAATACAACACGATTTAAGAGCTTTACCTTCGTGTAGCAATAGAGGTTTCTGATGTTATTACATTAACGCATTAGCTACATCTCGTTGGGATTTATAAATAACTACAACACTGGAAAGAAAGCTAACATTTAGCTTATTTCATGAAATTGAATGAATTTGATTTGAAAAACTAATATATAACAAAAGTGTTTCGTTGTTTTTGTGTCGCAAGATATGAAGAAGTGTGAAATAAACTTCATTTGTGGCATACTAGTAAAAATCTTGTAGGGTATAAGTATTTTATTTTTTTAGTCTCAGTTTTGGGCAATTATGATTTAATTTTAAATACACAGTAGATAATATTAATTTATCAAAACTATTGCAATGCAAGATTGAATGGTGTGTTTTGTAGCAAGAATTCAACCATCAACCAATACTATAGTATAGTGACCTAAAGAGAATCCCCTACCGTATGTAATAAATTCTTTGTAAATCGTCTGAGATAAGAATTGAGTATCGAAGTATAAAGTTTTGCATTCATCTCATATACCAAGGAGTAGCAGAGACGTTACACTACCGGCTCCCATCAAATTCATTAATAACGGAAGATTAATCTTATCGACGGTTAAAGTTGAAGCCATCAGGAAGATCTAAAGGTTCTTTCTGTAACACAAAAAGTTTCAGCTTTAAAGAAATTCCGCTAGAAAAAGAGATTGTATTATACACCAGAGGCGGTATTGACGATTATGATCTGATGACATGAATGCTGCGTCAGGAAACGTACCCATCGTGTTATGTAAGGAGCGCGGTGCATTGCTCTCACCGTACATCATCAGGGGTCACCTGCACACGCTGAGCTGTCGCAACTCTTCTCCACTCGCACATGATCGCGTTCCATGGACTTATGGAATTTGTTATATACGGATGCTCTTCACGCATCCCAATATATTTTATAGGTTATTTTATGGCCATACTTGGTAATGGGCGCAATCGGGTACACCGCTATCGTCCAATCAAAACACAATGAAAAATTCGAAACATTCCCGTCAGAGAATATTTACGACACATAGGTGAGAAGCGAGTTCCCATCTTATAGGCATTATGATTGCACAGCCTGTTGTAAATAAAGCCGATAGCAGTAAATGACAGTGCGGCTGTAAAGCGACAGGCCGTGGGCCCGTCATCGTAAAGAGCGCGTCTTATGGGCCATCGCGCCACTTCGCCTGCTGCATTCATTACAGACCACTAACAAAGTCCGCCACCGCCGATATCAACTCACACTTGTTACTACAGTTTATAATACTTTATGGTTCGACGACCTTATTTATTAGGTTTAATTCCAAATTTCCGTTTTGCTAAAATTTTCGCAAAGTAGGTAAAATTGTCCACCAATTAACTATAACAATCCATACAAAGAAGCGGAACTTCTTATGTGATGTTTTCACAAATAAGTACCTATTACTTAGGTCATTTTAGGTTTGCAGAATGCATCTGTTGCTACGGTTTTACTCTACGACCACAGAGCAATTGTTATTGTTTTTCTATTTCCTTTCTTCGGGTAAGTAATGGCAATTGCACAAATGTCGTCCATATGCTGCTTTACAGAAATTTCTCATTACATCAATTTTTTCCTATTATTATCAACATGAGGCGCCATTCAGACAATACTCTTTGGTAGTAGAGCCAATAAGGAAATTGTATTAAATCTGTAATTAAAATATTTTTTTTAGTAATTGAGTAGGAGATAATTACAATCTACAATAAATGATTTGATCGGATCATTAGAATATGAATATATAAAACTAAGTTAATTAGCTTATCATTACCATTAATTAAATTTATTTAATTATGCTTCCTTTCTGATTGTCCACAAAAGGTTATGTTTTATAAACAACAATAAATTTCTTCTGATTGAATACAGTAATTAATGCACTAACTGTTTCCTTTTATAAAATTTCAGGATTTCATTAAAGTATGGCTAATCTGTTTGAAAACATACTCCGCAAACATAGATATGTATACATCAATTCTCTTCATGTTAAAGTGTGTCGACTATTGTTAACAGAATCTTTGAGAATAGTGGAAAATTGAAGGCACAAAGTAATGTATACATTTTTAACATAATTTGTAAACTAATTTATGGAAAGATTCACAACAGAAACAAAATATCTAAACACTAAAATAATAATTTCGCAAGTTTTCTTCACATATCACTTATCGTTTTTTAGTTGATAGTTTAATGTAAGATAGAAATATAATCAACAATAAATATACATTGACATCAGCAAATAGGAGGTACACGGTGAAAGCAATGTGTAGTTGAGCTGCCATTTTTAATTTTGTTTAGTTGCATTTTCCTATAAAAAGTCATCAGAACCTTCTGAAGTTCTATTAGCATACTGTCACGTTATGGTTAGCATGACGAAGGGGTTGGTGACAGGTAAGACACCAATAATAAAACATGGTGTACTTAAAAATAAGCATTAGATATATTTAATTAAAAAAGCATGCTATATAATAATTTGCATTGACATTCGGACTGGGAATGCTGAAGTATGGTGACCTCCTCCAGTTCAACTTCGAACTAAAGTCACTCGGTTGATATGACCAATAACCGCTGACGAAGCTATTGCTTTAATTACGTATTTTTTTTACACGGACCTACAGTGTTCATTCTCCCGTTTACGCACGACACTACAGCTAAGATACTTGAAGGCTGTTTAGGACCACGTTCCGAACACGCCATGTATATACTGAGTTTGGGCCATCCAAGCCCGTCTGTTATTTCAAATCATTCTCAAATTATGTGATACTACATACACATAAAGCATACATGATGCATACTAAAGCAGTTTAGTGGATGTATAAGTTAGTATTCCATTATGCTTAAGATCCACCCCAGTTTAGTTTCAATTACCCTACAATGATTGTAATAATTAAGACATCCAATCATGGCAATACTTACAACATATGAGATACAAAATGATATATATGTTCATGTTCCATCGCGCAAAATAGAACATTTGCAAGCAAGTTGATGAGATAATACTATCTACGCTATTTGTAAATATATTCAGAGATGTGTTGTCTAGTATATAGAAAATTAAAATTCCTAAGTTTTTACAGCTAAGATAAATTAAGTAGGCAAAATGGGCTTTTTGAATAATTTGAAGTATTATTAATCGGGCATCATAAACATATACAGTACTGGAAAAACTTCGTCTCGGGATTGGATATTTATGTGTGACTAAAGAAAAAATAGCAAATACCAATACATCTGAGAAAGATAGATATTATGGCATACTTGCCAAGTCTTAAAACATAGTAATTTTTTGTAGCGTTGATGCTATAGCTAAGAATTTCTAAAATAATTGACGTTTGTCATTTTGAAGCAGTAACCTAAATTGTTTATCTTATTAAGCAGTTAAGTTCATTCTACTTTTTAAAATAATTGTTGATTTTGTTTAAAGAATGTAGTATATTGAAGTATTAGTTTCATAAGACACGTTTTTAACGCACGCCTCCGAATTTCTAAAGACCATCTTATGAAACGAATACTTTATACTGAAACGAATGGGGAAAACCCCTTTACACGGGTGACGCACATTTCCAGAAAAATCTACAATATTCGAGCCGTGTCGCGTGTATGACGTAACGTCGGCCGATCTTTCTAGTGCATTCTATACACTTCCATTCCGTGTGGGTATATATCTCAGCCGCGATGGGCCAGGCGAGGATTAGTGTTTAACCCGCGTATTGAAATGTTCTTTGTGTAATTAGTAATATTACTGAATTAACAGATATTTAAATAAATGTCGTAATAATAATCTACTTTAAGTTTATAAATATCTAGCATTTAAGTTCGTCAAACAGTTTATAATTATAGTGTTAAATAATTAGTTAAGATTAAATTAGTGTATGTAAATAATATCTTTCTTGGTTAATAGACGATTAAACAGCATTTTTGTGATTATTTTAAAAAGAACGTTACAATACTATCTTTTCTATATGCGTTATTTCATTACTAAGTAATTAAAAAGAACTACTTAGTTTTAAGTAAAATTTGTTAGATTTTGGTAAATAGCATTACAGTCGGTAACACTAAAAATTCTGCATTTGTTTTTCACGTAGCCATGCTAACTTTACTACTAACTTTACTAACTTTATCTGATACACACAAAGCCCATTAAGTAGCAGGATTATATAGGGTGGTATTATACATAAAGTTCTTGTACTGCTGAAAATTATTATACATTCTAAGTAGAATGTAATCATGTGCATATATTTATGACACAAATGATAATTGCTACTTAATGAATTAAAAAATTCGATGAATTAAGAATATATTTCATTTAATAGAATAAATACCTCATTTCTTAAAGAAATTAAAGAGATATAAATGCAATAGTATTTTCAGCAAAGAATAAGTTTTGTTAAGGAGGTTGCAGCGGATCTTTGCGGGGTGAAGGGCAAGGGGATATCTCCTATGCTTTTATATAGGCTCTAACAAGAAATACCAATCGATAAAAAAATAAATTAACATTCTTAAAACTGAACAAAATCATTTTATTATGAATGCCTATAATGAATTTATTAATTATTTGTATATATTAAAATAATTTAAGTCGATTGGAGTGCATTTGTTTAATTGTTGAAAGTGTAAATATAAATGTAAATAGGTTAAGAATCGTGGCAACACCTCAAAGAAATCAATCGATTTTGTTGGTAGCAGTGTTAGGCTTCAGCTTTCGATTGAGTTGACATCCTAACCTCCAAATGTCAATCCCAAAATATAAGTGGAAACATGTTGAATGTTTTGTAATTTTGTATGCAATTACAGATGGGAATATTCTATTTTTTAACTTTTGTATAGTCCAAAGATTACAATCTGCTAAGCAGATACAAGAAATATATGAAAAGTTGTTGAGGTTTAATACATATATTTTTAAAATTAGTGTTTGTATTACTGATTTCGTGGATATTTTGATTGTGATGATAAATTGTATTCATCACATTGCAAAAGGTAATTTTACATTTTGCAGTATTTCCATCGAATTAACATTTGTATTCTGATATTATTAACGCAGAAGACTGAATTGTTCTACATAATTTGATTAATAAAATATATGATTATTAGTTAATACAATAAAATATAGATTATTATAACAGTCATTATATGTCATCTTTCTGTTCTGTTATTTGAATTCGCGCGCTATGAGGTGTTGTCACATCTCTGCTGTCTTTCCACATATGTCGTGAAAAATTCTTGTTTTGTTTACTTTAAATTATTATTGTGCATTAACTAGACACAAGATTTCAAAAATATTGGGCAGCATTGTTCTTCGAATATGAGAGTATGTCATTTTAGTTTTTTATCAGATTCCCTACATTTCTTCATCATAATTTTTCGTTAAAACTGCTAAAGGTTAGATGGTCTCCATAAGAGCCCATGTTAAATTCTGGATTTTATTTTCCATTTTTCTCGGTAATGGTACACAAGAAAATTATAAAAAAAAGTTACCGAATAGAATAAGTGTCAAAGAACTCGAGGTTTAAATTTCACGTCATTCTCTACATTTTTACATTTCGCTGTATCCTCCTTAACACAAATAATTATTCATTGGATCAGCTAAAAATATAAAATTTTATGAAACTGGATTTTATTTCGTTACGTTTATTGTGAGCATTTTGCACTTATACACAACACAATGCATCTCATGATGACAGTTATCAAAAATTTACATTTCCTTAATAATAAAATAAAAACTGTTACACCCATAACAGGGCTACAGAGCGCGGCGCCTGTCATGCTAGTTTTGCGAGCATTACATTCTAAGAACTAAATAAGATGAGTTTGACATTCTAAGAACAGCTGCCTAACAGTGATATCAACTTTACAAAATAAAATGTTACTGTTTCCAGTATTCAAATAGATCTCTTTTGGTCACGCGTGTTCAAATGGTTCCATTTCGACACGCAAATATAAAATAGTATATTAAAGAACGAGTTTCATAAGACAAGATTTATTGCACGAGTCCAAATTTAGAAAACGAGCCGCTTGCAAAGTACTAATGTTGCCTTCCCTGCTATGTATGACTGTTTAAAAATATAAAGGTACAATTTTTTTTCTATAGATGTCTTATAAGGCTTTCCACTACGCACTGACTTATACAACTACTATAAAGAAAGCATCAACACTTCCATTTAGCTAGAGAGACTGTGATGGAAAAGTTACGTTTTACTATTTGATGTTTAGTAGGTAACGTTTTTACAAGAGGCCAATATACAACGAGAAATTTATTGCAGAAAAATCCAACTAAAATGACTATGCTACTATGCATTCTAACTTTGACGATTAGTGAACCAACTTCTGCTATGTAGTAAGTCTTACGTCTGTGGTATCTCATTTCTATTTTGCGAATTGTTTAATAAGAGCAGTTTTAAATACTTACGTTTCAATCACGAACCAAAAAATTTTGAACTTACTTGCAACAACACTTGCATTAACACTATTTATTGATTGAGCAAACTATGAAACAATCACCAAAGGAAGTGCAAGAAGAGAGATACCATGCATATTCGCTGTTATTGTGCATACTATATTTGGTGGTGGAAAGTCATAAAGACTAAAAAGCATTTTCAATCATACCCAAGTAGCACAATCATATTGTTCCAATATTAGGTCAATGCGGACGATACATTGGGCCAAACTAATTACTCTATATTGGACCAATGAAAAATGTGGACATTCTGCAATATTGACCCAACAACATACGCCAATGTTGGCCCAACAACATACGCAATGTTGGCCCAACAACATACTCCAATATTTGACCAACCACATACCCCAATATTTGCCCAACAACATATGCCAATGTTAGCCCAAGAACTTACACCAATATTTCACCAATAACTTATATTATATTTAACTTATATTTCACCAATATCGTAGTCCAAAATAAATACGTGGTAGTTAAAGTACCTATATAATTGACCTTACATTGCACAAGTATTCTATTTATTCACTCTGCTGTTATTGTATTTTCTGGAAAAAATATTTAATTTTAACTAAAGTAAGAGAAATCGTTCATTATAAATTTTAGAACTTAACGCATAGCACCTAGAGTACATCACTGTAGTTTAGATTACTCATATACTCATGCTTAACGTCATTAATAAAGTTTAATACCAAAATTACAGTAGTTGCAGTTCGCTTCTTAATGTTCACAACTTGATAATTAACAACAACAGCAACTACAAGAAAAAAACAAGATTTGTCGTTTTCGAACAACACTTTCATTAAACCACCATGAAACTACTTGGCGAATCGCCAGCCACCAGTCGGAAGAGTTAGTAACTACAAAACAAATGCAACGGTATCACATGATGCGCAGATGCCACGTTTTATTTTGTCCACATTCAACTGCCCTATCAAGTTATTCGAATTATTATGTTAATTCTGACATTGTCAATCAAAACTACTTTTGAGATAAATTGTCTACGTCATAATTATGAACAATGAAACTGTTAAAGTAATTATGTCATCTCTCTGGATCAATATGGAATGCTTCGCATAAATGACCATTTAAATATAGACCCTATATTGATATACTATATTGAAGCAATATTGCACACACCAACATTGGAAAAACACATTTAGGGCCAACATTGATAAACCCAAACATAGACTGAACCTAGTTAATCAATGTTGGGATAATTTTGGTTACAACATTTCCAAAGCAATATTGCATCAATATTGGCAAGATATTGTAATAACAATGAAACTGAATCAATATGAGGCCAATATAAATACAATGTTCAGCCAATATCATGTGCTACTTGGGCACAAATCATGGAAATGGTTCTTAACTACTAGACTAAGTAATAATCTGACATTTGGTATAATCCAAACAAATTCACCTACCTGAGCACAATGATTTCTGAGCTAGAGTCAGTGCCAATGAAACAACCCTGGTGTTCTTCACGACTTATAAAATAGGCATTTTATATGAATCTAACCTGGTAAATATCTTCGAAGCATGGTTTCATCCAACGTTCTGTTTTGTCGACTTAAAGTAATCGCAATAATAAAATCACGTAAAATATAGTAATAATGTAGCTAGATCTGTTTTTTATAATTTATATAAAATAAATTTATTAAAACTTTGATAAAATTCTGTACTGTATATTGAATCCAACAATCTTACAAACATTTTAATGTTAATTCAAATCTTAATTACAAAAAACATTAATTTAATTTATCGTTATTGAACAGAACTTTTACAAATTGTAATTAAAATATCCCACATCAATATTCAATAAATGAATATATTTACTCCCATTCAACGCTCAGTAAATGCCTCTCTTACCATAAAACTATTTCTTTGCTTACATTGTGTACATAATTTCTCTTTTCAAATAGATAAGATGCTTATGTGTTATGTAAATAGTAGGTGTTAAGGTAATCTTTTGTATCCACTTTTCAGTTCTAAAGTGTGTATTCTAGTTTTAACTTTAATCAACTTAGTTTTAACAATTTTCTAGATTCAGAGCTTTTGTTAACAATTCTTAAACTTTATGGATATATTATTTTCTCTATAAATATTTCAATTATTCTAGACGTTTACAATAACTTTACCATTATTTTGAAAATTACAAATCCCTAAATTTATGTACAACAAAATGGAAAGATGACAGTAGAGTTTATTATTATTTGTAAAGAAAGTAGTACATTGATAAAATTAACAATTGTTTATGAAAGTCTTGTATGTAACTTAATTTAATTTAATAAATAATAAATGATTGGCTGATCATCTTCATGTTGTTATCATCAATAATAGTTAACAATCTATTATATCAAAATACATAAAAATTTTGGTAAAATAGGTATATTTAGTTCATTAATAAAGTTCATTTGTAGAATCTTTACAAAATTAAACTAAAATTATTGTTATGAACGTGTTTTGTTTTACTTAAAATTCGTCAATGTTATTAATGACTAAAACTTATATAATGTGAAACAATAGTATGAACATCTTTATTAAGTATCTCTGGATTGACGCAAGTTTTCTCTACAATTCATTTAGAATATAATATGCTAAATTCAAAACTGATGTCGATAGTGTTGCCAAAATGTTAGTTTTTTCGGAAACTTTACCAAGTTTTATATTTTAAATAGGATACCCTTTTTGAGTTCCCACAACAATTCTACACATGATTTGTGTAGCATTCTCAATACCTGACTTCAACCGTTTTCGAGATATTTTAACATTTTTAACTTCATAACAACAATACAAAAGTTATTTACTTATTAGCCTAGGCCTACTTTGTTATTTATTAAAAGTTTCGGTTTAATGTTACCTATGAAACTAAAAAGTTAAACTATTTCGAAAACGGCTGAACTTAAAAATAGAGAATGCTACACAAATTATGTGTAGAATTATTGGGGGAACTTAAAAAACTAGAAATATACAGGATATCCAACTTAAAATAGAAAAGTTGGTAAAGCTTCCGAAAAACCTAATATTTTGGCAACACTGTTAATATCAGTTTTGAATCCAGCATATTATCACAGTATAATAATAACCAGTAGGCTCACTCTCGCAAATATTAAATTCTCGGGATGTTGGCGGGAGGTTGATAGCATGCTTGATTCACGCAAGCGAACACTTTTTGTTATATAGAGTAAATTCAGGAGAGACGCCACGTCGAGAGAGACGCCACAGCTGTCATATCTCCACAACTAAAAAAAGATAGAAATATAGTTATATCGCATTTCAATAACATTATTTGTATCCATGAAATCAAATTAGCACACGCTCAATTGTTGCTGCGCATGACGTCTCCTTAGAGATTTAAAACAAAAGTTCAACAAAAAATCACGTTAAAATTTTAAGCGTGTGATTCTTATTTGATTACTGCAAATGTAAATAGGAAGATTAAAGCAAAGTAAGTACGTAATTTATTTTTTTGTAGGGGTTTTTATTAAATAATAAACATATATTTTGCAAATGTATCTATGTGTGTTATTTTTTTAAGCGTAGCATTTCTACCCCGAATTGAGGAAAGACGGCATAAAGTGATAACTGATTTTACAGCTAAGGAATGTTACAGCGTAGAAATGTAGACCCGCGAGTGATGCTGAAAATTCGTGTGTAGAGCGCTGGAAAAATTATTTTGTTAAACGAAAACCGATTGGATCAAGTCCTGCAAAAATGGCTTAACGACTAATGTACAATGTACGCACCATACTATAACGAATGTAGGAGAGAAAATATATGAATGAAAAATATAAAAATGAAGAAGTAGTGCACATGGCATCTCACCTTATAAGTATGGCATCTCTCCTACAAGATACGATACGGGATACGCGCCACTTTACTAACCTTTTTATTTTTTTTATATAATTGTTGATTTTCCTTAAGAAAACTTTATAAATGTTTTTATTTGTTAAAGAAGATCAATGTTTAATTAAAATAGGAAAAAATATCTTTAATAACTGCAAAAACCTCTTTACTGGAAGCCCTCAAGCAAAATGGGTGGCGTCTTTCCTGAATTTACCCTAACATAATTTTTGGGATATGCATCAAGTAAGCGATTCATAAAGTAACTTGATCATTTTAAAAATGTATTTACATTGTGTTCTATAAAAGAATTTAATCTTTAAATACACTTCGGTTATTTTAAAATCGCTCCAACTGAGACGATACGTTTTCCTAAGAATATTATATAAGAAAAATTGCAATTTTTGAACTTTTAAATTTGCAACAAATAAATTTCTACACGTTCAGAAGTCTAAATGTACTCTGTTTTATTTTTAGATCAATAACTTTTAACTAATAACTTCTCACTATTGAGAAAATTACTTGAAAAAGCCTACATTAATAGACGAAACATAGTAATATTTTATATATAATACTACTATGTTTTATTCGCAGTCAGTCCTATAAATACAAAATTATTATAATAAAGAAATTTTTAACAAGAAAGCTTTAGTTTTGTAACTTATTTGTAAATGGTGAATTATATATGTATGTACCTATTTTTAAGTTATTAAAAATTAATTGTTTAAAGGCGTCAATTAATTTTGTTCTTACATTACAATTCTATTTCCTCTTTTACTACCATTATAACAAGAGTTTTCTGTATTTACAAAATCGACTTGCTACAATAATAAGTATAATTTTACCTAAAACGTCCCTACTACTTTATACGTTGACGATGACGTTCGACAAGCCTCGGCAAACTATCGTTTGTGGGCGTGATATTCAAATTAAGCTTAACGAGTTTAAAGTGCCGACACTAGTGCGAGTGGATATGCTGTATATCTTTATGCTGTAATATTATCTAAATGATGTGTTCCAAAAATCGCTTCGATCGTGTAAGCCGTTCCAGGTATACTTAAAGATGTCCATACTTTTGTTCTACATTGTATAACCCTTATTTAATGAAAAAAATAATAACCATTATAAAAAAACAATATTTAAACTAAGCTTAAGAAAGTTGAGTATTAGATTTATAGAATTTACATATTTGTAATTGTCAATTTGACGTTATTTAATTCTGTAATGGGTACCTTATTACAAATCTGATGCTCATGTATTCTAATTCTGGAAGGGTTTTGCTTTTGCATAAGATAGATATAAGTTTTTTCTATAGTTTGATATTGCATTTGTGTAGACTTGTATGTATTATATGGTGATAATATTAAATTGATTGGCACAGGATGATAAATTGTACAAAAATAGGATGAATTAAGGCCGGGTAAAGTGGCATGCATTCCGACAGATTCGTTTAGAGCAGAGAAACTATGACTATATTATAGCCAACTTTGTGTTCTACTGTTACAATATTTAAAATAAAATTCGGGACTCAATTATGAGAATTCATAGACTAGAGCAGAAACGAATAAATTATTATTAGCATTAAATTGTTATTTAGAATAAGATTACATTTTAGTTAAATATTTAGTAATGGCCCCACTAACCTTATGATTAATTAACTTTAGTCAAGAGTTCAACGCTTAACTTTCAATAAACTTTAGAATGCGAACGAATGATTAGCACAATAAAATGCAAAAATATCATTAGATACGATCATTATTAAAACAAAATAAAAATTATATACCTAGTAGTACTTTATTACATTTTCCACATTGGCATGCATTGCGCTGTAAATGTTCTTGCTCATCATTTATGAGTATTCGCGTACTATTAGTTTCTCCTAGGGTACAGTCCGTGACTGATAAGATTACTACATTTACAACCAAAATGCTCTCTTTTTGTTACATTGTTATTGTAAGTTCCCTGGAGCAGATCTTTTAAAAGGTAACAACCCTGGTTAACGCGGTAATACACAAACTACCATTGTTACACGATAATAATCATCCGTAAATAACCAGTCTCACTGCTTCGGCTTTGACAACAACGGAATGCTAATAATACCTATCATTTATTTAGTTGCCTTCAAGGAATCCTTCAACAGTTAAAAATGCAATATAGAGAACAGATTATCATCATTAAATATTGCAGGATTTTTAAAAATAGTAAGTCTCAAAACTGCTTTGGTTTAGTTGAGTCATTCGTTTCCTTGCTTTTTTAATTTGTTATTAATGTCCCTTTTTGTAGTTTACTACCATCATTAATTCCATATTTATAAGAAAGATAGTTGCTTAATTCACTATTTTATTTTATTTCAGTTGAAATTCTTTACAAATGCCTACACCGTTCATTGTCTGCTTGACTCGCCGCCAATGATTAGGGGGGACTGGGGGACGTTTGTATACTTTTTGCTTTTAATGAAAAATATTCTTCAACTGCAAAAGATTCGCAAACTACTATAGACTATTAATGATCTTTTCCAGAATGTTTGCTTGATTATTTGTGCGTTATAAGTGCATTTCTATAAATAAGGTCCGTTTTTCAGTCCAACTCTGAGATTCGCACTGTGATTCTGATTTTCAGTTACGCTGTCGCAAATACCTAAAATCTACTCCCTAGAAACTTCCTAAACTTAGATAGTCAAATAAGAAACATATAAAACAGCAATTTTACAGAATTGGTTCACTTTTTTCATCAAATCGTCTGCTATCACACCGGGGCAATCACTATGTTTTTCGTCGCGGACATTTTCCCTATCTTTAAGCAAATAACACCATCATCTAATCTTACTGAGCTGACCAGCTGACCTATCATTTCTTCTATTAAGATAATTCGTGTCACTTAGCGAAGCTTATAGCTGACGAAAGTATTGCAGTCCTCAATGTAAATCGTTCGCACGTTACATCAAAAAAGAGATCGGCAGTGACAACCTGGTAGTATACCATGCATAGATACACATACGCGAATCCATCTCTCTGAAACGGACCTTGCTTAAAAAACGCGCCTTGTGTTAATCTTTTGCACTTATTTGTATGTAGTAAATAGTTATTTATTGGGTTCTTGGCACGAAAGTGGACATTTATTTATCTAAAAAAAAGATGAACAGCCGAGGAGTTGCTAAAGCTGGATACTTCTGAAAGATCAGAAAACTGCTTTGCTTCCCTGGTGCAAGTTAACATTATACAGTCACATAAAACTACGTATAAACCTTATCGCTGCCTATAAGATAACGCTGGTAATATATTCAGAATCTTATCTTATTTAAAAATGCATACGAATGTATGCCCGTACTCAGAAACCTTATCTTAATATTGTTCTACTGTATCCTAATGGTTGCATCTATTAGAATAATAATATATGCTATGTAGGCGAATGTTACGACCACAGAATAGTATATAAACAGCACAACTAGCTAGGCTAAATCAGTTTGAATTGCAACGATGGACTGAACTTAGAAACTGGCATCCAGGGATATTGTTTACCTAGTTCCGAACTTAACTTAGACACTCAGAAGCCTTAGAAACTGGCATCCAGGGATGTTGTTTACCTAGGTTTTCTGAGTATTAATACCAGTTTAATGTTGAAACTGTATAATAGTATTTAAGTTATAATGCAAGTGCATATTGCGTAATTAACGACGATAAATGTCTTATTGTATTTAACAGTAAATTGTGTTCATTCTGTAACTTGGACTCCGTCTTTTGTGTTTTAAATAAAGTATTATTTTAAAAACACTTTTCAACGTCAAGAAAAGTTAATTTGCAGGCATTTTTTATTCTGTACAATAGAACTTTTTTATCCTTATTAACAAAAAAAGGTTATCGTGTGTTAAAGATACAAACTTCTTACGAGATCTAACATACGAGGTTATGAAAAGGGGAGTTATAACACAGAAGCGTTGTTAAAAAGACAGCAAGTTTTCAACATTTCATTTCATTTCATTATCGTTTAATCCATCCTTAAGGTCATTAACCTTTCATGGCGTATTAGCAGTTTTATGTGACAAAACCTAACATTCGAATTTCTTAACATACCTACGAGATTTTGACAGAACACTAACCTAATGCTGATTTATTGCTCTAAGGACTTATTAAACGAGTTTTTTATGCTATTTTTTCTATTTTGCGCGTTTTATTCCATTTTAAATAAAAAAAATATCGCAATTTCAAAATTTAGGAAATTTTGTGGTGATTAGCAACACTGATGTGACATTTGAAAATTAAAATTTTTAGAGTGAAGTTTTTGTTAATTTCCTTCGTTTTTCAATTTTTTTTTGATGCTACCAACATTGAAAAACTTGGACTATTAAAGCACTCAATTGAAATACAAACGCACTGTTTTGACAAATCAATTACAAATATTTGAAACAATCGAACGTCTTTTACGCTACGAACGTAAATATGATAACATAAATTATTAAATTGCACCGGCTACACCCTCTACAACTTTATTGTTTAACCAAATCCATTACCACATCTGAGTTATTCAGAATTTATATTGCGAAAAATTATTTGAATAATTTTGAAAAATCCCCACCTTGAATAACTCCTTCTAAGTTATACAATAATACACTGTAAAGAATAAAGTTCTGTCTTCAAACTCATTAGGAATTTTTTTTTTGAGTAAAATCACTTCCATTTGAGCCAAAGCAAAATAGTATGCGTCAAAAAAACCATTTTTCTTGAATAAAAATATCTACTCGGTAACGAAAAACTGCTGAAATATTTATCTGAAAGTTTTTAAGTTTAAGCGTAATAAAAACATTATTTGATAGAATATAAAAATATATTTGAAGCAAAGTGTGCATGCACGTGGCTTAATATTCAAAATTGTTTGAAACAAACACTTTATTTTGAAGAGGTTTTAATGAAACTTCTGGTACGTTTGATTTTAAATGTTTCAATGAAACAAAAGTTCGGTTCTTGCAAAACCTAACGCTTCTTGCTTCAACCAACTACAGTTTCTTGGGACAAGAATCTGGTGAGATTGTAGCACTAGTCTCATTTACTTGCGAAAGAATTAAAAATACTTGACTAGAATGCAAGTGTAATTGTTATAATATAAAACGATATTACTAAAGAAGATTTTAAGTAGGTATTCCACCCATTGAGATGCCTCCCACTCCTTTTTTTTTTTGGCCACGCCTACTGCTCTCTGATTGGCTATCCCTACTCCTGTAGCTCCTCCCCTTGCTTCTGATTGGTCGACGCCATCTTGGACGACACGCCTACTATTTTGAATCGCCATTTTGAATAGCCATTTTGAATCGCCATTTTGGATCGCCATTTTGAATAGCCATTTTGAATCGCCATTTTGAATAGCCATTTTGAATCGCCATCTTGGATCGCTATTTGAATCGCCATTTTGAATAGCCATTTTAAATAGCCATTTTGAATCGCCATTTTGAATCGCCATTTTGAAATGTCATTTTGAATCTGTCAATTTTGAATCTGTCATTTACATATCCGCCATTTTGTATCTGTCATTTTGAATCTGTCATCTTGGATTTCCCGCCCTTGGATTTGAATTTTTAGTACTGCTACTGCCATCTATCGGCGACGTCATATCATCGGTATAGTAGATTCCTCTCTCGCTCTCGCTTGGCTCTGGCCCTCTCTCTCGCTCGGCTTTCGCTCTGGCTCTCTCTATCTCTCTCTCTCTCTCTCTCTCGCTCTTGCTTGTCATTTCCAACTTGTCATCATTTCCCGCCCTTGGATTTGAATTTTTAGTACTGCTACTGCCATCTATCGGTAACGTCCTGTGATCGGTATAGTAGATTTCTATACACCTGTAGATAGGCAACCTGCTACACTTTTTTATAAAAATTAATGGATCCAACGAGTTTCGAACCAGGGTTCGTAAAAGTACGTCTGTTTACAAGTCCATAGCTTAACCCCGAGACCACGGAGCTTGTCTTTTAAATTACTGCATACGAGTTATTTATAAAAATGCTTTCACGTATATTTGATTAAATCCAATTTATTTAAAAATAATTCCCGGAAAATATTTATAAATATTGTACATTAATAATAATAATAGGAAAAATGCTTTTTGAATCCTAAAGATTTTTTTAAATAAAACTTAAAAATAAAATAAAATTAACTGACGCTCGGTTAAATATGTTTTCTAAGATTATCCGAATGTGCTAATTACGTACAAGACAATTAGTCAGTCTTATATAAGCTAATCGTGAAGAAAGTGCAATTTTTCTTAATGCATCTCAAATCACTTTGAAACAATTATTTACTTAATTATAATTAAAATACAGAGTTATATGACTAACTTTATCTTATACTAGTTAAATATTAAATTATTTCACAAAAACTTAAATTCTTTTAGCTACAAAATCTACGGTTTCCTTTCCTTCGAACATGAAGCAGAACATAATGATAATTGTTTGTAAGCTACGCTTAGATAAATGTTTACTTCAATCATTATTACTAATGTGTGAATTACGTACAAGACAATTATAAGTCAATTATGATTATTATCATGAGTCATTGAGATGAGACAATTAGTCAGTCTTATATGAGCTAATCGTGAAGAAAGTCCAATTTTTCTTAATGCATCTCAAATCACTTTGAAACAATTATTACGTATGACTCGAGTCAGTTTAAATTAATTATAAATCTAAAAAATACATTTTTAAAATTAGGATGTAACCCCGAGCTGTTAATGAAAAGCAATTAACTCGTTTATACTGTTCCCCAAATTAGATTATTAGAAAAACAACCTTTCTAATTACTCGGAAATTAACTAAAAATGACAACTTAATAACAATTTACATAATACATGTTTAGTATTTCTTATATATTTTTAATATTGTTTGCTTGCATAACTTTTGACGTGCCTAAAACTGATATATAAACTGAACGGTTTTTAAAAAGAAATCATTGTGAAAGAGTTTTAGGAATCATCAAGACGCTATCCTACCTTCTCGTGTAAGTGTTTTAATTTTTAATTAGCTTATATATTAAAATACTATCTCATTTACGATATGTAATATGTAAATGTTTTAGATTAACTTCATTACAAAACTTTAATATTATAGCAGTATAATCAAAATGGATATCGTGAAACTTTTCAACAGTATAGCAGAAGATAAACCAATTGTATCCACAGAGGTGTTAGAAATCAATAAGGCTTATAAGATTTTAAGTCTGAAGGACATGGACACCAGATATGGAAGATCGATTTTAGTCGGGTTAAATAATTGTAAAATATTTCTACCAAAGAGATATAGCGAAAAAGTCGATAAGACTCTTATAGACGAGATCAATAGATTAGGTAATTTTTCAGTAACTATAACATCATTCAAAACATATGGCAGACATCATCAGAAGACGCCGGTGCTTGAGATGAAACAATTAGAAAAAGGTAATTTTTTTTTAAAATAATTTGATAAAAATATCTAAAAAGTATAAGACTCTAATTACATATTTTATTCTTTTACAGACTAAACAAGCAACCACCAGTAGTAGGATGAACTGGAAGTAGATGACTTTTTAATATTTTTCTATATTTATGTATATTTAAAAAAATAAATAAATAAATAAACTTTTTATTGAATCGATGTTTAATTTCTTTGTTTGTAGTTGGAGGTTGAAACTTTTTTCATCCTATATATCACTACACAATAAGATAATAGATATAATATTTCATAGAAAACGTTTATTATGAATTAATATCAGGAGAAAATAGTATACTATTTTTCGTTTTATTTTTAAACAAAAATAAGCAGTATGCTTTAGTTGTATTAGTAAATGGCTTGACCGATTCAAGCTGTAATCTAATATCTACAGTTGAATCTTTAAAAACTCTCTACCCGCTCTGAACAATCAATTACACAAACTGGATGAGTTTCTGACGTATAGGTAGATAATTCCAAATTTTAATCCGTTTTCATTAATGAGTATACCTAACATAACATTAGTTTTACCGTAGGAAGAAGGACCGCTCAGAATTGCTCTACAGGAAACAGTCTGACAGTAGGTTATTCAGATCAAATATTACTTACAAATCGGAAAGGATATCTATGAAACTCGTGCTGAATTAAATGTAGGAACCTGAATGCGTGGCAGCATCCGTCGCTATTGCATCAACCGTTTCTTCGCATAGCTTTTAGTTTATCTGTGAGAAATTCTATTTTATTTAGTACATAAGGCGTAGATTAGATTATTAATCTACCCAAAAGATTCACCAAACATGGACCTGCTAAATGCCTGCAATTCACCTACCCTATCAGTATGTCGTACAATGCAAACATTTAATATTATTATTAAAATTTTATAAATAAAAACGATAAAAGAAGTTTATAGTTTTCATTTATTTTTATGTATAAACATATACGGTAGCAGGATCTAGATCGATGTATACAAATTCATATATGACAGAAATGTTATGTATCTCAATACATATCTAAAACGTATTCTTCGTATATTCAGTAAGAGCTACCCATTTTTTCTAGACATTCGAATTTTGAACAGCTTAATAATAGGTTTTCTCATTTAATCATAATTAGGTTGACTTTATATAGCATTTTTCAGGAAAACCTTCTTCAGAAAAACCCTAATGATTATTTAATTTACATAAAAAAAAAAATAAAACATTTGATTACACAATAATCCCATTTTCGATACCTTCGAAATATAAGTCTATAACATATGTTTAGGTCTTTATAACTTTGAAACACAGGGTAGTTACCTCTTGCAAAATTTACAGTTATGAGAACCCTGAAAACTTAACCTGGAGAAATAAATCAGATAAATATTTTACTTTTATTGAAACGATAAATTTGCATACTAATATATGAAAATAATATAATGTATATCGCCTGATAAATAAAATTGAAATTATTCTTATTCTTTTACAATGAAATTATTCTTTTACAATGAAATGTGTTTTGAAAAAACACGATGAAACGTTATGTATATTAATGCAGGAGTTCTGTTAACGCATTCGTTATTTAGAGATTCACTTATAAGTACACTATCTATTTAGCTGATTCAATAAAAATTTCGTTATTTTAAAATTCCTAACGAGGGACCTACTGATAAGCGTTATATTATACCAGGTACGTATGATACTCTACTACTGATTGCATACCTGATGAACGCAGTTGTACAAAGTAATATAGGATATACGTTACAGAGAAGTTTAATTTTCCGTGCAACAAATGACCTATATATATATTTTATGTACAATGCTGACATTAACATATTTAGCGCATACCTGTTGAACATAGCTCTACAAAGTAATATTTAAAAGACTTAAAAGGCTTATATTTTAGAGATCGGATACAGTCGCATATATTCCTGTATATTACCTCTAAATTTTACTTTAACAATACATGTAGTCAGGTTTGGCGTAAATAACAATTAGGGATATCAAAGCCATACTAACTGAACGCTAACATAATATGCTCTACAGGTCAAACTCAATTAATTAACCCTGGGGCTATACATCCTTAGACTAGAAACAGTCTTGAAACAAAAATGGCTGCGTCCACCCTGTTAGACAAGAAATCAGAGTATGGGCGTGATAAATAAAACATATAAAGTTATTTTACAAACATTTATTTAGTATACATAACATAATACAAGAATATAGATCATAAGTTGTTTTCTATGACGACTGTTGTAGTTCTACGGGTCTCTGAGTCGTCGTATGCCCTCGCAGCAATACTAATACGTATAAAGTCCGACGACTGACTCATTGGAACTGTACCGGTAGCCCTTTCCTTGTTCAACTCTTCGTTACTATCATGGTAAACGAGGAACCACATTCATCAATACCCCAAATGCATGGCTGAAGTCATATCTTCTTCTTCTTCTGTCTCATCGATATCAATAGGTCCATTTTCTTCCTTTACCAGAGCCGTCTTTACAACATCTGCGTTATTATGTACGTTTTTAAATGCCTTTTATAGCTATCGATGCGTGAAAGATATTTGAAGCAATTAGAACACTGGACTTTGATTGATTCGTGAACGCTTTTCGTATGTCTTTTAAGCTGTCAGAGCTTGAAAAAGTTTTGACACAGCTAGAACAGCAGATTCTGTTTGAATCGTGTATGGTTTTTACGTGTCTCTTGCAGGTGAATGGCCTCGCGAAATACTTGAAGCAAACCGGACACTGTATTTTGCAATCCTGTCGACCAGAGCCATTCTTCTTCTTACGCTGCTCCATCTCGACTAATGAAGGAACAGGAACACTATCCGTCTATTTATACTGATCAACCAGAGCAATCGGTTATTCTATCCTACGTTGAGAAAATAATTATACTATGTAAGCTTAGATACGCTACATATGATTGCGAGCCTGAGTATAAGCATAAACCCTATACTACAGATTTTTATCCTTTTTTCATTATATCTGCTACAGACGAGGTGAAGAATAGGTACATTTAACATGCGTATGCTACAATTATCTAATTTCTAGTTTTCTAGACGTAATGTAATTTTGAACAGATTTTAACCCTTTTCGTTATATCTACTACCCTTGTAAGCGATTTCTACATATACGTTCTTATTGTTTATACACCATATAGATATTCGTAGCATCTAAAGTAAACTCTTATTTAAACGTTATTTTACAATATATCATAC